>UELW01000778.1:18904003-20131297 GCA_900490495.1 Danionella dracula
TCTTTCAAGAGGGATTTTCGAAAGGCACCACTAACCCATGGCTCTACATTCAAGTCCTGAATAGATGTTGGAAATGTATTATATATTCATAATCCAATCACTATATTTATTAGCAACCAACATATTTACCACATTAGCAAGAAATTCTAGTTAATTTAAATATTTAATTCAAGATTAAATCCAGAGACTAAATAAAAACTGACAGTCCTACCAATTTTGGTAAATGATGGCATTTATGCAACATGTTTCAACCGTTTAAAGTTTCCCCAGCATGGTACCTGTGATGCCGATCCACTCTCTTATGCCATCCAGCTGCCGCATCTTCCTCCAGACTCTGAGTCCTCAAGGTAGCCGAAGAGGGGGAATTGTTCAAGCCCTTCCTTTTCATCACTTCACCAATTGACCAATTGACAACTGATTGATGGTTATCCTTTCATACCTACAAAGGCAGAAATTACCATCACTAAAGCGACATACTGTAAAAGCCTCAAGAGTAAATTACATGTTGCTAAAATTCCCCTTCACTCAGCCTTACAATAGCAAGCAAACAAAAAAAGTTTCCTTTTTAAGCACTGTGGCACTGTCGAATTGGCCTTCTCTGCCAAGTGCAGAAAGAACTTGACAGCTTCTTTAAATGGTGAGACACAAAAGCTCTGAATGAGGGATGGTACCCAGGCAGATCTGCCATTGTGCAGAACCACAACCATTATTTGAATTGAAAACAGAGAGGCTTGAGAAGAACAGATAAGACGTATATGAATATAAGCTGGGATACTAACCTTGAAGAGGGAAATCCTTTTCTTAAGGAATCCGGACTTCACTCCAAGTATACAGCAAGTTGGAGCAGGAGAGGGGAAGCCAATATGCATAGCCCAATTGGTTTTTATAATGAACGCTAATTGGAGGACACTGCTCTGCATAGGTATATCTCTTCACTAATTTTCAATGAGAAAATGGTTTGACTCTCTAGCTAATGTAGAATAGTTTTCCACATCATATTCTGAATTTAAACATTTCAGTTTGAGGCTTTTGTTCAACATTTTCCCTTCCTTTTTACAAAGCCTGCCTTACTGAAAAGCCTTAGAAATTAAGAATGGAAAGGGGGAGTATATAGGGCCCAGTGACTGCCCAGAGAACTCAGCTGCCAATAAGAGCCACTGCTTTCTTTGGAGATGGAAACAATCCCAAAGGAAACCACTTTTAAAACCTTTCAATCGCAGCAGATGGGATCCAACCAAGAAGGCATCAACTTTGGGAAAGGGTAGACTATTCACTAAGGAAAGCATAAGAGGTGCTTCTAAGCTCGCTGTCCAACAACAGAGAGCTCTATGTGGCTCTACGTGGCAAAGCCGTTCAAAGTGACCTATACGTCCTGTTGGAGATAAAGACACTCATTTCAAAAAGTAAATTATATTGGATTAAAAAGAATAACAACAAAGTACGATAATGCTGAAAAGTTCTAAAATGTGTATAAACTCAAATTTGAGTCAGGTTTTAGCCAATCCAATCCAATGCATCCGAAATAATTTACTAGGAATCTAAATTGCTCACATAGCTTTTTAAAGGTTGAAATGTCTAAAAAGGTATATCTCAGATATGTTTTCAAATTTAGCACATGCAGAAATCAATTGAAACTTATACCTATATAGTTTATTGTTCATTACTATAACAAATACTAAGGTTATCTGAAAGATAAATTTTTAGCTGCATGACATAATATTTTGGTAAGACAGGATATTTTCCATAATTCAAGATTTAAAGTGTTTATTTTCATATGCACAGAAGAAATATGGTTTCCCTGCATAATGAATATTTACATTTACTGTCCACAATGAATTCCAAAATAATAATAATACTACTAATAATAATGATAATAACAATGATACCATAACTCCAACTTCAGTCTTATCGGTTCCACCATCATGAAACACCTGTTGCACCAAATACTGTCCTAATAGCTTGCTATAGCATTGTATGCATACTAGAACAGGATTGCAACTAAAATGTGTGCAGTGCAGTAGTGCTCTAGGACCGGAGTTGGTAACACACAGACTTAGAAGTTCCTGAGTCTGGAAGTCCTGTTTTTCAGACTCCTGTACCTATGACCTGGTGGGAGGAGTGTAAATAGTCCATGTTGAAGGTGGACGGGGTCCTAAAGGATCCAAGCGACATTTCTGTGAATTTTAAGGTAATTCTAGCAGTGAGGTCCTGATACTTCTCTCCATCCTTTTTCTCCATCATCTGCAATGGTTTGTGGTCCTTCATTCCATCAATTGACTAGGGAATTATTATTATTATTATTATATATTGTTAACTCGTCATTATTTCATTATGAATTATATTATTTCTATAAGAGCTTTTTAAATGTAGTTTACCTCCAAGTGTCATTCAATCTATTAATTAACTATTAGAAACTAATCATTAATTAAGGCAATTTTATTCAGTGTAGATAAGTTATATTGATACAACTTAAGTACACGTTCAATGAGATCTTGACTGATGCAAATGCCAACTTTTGATTATTTAATTAATGGTTCATTTACGCATAATTTATTGTCTTATTTATAGTGTTACCTTTGTTTCTGATACTGGTAAAAACTACACGTCAAATTCGCTTAAACGATTAATGCTTAAAATGCCATCACCAAAATCTGTCAAAATTGGAATGGGCTTCAAGTTGTGCTGTGCAAATACTGTCAATATTTCTGGTGTCTCTGAAGGGTCTGTCATGGAGCCTCTAATTTTTCTGGTCTATATTCTTCCGCTTGGCAACATCAACTTAACATTCACTGCTATGTTGACGATAGTCAGCTCTATATCCCCAACCAACTCTGTTTTTCTCTTGTTCCTCTGTCCCTCACTGCCTCAATCATATACAATGGTGGTGAACTGCAAATCATATAAAATTCAATAGCTCCAAAACGGAGATTATTACAATTGGCTCTGAATCCACAGTCATCCTTGATGGCATAACACCCATCCTTGTCTCACCTCAGGCTAAAATCATTGGAGTAATAATCTATCATACTCTCTCATTTCAATATAAACTCTGCTACTCACGTCCCTTACTTCTACATTAGAAATATAAATTGTCTCCATCCATTTATTTCACCTTCTGAAACATCTAACATGGTACACACCTTTGTCATTCCCCGCATTGATATCTGTAAAGATGCTGCTGCCAGACTAATAACACCCACAGCAGGCACAGCTAACAACATTACGGGTCCTTCAACGGCTTCCTGCAAAATTCAGCTCTCAGTTCAAAATTCTCCTTTTTACACATAAGTCTCTGAATGTCTCCGTTCCCTCCTATCTCAATGATCTTCTCTCTCTCCGCTCACACCGCACAAGCTTGATCCTCATACTCACCTGTCCTTCTCTGCCTAGATCCTCTCTTAATGAGCAGACATTGTGCTGCGCTTCTCCTGAACTCTGGAACAGCCTGCTTATTGAGATCTGCAGCAGGAGATATCTTCAAGGGTTTAAATCCAGGTTAAAACTATTTTATTTAGACAGGCTTACAATCTCTAGCTGAGTGTTCCAGTGCTTTGCATTGACTTTGTATGTCTATGTTGCAATTACCTTTTTTATATAAGGCTTGAAAGATGGCAGTAAATAAAATGTATTATTTGTATTATTTTTAAAATACCTACTAAGTGAATTTGACTCATTCTATGGAATTTATTGATACAGTTATGTTGCAGTCTATTGTTTAAATATGAGAGCAAACATATTTTTTCTATGTTAATCTAGGTACAGCTATTTCATTGTGAAAGTTTTTTTGTGAAGGGAGGGGATGCATTCAGATCCATAAATGATTTTCAAAACGGTAAAATTCAAATAAGATGATAATAAGATGAGATAACATGTTCTTCATTCACAGTCTCTTTGATTTGTTTTATCTTTAGCATCAAAGGATGAGATGTTTTTCCGATGTTTCATTAATAGATCTCTGCAGGGAACACTCAAATGGATATCAACAACTGGATAAGAGCAGAAGAGACGACTGCAGTGTTGACACAGACCTCATGCTGGCAGCACCTCTCATCTGCCAATCTCTGCACTTTAATTGTTCATTCGCTCAGTGAATACATAAATAGCCGCTTGAATCTGGTGATGAAATTAGCCTATTTTTAGACACAAATTGCTGCTTCACGTTTGAATAGAACATTTTGCATGAATTTTACCTCATACATATTCCTTCTTATCTGAAAACACACATTTAGATTAATGTAATGGCTGCAAAATTGCATTATGGTTTAATTTGTTATAATGTAAAAAAGTGAGAAACATGAAGAGTCTGATGTCAAGGCTGCACTGATTTAAAAGCAATTTCAAGCCAGTGAACTGACTCAAGGCCGTTCGTCAATAGGCTGAAAAACTGAAGGTCAAGTTTGTGCTTGTCCCTGAACTGGGGTCAGAGATATAAACCCATCTGTCAAAACAAGTAACAATCTCCTCATCTCCTCACATCTCCTAAACGCTAACAAACCATGTTCGAAAATGACAGGGATCAGTGATCGATTCATTCATTTGTACATATCAGTACAACGACCCATTGACTTTATAATTATATAATTAGGATTATATTGTATTGTCATTAATATATTACCTGTACTAATGTTTTTGTATGTATTTGCTTTGTAAAAAGCAGGATTTAGTAGTCTAGTTGGAGATAAATTTACAGCTTATTTAGTTGATTTTATAAATATAAACTGTTGATTACAATCTTATTACAATTGCATTGTGTTACACATTAGCAACACTATCTTAATGCACACAACATATGATGACTTAAAAAATATAAGAAAAGTTTTTCAACTCAAAAGTTGAATTTCTTCAAAGTGAATTTATTTAAATAGACTACCTCTTAACTAGTCTGATTTGGAAGAACAAAAGTAACATATTACTGTAAAATGTTATTTTTGGAGAAATGCAGTAGTGTAATGTATTACTCCTAATTGTTTTGTAAAAAAAAGTCACTAGGTACATCCTCAGTAACTTATAAGTTTCAATAAAACTATTGTTGAAAAAAATATTAAGTGCAGTAAAAAAAATGGCTGCACTATTCCCTGTTTGTTTCTGAGTATAGTCAACGAGAAACACAAAATGAAAAAACAGCCACAAGATGGTCGTATTCACATTATTTTAAGTTTATCAGGATGAGAACAGGCTCAAGTGCAACATTTGTCCAAGTCTTATAGTACTGTCCACATAAAAAACACACCAAAAACACACTAACTGGGAAGAGAAACAAGAAAACAAGAAGAGGAGAGGGTGTGTTAAAAAGTTTCTTTTAGTGGCGTTTCATTTCATAAACTATGTATTTTTATACAAATAAACTATACCACTAGAGTTATGCTACACCACATCCCAAATGGAATTCTGTATTGAATTGTTCTTGTTTAATATAACAAAACAGTATTTATTGAGCAAAGTTAGATGTGGATTACTTTTACATTTCAATTGCAGAAATTAGTAGTATATGTAATAGATTACTATTTGTAAGAAACTTGCAGAACCTGGATGATAAAGTGAAGCGCTGGACCCGAAATGCTCAGAGGCCATCACTCAGTTAAAAATGCTGCGCCCCTCCCTCATAGTAGGCATACCATAAGGGTATACTCATATAGGTATACTCATATATACTCTCATATACTCTCCATATCTCTAGCTAAGGATGTAAAATATGAGGAAAAACAAGAATGTTTGTTACCCATCTGATACTGTTTGCTGGAGGCTTTTTATAATCAGTTGTTTTGAAAACAGAGTTATTTCTTATAATTTACACAGTTTTTTCCAGACATAAATAAAGCATCATTAATGATGTAGCTTCCAAGTCTATTGTGGACATAACAAGAATAGTGTTGCTGTTTAATAAAACAGAATTACATGAATAGTGTATATAAAAATAATACATCAAATACATCAATCAGAGAACAGATGTACCAAATTGCAGCAAAAGGTTGATGTTGCTAAGGCCTTTCTTTGCTCTTAGAACATAGACGCAAACAGCCAGTTTTGAACAAAATAAAATAGAAAAATAATCTCTCTCACTGTCCCTGGCTGGTGGAACAAACTCCCTGATCCAGTCAGGAAAGCAGCAACACTATTCACTTTCAAAAAGCAACTAAAACTCTTCTCTTCAGGGAACACTATGAAAAAAATATATATTTTCTTCCTGCTATGGTTGATTGATCAATTCATACAACTTCTACTATGAGCGAACTAAGCTAGACATTAACTGTGTAACCAATTGTATATTGTCTATCCCCTACTGTAGGTCGCTTTGGACAAAAGCGTCTGCTAAATGCATAAATGTAAAATTTAAATGTAATGACATAGTTATTGGTAAATAGCGGTTATAAAAATGTTGGTATTACCTTTATATGTGTGCTGCTCATGTAAATAAAAGGGATAAACTTTAAGAAAACAAAAGTAAAACTAATTTGGAAGTTTCAGATTGGCCTGCAATTCTTCTTCTAGAACTATATAGCGATTGGAAACTCCTCGTGAGTGATTGTGAGGAAGGATGAAAACCTAGAGAGAGAGTGTCCTGCTGAAGGGTAAGCATGTGTGTGTGCCTGTGTGTCTCCCGCTGTGAAACAGTAGCTTTGTGAGTGTCTCTTCACACCCTGCTGAGTGTGGATCAGCGTGAGTCCTCCACAGGGAGCTGTGAGATCCCTCGCCGGCCCTCAGGGCGACACTCGTGTGCTAACTACACAAACACTAATGACAACACGTCTACTACCTATAACACTGCAAACATCAAAAATGCTAACATAACCTCTGTGTACAACAAAAACATTACTTACTACACATCTATAAACAAAATCAGGGGAGTGAATAGCATCACAGCTGAAAGAGCTAACCTTTGTGTCTAACACATTCTAACAGGTTAAGTATGGCTGCAAGGTTCTGGTATCAGATACTGTAGACAACCAAAGTTTCCAGGAGAAAAAAACATGTTTAAAGCTTCATGTTTTCTATTGTTTATTTGGTTGTTTAATATTTTACAACTTAAAATTGTGACAACTGACAGACAAGAGCTGAGCAGTGCTTATGTACACAGCTCCACACCTAGTTAGAGTTCAGATATCACAGTACTAATGTATTCCCAGTTATTAATTAAATAGGTGCATCACCTGAATGTAATTGTGTTTTGAGTCAATAAGGAGATATCAGAACCTCTCTCCCATAGTGTGCAAGAGGACAAAGAAATTCATAGAATTTTTTTTTTCTTAATTCTTAATGAGTTACTAAATAAATCCTACATTCAATACAGTACAGTGATAACTTGAGATATGAAATTAATTACTTTTGTAAGCTGAAGTTTTTTTTTGTAGGTTGAAGCAAGTTTTACATGCCTAGCCACACAGAAACAACACTAAAATTTTAAATAACATTGAAAACCAGAGGGAAATTAAGTAGGTTTCTTCAATCCTTTAAAGTACACATTATAAATCTAATACATAATAATAAAACAATGAAAACAAATTATGAAATATAATAACCCTTACCTTTAGAGTGAGGCAATTTGGTGAAGTGTCAGAGGAGGTGGTAAGGGAGGAGAATGGATGATAGCGAAGGAGAGCCCTGGCCATAAAAATACACTTTGCCAAAAAATAACACGAAAATATTCACGAATTTAGGCGCGAAGAGATGGAGAGCTCTTCTGGGAAGGCGTCATGTGTATATTCTGACCAATAGGAGGGCAGGGTGCTATGAACAAACGCACAGTGTCAGGGCTTGACCTGACGAATAGGAGAGCAGAATGCTACGCACCCAAATTTCAATTGTCGAATACGTATTTCTTGTGTGGGTTTTTTGTATCTTCAATTTTTTTTTGCATATCATGAAACGAAATATTCTTTGCGTTGCTTTTCGTATGTTGGATTTTCCGTAACATGAAGCATTCATATCTCGAGGTACCACTGTAAAATAAAAATAAAAAAACACTACATACTCAATATAAATGTAATTCAATGTTAATTTATGACACATTTAAACTGTTTGATCACCCCAGAAGCAAGTAATCAGGCTGAACATCCTTGATGCTTGACAATCTAATTTTACTCACTTCTTTCATAAGTAAAGTCTTCTGTGATCAGCTTGTCTGACTACTCTAGTGGAAGCTCCTGATTGGTTGGTGTGGAAGTGAATATCCACTAAACATCAAGCATTTAAGCAAACTCATCAAGCAAACTCATCAGTCATCAGTCATCAGTCATCATCTGTGTGAACGTACAGTTAGGGTATTTCTGAAAGTTAATGATTTGTTACCCCTAAAACAGGTGAACTTTGCTAATCTCTGTGAAAATCTCTCTTGCTAACACAGCGTGATTTCCTCTCCTCTGTTCCCTCTTTCCTTCACCATTGTTTTCTTATTACCAGAACAGCCTTAACCAGTAATAAAGTTAAGATGCTTAGCCAATCCCATATTAGCTTTGGTTTCCTTCTCTTTTTTTCCAATGGATCCTAATTAGTACAAATTGTGGCAGAGCTAAGTCACCACAGAAGTCACCAAAGACTTCCTAATCTCCCTCGGAGTGAAAACCTGTTGAGCAATTAGCTGAATTATTAGCCCTCGAGCTACGAGTTTGAAACAAAGCTGGCTGTTTTTTGCTCGAGGCAGGAGAGCAGCAGATCTGCATGACAGTTCGGACACATTAGCACAGAAAAAGCCCTGTTACGACCGCCGAGTAGCCCTGCTGGGACATGAGGATTTGTGAGGAGTGTCTCAAAGCCATCGTGGGGCGATTGGCACCTTGGGTCAATATTTTACGCCATCCGTGAATCACAAAGAGAGGTGCGTGTGTGGACTGCAGGGGGCTGAAGAATTTCACACATTTAAAGAGCTTGTTTCCTAACAATGATGAAGCAAAGAGTCAAAGGGCCTGGTGTGGATGGAGAATAACTAACAAGGGTTTACAGAAGAGCAAAGGTCATGACTTCTGTTTGACAAGGACAATATGGAAAAAAGACAGTAGCTATGTTGGCACGTACACTTTGAGTTTCAATCTGATAAAAATTGCAGTGTTTATTGTGAATGCTAAAATCTTTACATGTGCAGGTATGTTTAGACAACAGACATTTTGATTTGATCTTTTGAACTGGGTAGTACTGGTGTTGTATTGATCTTAAACATAGTTTAATTCATCTGTCCTGTTATCCATCCATTTTCTTGTTAGATTTTTCCCTTTCGGGGTCACCACGGCGGAATGAACCACCAACTATTTCGGCATATGTTTTACACGGTGGATGCCCTTCCAGCCGCAAACCATTGCTGGGAAACATTCACTCACACTCATTCACATTTATACTCTATGGACAATTGTTTTTTCTCAATTCACTTATATCGCATGTCTTTGGACTTGTGGGGGAAACCGGAGCCAAATGGTAAATACACACAATCACGTAACATGCAAACTCCACACAGAAATGTCAACCGACCCAGCCGAGGCTTGAACCAGTGACCCTCTTGAGATGACCCTGCTACCCACTGCGCCACCGTGACGGCTGTTAGATATTTTATTCAAGTTTAATATCTAAAGGTGATATGATGAAACAGGACAGAGGACTTGAAGGCACATGTTAAAGAAAATAAAAGTTAATCTGTAGAAAATGTATGTCAATGTAACAGACCTTTATTGACACTGTATACAAAGTCAATAGAGCATTGAACAGATACAAAAACAGGTGACTGTTCAGAGCACAGAAATAACGTTATATCAACTTAGAGTATCTAAAGAGAGTCTGGTTATGATTGAGCTGAACAAAAACCCAAATGGGGAATATAGCTAGGTGGTTATTCGCTAGACTTGTTTCAGACCTTTTTGCTTTTGGTTTGTGTTTAATTGCATATTAATGAATCCTTTATAAACTTTGAATAATCTGGGTTACTTAATAGAGGAACAACTCATGTACATGCATGCTATGTGTTTGTGTAAAAATATGTTAAATATTCTATATTTTACTGTCAAAAGCTACTATATTAAAATATTATAACGCACACTTTTCAATTACCTAAAAATAGACCTCCCATTACTGTTGAAGTGCCCTCAAAAACGCTTATAACCTGTTAGAATCCATAATAAATGTAAGCTATTTGGGTATAGATACAAGTAAAAATCTTCACATTTTTGACAATGGTTCCATTGTCTATTGGCTTTTTCAAATTCAGAAAAATCTGGGTTACTCAATAGAAGAATAACTCATGTACATGCATGCCATGTGTTTTTTGTGTAAAAATACTTTTATTGTCAATAGCTACTTTCAGTTTATCATGTTTTCTCCAATGTGATTGGTTACAGTTGTACATTTTGCAAAAGAACATAGCTAATGCACATTTTTCAATCAACTAAAAGTAGACTTCCATTACAGTTGAAGTGCCCTCAAAAATGCTTGTAAACTGTTTTATTCCTTAATAAATATAAGATATTTGGCTATCAGTATAAGTAAAAAATCTAATTTTTGTCATTTTTGAGCATCTTAATTTCCACCTAAATGGTCAATTATAGCACCAATCCCTGCTTCAAAGATTGGCCTATAAACATCCTATTCTTTAGGATGTAACAGTCCATCTAACACACTTCCAGTGAAACACTTCCAAAAAAAAATATCAAAGAGTTTCCAATGCAAGTAGGAATGATATTTTGACTAAACCCAGGGTTGATATTCCTAGAGTCACAGGCCACTCGCATACAATGAGTGTTGATTAGGCCCGACAGATTTGATCAAAGCTGAATACGAAGGATAGAATGAGAGCAGGCCAGGAATCTGCTCCACGGCTACAGCTGGGTACAGAAGCCCTCATGAAAACACCTCCAGCTGTAACAGAATCAACCCACAGTTCCAGTTTTGCCACAAAAAGCCAACAGGCCATAGCTAAACATGAGGGTGCTGATGAGAGGACCTATTTCATTGGCACCATGTCCAAAACATAACCGCTGTACACCTTGTATTAAAAACAACATTTTTTTTTTCATTAAAATAAGTCTTCAGAAATTATTTGAATAATGTTATGCATAATGAAACAACTTTTTTTCCCAAAACTGTAAACATATTTTTTTTGTTTTTTTGTTTGAGCACTTTAACGTGGGATGGCTATGTGATCCACTTCTCACTTTTTTGTGTTGGCATTATGGGTAAGAGGACTGCTGATTGGTTGAGAGACACTGTTGGTTCTGATCAGATACACGCCTATAATCAATGGCAGATAATGAGAGATCAAGCAGTCAGCAACCACTCAGCAGTCAAGGGTCTATCCGAAATGTCTGTCCAACCTGCCGTCAGCCCTTCAAAGGTTATCTCCATTATCTCTGTGCTCTGACAGCCATTTCCCATGATGCACTAGCTGTCCGTCAAGCTGTCAGCTGACCCACGCTTCCCATGATTCCTGGCGCTCAGAGCTGCTGTTATCAGGCTCAGCCGTGGCAGAGCTGTGCTGGGTTTGATAAGCTCAATCATCGTCCCAGGTGAAAGACTTGGACATTAACAGTACATCAACGCTAAACACTAACGACAGCTGCTCGCCAGAAACAGATCTGCACCTACATCAGCCTTCAGGTGCCAAAGAACCTATTGAATATCTATATTTAACTCTAAGAGGAAGATTACGAGAAAGACAATTTGTAATGATTTCTCTTAGAATTCGTATTCAAGATTATTCAGATTTAAGGTAGATTTTTTTCAAGTTTGATCTTGTATCAATAACAACTGTTACTAAAATAAATATAAATATGACTATGATTATTATTATTACATAAGCAATTTACTATTGTTGCCATACAATAGTTATTAATATTAATATTTGTTGAAGGATAATAGTAATAGAGGTGGTAATGAGAGATCAAAGTAGTAGTAGTAGTAATAGCTGTATTACTAAAGATGTGTTAGACTTTGCAGTAAATAGTAGTTATAGCAATATTATCAGTATTATCTTTTTATAGTAGTAGTAGTAGTAGTAGTAAAAGTAGTAGCATTCATTACCTTAATAGTAGTTTTTGTTGTCCGGTAGTGATTAAAAAACAGTTGTCATAATAGCATCAGTTGTATTATTATTATTATTATTAGTAGTAGTAGTAGTAGTAATAGTAGTAGTAGTAGCTGTAGTAGTGATAATATTAGTATTGTTGCTAGCAGTTATAGCAGCAGTTTTATTAGTAGCTGTTGTAGGATAGTAGTGGCGGTGATAGTGATAGAAATAGTAGTGGTAAGGGTAATAATATTGATGTTTTAAAAGTTGTTATAGTGGCAGTAGTATTTTTAGTGGGAATAGTAGTAGTAGTAGTAGTAGTAAGTGGTAGTAATGCTATTAATAGAATTAACAGTAGTTGTAGTTGTACAGTAATGGTAGTAATCAGAATAACAGTAAAAAATAGTATGAGTTGTTTTATTGTTTTTATTATTAAAAGTTGTAGTAGTTGTAGGATAGTAGTAGTGGTGATGGTAGTGATAGAAATACTAGTGGTCGTTAGAGCAGTGGTTTTGGTCACAGCTTAAATCAAGACATACCCAGCATGGGACTGGTTGACAACTAACAAATTGACAATTAAATTGGATTTCATCACATAAACGGACAATTTACATATATGTTTTTGTATTAAAAAAGAAAGAGATATATAATTAATTATTTATTTATTTATTTCTCTAGAGCAATATATGCTGATCATCTACTACAACTGTAACAGTTAGTAACAACAACAAAAAACAATTAATGTCTAAAAATAAAAAATAAGTGTACCTTTATTGAAAAAAAATATCAGTAACAGTATATCTTAATTTGAACGGCACCCTTTAAGTAGATAAACAAAATGAAAAAAGGTTACACTTATATGACTGAAAAAATGTTTTTCTCACTTTCTATTTATGTAGCTATCTTGTTTAACTCAGTGTTTATTAATTACGTATAAAATTGCTGCAGTTTGTGTCAAGCATGCCATTTGTGTGTTTTACTGCCAATCCTAGTAGAAATTATGCGCAAATGTATTCAATAAGTTTTACTATTTCACTGTGCTCATGTGCTGCTAAAATAAAGCAGTACAGCTTGGTGGAATTTTTCCTAATTTTTATGCTTGAGAAATTGAAGTGTGGCTTCAGAAAACAGCAACAATATATATTTATATAATATAAACAATATCATGATTTATTTATTTTCCATTTTTTAAACGTTTTTTTTATTGGGTTAAAATGTAAGCTAATTGCGTATCAGGATATTATCTAGATCCTTACAAGGAGTAGAGTGGCCATACAATGTTTCATCCCTGTGAAATCTGACAGGGCTGTGACGGGCTGTCATCCATTCACACTCTGCTTTAAGAGACAGAAACACACATTTCACTTGATTTAATTAGCTGTATTCACAGCCCCAATCCTATAAACTAAGTGTAACTACCACCACCTTGTGTACAAACAGAGGATCCACCAGGAGAGAAACATGACAGTTAAGAGAGTAAAGCAGAGTTTACTCCATTCAGACGGAGACACACAAAGCTTTGCTGTCAAAGGGAGATGTGCTTTCTGACACCATGATAAATTAAAAGCTGGCTTTGAACACTGTTTCATTACCTGAGGCGCCAGGGAGCATCGCAGTGCTGCAGAAATGTCAGATTGTCTCAGGTATTCGCATAATTGTCATCCAGGTTTTTAATTCGTTCAGTATTGAGAGTTTCCTGATCGTTCTGGATGCGCTCATGCAGAAAACCGCAAGAGATACCTGCATTGGCGGACATATTGCATGAATAACAAAAGAAAGGAGTCAAATAATTGATTTCATTTCCCTGTGTTTCTCCTCCAGCGTGATTTTCTTTTTCTCCTATCATCTAATCTCTTATCTTCACCACAATCTGAATTACACTTTTCATCACTCTGGTAAGGCACTGAACGGTTGTTTGTTCAGCTAATTAACTTTATTACCCTGATAGCTCCCTACAGCCTCTGACGAAAACAATTACCTTCTTTATTTTTTTCTCGCTGCCAGAAAGACTATTAATTAGAAACGGGCCCTGGTCGCTGCCATGTTCCCGAGCCCTCGAGCAGGATAGCATTACATTGTCAGTAGTAATTTAGCTCTCATCTGTCTCTGCTAATTATTGTCACATTCATCAAATTCATCAAGGAAAGTGCTCTCAGAAGGATTGCATATTTGCGGTTAATATAGCATAAACTGGTATTACCCATCACCACATTTGTGATGATGAGAGGGACACAACTTATTCAGCCCTAATTAGAGCAAGCTGGGTAATTAATTATACATTCCGCCTTATTACTTCTGAGTCCCAGATATTGTTTGTGGAAGACCTGAAGTGGGAGAGGAGATGGAGGGAGAGGCCAAGAGCCATGGGATAACGGAGGGGGGGTTCGCGGCTGGGGAGTCAGTGTTTTGTCACGTGCAATTCACTATAAATCCCACCTGACAAACGTCCAAAAATTAGGGGGAAATTACAACTTGTCAAATGGTAAATAACCTGCATAATAACTCATTAATGAGCTGCACCTGTGACAGGTGCATGCTGGGAGATGGGCCACCAGAAAAACAACTCGTAAACACTCCCAAAAGCTTCAAGAAATGGCCTGATTAGAGTACAGCTGAATTATAAGGGAAAAAAACACTTTGCCAAATTCAATCAAACAACATCTTAAATATTTTAGGTATGTAAAGTTTGTGGACAAAAATTGATTAAATTAAATCTGATTTAACCTAAAAAATGCTGGAGCTGTCAAGAGTCTGGTTTTGTTCCGCATTTGGTAGTTATTTATTTTGTTATCCTGTAGTTCCATTATCGGGTCCTCCTCATTATATTTTGTGTTAATAATGATTAGTTATTCCTAATCACATAGCTCTCTATGTGCTTGTCTTCTTTATGCCTTCTGCTCCTTCAGGCCCTGTCCACACATACTCAGTTATTTTGTAACCACATTTTTTTTAAACGTGGTTAGGTTTTCATTCTCATCCACACGCACACACCGCAGCATTTCACCGTAACCGAGTATTTTTGAAAACGCCAGCCAAAGTGTGGCAAAACCCTGTTTATTTTGGTTACAGGCAGAGTCTGGAGGGTCATCGATGCAGCACAGCTTTTGCTCACAGAGCTCCAAGGCTAATGGGCACAGAGAGAAGGATTGCGCTGCGCTTCGCTGTGTTAAAATATCTTCTGAAATGTACAGGACTACACAAGCACACAACATGCATGCGCTCTCCTGTCACAGACGCAAAACGCACCTGTTTTTAACAAGAATCGTTTGATTGGCAAGATCATCTTTGTTTATAAAAGATGTTCTTATCTTTGTGTGAGCTGTATTATAAGTGATATGCCTCTGAGATGAGAAAAGCTTTCTGATTGATGGATTGGCTCACTTTTTACAGCAGTTTAGGAACATTTTCCAGTTTATTTTTTTCTACCCCTGCTCGTGTGGATGCAATTTTTTTGTAAATTATGTACGAAAAAATAATCGGGTACCAGTGTACATGGCTTATAGCACTGAACGATAAAGTGTCTCTAGTCTCCATCCCCACAAAATCTTAAAATTTCACACCGCTTGCTTGTTACCAAACAGATTTTATGTGACATCCCTGTGAGTGTCAAGAGATCCACTGCCAAACCCCTGTGGGCTCTACAGGGACCTGGTATTGTTCTCCTCCCAAATCCCATCTGCACCTTCGCTCGGAGCGCTTCTCACCATGCTACAATTACACATGACACATTTAATCACCAGACACACAGCATCGTCCCGGGACGTCTCAAATAGATCTGTGACTCCCAGGGTCAAAACAAAGGCTCTGAAGGGGACTCAATGTGCCCTGAAAAAGAGGCATCAGCATTGAGCGGCCCATGATCAGATAATGGGAGGACCAAACACTGGATAGACTTTCTGGCGTGTATTATACTGCTCACGAGACACTGTACAGATGATATAGGACCTGCAAGATATAGATCCCGCCTGATGATAAGTTAGAAAATGATGAATACATGTAGAAAGCAGAACCTTAAGACAAAACATTGCACTTGTACTATAAAAATGAAAGATAAAAACTACTTTGCATACTTTTTCTACTGTAAAATAAGCGTTTCAGTTACTTTATTGAGTACAAGTGTACCAGTGTAAAAGTACAAATCCCTAAAACACAGTATTTGTTGAATGTTCAATTACCTCAGCTTAAAAAATGAGTTTAACATGCTATGTAAGCAATTCAGAGTTTCTTGGTTTGTGTACGCAAGAAATAGAAGAATGTCCACATCAAGCTTGTCCTCTGGAATGCTACAAAGCTCTTGACATCACTAAAGACTTAAATAATCTAACTCTTCTTAGCGTTGGTCCTTTTTACCTGAGGACCTGTCTTAACATACGCAACACAGCAGGGGCATTCGGGCAGATATTGCTAAAAACTTGTTCATTAACAGTGAAATCTTCAATGTGATTTCATGTTGGATTCTTTTTAAAAAACTTTTCATACATGATACAAAACAGTAGATCCTCAAATTGACAACTCTAACCAGATTAATTCTCCAGTTGTCATAAAACGTACAGTACATTTTACAGTTCTGTGTTTTTACAATGTAACCAAGAAGTAGGGAAAATTGTGAAGCTAAAATATAAGATCAACTTTCAATCTTGTCACAAGGCAATTTAATCAGGCATGGTTTATTTTAAGATTTTATAAAAATTAATGTAATACATTAAATGCTATATGACTAGTTTTGATTTGAAATAAAAAAAGATTACAAATATTTAAGCCAATGTTACTATTTAAAAAAAATTAAAAAACAATAAATATTAAATATTAGTATAAAAAAAATCTAAATAATAACATTGATTGGCACTTGATGCTCCACATGAAGGTCCATTCTAGATCTACTAAAGCATTTTCACAGAACTGCACACCGCACCATAACTAAAATCTAGTAGTTATGTCAAATTAGTCAAATAATACCCTTTCCCTTTAAAACTAGGGGAATTAATTAAGTTATCATTTTAATTAAGAAGTTTTATTATAAAATGAAGGCGTAAATCTGTAAAATTAGTTTTATTTTTTTTTATGATTTAGCCTTTTTTTAATTCTCATGATTATATATGACACGGATTAATTACGTATCCTCTCTGATTAGTAACAGCAAATACAATATTTAAACATGATACATTTTTTTATTTTAATTATTAATATTATTGTAAAAACATTTTTATTAAAAGAAACTCAAGCTACTGTTTACCATTTTACATGACTGTACTTACACCCTCATACAAATGATCTTCTAATGTTATAAAAATGCAATGAATAATCACACTGTTTTTATTTCACTATGGTCTATTAGGTTCTCCTGAGCTCTATGTTGTATACGTCTTCTTTTGTACTCTATTTCAATAGAGAAGCTGTCCGTCTACAACTGGGAATTATTTGTGATACCTTGTAACACATCCCATGCTTTCTGTGTGGAAAATGAATAAGGCCAGAGATGACATGCTGTAAGAAGAAAGAGCATCCTATGAATACCAGATCCACAAGAGAAGACTTCCACACACTGTAAGTCTGTGAGATTAAGGGAAGACGAGCCAGTCGATCCCCACACACGGTGACCACCATCACCTCCCTGGAGAAACTATTAAGTCCAACATTCCCAGTGTAAGTGTTTATCGGAGGAGGGTGACTAACCTGTCCTCTGGAGCAGATATTGAATCTGATTGGACAATGGCAGAACACCAGACGGGTGTAGTACAGGGCCGACCCCAGCAAATAGGAAGAAAAAATCTTAATCTGCAACACAATGGAGGGCTCTTGAAAGCCTATCATTTTCACTTCCTGTGAGTCGGCTGTCTGACGGTGAATGAAGTCAAAGGAGTGGATAGTGTCGAAAATTGGATCACGGCTAACATTCGTTCACTTTTATCAGCAGCTGCCAAAGGTCATCTGGCATAATAGCTGATGAATTTAAACCCTGTGGATTTCATTTGCAATTTTCAATTTAGTAAGGCCTCGGAACCCTGCAGCGATAAGGGTTTCCACCTATCGAAGCCTGTCACAAACATCAAGGATCGTTGTGAACCCACAGGAAAAGAAAGAAGGAGAGACGAAGATAAGGTGGAAGACGGTAATATGGGATAAGTTGGGGGGGTTCCCTATGGTTGCCGTTTGCATCAAGCAATCTTGGAGTCTACTAACAAAAAAAACTATTCCTCTAGTCATCTTACATCTTGTTTTTGAGTAGCAACCAATCATATCCCTCGTTTACTGTGAACAATCAGTCAAAGAATGAGTCCATTAACTTGAGATATTTTTGTTGTGACAACCTGAAAACGGATAATAGCTGCAAGTGGATTTCCCTCAAGTCCGTCTGCCTGTGTAAACCTTAATCCCTCTTGCATGCCCTTTCCTAATACACCACATCCTTGCATGATACATTATCTGTACTTTGGGAGGGCATCCAAAAAAACGGCCCCATCAAATTCAATTTGGTAGTGGTTAGGAACAGCTGACTGTCCTAGAAATAAGGGAGCGATCCGACAGGAGGCTGGGATGAATGGGGAGAGGCTCTCAAAGACACTTGGCAACCCTCCTGAGCCAGAGAAGGAATGGAAATCACACCGAACAGCTGTGACTAATACCATCTTGTAAGTGCTCACCCCAAAGAAAATGTAGAGTGCTTCAGAACAATTCACCAAGAGCCGGGAGGAGGATGAGGAGGGAAAGAAGATTTTCCTGCGAGGCTATAGAAATGACCGGCGGTGTCTTAACGGCGGGAGGTGTACGATAATAGGGCTGATTGAGGCCTACTCTGGATTTAACAGCGAATAAATAGCACAGCAAACCAAGTGAACGATTACATGTTTGGAGACAGGAAACATTCAGGCGCACAACAAAACAAGCTTTTTATCAAAAAAGGAACTAGTCCGGATAGATCGTCATTAGGCTCATACAATGCTGAAATGCACTTAGTGGTGTTCCAGAGCAAGCAAGGCCATTAATGTGATACTCATCAGCTTCATTATTCCTGAAATAAAACCAAAGGAAGGTGCCCGTCTGGAAAGATATCAGAGGCTCTAGGTAAAGATCATGCAAATCCATTTGTTTCCGATG
The DNA here is from genome assembly GCA_900490495.1 of Danionella dracula. Lineage (NCBI taxonomy): Eukaryota > Metazoa > Chordata > Actinopteri > Cypriniformes > Danionidae > Danionella > Danionella dracula. The sequence continues at coordinate 18,923,079 of UELW01000778.1, forward strand.
GCTGGTGAGTAAAAGGGTACATATCCTCCAAAAATGCCTCGTCTTCCACAGCTAGGAACAATGCAGATGGATGCAGCGAGACTCTGGGACGCATGACAAGTGTCTTCATCCTGCATTAATTGCTCAAATTGAAGCAGTGCCACATCTCTCCAAACTAGACATTGCTGTGAGTTCCCTTTGATATGATAATGGCATGCTTCTTAGCGAAGGGAAATGCAAATTGCAGGCGGTAATTTGGTGGCATGCACCTGCCGACACGACACTCACTCTCTCTCTCTCACTTACTCTCTCACCAAGGCATTGGCTTCATCGATGAACACAAAAGCAGGCCAGTGGTGAAATTACGCTGCTGTGGTCGCCGTTCCCGACAGATGCTCCCCTCTGTTGCCATTATGTGGCAGCTCTGATAGAACTGACAGTAGAGCACTCAGAGACTTAGCGGCATGTTAATGATCAGACAACATTTTGGCTGGATAAGTTTTGCATTTAAATGCATCTTCAAATGAGGCACAATAACATTTCAGCTCAGCTGACAAGTGTAAAAGGAAGACGAATGATAAAGACATCAGTGTTTTAGTAGTGTGTGCCATTTCCAAATTTGGCCTTTTCAGGAAGTAAACATTGTGACTGTTTCATCTGAGATAAGGTAAACTTTGTTGATTTCAGGAAGCTAATGTTGGTATTTGAAACCCCCAAAACAAATAAGTCACTAGACCTAAAAGAGTATATTTGATAGCTTTTACTGATTGGCTACAAGAAAATGCACCTTTAAATATTCCCTGTATTGAATATTCCCTGATGAACAATGAGGCCACTCACAGCGTTTCCCACAAATTTTTCTTTCAAATGCTCATAGTATAAATTGTATATTTGTTATGTCGGTTCATTTTTTTTCCTTCATGCTTTTTTCTTTTTTTAACTGTTTGACCTTGGCTTTCTTTGACCTGTTCTAAATTATGACTATAAATGGAGACGAACTGTTGAAAGAAGAGCTACAGTATAATCAAATTCATTTCTGCTCACGGTAGCCTTGAAAAATGCCGGTTTCCATAGTGATGGTGGAACAGTACTGTATACCTGACTAAACAGCAGTGTAGTCTTGCTGGAAGGAAGAAAAAAAACATTTTTTGACAAAAACTTATCCAACATACGACTCATCTGCTGTTGTAGTCACTTTAAGAAAACATAGTCTCTGCATTTTATTTTATATGTTTGGTCGAATTACTTAGGCAGTACATCTATAATGTCACATGTTCTAAATCTACAGAGTTGTGTTGTCTTTAAACACCTTATTTATTTGCTTATCTTTATTATAATGTATCAAAGTGAAAAAATAACCAGAATACATTGGTCTACTTTTTTAATACCTTTTCATATATATTCAGATAAGAAAATTATTGTTTTTCAAGATTTGTTTTAAAATTTAAGTGATCTTTTTTAAGTAACAGCCCATTTTGGCATTATTGATAGAAAAGTGATAAGACAAAATGCAAAGTGGGGGGAGGGCTTTTTTCTAAACGAATAAGCAGAACATTTTAACATTTTTAGAATTTCTATTAAGGCGTCACGGTGGCGCAGTGGGTAACACGGTCATCTCACAGCAAGAAGGTCGCTGGTTCGAGCCTCGGCTGGGTCGGTTGGCATTTCTGTGTGCAGTTTGCATGTTCTCCCCGTGATTGTGTGGGTTTACTCCAGCTGCTCCGGTTTCCCCACAAGTCCAAAGACATGCGGAATAAGTGAATTGAGTAAAAACGATTGTCCATAGTGTTAAAGTGTGAATGAGTGTGTGTGAATGTTTTCCAGCGATGGGTTGCGGCTGGAAGGGCATCCGCTGCGTAAAACATATGTCAGAGAGTTGGCGGTTCATTCCGCTGTGGCGACCCCGAATGGGAAGAAAGCCGACATGAAGATGAAGAAGAATTTATATTAGAAATGGAGAGTGGTAGTACTACATCCTAGACTGGTAACATAGTCCATAACATGATACTTTACAATCACTGTTCACTCATATAGGTCCTTTTGAGTAGCTTTCTCTCAATTTGTGTGGGTTTCTTTTCATCTGTAACAAAAAGCTCTCTTGAGAAGCATAAAAGTGAAGACTAAAACCACAAACCTTGATTAGAAGAATATATATAAATCCCTACACCACCATGTGTCACTGCACCAAACAGATGAAATATAAAGATTATGATATTTGACCAGAGAAAGCTTTTTGTTTGAGTTGGATTGATAATATAGATTAAAATTTTTTAAAGCATATTTATTATTGGGGAAAAAACCTAGTTATTAAGTGAATGACTTGATAACTCAGTTTTTTTGCGCCAAATGTTGAAAAAAAAAGTATACTGTCACTTACTTGACGTCATTACTACCTTCAGCTTCGTACTGTGTGTTAAAACCACTAACCACTAGTTGTTTTCTTCTGCGTTTGAATTGACTAGCCTCAGAATAACTTAATCACAGGTGTAACATATATATATATATATATATATATATATATATATATATATATATATATATATATATATATATATATATATATATATATATATATATATATATATATATATATATATATATATATATATATATATATATATGCCGGGTGTGAGATACCAGGAGAGTTAAAGTGAGATTAGGAGTGCATATAAAAGATTATAGAGAGAACAGTTGCATGAGTTTATAGTTAAATGATGATAGAGACTTGTAAAATAAGAGATTAAGCAATAAAGGAAGTTGTTACCATGGCAGTGTGATCTGGACATTCATTGAACAATAACATGAAGTGAGCAGGACCCCCAAAAACATGCTTTTAATAACAGCTGAGAGGTTGAAGTCACCGAAGCTAAAAGCTAACTTTAGCTATTACACACAATCTTTCGGTCTCTCTTTCATTGCTGCTTGATTTTCTTCATAAAAGACTTTTCACTTAAAAGCTGCATACATTTCTGTGTTTCCCATTATGATGGCATGAACGCAATGTACTTAATGACTGTTAAAAACTCCCTTTTGATTCTTCCTCTGAGTATTACCTGTTGATTATGCTCTTTTTGAGATAGAGTTGTTATATAAATAAGCTGCATCTTCATATATACTGAACATGTTAAAAGTAGTAGTTTAGCTGATCTGAAATAGACGGTTCCTTGAAATCAGCCAGAAGCACAACACTAACTCTTCCACTTTTTGATCTCTAGTGTGATAAAATCATATGTGAGATCAACATCAACTCGTGTGTGATAAAAGATCAATCTTTTGTTTTGTTGGCTTAATCAGGCATTTCAATTAGTCAGTAAGTCCTTGTTTTGATAGAAACAGTTGTAGGTCCAATAACCTGTCCCAAGGCTGATGCCTTAACACAACACCTACTTCTTTCGAAACCACATTACTTATGTCCAAATATTACACAGAGCATCTTTAAGCAAATATATTCTCCAGAGTGCTGAAACATATAAATCTATTACCAAATTACCAAAAAAAGTCCCAACATATCAGATGGCCACTCTACTGGGTAGGACTGGCTGAAGAAGTAAGACTTTGTGCTCTGGTGTAAATCAGCCAGGTTACTCTCTTCCCCATTTGGCTGAGGGAATCACGAGGGAGGGCGTAAAAGGTTCTTCTGTCCCCTCTGACTCACAGAGGCCCCTGGCTCTAAACAAAAGCCTTTCGTGGCATCTGCTGAAACCTCAGTGCTTTGGAACGCTCCAAATCCACCGGGTCTGTGATGAGGAACCTGAGGGATGACAGGGCGTTCAGGCCAGTCGCCCACTAATGACTCTCTCAGCTTGAACCTGACTTGTTTGTTCTGATTAAAGCCAGTGATGGGAGCAAGGTCATGGTTACAGAAATGGATGAGTTGATGGGAAGAAGGCACAAGGAAGTTTCTGGAAACAGGATGACCTTCAGTAACCTTACAACTTTACCCTTATAAGAGCAGTTTCTGCCATTCTTTGCTTAGATTTGAGGGTGGAAATCTTTCTTTGGACCTTACAGAGTTTTTCTACCTTTGAAAAGAAATGTTTGGACAGTTAAAGTTGCCATCATACTCTCTGTGTCAAAGTTTGAAAGGTGTTTTCTTGGCTGCCCAGCTTGGTTTCTCTCATAAGCATCCATTTCCAAACTCTAAAACTTTTTGGGCTGAAGCAATAATTCAGGGCATTGAAAAATGTAAATGCTTTCAACCAAGTTGTTCAGATATTTCATCAAAAAAACTAGTTTCTGCTACTGAATAAAATCTGTGCTATTGTTTAATGTTTCTATTTTTCTTTTTTCACTTTAATGTCTTTAGTTTCAGTTCATCCATACTATAGGTGCACGTTCAAGTCTTCTGCATCATTCTCTTCTGGAGCTAAACCTGCATGAATAAGTATGAAGTCCTAACTGAGTCATGGGTCACAGAGAGCTTCTCGTGCACTCTTTATTTCTATGTCCCTCTTTGCCTTGCCCTCTTTGGCCTTATCAGTGCAATGTTGTCTCATCAACAAATGAGGCTTTGTATTTCCTCTGACTAACAGAACTTAAAGTGCATGATCAGACAAATACCCCAAAGTACAGAGCAACAATTGGGTATATGCCAATCACGACGCTTAGTAGAGTCATTTACTTCCGGTTGCTGTTCTCAATTGTCCTCAGTAAACTTTTGGTTGTTGTTTTTAGTGTTGGCATTAGATATTTGTAAATTTATATTTTTATTTATTTTATTTTACTGCATTATTTTGTGGAAGATAATGCTATAAAGTACAAAAAAATCTTCAAATATACACATACAAGATACACAAAAGCAAATCTCAGGTTTAGTAGCCCCTTAGTGTTTCTGGAGTCAAACTGCATCATTTGGGAATGATCTACTCTTTAGAGCTGAACGCAGCAGTAGGTTACCCAACCCTATAAAACACCAAGTGTATTTGCCCATGAAAACTGCACACAAGTTTTATTTTGAATTGTGCTTTGTTATTAATTATAACAAAAAAACAACAACATTTGTTTGTATAAAAACAATTACATGTGTGACAGGGTCAAAAATCCAAATCAGTTGCTACGCACCATTTTTGAGTATACTGTTTAAAGGGGTCATGAATTGGATTTTTTCACTATGTCCTCTTCTAACGTTCTATCATAAGGAAAAAGATTACTTTAGACCTTTTTTTACATATTTTTATAGCTGGTATAAAATAAACACCGACATTAACACATGTTCAAGTTAATGAAAGTCCTAATAAACTTTTGTCCAAATGTTCACTGAAAACAATGAAAAATATTTTTTATTTCAAATTCAGAATAAAACCAGAGAAAATCTCAATTTCAACATTTCTGTATTAAACTAAGCTATTTAAGTGGCTTTAAGTTCAGCTATTTCTCTAGAATTAAAATTAATTTTGTCAAGTTTGGTTGCTTTAGCTTTGTGGATAATTTGTACTTGAATACTAATCGGACCAAATCTAAATTACCAATTTTTCAATTTTGGTTAGACATAATCAACCAAACCAACAGAACTACAAATATGAACACATCCTAAGAAATAAGACTGTTGCCTTGCCCACCTTTGTTTCGGGCCCAAGTATTAAGAGGTTCAAGACTAGTTTAAATGAGACATCTAATAAAGTAAAATTGTACAACTATTAAATTATATTGCATGGTTACATTTGCAGTTGTGTTCTGGTGGATAAGGAGATCGACCCGGTGTGCGTGATGAAACACTTAAACACTCTCCCATCTTCAACAACAACAGCTGTGGTCCCCTTGGGCGTGGCACCAGTTTCCCGACTGCATCCCGAGCAAATGCTGCCCAATGCCCAAGGTGTGTGTTCTCAGTGTGTTTGTTCACTGCTGTGTGTGTACACTGGGATGGGTTAAATGCAGAGCACAAATTCTGGGTATGGGTCACTCCGTATCTTGCCAACTGGTCACTTTCACTTTCACTTCACCTTACTTACTTTTATGTTGTGTTTTTTTCATGATCATGTGTTTTCCCCTCTAGCTCTAATTCTTGCAAACAGTCTTCAGCCATTTTTTTTTCTTGGTGGTTCAAATTCGCATTTGTTTCAACAATCCTGACATAGTTACTTGTAGGTGTTCCTTCTCCTTGCTTATGGGCCAAATCATAACTGTGTAACTCCAGAGACTTTTTTGAGCCAAGCAACAGCAACCACTATTCTGTTGGCTTTTTGGCTATTCACAAGCACTCAGACTCAATGCGCTTGAGGATATGAGTTGGTAGTGGACAATCAATGCTGGCATGGTGCCCGTCTCATACCCACATGAGCTAGAGGGTCATTCCTGTCCCACTACTCTGAATGAAAGACTCCTTTGACTTAACAGCAATGGTTGGCATGCTGCCCCTTTCAGAACCTGACTGACAGTCACTCTGGACCAAACAAATTGGTGCATTCTCAGAATATTAATTAGTGCAGCCATGAACATGCCTTTGTTTTCCTGTATAATGAAGAAACTGCCGTCTGAGCATCTGATGCCTTCCTTTTACTAGAAAAACAAACTGGAATGACAGTTGGAATATCTGGCAACCATCATAAGTAAAGGATGTTAAAAAATATAGTTTATAGACTAAGAAAAGTTTTGAACTTCTACTTTTGTCATTAAAAGTTTGTTGAATTACTCTTTACAAAAAGCAAAAATGCTTTATGTTGGATTGAGAAAACTCAAGGAACAATCAGTTTGAGTTTAAATCTGAAACGGCTTTGTGTGTCTAGGTATAGCCTTTAAAAAAGAAAGTAAGAACCGATGAAACACATTGGCATTCAAACTAATCTTTTTCTTGAACGTTTTTGACATTCATACTGAAAACCGCAGAAAAAGCTGTGAGACGAGATATAGAAAAAACGGTAAAAAAAGGGGTAGACAAACAAGAACAAAGCACAAGCAGCCATGTGCTCTAAAACAAAGTACACAATGTAGAATCAACCAGTCATGTGATCAAAATCACATGACAAGTGAAATCAATACATACAGTCAGCCTTAGCTAAACTTATTTCTGTCTTGGACTTTTTATCTTCACCCACTCCTCATTAGCTTATTAAAAAGGCCTAAGAGCTCTCTCTCTCTCTCTCTCTCTCTCTCTCTCTCTCTCTCTCTCTCTCTCTCTCACCTGTGGTGATTTTACATTACGCCACAGGTGATTTAATACATAGTGAAAGACACTGAATCAATTTTCTGACAGCACAGCACAGCCACTCTACTTGTTCTTGCTGAGTGTGGGTTTCAGGTAGGTACGTTATGTGTCCGTGTGCAGACTGCAATAACATTAAAATGGAATGATTCTATATTACAGATATATTATCTTCAGGATAGCTGAATCTAGAAATCCACAACTCTAGTCTCTGCAGTGTAAAAAAATAAATACATTTAACAGATATGTCCCATTAAAAAACTTGCAGTCACTTGCTATTTTTACTTTAAGGTCATACATTTATAAAATACAGTAAAGGTGCTTGTTAAAAAATTATTGCAAATTTACAGTTAATATCTGTAAATTTACATTCTTGAAATCCCTTTTTTTTCCACATGGCTTTTCTGTTTTAAAATTGTTTTAGCTGTAATATTAATATATCACTGTAAAACAAATAATTGGAAAAAGATAAATAAAATATATAAAATAACAAACCAAACATTTTTAACAAAAATGAATATAGACAATAATAAGAAAGACTGAAACAGATGGCGATTGTTTAAGTCTGGTTCACCTGGGTCTTTTTTATGATTTGAGAAAAGAAAAGCCATGTTAGATCTCTTGACAGTAATAAACCTAAGCATTACTATCAAACTTTTCACATTAAAATTTTTTTTATTATACCCAGCTCTCACATTCGGCTATTCGTGCAGAGCACGATTTGGAAAATGCAGCAATCGAAAAATTAAGTGTTTTGTTCTCCAACTGACAATGCATGTTTTCCTAAGGTGTTTCCATGGCAATGTTTTTCTCATTCATTGGCTCTGAGACACTGTGAGGTCTCTAACCTGCAGCAGATTTCCCATCAGTCTTTGTGTTTAGCTCGCACAAAAGAGAAGAAAATCAAATCAGTCACTGAAGAGCCTCTTTACACCTTCGATTTCTTCAGGGGAAACAAAACTGATTCACAAATACTTTGTAGTGCTTGGAAAAGGAAAGAAGGTGCATTTGTTTACATCAGAGGAACACGTAGAAAACCAGACGATGGATTGACTGATGATTGTACACCCGTACAAACCCGTACTGATGACGTGTAACACCCGTTGTCATCAGACCTCGTTCATTTGTAATGTAATAATTAGCAAAAATCATATTTTAATGTGCTTCTTTATGGGATGACTTATAGTGACATATTTCCTATCCTCACAAGCTTTGTGCACACAGAGAATTAGAAAATACAATAAATAGTTATAAAAAGTTATAGACGAACTCTTCCCTGCACGATTGCTGGTTTAGAATCTAGGAAGATTCTGATTGGTTGATGCAGCCACAAATGTTTGAAAAAGTTACTACACAACAACACAAACCAGTCTTGGTCTGAAAGTCTGTCCAGTCAGCACTGACAACTTGGGGACTGCAACATTCAAATTATGCTACTGTTTACTTAAAGGTAAAAAAAGGAGGTGCAGCTATTAATCATTTTAAAAGCCTACATTAGCAGAACACTAGTACAATTGAATATAACTTTCTCTAAATTCACAAATCATCAGAAGCTAATACGATAACTATTTTTGGAATCAAATCCACACCTGATTCAGATTCTGTATTGTAAATTAGCCAGAGGCTAATGTCAAAGAAATGTGAATTGCTAAAATTTTGGGGAAAACAGCTTTTTTTTTAATCTGTAATTCCCAAATCAGAATATAAGGCCTTAAAACTACACAATAACACCTTAAAACAAGGCCTAAAAACACCCCTACATTAAGACAAATTGTGCTCAATTCTACTACATAAAAACAGGTATATTCTTAAAACTAGACTTTATTTCAGGTATTCAATTTTTCTTATCCCACTGTCAGATATTTAACTTAATCTATGAAGATTTGATCAACATTTTTTTCTCATTCCAAGATTAGTGTTTTTATCAGTGTTTAACATTGATTTATTAAAATAATATCACATTAACATTCTTGAATCAAGAATACGTTGAGTCAAAATTTTCTCTTTTAAGACTCTTGTTTTAAGATCAGTGACAAAATCAACAGCGTGTTTGACAAAGTTTCATATTTTAAGAAATTAAATGATCATAATAAACATTTTTTCTTCTAAAGACTAAGTCATATTTTCTCAAACTAAGCTAAATATTAAAGTAGAAAACTCTTCCAAAAAATAAGAAAATCTAAAAAAATTTAATCATTTATAGCTTATGCTTTTTTGCAGTGTATGTTATGTTGATCCAGGAAGTGACTCCAAACAAATGTGGATATTGATGAATATACTGTTCATTTAAGTGTTTTTACATTTTTGCATACATTGCATATCAAATTCTCCGAACCCAAATTAAGAATAGATTAACTGTGATATTTTTTTATCGTCTGATAAGAGTCTCACGCGTTAGCGCACCTGAACACGTATAACAGCCTACCACAAAAAATTGCTTATTTTTTATCTCTTATATATAAAACAACTGACAGGTTTTTAGATAGATGTCACTTTCTAAAATATTTTAAATTGTAATCTTTCCTATTCTACTCATCTGTATATGTGTTAAGCTTGATGTTTAGCCTTCTTGTGTTAATCTAAAAGACCTTTAAAATCATGTTGCTGAGTTAGCACTTCAAAACTTCTATGGGTATTGTGAGTTCCTACAAAGATTTGATTAAATGTTTTTGTGGGTACTGTATATGAATGAAGACTGAAAATGAAAGGAAGGGGCAATAGATGAAAATTTTTAAACAGCAACAGGTATTGGAATAAACATATTTTTAAAAATAAGTGTGAAAGAGTGTTGAATGTGAGGACTTGGTTAAAAAAACATGTCAAGGAAACTTTAAAATGTGCTTCAATGGAAAAATATTCAAAGTTATTTTAGAATATTTTTCTGTCAAACAAGAGAGCAAAAAACCTAAAATCTTAAAGCTGACATGTTCCTTGTTTCCGTCTGAAGCGCCTCATTTAACCGATCAAACAGATCGGTTTTTAATGCAAACATAGTTTCAAAAGTTGCATTTGGACACTTCCCTGATGACAGGGAAGAGGTTCTCGATGAAACGTTCTCGTTTTCTAATCAGTGCTGACTCTTTAAACGCATCCTTTCAGCTGTCATTTTCCCAGAGAAGCTACCCTGCAGATCATTGGGTGAAATTGCATATGGGTGATTTTCAGATTTCATTATCAGATGATTGGCTGGAGCCGAGCGGGTTGATGGGATAGTACTGTAGATCTCTAGCATTACACGGACATGAAGAACATCAGCTCTTTAGCAGTCATGAGAAATGCATGGTAAGATCAGAGCTTCACAGTAATTCAGTGCATTCAGTGGAGTGTAAATATGTTAATCCATGGAATTATCTAATCAGCCACATTGACAATTTCTCTTTCATGACTGATCTACATTGGTTTTTTATCAAACTGAGAGATTCACAAAGATCTTTGTAAATAAAAACTTTGAATATCCTTTTCACCAATGACAGGCTTCGGTTTCCGCATAATGTGATGACAGTGAACATCATCACTATTGCGCTATGAAAAAACACATTTGTCCTATAATAACATGGAAACTTACTGATTTAAGTTTCAATATGCAGTTAAAGTTAATTCATTTTAAATGTCTCTTTTGCACCTTAAAATTCAAATGAAAACTGTGTGGAAAAGGAAACAGTTAACCAGCAGATTGAATAGAAAAGTTTACTTTCTGCTATGTTTATATGAAATTGAAGTTTTATTGCTTTTTATTGTTTATTAGATTTTAAAGTACATGGTACAGTACATTAGATTTAGACATTTAGAGTATATGGCAGTGTTATTCCAATGTAGCACACTGTTTATTTTGGTAGTTAATTATGAACTGGTTATAAACATGTAAAAGAGCTTCCATACGAAGTAAATAGTTTCTTCCTGACTTTTTTTCTGTATTTTTCTCTCAGAAATAAATGTATTAAAGCAATCAATGTATTATTCTAGTACGACTGGTCTGGTCCGCCCACAGAATTGAGCTCAAATTGTGCACCATGTGTCCCCTGAGCTGAAATGAGTTTGACACCCCTGGTCTAGAGCCAATGATGTGATACCATTCAGCAGCTCAAAGCACATCACAACAACTCTCTCTCACTTTCAGAACTTTGTTTATAAATTCATTTATTTTCTTTTTACATTTGACTGTTTGTTGTATTTGATTTTTGACAATTTCGTCATAGTGTAAATTGTATTATTTCAAACCTATACCCGAAAATTGTATATTCCCAATAAGACAGCCGAAGAACAAGCAAGTGATTGTAGGGAATACTAAGAGAAGGCCACACAAGACACAAGAACACAGCATTAAAATCCTAAAATATCGCTTACAGTCTCCACCTGTAATAAAAAATTATGATTCTAAAAAAAAAAACTGAAATATTGGATTATCTTATGTTTTGAATTTTTACATTTATGTAGAAAACAAGAAATTCCCTCCTTTGCTGAATTTTACGAAGATAACCACTATAAACTGTACAGTTTGATGCTGTCATGTGCTCATATAATCAGCCTTTCTTGCAAAGCTCAAGTATTTTATTTTCAACTGTATCTGTCTATTTATCTTATGACACATATTTTAGTCACATAAATTGCTCCCTTTCAGGTGGGCTGAAATCTACAGATTAAAACGAAAGAAAGCATTTATTTAAAACTAGAGAAACTTTGGACTACTTTGCGTCAGTTTCTGCACAGAAACAAAAAGTGTTCATGAGAAAGTAAATAAGTTACAGACTATTTTGTTCTGAAAATAATACATTTACCAAATATAATTCAAGTCATTATGTGTCTGGAGTGTATGTGTTCTTTATTTATAATGCTCTGGCACAGAAGGGCAGCGGACTTAAAGGCAAGTTTATGACTGCTGTAGGTAAGTTGGTATATTGAAACAATTGTGGTTCAGAGCCTTTAGCTCTGTCTCTTGTTTTATTTTGCACGAGCATCCAGCACCTGCTGGCCCTACAGTGGGAAAGTGGTTCTGTGCCTGGGGAAGTTTAGAATTAAGTTTAAACTATTTTCACTTAAAAACTTACCAAATGTCACAGCTAAACAGAGTTTGAGTCTCAAGCTTGTAATTCTTTCCAGGCCGTGCCTTGTTCTCTCTCTTCCAGTTCTCTTCCATTCTGCCACTAATGTCCTTGCACACTATGGGTAATGTTGCTTCTAAAATACATTTAAACAAACAAACATTTCAAACAATGTCGCTATAGTGGAGATGGGAGTGAGCACCTTTCTGAACGTGTGGACATGAGTTCTTTAATAAACTCACTTTGTACCAAAGACAACAGAATGGGTTTATAATAAGGTAAGGATGAGTAAATTATGAGTGATTTCATTTTTGGAAGAAATGCTCCTTTAAGGGTTCATGGGGCAGATATCCGACTAATTGCTTGTGATGCTCTAAAACTTGAAGGTTAAAATCCCAATTTTACATCTTTGAATTCCTCAGAGTAGAACCAACAGCTCCTCGAGGACAAATAATGCACAGAGAGCTTCAGTACTGAATCTTGAAGAACCTTCATAACCGGGGTCACGTTGCCAGGTTGATTAGGAATGAGACACTCACAAAGCTCAGGCATTGAACTGAAGCATGCCATCTAGCAGGAGAATCAGCTTGGTCTGCCAGGCCCTCTGCATTACCAACCATTTTCAATTCCAGCCACACAATAAACACAACAAATTAAAGCATGTAGTGGGGGAAGGGCTCTGAAAGAAAATCCTTGAGATCGCACTCATGTTAGGTTTGAATGGACATCATATCTTTCTCTAAGGCTTTTTCGCACTTCTCAGGATGTGAGTGGCCTTGAAGGTTCAATATGATGCCTATACATTAGTCTGAAATAAGAGAGACATTTACAACTATATATAGAGTAAAGAAAGATTGATGAAGGAAAATCTGCAAGAGGAAGATCTTACATAGAGTTCTGGTTTCTAAATAAGTGCTCAGTTCTATGTGTTGCTTTCATTATAGACTCGTTAAAAAAATGTTTGAGAGTGTTAAAGTGTAAAAGTATTTTATTTTTCACTGTAACAGAATCAAGAATCACATTTCTAAGTGGTACATATTACTTTTCAGTGCATTGTTGTGCATGAATAAAACACTTGATATAGCTGCTTATTTAACCCCTTCAGTCCTTGGATCCATTACAATAGAGACCTTAAGTAAAGTTAAGAAAACCGAACAATTTTGCAGACTCTTTACAGAATTTTTTGCCTCGTATAATTGCACAATTTAAGTAGTTTGTACATTTTTATATACTATTTGGTAGTTATTTTTACTCTTACTTGAGTCCTTTATCTTTTACTTGGATAATTTTTGGGGATCCTCTACCCACCTCTTGTTAAACCATATTACAATAGTTTTACTATATATTTTTTTAACTTACGTGAAAAACACATCTATAATAGTTGAATTTCACTTCAATAGCTTCCTTGCAGGGGGCTTTTCGGTGGCTTCACTCCTCTGCTGTTTAATGTTGATGCAGTGAATTTCACTTCAATAGCTTCCTTGCAGGGGGCTTTTCGGTGGCTTCACTCCTCTGCTGTTTAATGTTGATGCAGTGATACTCTTTGCTCTTAGATATTTAGCAGTTTCACACCCGGCCAGTCAGCGACTGTTACTTTTAAACACAGAAGAAGAAAGTTTTTGCATACAAGTTATTGTGGGAAATTGGAGTGGGATGAAAACATTTTGTTGTAGCTTTGTACCTGGCAAACAACTATCTGGTCGGAAAACAACAAGATGAGGTATTCATCATCTTTATTCTCTTTACTTTCATATCCTTCTTTCTTCTCATTCTTCGACTTATTATCTCTTCCTCTGCATTTTATTCTTCTTTGTTCTTAATCTTGTGTTTTTTTTCTTCTTCTTCGCTATTTTCTGTCATGATGGTGATGTGTGAGTGTGTATCGGAGCGCCCCTCAGCTGCTCTTTTATGTCTCAACAGCATTTTGAAAATGTGAACAAAAGCAAAAACACCAAGGTGACTTGGAGGCCTACATTTTTTCACTCATGCCTATTGCTCAGCCAAATGTGTGTACTCTCATATGTGATACATTCTGCCCTTTACTGAAACCATCAGAGTTTACACACTATTGCTAAACATTTATAACAATCAAATCAGTATTTTACATTCTATTTTATACCCATAGATTTTCTTACCCACTTTCTTAGGGTTCTACACTTGTCAAATAATTTGCCATAAACTCTCCCATTACTCTTGGGAACAGTTTAGAGTCTTTAACACTGGGGAAACTCAAGCAACCATGGAGGAAAAAACATACTACTTTAAATAAAACATAAACTCTTTAAATGGTACTTTTTATGATAAAACAATAATGTTGATAAAAAGCAGAGTCAAAATGTGGTTAAACATACTTACTGTTAAAAGTATTAAAATTATTTATTTAATAATAAAAAAGAACGTGAAAAGTGTTCAGGAAACCTGTTTGAACAAAACCATTACTGTAGTGTGTTACTTAAAATGAGTATTTAGTTTTACGAGTGCAAGCTATTAAATGCTACAAACATAGTTACATAAAAACAAATCTTAGGTTGCACATTAAACACATCAGTATCCATTAGCTCCTTGAGGAAGCTAGGAAGTTTTCAGGTTTGCAGAAGGTTAGGCTATTAGCCGAATCTCTCACAGTGCCCTTCCAAGGCTCTCCGAATAAACCGTAATAGGCTCCAAGATGCCTTTCTGGGAATTAAGTACATTATGTGAGCCTTTCTATAAACAGGATCGAATCTGCGAACGGATACTCGGAGGCCAGCCAGAGAACTCATTTTCTCCAGCATTTTCCCTGCTTGAGGATCTGAAGGGAAAAGTGAAGGAGGAAAAAATGGGCTTAAATGAATATTATCAGCATGAAAACAAAGTGACTACCTGAACAAAATCCATTTTACAGCCGGCACTTCAATAGAGTTCATCCATCAAAAAGAAAGGCTGAGCTGCTCTGTGGAAAATAAGCCTCCACTTCTGCTGGAAATGTGAATAGAGAATCCTGCCGGGCACGCAAACCACCGTGGCTCAGACCAGACCACGGAACTACTTTCATAATGAGAAACTCAATGATGAGAGATTAATACAAACGAACGCTCCCCTCAAAACAATGCAACATATTACAAGACTATTACATTTACTAAAAGAAACATGTTTAAGACGCCTTGTCAATAAAAAGATGACTTTGTATTATGATAGAAAAACAATTCAAAACACTATACTGAAGATTTATTACACAGCAAACGATTGTGTCTGGTTAGTACATTTACAACCAAAAAATGTTCTTTACAATATTTGACATGAAAATGATGTACTCATGATTATTCAAATACAAGATCCCTGCAGCTATTATGGAACAACCCTTAACCTACTGGTTAATAAAAAGAGCCAACACTATATAAAAAAACTCATTCAAATTCACATTTTGTAAGAGGTGTCGGTTGTCTTTTAACTCTAAAACCGTGTTTGACCATTATATAAGACATATAACTGACTTCAGGGGAAAAAATGAAACCTCACTTTTAAGACTTTAAAAACAGATGACAATTTGAAATGAATTTTTACACAGCTTGAGCAAAGAAGTAAATACTATTAACAATAATCATTTGCATGTGGGTCTTTATTGTCAAAGAAAACATCAAGAAATGCAGCGCAAAAATATGAGGCTACCGGAAGCAGAACCTACTTTTTCAGCATTATTATTTTAATTTACAAAAAGTTTATCTTTAATTGTTGAAGATACCATATTATACTCTTTTTAAAGCATTTATAATACAATTATCCTTCTATACTATCGCTGCCCTCTTAATAAGCTTCAAAACAGTATGTATTTATCATAAACTTTTGAATCTACATATATTGTTGAGATGCACAAAATGTGCCTTTACCTGCTCCTCCCACTGAAATACAAAAACTGAAAACAAGAATAGTCGAAAGAGTCATCGGTTTTCAGAGCAATTCTTGTTATAAGTCCTCTATATATCAAATTCTATTTTATTTAAAAAACAGTTCAATGTGAAGTGCCACTCAAGTTATCTTTCCAAGGGTATGCTTGTTGGCCCACACACACAAAATCTAACCATTTCTGGTGAATATCTTAACTTTTGTCCTCTGCTACTCCTACACTTCCGGGTCAGACTTTAAGTCTGTTCTGCATTGAGATGAGCTGCATTAGCAGTGCATTAAAATTCTCTAAACCTCTCTTTCCCCCTCAATTACTTCTCTCCTCTTTCCCCTTTTTTTTATTAACACCGTCCTGTCCTGATGTATGTTTATATGATTGATTAATGTAATTATTGTGATGAATGCGAAATAAATAAATAATCAATAAAATAAATTAAAAGCTTCTATCCAGAGGAATACTCAATATATAATATCTTCAATTCTCTGGAAAGAGCAAAACTGACCAACTCATACGAAGCACCTCCCTTCTCATGGGGCTGCTTTGAAGTAGGACAGGACAGGTTATATATATAAAAAAAAAACATTATGCAATCTTGTTAGATCACTGTTGCTATTTATAAGCTGAGGTTGCTTTTAATTACTTATTCATTTGCAAAAGAAAATGGTAACATATGGCAACATGAAAACATCAATCCACGGGAAGACTCAGTCATCAGACCAAGACCCAGAGCAACCAAAGTTGTTAATAACTCAAGCAGACAGTTATAAACATCCTATTTCAATACATCTTTCTCTTCAGAACTAATGTGAACATATTTTATGAGATGAATCAATCGTCATAAATATTTCATGCTGCATGACAATAAAGCAGTGTTAATTACAGCTGTAACATTGGTAATGCTAATAACTATGGCAATCATCTAAACTCCTCCATGTAATAGAACTATAATATAAACATTGTTTGTGAGTTTTATTTATGTTTGCTGAATTTGAGGATTAATTTCAAAATCCTCATTCAATATTTTATATTATTTGATCTTTTTTCAAAATATATTTGTTTTTATCATCTATTGCATCTGTTTTTTGATCTGTTGAGAAGGTAAAAAGATAGTTTTAAAGTATGAGTATTTATTTTAAGACCTTTTGAGTTTTGGGAGGTTGTGGTCCTTGTTGATTTTTCAACTGAAGAATTAGGCCCTCCAAAAATTTGAGCTTGTGACTCCTGCTTTAAACGCCATATCAGCTTGTGTGAAATGGACATCTGAGGTCCTCTTTTACATGTCCGTTTTAATCTGCAGCATGTAAGAAATGTAACAAAAGTAATCAGGAGACTTTAAGAAGTAATGTGTTTTTCAAGCACTAATGTCACTGAACGCAGTCCAGCCAAAATATTCACATTAGAAAAACTAAGTGTGTGTTCTTGTTTGAAATTTGGTTAATGAAGATTGATTAATTTAGTAAAAATAAATTATATATTTAGTCTTTGTTCAGACATGCAGGTTCCACAAAGTTCAAGACACAGAACCTTAACATAGATATTTTATGAAGATATTTTTCGATGTAACTTTCATTCCCACTGTTTGTTTTCATCAAACCAAACTCTATATACAGTTTAGAAAACCTAAAGCTGGAAGCCTTTAGTCTGAAAAGAAGGGATAGATTGCATAGTGTTTTTTTATGTTATTGTCGTAACAGTTTTGGCCATAAATGTACAAACTGCACTTTTAAAATGTGTTTATGATTTAAAAAAATGTTGATTTGTGCCTCACAATTGAAACACATGTTTTATAGCTTATCAAATACACTTCGATGTAAATTAAATTTGCTGGTTGAATGATTGGTATGTACAACACCTTTAAAATTGCAAATTGTAAGAGAATAATTGGTGTCTGCCAACAATACATACATTTGGTATTTCATGGGGTTGAAAAGTGTTACATTTTATGGACATCTCAATGTCTTCCTAGAAGCAATGGATACTGCATTCTGATCCTGTATCCATATTATGGTCTCTTCAAATTAAACATAATGCCTCTTGGTTTAAATAATTCACCTGTTCAGGTTTCTAAACAATAATTGAGTTGTGAGCGCAGCATCTAACCTCTCTCATGGATCGACACCGCTGTGTCTGTATATATTTAACAGATCACTCCTGGACTGACCAGTCAAGTCTAGCAAAAGTAGTTATGCACCTCAACTAAAGTTTAATGGAAAAGTCATGTTAATATTGACCAAACAGCCATACAACCTTGAATTGGTTTGGTCACATTGAGTGCAGTGATTCATTTGAGGTGCTATCTGCTAATCAACACTTCAAACTAGCGGCATGCTTGACCTTAAGCTTTATTCACTTCCACCCCCGAGCCTACACACACTTTACTGTGAAAAGTTAACGCCCTGAATGGGCTCTTTGGAGAATAGAAGCGAGTTAGTGCTTCCACTCCACTGCCTCCAATTTACCAAAGGTGGTCAACTCTGCAGATAGTGTCAGCATCCAAATGATTTCGGCTAGTTGCTTTGAGAAAACACCAAAAAGCCATTCCTCCTCCAAGGTCTGAGATATGAAATTAATTACTGGCTTGATTAAGGCGTACGATGTTAAGACTGATCTGGGGGCACTTGGTCACCCTCAAAAAGAGGCAGTGATGGAGAAAGATGAGCACAAGTCATCATGGTCAGCCAATTTCCCAGTGGGAGTCAACCATGGGCTGTGTTGGGATTTGGACTCAACACAAAGGCAGGTTCCTTTAAATAAGAGTCACTCTACCATAACCCCCAAACAGCCTGGAAGGGTTTTAGCACAGCATTGAAGCCTCTCTCTCTGAGCATCGGTTGTGTTTAGAGGGTTTTATTTTTCAGGTGACCCAATATTTGTGTTTTTTCAGATACGGTTTTATTTCAGACTTTGAAAAAAATGACTTAAAATTTCAGGAAAGTCCAGATTAAAAACATTTGTAATATTCTATAAAACATTTGTAACAATACATTTATAAAAAGAGAATACATCTTAATAAAAATAATATTTTTACTAAGAAAGTGACATACAAGTACTAAAAAAAAATCAGTTAAGATACATGCATAAGAAAAGTATATGCATACAATAGTAAAGGGGAGAACTAAAAAGTAAGTCATAGTAAATTACCTCAACGTTTTTTTAGGCAGTTGTGGTCTGGTGGATAAGGAGATGAGGAGATCTACCTGCGATCGGAAGGATGATGGTTTGATCCCCATATCCTCCCAGTTGAAGATGAAGTGAGTGATGAAACACTTGCTCTCCCATCTTCAACAACCACAGCTGTGGAGCCCTTGAGCAAAGCACGAGTTTCCCGACTGCTCCCCGGGCGCCGCAACCATGACTGCCCACTGCTCCGGGTGTGGGTTCACGGTGTGTTTGTTCACTGCTGTGTGTACACTGGATGGGTTAAATGCAGAGCACAAATTTCGGGTATGGGTCACTCTATATCTGGCCAACTGGCCACTTTCACTTCACTTGTTTTCATAGCCATGTTGACACAATAGCCAAATAATATCTATTGATAATGTCTAATATAAAAATATGTATTGCAAGAAGAAATCTGTGGATCTGAAGAAATCTAGAATTCTGTAGATTGTTGTGCCTATGAGTACTAATATCAGGTACTAATGCAACTCTGGGGATGAATTCTGAGCTATAAAACCTCTGCTGTCACACATTGAATTATCTTTCATTTTTTGTTCTCCATTACACTTACACAACACCTTGCACAAATACCATACATAAACTGGCACACTGTATAGTGTGTGAATGTCTAAGTATTGTTTTACATGAACACTGAAGTATTTTGATAATTTAGGGGGGGGGGGTCTTAAATGGGGAAAAAAATCACTATTTAGATTAATTTAATTTAAATATTTTATTTGTATTACCTTTATACAATTTGTGGAGGTTTCATTTGAATGTATATAACATTTATCTCTATTAAAAAATAAAAGTCTGCTTTACTATGCTGCCAGCAGCTGAAACCAGCTTCCAGAAGAGAATAGATGAGTTAAACCTTTTAGAAAGAAACAATTTTTTTTCTTTAAATCTAGCATAAAAACACATGTATTTAAATGTAAATTTACTGACTGACCTCCGAACAGCAATGTACTTATAAACTTCTGTTTTTCATTTATTCTATGAATTTTATGCATTAAAGTCTTATGCCTTGCTTTTATCTCTGATGTGTTTTTCTTGTTTGTTTTATCTATGATCTGTTGTATTGTTCTGTAAAGCTTTAATTGCCATTGTGTAAGAAAATGTGCTATACAAATAAAATTGCCATGCCATGCCTAAAAAAGAAAATGTTATTTTAATATTAAATCTTTGCTGAAAAAAACACACAATTTAGAAAATTGAGAAAAATCAGTAATTCTTTTAAAAACCATAGCTCTACATAAAAAAGGTTGTGAAAAGAAGGCTACTTATTTCTTTGGTTTGTTTTTATTTTTTTATAGATCTAAAATGTAATGTCAAATAAAATAAGAAAAGAAGTAATCCGCAAGGCTCCAAATTTTTTTTAACAATACTCTGTAAATATAATGTTCACATCACTTCTTTCAAAAAGACAAGTTGGTAATAATTGAAAACAAAAAACAATTTTCACCAAAAACTGCAATGCTAATTGGTGATTTTTTTTCCCCCCAAAACAAAAACAAAATAAAAGAGATGCTTTACAAAAAAAAAAAAAAAACACTTGGGGAAAATGTACTTGGACTTCAGAAAGGATAAAGCAAATTGGCAGCTTTTGCACAAGAATTTGAATGCTAACTTCTGCTGAAATGGCCACTTCCAGTTTAGACTTAAGACGAAAAAAAAGAAAAACGATTGACACTTTATGAAAACATGCATATTTCATGAGATGCTCTAAAAAGAAGCTGGCACACCACAAAAGGACTTTCCTCAATAGATGCAATGCACCCACCAGATGGCCTTTTTTCTGACGAAATTGTCTGTAATTGTTACAATTCTGTCTCAGATTGCTTTGTTTCAGTCAGGGTTTTTTTGTATCCCTCTAGATCCACATCTGTGTGATACTAACAGGTGTGATGTAAAATAGATGGAGACATAATGAGAGTAGATTGGAAAGCATCCTTCTACGAGTGTTATTGAGCAAATCAAAAAAGGAAATGGGAGCATTTTGCATCCACTTGAAAAAAATGATTCTACGGTAAAGCCTCTGTCTTTTGAGCATTTGCTAAACTCGCAGCAAGTTTACAATGTCTTTGGATACATTTAAAATAAAGTGATGGCTAATGAAATCCAAGCCAAAAACTCCAGCTTTTGTCCTCAAGCATTCCACAGAGAAAAAGGGACTTGCATTGTGTTCTGAGCTTGATTCCTGACACTTGAAAACAGCAGGCTCAAGCATCTCCAGCTGAGTTTGTGCGAGAACAGAAACTCAAAGAAAAGTCAAAGTTTGCTCTTAAAGTCAAGCAGTCCACCATGGCACAGTCCCAAAGGCGTTTGCGGATATCCAGCAGAAGATTAGCTTAGCACACTGTCTCTGGTACACCATCTATTAACACAAGCTGGTTGAAACTGAGATCTTTCATTTTCCACGTTTTATCACGGCTGTGCAGGCCAGCCAGCACCACATCTTTCATGGAAGTTCTTGCAGACAATCTCAAGCTTCCACAAATCTTTGCTGTCACAGTCCCAAGACGGCCTCAAAAAACTCAGGACGTTTCCAATCTTGGCTTGATGGGTTGTTCGGAATTTAAAAAGGCAATTACAGAAGAGACGAAATCTTGTGTTTCCTATTCAAATACGTTCCCGGGGAAGCAGATTACGGGAAATCCAAACTGCTGGTGAATATTCAGGTCCCTGAATGATAGAACTTGTTATTACTGAATGTAAACACTGCCAAGCTGATGATATTGTGGTAAAACACATCCCACATAAAACATCTCTGGACTTGTTCAATTACCCAAAGCACATTAATAACCTCATGAACAGCAGTCAAGATTTCTGCTTCTAATCTTCTTTGGACAAAAATGCGAGAAAAGGCGAAATCTCTCCAAACGACTTTGAGTGAAGCCAAAGTGAACCCGTTAATGAGCATTAGCCACTTTCAAGAGTTCGACTGACGATGCGGAGTCTAATCACAGTAAATAAGATAAGCGCAGACGTATCATAGAGAACAGACATGCTGGAGTGCAACCAAAATACAGTCTTAGTGGTAATGAATGATATCAACAGTCTTCCAATTATGAAAGTGACTCTTAAACTCTAAAGGAAACTCACCCACAGACTCTCAATACAAGTTGTGTCATTAAAGTGTCCTACTTGCGTTTCCTGTCATCTCTAAATCACATGATCCAACTAATATTTAATAACATCCCAGGCATAACTAAACTGGTTCATAATATTTTAACCTCTTCTTTCTTCCATCCATCCATATCATGTTTCAAATTTACAAAGATAGAAATTACTTATTCATAAGCTTATTCGTAGGCGTCATGGTGGCGCAGTGGATAGCACAGTCGTCTCACAGCAAGGTCGCTGGTTCTAGGCTCGGCTGGGGGAGGTGGCATTTCTGTGTGGAGTTTGCATGTTCTCCCTGTGATCGCGTGGGTTTTCTCCGGGTGCTCCGGTTTCCCCACGAGACATGTGGAATAAGTGAATTGAGTAAGAACGATTGTCCATAGTGTTAAAGAGTGAATGTGTGTGTGAATGTTTCCCAGCGATGGGTTGCAGCTGGAAGGGCATCCGCTGCGTAAAACATATGCCACAGAGTTGGCGGTTAATTCCGCTGTGGCGACCCCGAAAGGGAATAAAGCCGACATGAAGATGAATGAATGAATAAGCTTATTCGTCATCTGGACAATCCACTGACATAAAATATTTCTAGAGCTTACAGGAAACATATAAGCTACTTGAAATATTGTTACATTTGAGTCTATAAATTGACTCTGTTAACCTACGTGTACATCTTGACTGAAAAATGTATGTAATTCTATAATAAATATATATAAAATCGATTGAACACTATTTTTGCAGCTAAATTCTGGCCTTATTCTGGCTGTAACATGACTTTTATACTTTGAATTGTAAAATTTATAACTTTAATTGTTAAACGACCGGAAAAAGGTTCAACATGTGAATGTTTTCATCTGTATATTTATTGTAAAAGAACCTTTTCAATTTTCTTTTTCTAAAAAGATAAGCACAAATTGACAAGCAATTTAATATTTTACAATCTACAAATTCACTTATACTTTGCTAATTGCATTCCTAATATGCATTGCAGCATAACAGATTAGCATCATATAACATACCTGTCAGGATAAAAAATGAAGAGAAACTTTCCATCACCCGCTGCCAAATTTGGGAAATTATATTACCTACATAATATATCTACCAAAATAAAACACTACTCATTGAAAGATCCTTTTAATTGTTACTATATTTGTTACTTTAAAGAACAACAAAGGTTACACATACATGGTCAGCAAAAAATTTCATACATGGAGTACCTGTATTATAATAGTATCAACTCTTAATACTAGGTAATCATCTGATGTGGTATTAAATCTTTTTTCCAGTCTAATTAAACTTAATATATTATTATTATTACATTGTTATTTTTATTAAATCATTAGGCTCCAATTATAAATTTTTCTTGTGGATATTTTTCAGAGACCTCCAGCACAGAGTGGAACTAGTAATTCCATGATAGTTTTGTGTTAATGAGAAAATTATAGTTACAGAATCTTGTTGTGTTTGAAGCTTTTAGAGAACAACAAAGAACAAATGTGAAGTGTAATAATGTGGATAAGCAATCCAGTTCTGCCTAAATTCAGAGTTTTGTGTTATTGTCACCTCTAGACGTCAATGGATGTTTGAGCATGAGAAACTTGTGTTTGATTGGCTATGATTGGCTAAAGTTGGCTTAATTGGCTACAGTTTTATGAGGGATAAATCTATGTTGTAATCTATTAGCATGTGAAAATGTCAAAATTTGTTAAACTCCTTTTAATTATACAATACGGGACATTTACAGGAAACGCAAATATAGGACAACAGCGGGGTAAACCTTTAAACTTTCCTGGCCAAAATTGTATACTTAAGCAGGTATGTCATATAATGTAATTTTTCCTTATGATTCTTGTGTGTTTATAAAGAAATTTCCTTCATTTTTTTTACGTTATTTCAAAGAAAATACAATAAATTAGGAAACATCTGTGCAAAAGATGGATCATAAACTACACATTTTTATTTGAAAAGCCATAAGAAGACAACAAATGAACATCCTGGCTAAGCTAATGATGGGGCTTAGCTTCAGTAGCTTCTCTATGCCAAGATTCATGCACAGCAAATAGATGAAGAAACCACACTAGACAAGACAAGAAACCAGACAAGAAAGAGGAGGCAAATCAAGTGAAATGTTCCGGCAGCAAACCTTCCAGGTAAGTATGCATTGTGGGTGTTGTAGTGCTGATTGTAACTCAGGTGAAGTAAATTGGCTCAAAAAGACTGAAATTAAAGCTGAAGAACGGGTCAGAATCAGGTTCAGGCTTATTTTCACAACCTATCAACGGCCCAGGTCAGGTTTGAATAGAAAAGCTTGCATTCCAATTTCGAGCTGAATTTACCATTTAATAAGTTTCATTAGTACAATGTTAAAATGTATGCTTCATGTTACACTGAGGCTTTGTAAAATGGGAAATATGTCTGCAAATGTTTTGTTATAAGGAGAGATGCTCCATATTCACATTCAGCTTCACATTCAGGAAACACATTCAGTTTCGCATGACCTTTGCAAGCGAAGTGGATTTGTAGGATAAGCTTTGTTGATACAGATAAAGGAGACTATATAAATCAAGATGAATAAATAATTTAAACAGAGAGGTGACTGGACAAAAATCCAAACTTTACAACTATTATTATTAAGCAGAGATCAAATATGTAAATAATTGATCCCTTTTCCACAATGACATTTCATTATCAAATCTCATTCTGGTATAGACAAAAACAAGCTATAATATTTATTCTTTGGATTCTGAAGTGATAGCTGTATCCATTTTAACCAGTCATTGAAGTAAATATAAACAACCAATATTAAATATAAACAACCCAGCATGGCAAATTCTAACATTACAATGTTTATTATTACCATGATAAAGTATGTTTAATGCTACATTTTCCATTTGTTTGTTTTACAGTGTAAAAATTGACCATATGTCCTCTGAAAAGATTTGAATGTTTAATGTTTAGAGTAAATAGAATTCTGGGCAAAAAAGCTATTTGATCAAATATTCGAATTCAAGTAATAAAATCTTCATCAATGCATACACTACAAATGTAATAACATGGAATAGTTTTATTAGGGTTAAACAATTAATCTCATTTGCAATTAAACTGCAATTTGAATAAACACTATTTTGAAATAGCAGAAACTGCAGTTAAACTATCATGAGTAACAGGCAGAAAATTGTAACTTTTTATTTAGCTAAAACCTGTCTGAGAACATTGGTAAGTTCTTCACATTTCTATAATGTCATCATTGAATTACTAAAATATGGTAAAGCCACATATTCCTTGTAAAATACTGCAGGTTCAGCATGTTAATCATTATAGCACAATTTTTTAATTGCAAATGCTACTGTTATTTTTTTGGTTGTTGCATCGCAGAATTTCATTATGTTTAGTTAAATATTGTTCTATGAAGATCTCAATAATTTATTATTATCAGAAAAAAAACACCGTAAAAAGCTTTAGAAATATAATTGCATTGTAAATTGGTATAGCAATATTTGGTTAGTAATAATCACAATTACGTTATTCTCCTAAATCATTTTGCCCTAGGTTTTATTACAATAGTGTTACAAACATTACAAACAAGTTACAAAGAACAACTGTCCAATGTAAATAAACCCCACAAAAAACAGGTCTGCGCAATGATAAAATGAGTTTTTTTTAGCATACAGAATCAGGATTTGGTGAACTGAATTCTGAACCATTTGCAGCAACTAAAATCTTCTTTTCTTCTCATCTTCTCTTTTATATTCCTCAAACTTCCTCCCTCCTAGACTGTGTTAGACCATTAACAATCGCATTCAGTCTAAACAATAACCTCTTTCTATTTCAAACTGGTCTCTCTATGAATCGTTTCTAGAATGCTGGTCTAGTTCAGAAGTCAGCAAGAGATATTAGTTAGGTTAGCTGTTTAAAACAAAACAAAATGTTCTGAATTCAGGGAGAAAAACAGTTTTTTTAAATCTAGTCCTCACACCTTCAATGTATTATCTTAGTATTATCTTATAATCTTAAGGAGAATCTGTACCTTCAGTATGAAATGATGTCCGTCCATCCATCCATCCATTATGTTGTCGGCTTTTTCCCTTTCGGGGTCGCCACAGCGGAATGAACCGCCAACTCTACTGGCATATGTTTTTATCACTGGGAAACTTTCACACACACACTCGTTCACATTCATACACTATGGACAATTTTGTTCACCCAATTGACTTATACCACATGTCTTTGGACTTTGTGGGGAAACCGGAGTACCCAGAGTAAACCCACGAGATCACGGGGAGAACATGCAAACTCCACACAGAAATGCCAACTGACCCAGCCGAGGCTCGATCCAGCGACCTTCTTTCTATGAGACAACCATGAAATGATGTGCCAGATCTTATTAGTAAATTTTAATGAACATCTATTTAGTGAGCTAACTAGCTAGAATTAATTGTTTCTGTTAACTATAAAGTTTCCAATATGTTAACACATATATAAGCTGTGAATTTACCTTTTATGCTATGCTTTCAGTTATGTCATTATTTTTTTATTTTTCTGTTTTAACACTGCATTCATGTCCATATAGGAGGTATTGCTCATCTCTATGGGTTTAGTATTAAAAAGGCAAAAATAATAAAAAGTGACTAGGCAAGAAATTAAAGAAATTAAATAACATATCTTTGTACACTCACACGGTTAATGTACATAGTGGGATGTATTTAATGGCAGTCTGAAATATGCAGCTCTCTGTATAGTTAATTTGTCTGGTTCCCAATGTGGAAAGGCCAGGCAGTACTCTTGATAAATACAAGAAATAGTTATGTACTGAACTGCTCACAACGTCAATATTTAAAACCAAAAATAATGTAAAGAACAGGGCAAATTTATTTCCACTCTGACAGAACAGGTGGTACTACAGCAACCTAAGCACCCCGCTTGTGTGCTTGTGCCTACATCCATGACCCTGCCAGTAGTCAATACGACTCAATTAATCAGTGATGTCTGGGTCTTCTCTTGATGGGGGTACACAATCGTTTGCTTTGTGAATTACACAGGTCTGTTTCACGCTTGCTGCATGACCAAGCTCCATCAAGCTAAACATCCTTGATGAATCACACACTGAGCTATTGGGCCTTAACCTTCATCATTAATAGCTTATCGTGTTCATTGCTGTTGAATTTCATCAGCACTATCATGACCTGAGCCAGCTTGAATCAAATATCATCTCACTCCTGGAGGAAGATGTATTTCCAAACTTCTCTGTGTGCTGATAACATGGTGTATTTTTTAACACAAGCAAATTGTTTTGTGGTGTTTCTCAGGTGATAAATTATGTTAATCCTTGAGGGGCGCTGGGGCGGAAATGAATAAAGTGCGAGTGAAGGCGAGATTAGCATATCCACTAAATCCATTTACAGAGTGCCAGTGTTTTGGAGCAGGGCTTCCATTTCATCGGCTATTATTCCATCACTGATGCTTCATTTCACCAACCCCCAGCTCCAAGAGAGCCAGTGCCTCTCCCGAACCCTGAGCCAAAGCACATTTATGCAGCCGCAAGCCATTATTGGAGCAATATTTGAGTTGGATTAGCATGTAACCTGAGGAGGGCCATTATGAGCCATCACACAGGGATTCACAAATGGAGTGACAATCAATGTGAAAACGCATTAAAGCTGAATATCCCAATAAAAGATTATTTTGAACGTATTTTAGAGCATCGAATAATTAAATGTATGAATTGGCTTCAGTCACCTGAAATATTTTCTTAGTTTTATTTGGTAAAACCTGAAGAATTGGATTTAAATCAAATAATGTGGGTTGATGCATTACAGTTGAATCGATAAACATTAGCTTAAAAAACGGTCAAAGCTAATGTGGTGAGAGAGCAATGAGCAACGTGATTGCACGGCCTACCTTAGTGAACATTTGTACCTGTTTAGTTGAACTGGAATAAAACATGTTTATAGCTTACCAGATTGTTTGACCTCCTCAAGCACATTCTTTTAATAAAGCTCCCTTTATATTCAAGTGTTATGCAGCTACTGGTGTCAACAAACAGCTACAACGATTTGAATAACTAGTTTCAATTTGCGATCCACATCACATTTCTTCCTTGGTGAACAGCATGCTAGATTTTAGTTTCGGTCAGATTTAACTCTTCGATAACATTTCACCAAAACTTGACATACAATGTCAGAGGTCCACACCCAGCTAAGAGGAGACTACGTTAGCATCTAAATCTGAATCCACCTTCTTGATCATGTCATCTACCCTTCCTGGTATGTATGCTGTGCTTTTTATGGTGTGTTCACATATGTCATATTTTGGTTGATGAAAATAAATCCTAACGGGATTACTTAGTTAGTGTGCATCATTGGGTTAAATATCAACGCAGCCACCAAAATCCAAGTGCACAGTAATAGACCAGACCGAGAAAATTATAAAATGTGCCTCAGTCAGGTTCTAAAAAAAAAAGGCATATATTTAAATAGATATAAATTAATGGTGACACACAAACACACACACGCGTGCGCACGTGCGCACACACACTCACACAAAGAGAGAAAGGTAGCCAGAGAGAGAGAGACAGATAATAGCTTGTGTGTCTTTATGTGTATTCTCCAGCCTGACTGCTGACTGACATTTTATCATCGTACACACTCATCTTTTTTTGCTGTTGTTTGACAATTAAAGATGGTACACATTGAAATATTTGGAGGAAAAGGGTTATATGCATCTCTTTGTTTGTTTGTTTGTTTGTTGAGAAAGTAGCCACATGAAATATTTTCTTTCAAAATGCACTTGTATGCCATGTGTAAGAATTTCAACTTTTCAAGTTTGTTAAAAAATCCTTGCAAAAAGGCAAATGTTTCTCTGTGTGTCTTATTTACAGAAGCCATTTCAAAATTGTAGCCATGTAACAAAGCGAGAGAGAATTTTTGTGGGTTATGAATAAATTCTCGTAGCGTCTCCATTTTAAAGTCCACTTCTTTAAAGAAGAAAATAAAAACAAATGTAAAGCTTGGTAACAACAGGTTTTTATTCTCTTCACTAATTGACCTACCAATTTTGAGAATAATTGACTTACCAACTTTGAAAGAGAGATTTTTTTGCTACTTGTTAATTGATAGTTTATTCAGCCTAGAAATTGTGTACAATTAAGTGTGCCACCAAAGTGATAAAAGTAAATCAGAATTTTAGGTTTAGATGTCATCCACTCATCATCACCATCAACTATCTGGTGTTGATGAAATGGCTGGCAGACAACTGTTAGACCCTGTCCGAGGTCTCTTTTTCAATGCCAACTTGTAGCCTCAATTTGCGCATACCCACAAAGTCTGTAAGGTGCCCTTTGCCAATTTTCTTTCTGAATTGTGCTCATCTCCTTCATCTGCACCCTTAACACCCTTAGGGTTTCAAGTGCACAACACAGAATTTCTTAAGGACCAATCAGATGATTGATGGGAGGAGCTCATGCTTATGAGTGACACAGTTAGTCGTGTATATATATATTATCAACATGTGCTTACACAGTCGCAAGGATGTTTCATCAAGAAGTGTTTACCTGTTGAGTCAGAAGTTATATTAGCAAACAGGAGCATAAACTGGTGTTTTATGATGCACCAAACCATATTAAATTGTGAGTTAAATGGTGAATTGTGAGTTAAAACTATTATCAAACATACGGCAACAACTTTCTACTTGTCCAACAGCAAACAATAGCAATATATTAACTTTTAGATTTCTGAGCTAGAATGAGCTACGCTTTAATTTCAACCAGAGAGTATTTGTGTGCAAGAATGACTTCAGTGATAACATGCATGTGGAAATCATACAACTAGCCTGAAATCCATTTCACTTGATTCAATTTAAACTAGCTGTGAGATTTGGGGAACAGCACTTTCACAGCCGGAACACACGGAGATGCTTCAGCAATGCTTTTAGATATCGACACTGCACCTTCTGCTGCAAAAAAAAGAAAGGAAAAAAAAGCAGAAATGATAGTGTCAGGCAAGCCCAGAAGGATCGCGAAGAGGTAAGATTTTTTAACAATATTAATTCTTCAAAAAGGCGTAAACAATAAAGAAACCAAAAGTAATCTCAATTGAGGAAAAGACAGACTAGGAGAGCTGTCAAGTAAAACACCACAGATGTGACAAAACTAAACTAAAACTGGATGAGATCGGGACTGGTGTGGATACAGACAAGGAGACTGATGCGTAGTAACTGACAAGACCAGGTGACTGGTTTGAGGGTGAGTGTGCTATTTGTACACCCTCCAGTGATGGGGATCAGCTGGAGAACAGCTGATATTCTGTAGAGGTTTGGGTTTGTGACAGATAGCAAACATTTCTGTAATTTTAGTACATTTTGGATCATCCACTTGTTGGCTTCTATCATGTTTCCCTTGTGCTTTTGTAATTTGTAATTAAAAGTCTGGCTCATGGTCAAATGCCATGTCTATAACCGTTGTCAATGGAGGTAGGGGCCTTCTTTCACTGGACTAGCTTTTCACTGTCTTTTAATACGTCTTCTATTAATGAAATCAAAATATCTCAAAACAAAACAAAACATATATGTATGCTGGATTAAGTGTGGAGTCTTAGAGTGCAGCTGATGTTGAAACAACTTCAGGAAGCTTTATTTCAGAACGTTATTCAAAGTTGATTTCAGATATTTGTAACGGCTGGCATCACCTCTCTTTGTTCATCATATGGCTAGCTAGTTTAACGCGAGAGAAGATGAAGCTGGGTGGATAGATTGTCACTGCCGGGGAGCGCAAATCTGTTAAGAAGCATTTTATTGTTGCATCAAAATCTTCTTGTTATCACTGTTCATGACCCCTTTTTAACTGGGATTGGGGTTAATATTTCAAAATCTAAAAGTTAGTAATATTTTTAGATCCTAATATATATATATATATATATATATATATATATATATATATATATATATATATATATATATATATAGAGAGAGAGAGAGAGAGAGAGAGAGAGAGAGAGAGAGAGAGAGAGAGAGAGAGCAGCAGAACGAATCAGAGATAAAGTGCCATGTAAAATGCTAAAAAGAAATGCTAAATTGTCTGACATCAAAGCTGACAGAGGTATAGTTGATTTATGGGTATTTTGTAAATGTACATGTTATGGAGAAAAATAATAAAATGTAAATAAATAAATTGTAAATAAATGTTGTTCTTAATATTTAGAAACAGCATAACTCAGTAAAAGAAAATTTGTGTAATTTAAAGTGACTTTGCTAAAAATGTATTGTATTGTGTTTACATGTACTTATAAAATTATAATTAAATGATGAATTTCTGTAGAATGTATTTTTAAGAGTTTAGAAGTACATTTAAGTGTCTTCTTCATCAAATCAGCACTGCTAGTCTCTTGTTGAGTAATAATTATGTACTGCTTCCCTATAGGGCTGGTTTGGTTTTCTTCCATATTCCCATGGTGAACTTTTCCTAATCTGGAGTGGCCTATAAAAAAACATTTGAGACCACATGTTTAGATCTATTTATGTTAACAAACCCTAAACAAGAACAAAACGTTTTTAATTATATTTTCCTTTGTGCTAATGCCAGTGATTTTTTGAGCAGGGGACTTTTCCCCAGATTTCTGCTATTGGAATGGAACCACTACTGAAACACAAAAGCTGAATGGAATAATCTTTCTGATAAAAAGCTGTCTCCCTGAAAACCTGATTGAATTAAAGCAGTAGACCCGGTGCTTGAAGCAGGTATTGATGGCGGCCTATCATTTCAGACGATTAATCTAGAGGAGGATTGATTATAGACCCATGAAAAGAATCAAGATGCCCTCACTGATTATTAAAGAAATACACCATGATCTCGAATCAGGACTGAGAGCGAGGGTTGAATCTTCTCGAGGGATTATTAACACACACACTCACACGCTTACAATGGCTAGAAAAGCAACCTGAAATTAGCTGCATGCCTGACGAAAGGTTTTTCAGCCCAACCAGAAAACTCTGCTTCTCATAACAATCAATAACAGATACCACAGTAATATTATAACCTTAAGAAGAAGATATGTATTCCTCAAAAATACTAATAAATAATCAAAAATTAGATACTATAAATCAATCAAGTATACCAAAAATGTACTTTAAACTGTCATTAATTGACACTATGCAGCAGTTGCTATGGACATTCATTCATCCTCATGTCGGCTTTCTTCCCTTTCGGGGTCGCCACAGCGGAATGAACCACCAACTCTCTGGCATATGTTTTACATGGCGGATGCCCAGCCAGCCGCAAGGAGTAAAGTTTTAAGTATAAAATATATTGTTAAACTCTACATCATGATAAAGCTAGAATATCCGATGAAATTGTAGCACAGAAGTGTCAAACTTAATGCATTAATGCAAATACATTTTAATGCTACTAATTGTTGTAATGCCATTAACACAGCATGCGTTTCCTGTTTGAACCTTGATGCTTGCCGTAGTTTGAGAAAAGAAGGGAAATAAGTCACTAGTAATTATTTATTTCATATCGGGGCATGAAATATATTAATTTGCATATTTAGTTTTTACATTTTTTTCAATTTGTAGCTATTCGGAGATTGTCAGGGATTGATTTAATAGTACTTATCTTAGAATTTTAATAGAAAATATCTAGCACTTTCTAGAGTGTTTTATGTTGACTGTTACTTTTAATGAACAAAATGTGCATAAAGCTCCAACGTTTGTCAATATCTTTGTTGATTAAAGTATTAAAATAATAGTAGGATGGATATATTTACAAATGCATAATATTTGTGAGTTAACTAATTGTAAATAAATATATAAATTAATTGATAGTTATAATAATTATGTTCTGAAAATGTGGTGCCTTAAAATATCTGATTGGATTGGGATTGAAACTACATTTACACAATCCATTATTCCTGGGTTATATTTTTTTGTGTAGAAAACAGGAAAATATGATTTTAGAAAAGATGTTAACATTTTGAATTGTTAACGAAAGGGCATAGTGGATGTGAAATATGACATTTAATTGTATTTACATAGATCGCCTATCAAAAGATTCACAAGAATGCTACAATTGTTCAGTTGACTTTATACACAAATATGCTGAAATATTTTTACAGATATAATAAAGAGCTATATTGCAGAAATATGTTAACTCCTTTTAAAGCCCCTTATATATGTTATATTTCAACATCAAATTCAATATCGCTGTAAACCAGGGATCCTAGAGTGTGATCTAGATGACGTTTTTCATCTTTCTCAAGTGGCAGTAGAACTCTCCCTCTCTCTTTGTCTCTCTCTCACACACACTCTCCATCACTGATACCCTGATTTACCCTCGAGGGGCTCGTTGGGCCGTTTACTTGTGTTTGTTTTTGGCTCAGAGGTCAGTCTAGCTCTTGACAGCAGTCCCTGAGGTGTTTTCAACTCCATCTGTTTGTGGTTTAGCGCTCGTGCTAAAGCTAAATCCCACTGTTTGTTCAAAGCCTGATCTAGTTGGGTCCTCAGAGGAACATGCATCCTTTAGTTCTTCGATCAAAGCTGAAGATTAATCACTTAATCTGTGAGCCAACACAGGAAGATCCAGAAACACTCAACACATTGATAAACCCTGATAGTTGATTCCATCTCTGTCTTTGTCTACTTTTTCCTCTGTGGCCTTCTAATTACATAAAACTTTCCTGAAACAAATATTAAATCCTGCTAGTATTTGTGTTTATTGCATGGTCGCATTTTACTTGACAAAGAAAATTTAACTACTGTACTTTCCAGACTAAAAGCTTTTTTTCCCACGTCTTCCGAAGTGGCTAATTTATGCATTTTAGCAGGTAAGGGAATGTACAGAGGAAGACATTACCTTAATAAGTTCTGAACAGTCATTAAAGTGCCCCTATTGTGATTATTTGAAAGGGTTCTTTTGGGTTTGGAGGTCTCCAACAACAGGTTGACGCAATCTTTAAGTATGCATTTAATTTTAACAGATTTAGTTGCATTGATTTAGAATTTTTAGTAATTCAAAATCATAGTAATTTTAATCGTGCCGTCAAAGTCTTTAAAAGGTAACATTGTTGTTTTAATTATGATTATTATTTTTGAGTACACTAGGTTGAAAATTTAAAAAGAGATTTCGTCATGTAAAATAACAATGATATCACAGGCAACAGTGATTACAGTTTATCTTATGTAAATACCTCAAGCACCACCATCATTAAATACCTGGAAAAATAATGACTTCTAAACTCATTCAATACTATTGAATATAAAAAAAAATATGAAATATGAAAATATGAAAAAAAGAGTAAAAAATATGTCCAGACTTTCACTTCTTTAGATCTGTGATTAAGAAAACAAGTTTTTCTTGTACACACATTTGTGCAAATTAGATTTTGTGTCAAATGCTACGGTACTTCTGATAAAAACAAAACAAATTTAAGAGAGTCTATAATGATAAAAATGAATAAACATCAAGAATTGGAAAGAGTACACTGAGATAACATCTAATGCTCAAATCCTTCGAGTTTTGCAGATATAACACTTTTTCATTAAATTCCCAGTTAAACTAAACTCAAGCTCAGAAATTGGATTGAAAAAGTAGCATCCCTTGCTGCGGCACGGCTTAAAAACTAGGATCCTCTTATTTGGCGCGAGAGGCCTTGTGCTATTCCCCAGTAAAAACTAATCAGCCGCGTCCTCCACTGCTCTGGCCCTCTGCCAGCCAAAACATATTTCCATTTTAACGCCTGGAGATGATCAAAGCATCAGCTTAATATAATCAGCTCAGAGCCCATTTACCAGGAGCCCCACCACTGCGTCTGGGGAGCGCTTCTCCTCCCCGGCCTATCTCTTCCCAAACAGGTGCTATAATAGTAAATTAATTAGACCCAGGCCGTGCACCTTGTTCTTTGTGGGCGCCGGGCCCTTGTGGGTCACAGCCTCCAGGAAAATGCCATCTGGGCTTGAATTCCCCTCTGGGACGGCAGCGGAGAGGGTTGACCGTGGCACTTTTTACATAACAATTAACCCTATTAGCCTCTTCTGCACCGTATAGTCGATTTTTGCTTTTCCCAACTAAACGATTTACGTAAATGTTCAAGTCGTGCTGAAATGCCAGTGAAGTTGAAGCAAGCGGGAGCAGGTGAACGACCTTTAGCGTGAAGTCAAATATTTGGAGATTGAGGTGGTTTATTTCCAGGGAGGATCCGTCACGCTGGAAAAACAACGGGAGATAATGCAAGACATGGGCAGCAAGTGAGGCTGAGCTTGTCCTGAGCTTCCACAAACACACACACACACACACATACACATGCCTACAATTCATGGAATAGCGTCCATTCTGGAATCTCAGTTAATCTCAGCCATTTCTGCTTCTGTTTAGTTTTGTAGCACTCTCAACTTTTTACTTACTGAGTTCAATCCAATTTGAACAGAGAATAGAAAAAATGTGTGACTTTATTACCATTCAGAAGGTGAAATTAAAGTCCCCTACCCCCTATTTTTTCTGTTGCCTTCAAACATTTTTTTTGTTTCTCCATTTAAAATGCCATCATCAAATTGAATCTAATCATAGTAATTTCTCTAACTCAAAGTAAATAGCTAAAAACTGTGAAACACAAATATCAAGATAATTGAGAAGATTCTTGGCATCTGCTTAATGCAAATGTCTAGACTCAATGTACAGATAAATGACACACAGTGATGTGAAGTGCAATTGTTTTGGCTTAATTGCACTTGATGAACCATTTAATACTTTTATGAACCATTTGTATTTGTTTTAACCCATACCCATTTTATTTGCCATATTTGTGTTAATGATAACTTTTTCATGAAACTGTTATTGTGGTATGATTATCACGCATGAAATATTCTGGCATGGGCTAAATAAGCAATCGGATGAATATAACTGTTCATACACAAGCACAGATCCAGAAATTCTGCTCATGTAAAACACTAACTTCGCAATTTTACAATATAAATATTTACTAAAAGGTAAATAAATAAATTAGTTCTGTACAGACATTACAAGAAGCTCTTTTTTATTATTGAATACAAACTTATAACGTAGGCTACAATGGTCATGACATATTTTTAACTGCTGAATAGAAGCCTATGAGAAAGGTTACTGTTTTTGACAATTGTAACTTACTGAACACAAATGGTAGTGTGCATCAATAAGCCCCTTGGCTTGCACAACATTAACAGGCCTACAGTCCAATGCAATCCATTTAGATATTGCATTTGTTTATGATTGCGGCATTGACCTACTTACTTTGTGGTGACTCGTCTGAGGAAGCATGGTTTGGCAGAGCTTGTGACTATCGCTGTCGGGAGTGAGGTGACTATCGAACTTGCTAAAACATGCTACCAGTTCAGGTGGTATTTCAAACTAGAACTTCTTCGATGATTGGCAAATGCCTTTTTTTTTATCAATGGCTCCACTAGCAACTCTTTTGAATTTGAAATTACTCTTTAGCCAGCTACTACTAAGTTACTAGCAATTGTGTTACAGATCTGTAGGGGGGTGGGGCACGTTAATTAAAAACTGTAAATAAATCTGTAAATAAAAACTGAGTGGTTAAATGAATTTCGCTCATTTTTCTATACTTTCCTTAAGTAATAAATTGCACAGTTGTGCTTGCACAACTCGTGCGCACGTGTGTGTGTGTGCGTCTGCGTGTGTGTGTGTGTGTGTGTGCGCTCGTTCGTGTGTGTGTGTGTGTGTGTGTATGTGCGTATGCGTGCATGTGCGTGTGTTTGTGTGTGTGTGTATTTGCTCTCGATTGCTTCTCACTTGTTTTAAAGCTTAATTTACATTGAAGATCTTCTGGGTACAGGAATCCACAAATACACAAAAAGCTGCATCCCTGAAACTCATGCATTACAGTTCAGCCACATCACACACAGAGAATAAAAAATTCTCAAGTTCCTAATGTCTCACATTCACCAAATTTTGAAGCTCATTCATTTCTAAAATTAAGGCATTTCGGTTACGATGTGTATAAATATTAAAAAATAAATAATTGTATTTATAAACTAAATGCTAAGATTGTATACAATTAAATTTTTTTACTTAAACATCCAAATTATTGTTTTATTAAACAAACAGAATGGTAAGTCAAAATATTTTTATGTTATATTTAAATTGATTTATATTTTTTATATTTATGTTATATATTCTTATTTTAAATCTTAAGTTTGTAAAAGGCAAGCCCCATTTTTGAAGTGTAAAAATTAAACACAAAAATCTTTGAACAACAAACTGTGCAGCAAACATATCACATAATGGTTCCAAGTATATGCATTAACGAACAAAATAAAAATTAATTTTATAAAAAAAAAAGAATTACTTTCAAAGTTTTATCTGTGTGCCCAACCATGCACATTCATCAGTTCTAGACTTAGCTCCAAATAATTTTTTAGAAATTATGCAATGTTACATTTTATCCCATTATTTTTTCAGGCATTTTACATGTACATAAACAAAATTAACTATAGTTATACAATCTGAATAGGACTGTGGATTACTTTGCATTTTTTTAGCATTTAAAGTCGCATTCCTAAAACAAAAACGAACCATAGGGTTATGTAACCGTGTGTTCATGTTTATGATGACATCCAAAAACAGGTGCTGCAAACACTGCACATGATGGGGACATAGAACGATTGCTGGGATTTAAAAGGTTTAAAAATAAGAAAATCTAAGAACAAATTCCATGAGGTCACACAATGTAAGGGTTCAAATATTGAATTGAATGAACATATTGTATCTACAAAAAAAAACATATTTACAAAATCATTTTTAAGCGCATCAGACATCTCACATTTAACCAAAGCAAGATGTAGAAATCCCAGAGACCATTTGTAATAAAAAACAATTGTAGTATGCAAAATAGCACATTCAACGGAAAGATTGAAAGTTTGCATGTTCTTGACGTATAAGTTCGCTCTGAATTTCTGCAATTTTTCACAGAATAAAATTTTTTTACCTTGCTTTTAAGCTTTAGTATAAGAATCTCAACTACAGAGTAAGCAGTCTCTTAGTCTTTTGTTGCCCTCTATTGGAACAGAAGAGAAGAGAGAGAGGG
Source organism: Danionella dracula (assembly GCA_900490495.1). NCBI lineage: Eukaryota > Metazoa > Chordata > Actinopteri > Cypriniformes > Danionidae > Danionella > Danionella dracula. The sequence continues at coordinate 18,961,467 of UELW01000778.1, forward strand.
AGAGAGGAGAGAGAGAGAACTCATCTCCAAGATCACGTCAATTACTTAAAAATGTGCTCTGTATTAATACTGTAATACATTTGTTAGTGTAAATTTTAATTATTAAATATTAGTGATTATTCAAATAATATACTATTCATAAAATGTGTTTTGCACTGAAATACTAAGGTGTTCATTGTCATAATCATCTTTGTCTTTATTTCTAAAGCATTCTAACATTTAAACAAGGGCAAGTCAAATCTGGGCTCAATACCTGCTGAAAAAATTAGAGTTTAAAATGAGCAGTTAGGGAGCCTGACTATTAGAGCAGTGGTTATGTCACGTGACATTCTATTTCTACCTCTGCATGCTTCCCTCCCCCCTTTATCGCAAGTCTGTAAATGACAATTGAGAAAAGACATCAGCGGTTGCTAAGAAATGTCTAAACATGAAACCTGTGCATCTGTTTGCGGTCTGTTCATACAGTAAAGCCTATCAATTAATCTTTTAATGCTACCAACATAAAAAATCACCGAGGCATTTTCAAAATCTGCTATGATTATACTAGAATTATGTACATGTACATTGTCAAAGATGTATCTAGATATTGTTTTTGTGGTTTAAAAAAACTTTTTAAATTGACAAGAATTGTTAAAAACAAAGGCAATAGTAATAATTTAATTACTTTATCTACTGTCAATTGGAATCACAGAACACATTGAACCCAATAAACCTTGAAAACAGCTTTGCTAACTTGACGATTATTTAATATATGTTTCTAGTTAAATAAAAATCTGTTAGTATATAATATAAACTAGCTTCATTAATATTTTAATCAAATAATGAAATTAATTATTTCCATTTTTCAGATTTTTTAATGCTTAATTTACCTCTAACGTATTTTAAATGTGTGTTTTTTAACAGACTTGAATTTATATCTTCTTCTTTTTTCATTAATAAAAAGATTTGTCTTTGAAAGATATTATTTTATCAAAAGTTATTTTGTAGTTAACATGTAAATAAATTATGTAAAACAATCATAGAACCAAAACAATTAGCCAGTAATTTTAATAAAATCTGAGGTCTGAAGGGGTTAAAGCATTCTTTGTGAGTGCAAATGTTGCTATATAGATGAGACATTGTATTTATTTGTTCAAATCTGTAGTTTCAAATGTTTACTGTTCATAATTTCTAGTTTCGCTATTAGAAGCAAAATCGTTAAAATTAATTATGTGATTTTTTAAATGCAACATATTTAATTACTACACAAAAAGCAATGTTTGAAGAAATCGGACAACTTTCTATTAGTGGTTGAGGCTTCAAAGCTGTGTTTCTTCATCCTGGCCTTCCAAAAAATTAATAATGAATAATAATGAAGTCCTTCTGAAGGTTCTGAAGAGCTTTAATCCCTCCATCATAGAACTAATGCCACAAACAAGCCCTACACCATGCTAGGAAAGTATTGCCATCTAAAAGCTTTTTTATTGTGGAAGTTTTGTTTACTTTTAATCCAAAAATCACCTACAACAAATAAAAATATGTAGTATCAATATGTCCAAGTCAAAATTTCCAAAACTGTTCTTTTTAACTAGAAACATTCAATGTTCAGAAAAAAAAACATTGGACCTTTTAGACCCATGCAGATGTTCTGTTATCTTTGCGAAGTTGTGAGATGTTTGTTTGTATAATTAATGGTGTACTGTAGGGGGTGCTCCTTTCCTGCACATCTATAGTCCTGTTAATTACTACAGCTCATTAACCAGAAAAAATAAAAATAAACTGCTCACAGACCACAGTCTAGAACTCTTTAACTGGCTAAACATCAGACACAATACCTGCACAGTAACAAGACTGCTGAGAACAAAAGCACAACATTTTCAAAAATGCAATCGTTATAGAGAAATCAGTATTTAGTACAAGAATATTGAGAAAATAACTTCATTAAATGGTTCATTTTATACGTTAATATTCAGGTTAAAAAAAACTGGTGCAGAGAGGCATTTAGTTTTGTGTAGCCAAACCTTAGGTCAAGGTATTGTATGTTTGGCAGCTTTCTTTGGCTAAGACCCACCCAGAAAGTCATATGACCAACATGTCCAACAACCAATTTGATTTCACTTCACATATCTTATTTCCAGACATGGAAAAGTGGCTACAAAACTGATCAACATGCAACAAGTTATTCAATGGTATGCAGTGTTTGGCTGTTCTTTATAACCCCTCATTCTCAGTACAGATTGAAGCTCTTTGTTTCTGGCTGAACTTTGTTTCTCAACGGAAGGAAAATAAACGTGACTCACTTGTCCTGACAATCCAGAAGTCAAGCAAAAGTGTTTCCATAAAAATGTACCCGTTCTCGTCAGTGAAAGTGAAAATGACCACTTTGCCAGATATCGAGTGACCCATACCCCTAATTTGTGCTCTGCATTTAACATACCCCAGTGTACACACAGCAGTTAACAAACACACCGTGAACATACACCTGGAGCAGTGAGCATCAATGGCTGTGGCGCCCGGGAAGGAGTCAATAAACTGGTGGCTTGCTCCAGGGCACTACAGCTGTGGTTGTATGAAAATGGGTGAGCAAGTGTTTCATCACTCACACCACGTTCAACTCGGTGGATCTGGGGATCAAACCAGCCACCTTCTGATCACAAGTCGATCTCTTTATCCGCCAGACCACAACTGTTCTTAACATTTACAACATTCCATGGGCGCGACGTCTGAGACTAACAAGCAACAAGAACCTGGAGAAAGCGATAGTTGAAGTGTTGTACAGGACTGGGGGTGTTCGTGTGCACAGATGACAGGGATTCTGGTATTTAACTAATGCTAAACTCCACTACGTCAGTCTAGTCCTGCTTGCTTTGTGAATAGCCAGTGTGTGATAGAAATGCTAAAAGCTGATCTCAAACAGTACAGAAAAATTGAGACCGTTGAATGAGTGATGCTGTGTTTGTGGCAATGATATAACGTTTTGGAGGTGGCAGACGAACAACCTCTAGCTTCCTTCTTAATTCGCAATAGGAAATGAGTGGTGAGTTGTCTTCTCACCACAAGAGGCTGACTCCAAAAGTGAGCAGGTTCTCATTGACTGCAGTTTTAAACATGCACAACTTTACCGCAATAAAATGCTTACACTACTAGTTTTTCTGTACATATTGCTTGTGACGACCATCATGACGTGTTATATGAAATTATTTTAAGATTTAATGATTGGCCTTATTAAGGGTGGGTCTACTCGAGTGAGAACCACTCACCAATTGCTGTGGTTTTACTAAGGTTTGATTTACCCAAACGCCAAGACTCATTTTGCTCCTCATGTTACACTCAATGATTAAAAAATTATGTAACGTTATATGTAGCTTCTAATTATTTTTAAAGTTGGCAGCAAAAATGTAGAGATAATATGCCTACAGGCAGAGAATAGATTTTGCCAATGAATTTGGATTTTGCAATTTTTTTCAGCTTTACTCACAGAATTGAACTAATTTTAGAACTTTAGAATTTTATAGGTTTTATATAATTTTTTTAAATGATAGGCGAATGCTGCCCTGCAATGGTGATGATAAAGATAGCAACCAGTAGCCCCAAACACTAACAGCCTACATATCATAATTAACAACATATACCACTACATTTTTATCTTAACCTTTTAGCATTTAAGAAAGTCAATGGTGATCTCTAAACATAAATGATGAACAAAACATAACTCATAAATCGATAATTAAGCTTATTCATAATTAAGGCTCAAATGTTAGTCATTAAATCGTGCCATCTTCTAACACTAAGAATAAAAATAACAGAAACTCTGCCATCTTCATTTTGCACACAAGAAAAACTTCAAATAATTTTATCTTAAAGATGTTTTGAAAAGTGGACTCATGAAAAGAAAACAACCAAAGCCACAAGTAACACACTGAATTAAAGATGAAATGTGGAACTATATTGAACCACTGATGGGTTCATCTGAAAACGTGCGCTTGACTTGATCGATAGCTCTCCCGTGGCCGTTCATTTCTCTCCCGTGCTGATAGAGGCTTGACATTAATTGGTGAGAGATGTGCAATTATCTGAGTGTGTGTTGAAGAGAGCTGTTTATTACAGACGAATGATGGCCTGAAAGAGCCCAGAGAGAGACACGCACACTCACACTCAGTCATCACTAAGAGAAACAAGAGTGTGTTGGAGTGGGTGCCGCATGGACTGGAGTGTTTCGCCTCTATTAGTTGAGCATTATTAGACTCAGGAGCACAAGAGGAATGAGCAACACAAGCGGAACACAATTCACTGGATGCCATGCAATAGATCGAAAGACTTCAGCTTTCTTTAGCCAAGAGTTTCAGTATAAAGTGTATAAAATGTTTTTGTTTTTACTGCACTTTCTTTTTTTTTTTTTTACTGCAGTTTCAACTGAAATTGCGTGTTCGAGTGTTCTTTAGACATAGGTCTTCTATTTTTCTAGACATTTCTACCAAAGCAGAGTTCATGTTTAGTTCATATTTAATTGATAGAAATATTAGAATGATCTTTCCCAGGGATGGGTTGCGGCTGGAAGGGCATCCGCTGCGTAAAACATATGCCAGAGAGTTGGCGGTTCATTCCGCTGTGGCGACCCCGAAAGGGAAGAAAGCCGACATGAAGATGAATGAATGAATGAATTAGAATGATCATTACATCTGGATACTTCTTATCTTGTTTAAGAATTGAAACAATCCCATGGAGAAAGCAAAAAAAAAAAAAAAAAAGATTTTACAAATCCTGTCCTCGTTGCACTTCTTTGTTCAAGAGTTAGCAGACAAAATTTTGTTAGTTCTCGCTCAACAGTAATTTGAACATAAAAAGTGTCAAGTGTATAAATGTGGTGAATGTTCATGTAATGAGATGAGTGGGATGATTATTTGCTATCCCACTCCCTGGCATATCATTAACTGATGACCGCACCCTATTTTCTTGAGATTTTCAAAAATGAAGTGTGAAGGCACCATGATGAATAGGGTGCGCTGAGACTGTGTAAAGAGTTTCTACAATTATTGACAGTGAAAAATACATTTCATGCTGAGTATAATATGGCTTTAAGTTATAAGGAACACTCAATTGCAGTCTTAAATGAGAAAGTGCTTCATGTGTTCAGCCAATGCCTTTAATAAGAATAAGCTCTTCTTTTTGCATGCATTTGAAAAAACCTGAACCTTTATAGTTTCAGTTTACTCCAAGATGCACTCGAGTGACTTGTCAACTTAAAACTCTTTTTTGATTTTGAGTACTTGTGTTTTAGCATATTTAACGTAATCGATGGAAAAAGCAGGATGAGCTATAAGAGTGCAGTCCTATTTTACTCTGTGGATTGCACTTGATTGGTTTTTTAGTCTTCATGTTGCATGCAGTATTTCATAGCAAAAGGCAGGGTAAAACTAGCAATTGCTACAGATTTTTTTTCAACCCTGCACCTTATTTATTAGATAGTTTATTAATTTTACATACTAACAGCAATCTTAAGAGGCTCTCTCTAAAGAGGAGTAAGAGGATGAGTGGCAATGCTCAGATTAAGATGCAACATCCATATTTATAGAAATTCAGTTTTTAGTTACAGACTAGCTATAGATGAAGTCAAGTGACAATGAATGAGAGACAGAGAGCTAACAATAGTTTTTAACTTTAATGACTTCTGCTTACCAGCTTTTATTAAACCTGGGCTCTTGTGAATCCCACTAACTCTATCTAGGTGTTGAATGAATGTCCAGAGCACACAGTTTATTTTACATTCCTCTTAAAACACATTCGCCACAGCTTATACTTGGGTGACCTCTGTAGTCAGTACTCTATAGTAGTAGAGAAAAATACATGTATATTAAGATAAGTGTTTTTTGACCAGGTGGTGCAGTGGGTAGCACGGTCGTCTCACAGCAAGAAGGTCGCTGGTTCGAGCCTCGGCTGGGTCGGTTAGCATTTCTGTGTGGAGTTTGCATGTTCTCCCCGTGATCGCGTGGGTTTTCTCCAGCTGCTCCGGTTTCAACACAAGTCCAAAGACATGCAGTATAAGTGAATTGAGTAAGAAAGATTGTCCATAGTGTTAAAAGTGTGAATGAGTGTGTGTGAATGTTTCCCAGCGATGGGTTGTGGCTGGAAGGGCATCCGCCACATAAAACATATGCCAGAGAGTTGGCGGTCTATTCCGCTGTGGCGGAAGATGAATGAATGAATGTTTTTTGACCTTGTAACTCCTAAAGTATGAACCATTTCATATCTAATTGGGGAACTTTAAATGGCATTCTAGCACAAGCAGATCCCAAGAGCAGCTCAACATGTTGCCCTGCGTTCTCGTGTTTGTTTTTCTAAACACAACTTTATCCAAACATTTATCTCAAAGCTTTTATTGCAATTATCTCTCATCATCCACGTACTGTAGCTCTAAACACAGTAAAGGTTAGAAACTCAAGCACTGTGCCAAAAGCTTCAGAATGCAAAAATCTGCAATATTAGGACGTTTCTCCATCATTTTCTGCATCTCAATTTTTTGGTTCTGGCTGTTCTTTTGTGTTCGGGGGGCCTCTGACAGACAATTACCCCATCTGCACTCAGCAAACCCATAATCAAGATTATTATTTAACAACTGCCACCGTCAATGCTCTGCTGTTTATTGGATATCTGCTTTCTGACAGCTTCTGTACGAGTCCTGCTAATGGTTGCAAAGTGCTGGAGGAAAAACAGAGAGGGATGGAGGCAAGAGGGAAAGCATTTGGCCTCTGTCACAAATGACAGCCATCAGGATTCATATTAATAACAGCTTCTGGCCTCTGATATTTCCCTCATGCATTATATAGTAATGAAAGCATATGCGGATGAGGAGCGATGACATCAAAAATAAAGGGATGCAATGCTATGAAGAAAGGGTGGAAATAGCAGAAAAAAATTGTATGGAACATGTTTGAAATTGGGAAAAATTATTGACATTTTGAAAAAAAATGCATGTTTGAGTTAACAAAATTAGAAATACAGTAACAATTTCTAGGGTAACAATATGAAAGTGAAGAGATAGTAAATAAAATAATAAGGGAGCTAAAATAAGAAAACAAAAACAGTTAGGTGCAATATGAGCAGAATATAACAAGGCTTGACCAGAAAGAAGCAATGTGCTCAAAACAAAAAAGAGACATTTTGGCACACTTTAGAGACATTCAAACACCAAATAAATCTCTTTTCATCAGATGAACTGCACCTAACCAGAACTGAACAGAACAGGGCTAAACTATCTCACTATTATATTGTGAACTCCACCTTTGAAGACAAATATCCGCTTAAATTCTGTTCTAAGATGGCTCAGTGCAAGAGGTGTAAGTGAGGTATACTCATGGGTGTTTGTGGCATGAGTAAGACTCACTACAGTGTAAGAGGCATGAAAAAAGCTGTTGAATTAATGTTAATTAAAGTCCGTACGTATGTGAAATCATTCTTGCTTTGGTTTTATCATTAAATTATATATACCTGTTTCAAAGATGTGTGAAATCATTGTTAAAAGTCATTTTAAAAGGGTGTAAAGCCATTTAATTGAGTAGGGATTAAAAAAAAGACTAGTGGGAGGTAAAGTTGAAGGTGTACCAAGTTTCAGTCTTTTTGCAAAGTGCTGCTAGAGACTGTTAGCCCTGTAAAATATAATGTTAAAAAATGAATATATCTGTTTTACAGTTAAGGGCAATCTTACTATGCAACTTTAAAGAAAGACGAGAAAGATGGGTTGGACAATGTAGTCTTAAAAACTCATAAATATTTGATTATCAGTTGATCATAAGAGATTTCAGATGTCTGTGACTGCATAAAGGCATGAACGTTTAAGCAGAGCTTTTGTTTTGCAGTGATCAAAGTTCCAAGGAGTTTAATCTAGAAGTCACACAATGAGCAAGCTGGCTTCAGAAGTGCTATCTCAAATGTGCAGGTAATGCTTCCAGGAAGAGTTCTGGGTTGTGCTTGACTTTGTTTTCACCAATACAGCACAGAGGTGCAAGAAGAAGTTGCAACTAAACTCCATTTAGTCTACCTGTTTCAAAACATCTTCAGATGTTTTATGATCTGGCAGTCCGGCAATTGAATTTCTTTAGAGCCTGCTGCACAGAGCATCTCCTCATTTATATCTGAATCATTTCATTGTTGTGAAAGCATGCTTCTTCAAACAATTATTTTCAAACACTTAAATGGCCATTACACATTCGACGCCCACTCACTTGGTAAGTGCTTCTCACCTGCTTTGAATATTTTCAACATTAGGTAGTTCAGATGATTGTTTTTTTGGGGGGGGCTTTTTTAAACAAAAAACATTTTGAGTTGTGAAACTTTCTTTAGTTGATTTATAGTATTTCTCAGTTAATGGCAAATTTAAACAGTTTCGATTGTACATATAGCTTGTAATTTTGAATGTTTTATCTTTATCGTCTTGTTAATTCTGTACATTAGCTTCCTGTTTTAAACTTCTGTTTCTTCTCTTCCAAGCAGATGGAAAAATTGCTTCATCTCAAAGGGTTGGTGGACGTATATAACTTCAAATCATGGATAAGAACAAAAATATGGAAAAATAAGCTTTCATTTCCTATATAAAATCTGGAGCCAAGATTAATGAGCGCCATATCTGGATACAGAAGTGGGACAAATTCATCTTGAGATGTTTGCTAATCTTAAGGCAACTATAAGAAAAATCTAACCTTGTAAAGATTGCTAAAAAAAAAGATTATGCCAGCAAGTACTTGGTCATGTGTATCTCCTTCATATAAGTTTATAACTTGTATGTCTCTGACATGAACATAGATTAATGAATGCTTTTTGCTTTGAAAGTCCATTTGTAGTTAAATAAAAAATTGCTCTTCTTGGGGTCAGTGCAATCTATTTTACACTTCTGTTTGTAATATTAGCTTCTTAGCCTTAGCGCGTCCAGGTAGAATCTAATTTCACACTGTGTGCATAAAACATCACAGTTGCAAAACTCAACGAAATAGCCAAGTTTTATGGCAAGGTAGATGAATTTAATCTGCTTGCATCAGTACATTTAATATTAAGCTGCCGTAGCAAACGTGTATTAGCCAAAGCATTAGCCCGCTAACTGCTCGCTATCAGCGTTCTTGTACTTCCTGTCTCAGGTGAACCTGAAAAAATAAAATCCTAAATCTGCAGTTTCTCCTGGACGTCCGGTGATAGCAGCACTAAACCCTTCATTGACATTCAGAGATTATGCAGGGGTGAGACTTCTGCAGGCTCTTTGGCCCTATTAATTACAGCTTTCCCAGCAAAAGCACTGCTACTGGGCTTAAATATAGGGTTATGGTCCTCTTTGCAGGGGTTTGTCTATAAATCGTTTTAATTTCTGGTTTTAAGGCAAGTAGGTGCCGGAGAAACCTTGCCCGGAGAGCTTTGAGTGAGACAAAGTGGTGGGAGATTAGTCCGGCGTCAATGTTCCTGTATTTAAGTCTAATCGCACTTCAGCTCTTCTGATTGCTCTTGTAAATCACTAGCAGATCATTTTGGCCCATTTGAGTTGAAAATTGTATTTCAAGAATTCATAGGTGCGATGATATAGTGACTAAAAGTAACACAAGTCAAGGCTTAAAAATTAATCATATATCAAGTATAAATCTAAAACTAATGTTTGGAAAAACAATTTATGTATGAAGAACAAAAATCTTACAGGGTTTTATAACATTTGGAACTGCATTTTACTAGATTTTTTAAAGAATGTTCCACTACTAAAAAAATTATAGAAAAAAAACAAGACAGAAATTAGAACAGACAGCAAATTTTTTGACAAAACAAACATTTTTCACACACATCTACTGAAAGCAAAAATTATTAAAACACAAAATTGCACATGTGTTACACATACTCAGTAATTCGCACATCTAAGATGTAATTTTCAGCACAAAGGGAACAGATTTTGATTTAAAAGGACTCTCAAAGGACTCTTTTGATCAGTAATATAAAGTTTACAATACTAAAATCTAGAAACAGAATAATCGTCACATTTAACGTAACAATAATAACCGTTTAAAAAATGAAGTTAAATGTTTGACAAACCACAAAACTATTTTTGGGAATGTAAGTTGTATCATTGGAACAGCAATCTGACTACATTATCTGTGTTTGGCAGATCCCTCGTGTTGAGGTGGGACTAAGTTGTTTCACAAAAAGGTTGAAACAAGAAATCAAAAAAGTTTGCTCAACTTATGTTTTGCATACAGTAATAACCAGAGTTTAAATATCTTTCTAAATTCCAGTCAACAATGAAAAGTTTTGTCCTTAAACAGACTAAACTAAAACTAATATTCTTATTTATTATTGTATAATTCCGCAAACATTGAGAACGGAGGAAAAAGAAAAAAATATAAAGGATTTGATACTTTTCTTAGTGTTAAATAGATGGTGTTTTTGTTGTACCAATCTATTTTACAATTTAATTTATTCTCCAGAATGATGCTAGAAATAATGATTGAATCGACCCTTGAAATCCATTATAATTTGTATGATTAGCTCAATATTAGTCTAGCCCACTTCACACAGGAATTGTAAGCTGCTGGATCATAAAAAGTGGTCTTTGGGTCATCAGGTTGAAGCCAATATAAATGATGCTGGATATGATGCTGGATATTGACTGTGGCTCATTGAGCTGTAATTGCCGGTCAGCGCCGCCCACCCCCTCGACACCCCACCCCTCTTTCCTTTAGCCCATTAAATCATTGCTATTGATGTCCCTGAGGGAGATGCGTTCATGAAACATAATTGAGACAAATTTATCTGATCAAGCTCAGCTGGTCTCGCAAAACACCAACCGGTGACACATGGTTACACACATTACCATCACATCCCTCATTTATCAGCTTACACTAGCATGCTAATCAATCACTTGCAATATAAAACTTAAACCAACACATTTGTGTTGCACTGATTTGCTTGTTGGGATAACAAACGGTGTTAAATGATAGACATAATATGTTAATCATGTAAAATATATGCATTTATGAGTATTTCAGTGGAGCTATAGTCTAAAATCTAACAAAATGAAATGTTTGGCTTAACATTCTAATAAACAAAAAAAATGTAAAACAGACAAAAACCTTTTTTGTTACTTTAAACAAAACTCATTTAAATGTGATGTATTAAAGCATGCATTATCTTTTTGTTTCAAGGTACTAATTGAACATGTTTGGGAACTGGATGATTTAAGTGTTTAGTATTTATGATTTAGCATTTAACTAATTTAACTAATAGTGGTAAAAGGTATAGTTCAGATAATTCAATGCAAGAGCTTTGACTGAGACAAAGCGGTGGGAGATAAATGTTGCATCAATGTTCCTGTATGTAAGTCTAATCAAGCTCTTCTGATTGCTCTTGGAAATCACTAGCAGATCATTTTGGCCTATTTGAGTTGAACTTTTTAGTTAAAGAATTCATGGACATGATGATATAGTGACTAAAAGTATAAAAATAAATCATAAATAAATATAAAAAATACAAAATTATAAATAAATAAATACTACTGTATTTTTGTATATCAAGTATATTTTAAAAATTGCTGTTTTAAAAGACAATGTAATTATGAAAAACAAACATTTTATGGGTTTATTAATAATTCACTTTAAAAAGTTGCCACATCAACCCTGAATATGAAAATACAATTTTTACACAAGAGAATGGCAGATAATGGCTTGGCTTTTAAACTTTGTACCAAAGCAGATTGCATAAATCCAGCTTTGATGCACACATCAATGATCCCAGAATGCATTGTGTGAAAACGAGCAGTAAATGAAGCCCTGCGCCTGACTGGCTGCCTCTCCCATGGGCGCCTGATGCAGGCGCAGCTCACGCATGGGTGGCGGAAGAGACTTACATGATTTAATATTCTTTTCAGACACCGATTGAATTTCACCCATGTTTTGTTCCAGTGCAAATTCTGACATTTCAATAGAGCACTAATTTAAATATGCCACACTTCATCTATTGTTAATAGAGCCAGGAGGATCAAACTATTGCTTTCAAACTTGGTTAATTAAAATAAAATTGGATATAGGTGAAAAGTTTTATCAAAGGGAAGCTAAATTATGCCTAAGTTGACATCAGCACAGACTGCATATGCATTAAGAATTGTTGGATGGCATTTAAAGAATGCAATAAATATGTATCAAATGCAATTCCCAAAGATAATCTTCAGAAATCCAGAACAAAATAATTTGCATTCCAATATTTATTGTCATTTCAAAACTTCAACGCATCTAGGGTAAAAAATATCCACCTTGAATTTTTTTGCTTCATTTCACTGTTTGAAACAACAGATGAAACACACTAGCCTGTTTATAAAAAGTTTCCTTGAGTATAGTATTTGTCAGATTAATATTTCACACATTTATAAAAACATTGAATAACGTTATTATTACTTACTGGATTTACTGGAAAAACACCTCGCTACTAAGGCGTTTTACACGAAGTTAGCAAAGTCCCCAAGTGTTATCAAGCAAAGAGACTAACACTAACCCTAAAAAAAGACTCAAGCTTAAGATCACTGGCTTCCATTATCATTCACAATAGCAGATCTTGTTTATACGGTATAAAGGATAGTTTCAGGTTTGGAACAAGAGGAGGGAGGTTAAATGATGAAAGACCTTTGCATGATTTCGTAGAAAGTCTTTAACTATTGTTTTGTTTCATTTTAAGACTATGTCTCTTTTAAATATGGAGTAGGATAGCAATTCCCCCAAATTATCAACTAATAAAAAACAATCATATTTCTGAGGATTCTTAAAACAGAACAAAATAATGACAAAAACAACTTCAATATAGTGTTGGAGATAATTCCATAAACAGAACAACAAAAATATTTAAGGTAGTATCAGAATTCTTTCACAAAAAAAAATAATCTTCAGGAATTCTTTCTGAAACAAAACATAACTACATAACAAACATGCAAGCCCATACCTAACATTTTTGTCGTTTCTGTCTTAAGTATAGCATTCATCAAATGAATGCATCACATATTTAAAAAAGAGGAATAAGTTCACTTGACGAACCTGCAAGCTTTCTAAATGTTTATGCTAACCCTACAACAGAAAAAGACTCTTCACTGACCTTTAGCATCATTCTCCATAGCAAATTATGTTTGTAAGAACAAATGTTAAAATATAAAAGAGGAAAGATAAAATTGTTGTTATATATTAAGATGATTTGTCAACCTTTTCTCAATCTCAAGTAAAGAAAACTCTCTGATGGTCTCCAATAAAACAAACTAATATTAAACAAGACAATTGTAAAGTGTAATAATTCCTAAAACAGAACAAAACTGTTAGTGACAAGAGCAGCTTAAAGATGTAATCTTAAACTTCCCTAAACAGGACAACAAGAAGATAACCTATAAGACAGTGTTGGGATCCCTTCTCAAAACAGAACAGAACAAATAACAACATGAAAAAATAATCAAGGTGGTGTAGTTTTTTTCCTCAAAGCAGAACAGAACAACTAACAACCAGAAAGAATTCAAGGAATGTATCAACAAGAAAATCTTCAGAAAAGTGTAAGACGTCTTTTTCAAAACAAAATCATTCTTTAAGGCAGTGTAGTGATTCCTTAAAATGAAAAATGTTCAACAAGAAAATCTTCAAGGTGCTGTAGGAATTCTTAACAAGGTAAAACTTTCAACAACAACAAAAATATTTAAGGTAGTGTATGACTTTTTCTCAAAACAGAACAAAACAACTTACAACCAGAAAATAATCAAAGTAGTAAAAATTCTTAAATAGGAACAAATACAGTGTCAACAAGAAAAAAAATATTTAAAAAAATTTCAAAACAGGACAAGTATCAAAAAGAAAAAAATCAGGGTATGGTACAAATTCTTTCGCAAAACAGATGAAAACAAATAACACAAAACAAATACTTAAAACTGAAAAACTTTAATCAAGAATATCTTCAAGGCTTTGTAGGAATTCTTAAATATGAACTAATCAGCAAGAAGTTATTTGAGGTAGTGTAGGACTTTTTCTCAAAACAGAACAGAACAACTTACAACCAGAAAATAATCAAGACAGTAAGAATTCTGACATACAAACAACTACAGGGTCAACAAGAAAACAATATTTAAAAACAATCTCAGAACAGGGCAAGTATCAAAAAGAACAATTTCAGGGTACGGTACGAATTCTTTCACAAAACAGATGAGAACCAATAACACACAAAACAATAGTTAAAATGAAAAACTTTCATCAAGAATATCTTCAAGGCAGTGTAGGAATGATTAAATATGAGCAATCAGCAAGATTTTTTTTTGAGGTAGTGTGGAAAAACAACACAACAACTAACAAGACATTTTTCAAGACAGTGTAAATTTTAAACTGAAAAGAACAACTAATTACAAGAAATTTTTTTTTGTTTTCATGAAACAGCTCAACTATTAACAAGAAAATCTTATGGCTAATGTAGGAATTCAAAATACAACAAATAACAACAAAACATTCTTCAAGCCAGTGTAGATATTATTTTGTAAAACAAAACAATACAGAACAATCGTCAACAAAACATTTCAAGGTAGTTTAGAATGTATCTTTCGAAAAATAAAACAACATTATCCTAGGTATAGTGTTTTTTCCCAATACAGAACAAGTAAAATAATCTAAAGTAATTAAACAAACAATGACCTCGAGAACTAGTATCTGTCAGACTAATCTGACTTACGTTTGACACAGAAATCTATTATTATGCTAATGTTATCCAAGCGATCAACACTCTGAGGGGCTAAAGCTGTAGGTATGAGGGTTTCCCGCTCTGCCCTCTACAGCCAAAAGAATACACACCACACTTCTGCACCCAGACATCAATGAGGACATTAACATACTCTTATTTTAAGACAGACCAGCCACAAAATGACATTTTGAGAAGACATTTCAAAGAACTCACCTTCTGGAAGACCTCCGCCATGACGTTCCAGGGGAAAAAGTTGGATTGTCTCCTTTGGTAAGGTCTGCGGAAGAAAATTGGGCTCCAGTCCTGGTAGATTCCCTTATGTTCAGAAAGGTTTTCCAGTGCTGATGTCCTCCTTCGCAGACTCACCCGCTGAAGACCAGATCTGCTCTCCCACAAAACAAACACAGGCAGTGTTTTTTGCGCTGTAACCCTGAGTCAGGCCTGCCTTTGAAATGCTCTGTAGCCCACTACAGACGGCTTTCATTATCTGCCGAGTCGCAGCGAGGCCTAGCTTTAAAAGCTACTGATTTCTTTTTTCCTTTAGCCTCCCACACAAAAGAAGGGCAGTTTGTAAATTACTTGCTCGTTTCAGCCCAACAAAAGGTACTTTCATTGAAACTCCCCCTCCATTTGATTTTGCTCAAATTTGATTACAAGGATTGAAAAAGGAGAAGAAAAAAGAGGAAATAGAAAAAAAAACACAGATGGCGTCTGCATTCAGCGGCTTGAATGGCTTTATCTGGCTGCCTTTTAAACTGTGGCAATCCACAAGCATTTCGGTCGGCATCAAAAAAGAACTTGACAAAAATGATCGGTTTGCCATTTCTCGTGCGGAAAGGCGCATAGAAAAACCTCTTCTCTCCTTTCTTCTTCACTATCGCCTGCCTGGATCAAAATAATGGAGATTAGGTATTTCATTAGAAATTATAGCTGGATATGGAGTAGGCTGTCATATTAATAGCAACCTGCCTGTGGCCCTTCACCATGTGCAATTCACCTAGACAATAGATTGAGGGAGAGCACATATTGAACCTCTGATTCAAGCCTGATCAATTTTCCATCATCAAGACGTTTAACAAAGACATGGCGGGCGGCTGGCCTGCAGAGAGCCCCCTCCTTGCCAAAATAGTTCAAACTAAACTAAACACACATTCACTCGCAGAGAAAGAAGCATTCTTTCAGAAAAGAAAGGAAAGCAACGCGAGCTATAATTCCATTTCTATGGCCCAATGGGCATTTCAGCATGCACTTGTTTTCAGCTGTAGATAATTACAGGCTGTGGAAGACGGAAAAGAAGTGGGAACAAACAGAAAGCTGGGCTGTTTCAATCTACACTCGTGTTGTAACACTTCATGCTTGAGAAGGTGGCTTTCTCGCTATCTCGAATATTTAGCATGCAAAAGAATCGAAACTAAGGGAAATTTCTAAAACTTTAACAAAACATACACAAATATACGGTCTGACCTTACTGCTGCAAGCTATGTTTGGGTTCTTCCAGAGCAGGATAAAACATGTTTAAACTGTTAAACACAAAAATCAGAATAAGCACTTATTTTAAAGAATTGTATTTTGACGCGTTAATTGAGCCGACCTCAGAACAATAGGTTTCAGAAGGCTTGTAAGTTGTTCTTGGAAATCTTTCACTGCTCTCTTGATTGGCCAGGTCTAGCACATATAATTGTGTAACGTGTCTTTCGACGACAAGCCAGTCTGGAAGGAAAATATGACAGTTCCAAAAGGAGTGTTTAATTCTTATTTGGAAGATTTGACAAGGAACAACCAGTCTAGAGTCTTTCAAAAATAAATATTAAAATTACATTAAGATAAAATAGTTGTAACTGATTCATAGATATCTCTAATTACAATAGTGAATACACAGCATGATGTTTAGAGATAACTGTGATGCAATGGCAGAATGAGCTTTCACTAAAATATAATTTAAGATATTTCTAATTTATTCCTTAATATTACAGTTAGAAATAAAGATACCTCTAACTTTCATTATGCTTAGTCTACTTATATTTATCACTAGTTTAATATATCTACTCAGCTCAAATGTTAAAGTGGCTTGCCAAAACTTGCATGTTTGTCTATAAGTTGGGTTAACAGATAACCAGGTCACCTCACAATGACTGGAAAATCCCTACATTTTAAAACACATAAACATAGGCAGCATCATACAAGTTGGGGGGACAAGTCTCTTTTTTTACTCATAATATGCTTTTATAGATTTAGTAGTTCACTAAAGAGATGAGTGTGGCTAAGCTACATAACTTTAACTCAATGAGCAATTAAAGTTACCCTACTTTAAACATTTATTCGAATTAACACACAGCTCTTGGGTAAAATAACAAACAAACAGCTTGAATAACTTATGTGTATTTCTTAATTACCAGAACTATTTTTTTTTTAATTTTTACGTTACTTACAGGTTGTGTGGTGAATCAAAGAACAAGCTTGTGCAGATAACCTGGTTCTAGTGGGTTATGGAGGAAAAACAGAAGCTCTAGCACTGATTTCTCATATAATAAAGCTGCAAAACTCTTACAAAAGCTATTGCTTCCGGCACGATTTTAATCCACAATTAAAAACTGTTACCTCAATATTTGGGGGAGGAGTTTTGTTTCTTTGCATTAATTAATAACGCGGATGCTTGTATGGTATAGCATGTCAACTTGCGGGCTAAAAGATTTGCTTTTAAATAAAACAGCAACTCTGAAATTGACCCTTTCAAATTGAAGACAATAACTCAACACCCAAAGCACTTTTACATTTAAAAGTTTAACTGGGTGTTCCTCAAACTTAAAAATATGTTTCACACCACATTAAAGTTCATTTTCAAAAATCTATAATGAAAGTGACGAGTTGGCCAGATATGGAGTGACCCATACCTGGAATTTGTGCTCTGCATTTAACCCATCCCAGTGTACAAATAGCAGTGAACAAACACACCATGAACACTCAACCTGAGCAGCGGTCAGCCATGGCTGCGGCGCCTGGGGAGCAGTCGGGAAGATGGGAGAGCAAGTGTTTCGTCCACCACCTTCAACTCGGTGGATCTGGGGATCGAACCTGCGACCTTCCAATCACAAGTCGATGTCTTTATCCACCAGACCACAACTGCCCACATAATAGCGCCCCTTTAACAAATTTAACAAAATTTGTCTGTTCATTCCATTCATTAACACCTTTATGACACCTTCCATAGGTAAAGTTTTTATAATAGGTACCCTTTAAATAACTTTAATAACTCTTGATTGATATTGGTTGACATTCTCTATAGGACAGATCAAAAACTGATATGATAAGATTATGGAGTAGAGTTTACTTAATAATTTATCATTTTAAGATTTGCTTGAAAAGCATAGTATAATAAACTCAGAGGTCTGACCATTAGTTTGAGATGAATGACTGAATCAAAGGCACCTGAAAGACTTTGACTCACAGCTCTCTATCTTCCAGATGTCTCAGATCTAATTCCTGTAATCGTAGACTTCCGTTCACATCTCTATTTCCATGAGCTCTTGATCAGCTGAATGGAAATAGGTCAAATGGTGTTGGCAAAAATTCATACTTGGGTTCAGTTCAAATCATGTGCCACAGACATGTCATTTTCAAGGATCATGTCTGGTGATGTCCCTTTATGTTTGAGAGAAAACATGATGAGTATGTTCAGATGTCATTTAATGCTAGGTTTGATGGAGCCTGTGGGGGACAGGAATGCTATTAAAATCTGAGGAACAGCTGGATGCATTTAAAATTCTGATAAACATGAGATTTTGTGTCAATCTTGCTTTCACACAAATAAAAGGTTTGAAAGATATGACTTTAGATATAAGGAAGTAAAGTTTTTAGTCACTGTCTAAACTATATTTATATCTGAAACAGGACTTTGACCGTTTTGATTAGCTGTCAGGGATACATTTTGAATGACCCCACAGCCAGGTCAGGGCAGTTTGTTCACTTGTTGGATTACCTATGATTAAAATATTATTTTTGGATGTTGTTAACATGTAGCATGTTTATCTACCCTAGTTACAACCAGCCCTCACACTAAATTTAATTTCATACAGAGGGTTTGAAACTGAGCCATAAAGTTTTGTTTTGTTGCTGGAGGTGGCAAAGTGTAACACAACTGGATCTGCTTTTACCAAATAGCTAATATATGAAATGCCACGGGAGACATTTGCTACTTCCCATTCCCTGCACTAATCATACTTTTATGGGTGCAAAATGAGAATTACAGTGTCACAAACCATAGTGTACATAAAAAATTGTCAGAGCGGTGTGTACTTTTTCTGCTTAGATTCTGAAGTGCTGATCCATGAACGCTTAACCTACTGATATTACCCACAATCCACTGTGCTCGGGCTGAAGGAGCTTTCTCTGAGACCCAAACTCTCTGTAATATGACTCATATAAATAAACAATACAGAGAATGCTATGTTTATTATTAGAATTGTTTTAACTGAAGGAATGATAAAGAAGGAGTTAAGTTCTTGCACACGTCACTCGTGTTGACGTGGCACAACTACTTGATGTTTTAATTTGTCCTAGATCGTTCACACTGTCATCTCACATGTTAAAAAGTATGTACATTTTCTTCTGAAAATGAGTATCCACTTTAAGGCTCCAGTGTATAGTGTTCGGATTTGGACCCAGTAAAAATGATCATAAAGTTACTGTCTGAAAAAAAATTCGAGCTACGGTAAATATATTCTTCCAGCTGCTGTAAATCGATTCCTTGAAAATAACCGGAAGCATGTGAGTTGTGAGCAATTACAGATGACAGTGTTAATCATTAACTTTGGTGATAAATTAAATATAGCTTGTTCTTTATTAGCTTCTGTGTTATAGTAGTTTGTAGTACTTTGATTTGCCAGTCTTAGTAGTAGCCGTAGCAATCTTAGTAGGGGTAGTCTTTATAGTAGTAGTAGTAGTAGTAGTAGTAGTAGTAGTAGTAGTAGTAGTAGTAGTAGTAGTAGTAGTAGTAGTAGTAGTAGTAGTAGTATCAGTAACAGCAGCATTAGTCTTTGAGGTATTACTCGAGATAATAATAGTCTTTGTAGTAGGAGGAGTCTTCGTGGTAGTAGTGATAGTTTGAGTAATCATGACAGTAATAGTGGTAGTGGCAGAAGTCTGTAGTAGTAGTAGTAGTAGTAGTAGAAGTAGTAGCCATAAGTAGTAGTGAAGTGAAGTGAAAGTAACCAGTTAACGCTTGATATGGAGTGACCCATACCCGGAATTTGTGCTCTGCACAAATTTAACCTATCCCAGTGTACAAAAAACTATGAACATACACCCGAAGCAGTGGGCTGCATTGCCAGGGAGCAGTCGGGAATCTGGTGCCTTGCTCAAGGACAACACAGTTGTGGTTGTTGAAGATGGGAGAGCAAGTGTTTCATCACCCCCCACCTTCAACTTGGTGGATCTGGGGATCGAAACAACGACATCACAAGTTGATCTCCTTATCCATCAGACCACATCTGCCCACAACTACTGCTAGTAGTAGTAGTAATAGTAGTAGTAGTAGTAATAGTAGTAGTAGTAGTATAAATAATAGTAGGAATCCAATTAGTATTAGTAGTAGTCTGAAAAATAATAGTAGTAGTCTAAGTAGTAGTAGGAAGAATCTCTGTAGTATTAGTAGTAATCTATAAGCAGTAGTAGTAGTCTATGAAGTAGTACGAATCTTAGTATTAGTAGTAGTCTTTTAATTAGTAGTGGTATTAGTAGTCTAAGGAGCAGTAGGGATCTTGGTAGTATTAATAGTAGTCGATTAAGTAATAGTAGTAATATAAGTAGTAGTAGTAAGAATCTTGGTATTATTGATAGTAGTCTAATAAGTAATTGGAATAGCGATAGTGTAATAAGTAATAGGAATAGTGGTAGCAGTCTTATAATTAGTAGTAATTGTAGAAGTCTAAATAGTAGCAGAAATCTTGGTAGTATTAATAGTAGTCGATTAAGTAATAATTGTAATCTAAGTAGTTTTATTAAACTTAGTAGCAGTGGTCTAAGTAGTAGTAGAAATCGTATTAATAGTAGTCTAATAAGTAATAGGAATAGTGATAGTCTAATAAGTAATAGGAATAGCAGTAATCTTTATAGTAATATCAGAAGTAGTAGTTGTAAAAGAAATTTAAGAATTATTACTACTTAGTAGTAGTAGTCTTAGAAGTATTATTAGTGGCTTTAGTAGAAGAAGTAATACCGGAAGTAGTCCACATATTAGCATTATGAATCTTAGTAGGATTAGTAGTAGTAGTAGTCAATACATTAAAATTGTATTTTCATGCAAAAACCTAAACCAAAATATAATCAAATTCAACAGCAAATTTCCTCACAAAAAAAATCTGAAAGGTACGTATAAATAAGTAACATCTGTGGGAAAACAGAAGACTGAATTAAGTGAATCCACAAAATACCGAGATAAGTCCTTTTCCCTGAGTGTGGAAGAAGCCATAATTGTTATTTTAAATAACAAACACCACTTGCTTTTATCTACTTCAAAATACAGTCAGCAGTGATCTCACCCTCAGTACTTTAAATTATGTTTAATAAGTTAAACAAAAAACCTTCCCAAATCATTTCCACTAATTGCATTTCTGTCTTAAACTCTCTTTGCTCTTGTCCATAAATCATTTCAACATGAACTCAAGCCATGTGAGTCGAGGGTTAAACAGCAGCTTAAAAGTTCTCTAAGTCAACAGACTTTCATACAGAAGCTCAAAACTCATCTTCGTCCACACACTTGACAAATAAAACACAGTGAGCATCAGAACAAACAGTTCTTGTTCCAGAAGCCGCAGTTTCAAATCCCATTATCAAAAGAGAAAATCACGAGCAACAAATAAACCCAGAAGTTTCTTCAAACATCCTCTTTTTCAGCCAAGTCCCAGTAGGAATGCAAAATCATTATCCTGGCAAACAAATGACAAACAAACAATAAAACTCCCCAAATACCTGGTGGTGCCCAGAGGTAGTTTGCGGCCGGAGAGATGATGAAGTGATAGTCGTCTTCCTCCGGTTCTTCTTGTTCTCTCTGCAGCAGAAAGCAAATGCTCAGAGACTGGCTGGCATTTTTAATTAGACACAAGCTGTTTGCACTATCGCTGCCAGGATCTACCTCCCCAGTCAATCTTTCCTCATCTCTGATTTTCTTTTATATTTATGCTGGAATATTTAATTGTAGACAAAAGGTTAGCGGGGATGGCGTTCTCAGTGCACAGGCATAATAATCTGCTTTAAAAGGCTTGACATTTCAGGCTTGCGAGAGAAATTATATCCCTGCTTTTGTTAATCAATGAAGTAGAACTCTCCCGAACAAAGGAATTAAATTGCTCGCTTGGTTTAATAAGTGCGTGAGGATTCGAGGCTTCCTCTGGGCTTTTTGTGTGGGGATGCAGCACATGTGTCAAGACTGTAATTCCAGAAGATTTTATGGACAAACATCATAATGTGGCACTGTGAGATGCTATTGACGATTCCGTTTTCATGACAGGATATGTGACTGAGACCCTGGACACTGCTAGTTCCAATTCTTGTACTGTCCTCTGCTCCTGAAAAAACACTATAATTATGTAAATGAGGTGGGATGGTGGACTGGAGATGGGAGCAATAATTGAACATTTAACTCTTCATTGTACTACTGGTCAGAAATTCCCCCTGATGGGATAGAGAAGCCACCAGCGCAAAAAGGCCAACTTTAAGTTAAGTAATTACTTAAGCCTCTGCATTTTTTTTGTGCTTTTCTTTTTGTTGATTTCTACTGAGAATTTTTGGACATTTTCAATGTATAAGAAGAATATAATTCAAGGTCTGATTGTAGAATAAAATTTTTCTGATTTCATCCAGAGCTACAATAGTATCTTTAAAAAGATCAAACTAAATTCTTTCATAGGGCACTTTATCAAAGACAAAGGGTGCTGTCATACTCATGACATATCCAGGTCACATTCAAAAGCTTTGAAGGATTTCGTGATTTGGATGAGAGCTAACACAATTAAAATATCTACACATGCATTTGTAGTCTTTCAGTCCAGGAAGCACAAGCACATTTGTTTCAGGAACCCATTGAAAGAACTCTGAACCTAAGGGAAAATTTGCTTTGGTTAGTTCATATTTACACGGAGTCACTTCCTATTATAGTACATTTCAAAAGGTGTTTTCAAAATTGGCCAACCTGGAAGTGCTCACATCACAGCTTCTTGACAATATCTTGATTTTTGCCAGTGTCTGGTTAACCCACATTATCTCTTCTCTGCCTTTGTAGGCAATGATATTGAGGTTTATGGGGAATGATGGACAAAGAGATAGACAACTGGATTGGCGTGGAAGTCAGAGCCACTGCAAAACCCTCCATCCATTATCTTGGAGGCTTTCTTCCCTTTCAGGATCGCCAGTGATTCAACAAACTCTTCTGGCATTTATTTTACGTGGCAGATGCCCCTACAGCCGCAACCCATTGCTGGGAAATTTTTTCCCAATTGACTTATACAGCATGAGCACCCGGAGTAAACCCGTGCATTCACAGGGAACATGTAAACTCCCCAAAGAAATGCCAACTGACCCAGCCGAGGCTTGAACCAGTGACCTTCTTGCTGTGAGACAACCGTGCTACCCTACAACTGTGCTACTCTACCGTGACCTGACGTCACTGCAAAACTTTAAATCATAACTCCTCCAAATTATTTTTAGCCCACAATGTGATGCTGAGCTTTGGAGGCTTTCAAAGAGAGGTGCTTTGGGCATGATCCAACTGCAGGAGGATGGCCCTTATTCCCATGTGTAAGGAACACATCTGTAATTCCCCTTGAGTAAGTGTTCAGTGAAAGAAATCTTGCAGCACTGCTAAGAATGTTTACTCCACAAACAAAGGGGGATAAGAAGTGAGACGAAAAAAAACAGAAGACGTTCAGACCACATTGAAATCCTCACAGCACAACTTAACTAAAAACTAGCTTTCTGACTAGCCAGTGTATTGCAGTTGTTTGCAAGAAAAAACAGTTATCAAACTAGATTTTGTATTGCAAAGTTGTATGCACAGCCTCGACATTCATAGTAATGCCCCCATCAAGTCTACCAACATCGCTCTCTTATTGGTGTTCAGAAAGTGTTCCCTCTGTGAGTTAGCGGCTGAATATTATTTAGGCTTCAGAGCTGAAGTCAGTGTGGAAAAAACATCCACTGCTTAATATTTGAATCTTAGACAAATTTACAGTTCTTGCAAATGTGATGGAAAATGGATGGAAAATCAAGTTCACGTTACATTTTGAACAAGATTCTAACTAATGATCTGGAAACTAGCTAGTATGTGTCTGGAGGGGTGGTTAGACTGTCATTTATTTAGCTTGACAACAACATCACACAAACAATATCAGAATAAAGTACTCTAACGTGCTGTTCTAAACTCATTGTAAGATGTCACATATTAAAGGTTGTAATTGCAGTGTATTTAATTAGTTTTGCTCATTTCTTATATTTCACAATTGCTACATTATCACTACTCAAAACTATAATGACTAGTGCAACAAAGAAGTATTCATATTTATTATCCAATTTAGGTAACCTGTTTTCCCCTCTGAACTAGAGATGACATCAACATTGATTCAACAACATATTCTTTACAAAAATAACTTTTGTGTGACTTTTTGGTTTTAGGTCTTGAATGCATAGCATAGCTAGGTAATGGTATTTAAATATATTATAGATTTCTCCAATATAACGTCAAAACTTACTTATTTTTCTTCTAATGTGTGAATTTGGAAGCTGAGAGACGCGTCACACTCACTTACTAATCTCACAGAATTACCCACTCACGAGTCACGACAGTTTCTGCTTTACGACGCGCTGTCTGGTTTTTCGGCAGGTGCCTGTGTGGAGTTCAGAAGTCATAACAACTGGACATGAGTTTACCGGCTGTAATTCAGTTATGAAACGGGGTTTAATCAGCTATTATAAAGGCGAAAAATCCTAGCAAAACATGGTGAGTACTTCCTTCTTCTCCTAAATTCCCGCTTGAAAACGCGTTTTCAGAGGTTTTTTTTGTGTGAAAACAAATGGAAGCTTTAGCGCTATGCTAACTGGTGACATTCAACGTGTTTAGCAGTACATATACAGGGGTATATGAAAGGAATATAAAATTAATACGTGTTATGTCACATGCATTGTTAAATGAGTCTACAGTTATTGTAGATGTTTTATTACTATTACTTAATAATAGTAACACCTTTGGAGAAATAACCTTAATTCATTTGAAATGTAATTGGTGATCATGAGGTAAAATTGTTCAATGGAGAAACTAATTGATGTAATGGCAAAACTGATCATGGAGACAATGATTAAACGTATTTGGGCTCAAGATTATCTGATTAAACATGTTTATTGAATTGAACTGTTTTTAAATCACTAATTAAATGTCACACATGTACTTGAAATACGAAACCTTCTATCCTTAAGGACATTTGCTGTGTTTTCAGACTCTGTTTATAAATCATGGGAACCATCGCAGGGGCTGTTATATGATTGATGTGTGGGGTGTCTGTGTGAGCTCTATAATTGATGCAGATTGCTCAATCAGTACTCATTGTTGAGTTACAGGCTAGCAGTATGGTGGCGGTGGGTCTCACCCTGGCAGCCGCTGGGTTTGCAGGTAATGTCACACTAGACGATCATATCTGCTCTGGAGCAGTTAGTTTTTCCTTATGCTAAACATCAGCATTTTGGACTGTTTATATTCTGGTTGTTTTGCAGGTCGTTATGCCATCCGAGCCATGAAACACATGGAGCCGCAGGTCAAGCAAGCCCTGGAAGCTTCCAAATCAGTGCGTCTAATATAACCATTTAAAAAATGTTCTATCCGTTTGACACTTGGAAGTAACTTACTGCAGACTGATTCTTTCTGCAGGCTTTTGGGAGTGGATACTATAGAGGGGGATTTGATCCGAAGATGAATCGAAGAGAAGCATCACTTATTCTCGGCATCAGGTGAAATATGTTTACATAAGGCTGTGATTGAGGGTTAAATATTTAACACAATCTTTACTTATTTGGTCAGCCTCACATGGTCCTCCTCCTCCTTGAGTGAAAGATTGACTACACCCAGTTGTTGTTGTTTTCTTACAGTATTTAAATATGTGAAATAATTTCACAGAAAATATTTATGTATTATACTATGCTTTGTGTAAAACTAGCGTAAATGCGAATTTACTTACCTGCTGAAATAATAACCAGCATACATATTAATGTTTATCATTAATGAACAATACCATCCACTGTTTGTTTTTTATTAGCATTTTTATTTCTTTCTGACTGGGTTTTTATCACCAGAAACATTTGTAAGAATTAATCATCATTTTGTACTGTTAAGCACTTGCTTCCATCAATAACAGAAATAGTATTGCTTGCTTTAACTGAGAAACTGATGCCAATATTCTATGGCTAAACCACAAAACTCTTAGTTAAATTTTTCTCTCTTGCTTGAGTGTTACTATTAACACTATTCCTTTTTCTGCTTGACCTTGATGTTATAATCAGTATTTTTGTGTTATTTTAAAATGATTTATAAAACTCAGATGACACTTAGAAAAAAATACATCTCAACTCTTCGTTTATTTTTTCAGTTTTCCATGAGCTGGCAGATTTCATCATGCGTAATGACGTTTGACACTTGTTTTAAATTCTGTTGTTTAATTCGGCTGGAACAGTTTTCTGTGTTTCAACATGTTTCTTTTCTTGGCCTGTTCTCTTCAAGTGTTGGTTGGCATAACGATGTTCGACAGTTCTAGTGAAGCTTATGTTTTCAGGAGAAACCCCAAATCTGATTGCTTTTCCTTTCAATGTGTTCCTTTAGTCCCACCGCTAACAAAACTAAGATCAGAGAAGCTCACAGAAAACTTATGGTATTAAATCATCCTGATCGAGGTGAGTATTTTTTGTTGTTATTAATTTTGCTTAAATAAAATTGAGTGTTTATGGTGTTGGATTTACAGGTGGATCTCCGTATCTGGCTGCGAAAATCAACGAGGCCAAAGATTTACTTGACGGACAAGCTAAAAAATAAAGACCCCTTCAAATAATTTGTCTGATGCACTTGATTTTCATGAAACTCTGAGGTCATTGACAATGGATCTAAATGTAATTTATATAGCTCATTGCAGTGTTTAATTTATGGAAAGGACCATGTGTTGATGTGTAAACTAAATTTGTTTTGTTTTATCTTGCTTTCCTTTCATACAATAAAATAACAACATTGATCGGATTTACATGTTTATTACAGTGTGAGCAACCATATGATATAAATATAATCCTGCCTTTATGGAGATGATTAATTTTAAATAATTTATCATTAATAAGTTATTGATAGGTATTAGGCTGCCAACTACTCAATTATATAAATTATAAAAAAAATTATTTAGCAGAAAATAACATTTTAAATACCTCAGAAGCACTTAGTTATGAACTTAAAGATATTTAAAAAGTTTTTTACACTTTCAATTAACAGTTGTTAATGTGCTTTAATACTTTAAATGCTTTACATTTATTCAGGATGAACAGTGGTCATAGCTGTGCCTCATTCATATTATCACAATTCTTGAATAACTTTAAATTCAGTGACATGATTAACCTAATAATTAAGCCTGCCGACTCATTAATGGAAATTTTATTTTACAATTTTTGCTAAATAAATGAGAATCTCTGAGTAAGTTAAGCATTAGTTACTTTATGGTTTTGACTTTTTCTTGAGTAGATTTTTAGATGAGTGCTTGCATTTGAATACCTTTACACTGAAGTAGTGTACATTTACACTTGAGTCATGGCCATGTGTAACATATACTCACTATTTAAGTTAAGCAATGATATGAGAGGATGAATTCTGTTCAGAAGTCACCAGAATGCCTTGGTATGTTTGTTTTAGCACATTGTTAGCAAACAATTTATTGAAAAGGATTGTTCTTGGTGAATTAAACAATTAACTAGTCTTTAATCAGCTTTTTTATGAAGACATTTTTTCAAAATATTGGACATAAATGCAATAAACAATTGCACGAATTCGTCTATCTATTGTTTTTGAACAAAAATGAGAATAGATGAAAAGGCTATACTGTATTTTAAAGGTTCGGTTTGCAGATTTCAACATACACTCATCAGTCTACATCCTCTGAAAAAGTAAACAAACTCTTCAAAAGAAGACCCAGTGTTCCATTTTAACCTCTCGGGCTTGTTTTTGTTTCCCCTTATTCAAACTAATTACGTTCATATAGATTTCACTTTAAATGACAAATATGACAAATGCGTCTCCACTAGCACAAATATAATAGTTGCTTAGAAAGCTGAATAAAAACTGAAGCGTTGGCTGAAAGTTCAATTGTTTAATTATTTAATTGTATCTGAACTATCTGCATAAAAAACATATTGCACATCAAACAACCAGAAGATCTTAAAAAAAAAAAACAAAAGGACAAACAAACTACGGAACTGACCATCTGGATCTTTCAATCGTCCAAGCCACATGCTCTGTCATTTAACGTTAAAAGCCACTGAAAAGTTAACTTTAAATACTGTACATTGAAAATAAATAAACCTCTGCCACCACATTTCAACTCGACAGTCAAACCTTAACTGAATCCTTCAGGACGCGTGAGTTAATACAGCATTTAAAACGACAGATGGCATTAACAGAACAGTTTCCAGACTAATATTATTCTAAAAGACTATCAGTGCAAAAACATCTTTCCCCCAAGAAACCCTTGTGAAGAAGTGGTTGCATATTAAAATGTAATGAAAAGCAGCTAAACAAATAATAATAATCTGCTTTCAGACAAAGGTCTTTATGTTTATAATCGTCAGCTACAACTGCTGAAACTACGCTCTGAAGGCACGATAGATTAGGAACTCAGAATTGAGATTTTCTCAGGATAACCTCCTTGCGGTTGCGCTCGTCTGTTCCACTGTTAAGGAACAGAAGATATTCAGGAGGATGTGGAAGTGGATTCGTTCGTCTCTCTTTGGCAAGCTAGTGTGTGAGTGTGGGATGATGCCGTGAGAGCAGGAGGGCTTTAGGAGACTCCGTTAAGTACTTGGGTAGGTTTGCTCTGATCATCTTTTTTGGAGGGACCGTTGCTCACAGGTTCCGGTTGAGCGGGGTCGACCTCTGATATATACTCCACCGGAGCCTGAGAAGGAAATTAACAGCAAAGATCAACCAGAACTTTAATCAAACACACTCTTCAATCAACAACATTTTAGTGACATCTTGCTCAGGACAAGCAGAGTGAGCATTGTAAAAACATATATTCAACATGTGGTCCAAAAAATAAAAAATTCAACCAATTTTCAGCATGCTGTCATCAAATACTTTCACAGTATACTCTCCTGCGCTGAGTTTCACCCTGTTACAGGTACCTTTCTCAATGATTGATCAGATGACCCTAGCTACTATATAGCTACTATAACCTGGTTTATTGGCCAACTCTCCATGAGATACTTCATAACTTTTTAATCAAAGGTGGACAAGTGGTTTATTCGCCAAGTCTCCATGAGATAATTTTTTAATCATTCTGGAACCATATTAGTCTAGTAGCAGACTTTCAATTTTAAATAGACTCTTCAATAGTTATATTATGTGCTAAGACCAGTGGAGAACAAAACATTGAAACACCTTTTTTAAGCCATTAGGAACTATGATCTGATTTGTACCTCAAAATTGGGGAAAAAATGTGTTTAACAGTTACATGTATTAATATGTTTTTTTTTTTATATATTCACACCACTAGGAAATTAACAACTTATAGAGAACGCATTCAGGGGTTCCTCAATCAATAAGGCTTCCTTAATTAGAAAAATCAATGCACCAATGTTGCTCATATGGCATCTTCACCTCAACAAGGTACAGTTTCTTTCAATCCACATGAGTATAAAAAAAAAATTATAAAATTAACTTGCTCAACAACAGCGACTATGCTCTATTTCTCAGTTCAAACGATGATGAAGAGATGTACTCACGGAGTCCTTCCTGCTCTTCCTCACCTCCCGTGGGTTTCTCTGCCGGCTCTCCGATTCGGGTCGCGATATGTAATCAGCAACAGTCACTGCGAGAGAAAAAAAATTACAGATGTTAACACGTCTTTTTAGTCACTGCATTGCCATCTAATATTACCAAACTACTAAGTCACAGGTGACAAAATCCTGAAATATAAGAATTCTTTGACAATTATTAGAAACAGAATATTAAAAAACAAAAGGGCTTTCAGTTCAAAAGTTAAGTAAACCATCATTCGGTGTTTGGAAAAGCATGGCAATGGCGAGTATCAATTGAGATCATTGTACATTTCCATTTAGATTTCACACAAACAAGAGAAGGTGCAAGTGTGGGGACTTCATGCGGTTTCTGAGCACACACAAGCTGTGTGAGGATTCATTCTGAATGACAACAGTTAGTTCCTGTTATTCTGAGCATTACCTGGCTGCCTCGGCTCAGGAGGCCTCAAGCGCCGGCGTCGGCTGCGATTGCGCCGCTGTGGCTTGGCCTCAGCCTCGTCTACAAAACATTGGTGCTTTTCATTGATAGCAGTTAGCCTAAGAATTGTTATTGCAAAGAACACAAACTATATATCTAAATGTCTGAAACGGCAAATTCAAATATATTTTTAGGGGTTTTCTTTTATATTTTTCGTACTTGTATCTTTTGTATTTAATTGCAATCCAGCATTATAACGCTACTTAAGTTCTTTACATATCCATAATTATTCTTTTTTAAAAGAGAGAAATCCCATGTTACACATGCATCTCCTGACGCGTGAACGCTGTTCAGGTGGAACACTGGCTGAATTTGGACAGTGAAATTGAAACGCTGTTCCGTGTACAGCTGGAGGTTTGATTGGTGACTGGATGGTGAATCTAGTCTTAAACAGTGGTGTGGAACCCTTTGTAAAAGACAGAATGAGAAACTTTTGGTTGGTTTAGAAAGATAGAAATTTTGAAAAAAGGAAGAACAAAAGGTATGTAGAAAGTTATGAAAGAAGGAAGGAAGGAAGGAAGAAGAAGAGATCTGAGGAAAGAAACAAGGAAGTTCTGAAGGCAGTGAACTATTAAGAAAGGAAGAAATTATGAAGGAAGAAAATCCAAAAGAAAGTAATAATTTTTTTGAAGTTTGTAAAGAAGGGAGGATGTTCAGAGTGTTTTGAAGAATATTAAGGCTCCTAGGATATTTGGGGGGGGGAGGTTTGGAAGCAAAGACAAAACGTTTTAAATGGGGAAGGAAAGATATTCTTAAGAATGGAAGGTATTGATAATGAAAAAAATGTGTTTTCTCTTCCTCTCTAGTCTATTACTTTACATTTACACCATCAGAGACATTAACTGCTTGTCATCTTCAAAACTATTATTCGTTTCTGCGGTCCTCTGACCAAAGTATGAGGTACATTTTTTTATTTAATGACCTGATAATAACCTGAATTACTGTTGAGATAACTGAGATTTACAAATAAAGAAACTACTTTGTGGATGGAAACACAACGCACAAATATGTGCTGAATAGGAACTTAATAAGTTATTTAAATGAGATGCAAATTGTTGAGAAACAAAAAATTGTTGTGGTTAAGTAGACTTTCTTTCATGCTTACTAACATTACCTTATAATGATGAAGAAATATTTTGCTACATATATGAAAAGATTGTGATTATGGTTAACATAAACTTTTGGCTGAGTACCATAAATAATAAAAAAGCTACTAGTTCTACCAAAATAAATAATGAATCCAGGGTCTTAACTGAGCAGGCAGTGGAGGCTGTTAAAGAAGGTAGAGTGAAACACTGAACGGTGTATCTCTACAGACTCATTGCGACAAAAGAATGTGTTGTGAACACCCAGAGCAAAGTTTCCTCACCAAGTCCATTCTCACTGAGTGAAGTGTTGTCAGACTCGCTCATTCCGTCCATCAGTGTGGCATCATCATCGGTGCGGCGGCGACGCGAGCGTCTGCGCTGGCTCACAATCACCTTAGACTCGCTGGCATCTGTGTCAGCTGTCTGGTCTGTCTCGCTGTTTTCCAGGAGACTGAACGGGTTTCCATCCGGATTATTCAACACTGACACAAAAAAAACTAAATCACTCAATGCTAAATAAATGTGAAATTCCCTCGAGCTGAAAGTGACGTTCTTTTCTGAAACAGTGGTACAGAGACAAGATGGATCAATCCATTAACTTATTTAATAAGTACATTCATTTAGTCAGGCTCTATACTACTTTTTAGTAGGTTACATTTACTGTTTTGTTAACTTTTGTTTATTACAGCAGTTATGCAACCATTGCTTGTAAACTTTTTTTGTTAGATGTTTGATTAAAGATTAGTGTTTAGTACCAGAGCTTATGGAGTTGGAGTATCCTCTTGCTGCCCCGCGGCCTCTACCTCCCCCACCTCTGCCTCGTCCACGCCCCTCGCCTGCTCTCCTGTGGGCATCTTTCTGCTCCCGGGGGCTCTTCTCTCCCTCCTCTCCAGTCAGGGACCAGTCGCTCAAATCTTCATGCCGCTCAGAGTCAGTTTCAGAAGCATACGAGTGCTCCGAGTTGGTGCCTGAGAAAGAAAAACACATCAAGTTAAAAATTCCATAGTAATATGCTCCCAAGCAGTAAGAAGCTTCTCTATTGTCCCTTTTGCCACTTTTCTTTTTCAATTAATCAACTTAATTATGAATCAAGATGATTTGTTTTAGTCCTACACCAGGGGCTCTGCAGGTTTCATGAGGTCAAATGTAGGACTTTTTAACATTGTTAAAATTCTCATTTAAGACCTATATCATAACATTAAAAACACTTTTTTTAAAACCATTAACATCACTTTTATGTTTTATCAAACTCTGACAACCCTAACCATGACTTTTACAAAGTTCAGGGTTAATGAGTATTTTCTCAAACTCTGGCAACCCTAGATGTCCTTTTTAAATTGTTTTTATATTTAGGATTCTTTTATTTATCCCTGGCAACCCTCTCACTTTCAAGTTGTTGAGCATTTATGCAAATTTTCTCAGACTATAGTAACCCTAAGCTTCATTTTTACACAATTGTTTTTAGCATTTTCTCAATCTCTGCCAACTCCAAGCAACATCAAAAACACATATCAAAAGAGCTTTACATGGATATCTGAAAAACAAAACCTGTAAAAAAAATATTTAAGACCTAGAAGAGTTTAAGTGAATTTAAGACATTTAAGACTGATAACATACCGTATCCAGAGGTGTACCCAGGTCCACGCCGTCCGCGCCCTCTGCCCATGTAGGAGCGATTGATGTGGACTTGGTTATGGGATGTTCCTTCTTCAGTGCCATAGCCCTTATCCTTCTCTGAGGACCGGTTTGGAACAGGCCTGTGCCCCATTCCTATCTGACGGAGCTGCTCGTCAATCTGCAGCCGCTCCAGCCGCAGCTGCTCCACCTCCTGCGCAGTTCACCAGACAACCAGTCAGCCCATACTTCTCTTAAACATCTATCCTCACTATTTTAGACACTCACGTTCAGGTAGGAAATATGGTACTCCAGAAGGACCTGAACATTGCTTATGTTCTCTTTTGTTCCAACAAAAGTAAAAGGCACCATTCCCTGTTTAAAGTTAAAAACAGATAAACGTGTGTCTAAGAGATGTCACTTATTAATCAAAGACTTTCAGGCATCTCACTTCTTGTCTGGGGAGTTTGTTGTCATTGTCGCCTTCGATGCGAACTCTCACCACTCCAGATTTATCCACAATCTCCTGAATGACTTTGCCATTTTTCCCAATCACCTTCCCTATTCAAGGAAAAATTCCAAGTGGTAATGCTTCATAAAACTTTTTTTTAAATTAAAATTAAAGTCAAAATATGAATACAGCATGTGGTCTACATTGGCATTCTTTTTATTTGATTTGGCATTCTATACAGAATAAAAGCCGACCTTAAACCTAACCATTTTTGGCTAAATAATTTTGACGAATACAAAAAGCTTTTGTTTAAAAGGACACGTAACTTTTAGCAGTTACACACATTCTCTAACTCTCTTTGAGAAATTAAGTCACTGCTAGATCTGGATAACACTTTTAGCATAGCTTTGCGCAGATCACTGAATTGAATTAGACCAGTAGCACTTTCATATCACTGACTATAGTGAGAGTTAATCAAAGAGTTCAAATGTATTTTATTAGTGAAAAACTTGATCTCTTGATGAAGTCATTTATTTTCTACTGTGGTCATGCTACAGCAGTCAGAGACTAGATAAAACAATATTTACTTAGCGTAGGGTATTAGCTTCAGTTTAGACTGTGTTTTTCTCTCATGCTTTTTAACATACTGATTTCTTCTCTTAATCACTTCATTCAATCACGGATTCATATCCATCCACAGTCTGTGCTCACGAAGCCTCTGGACAAAACTTTTAATAAAATATTTATTAATAAAATAAACATTTTTTATTATAAAACATGAGCTAAGAAATGCGGTAATTTTAACTAAAGCTCTAATCTATGGAATGAAGTAACACAGACTGTTTAAAGGGTCATGAAACCATCTGACTCAGCACAAGACCAAACATCAAGATATATTCTGGTGTGTTTGAAAAAATGGCAAGCAATTCATGACCCCTTTAAATGTATTATATAATGATATTATTGGCGAAAATTTTATGTCATTAAGGCCTTTTTAAGTTTCCATTTGCCAGCCAATTATAGATTTTTAAATGTATCCATTTAGTCAACATTACATTTTCGTATCATAACCAGCAATTATAAAAATGGTGAAATATCCTTAATTCAACACCAATTAATTCAATTAAATTTACGCTTATAAATAAAATGTTTTGAATGCCAAATATTATAAAAATACTGCAATACTTTCAGAATCACAAAATCCCTTTGAATGTACACAATTTTAAAACAGTTTCTAAGACAAACACTTAACATACCGACAAGGTTGCGAGGGATCTGCACTGAATCCTCTAGAAATTCCAGTAAACTTCTAGCTTTCTGCACGGCCTCAGCACTCTGCAACACAAAAAAAAATGCACCCATTGGTGTCAAACACTAGATAGAGCCAGCATGAAGAACCAGGAAGTGTCCTGACCTCTCCGTAGACACGGAACGTTTGCATCTGCTCATCCAGCTCGATGGCCGTAACTCCAGGAACCCTGCGCGCCTGTTGGATATTGCTGCCATGGCTGCCAATAGCAAGGCCCATCAGGTCCTCTCGCACGGTAAACTCATCCTGAAACGCTGAAGCAAGCTGCTTCGAGCTCTGCAGTCACACAAACATAACCTATTATACCTCTTGCCTCATCTTCCCAACTGGATTGCTAAAAGGTTGTTTGATGCTAGATTCTGACTGCTTATAATTTATAATTGTAGATCAGACCCAATTGGCATTTAACTGAAGCTTCTTTTTTGTGACAAATAAAATGACTTTTTAATAAGACTGGTATTATTTATGAACAACTTATTTAAAAGATAATTTTTTGTTAGCATTATTATTATTATTGTAATTATTTTAAAAGAGTTTTTTGTAATAGTTAAGGAATTTGATAAACATTTAAAATTATAAACAAATAAAACAACTTCTTGTGAAAGGAATCAGTTCTGTATACAAGAGCCGTTCGAAGCCAAAAACACTACAGGTGACCAGAATCAAAACAAACTTATATTAGAACTATCCTCACCAAAGTCTTGACATAACATTTAAATGCGTTTTTGGTTTACAACAGTGAAGCATGGCTCAGCATTCTACTGAAATCACTTACCCAAAAGAAAGCACTGAGAGCAGTAGAGAATCAGAGGATCAGCATTGCTTCCCTTGTTTAAGTGATGAAGATTTAAAAATTTCTAAGGCTAAATTTCAGTATCAAGCAAGCTCTTGGTGAGACCGAGATAAACCCAGAGAACACAACAAAAAAGAAGACTCTACATGCAGAATCAAACACGAGAGTTATAATTAGTTTACCTCAAGGTGTTTGGTGGCCTCTTGGTTACGGGACATGAGCATGAGTTTGGTACGAATGCTGCGGAAGTGCATGTCGCTGAGCAGAGACACTCGTTTAATTGAAGCTTCACTCGAGGACTGAAGAGAATGTGATATTACAACCAGGTCACTGCTTCAGTTCTTACACTAGTTCAGATGAGCAGTGACTTACCAGCACCATCAGTTCACTCGACTCTAAGTTGTAGACCATCCGAAATGCTCCCACTGCCTTCTTGAAATCCTTATGAGCCTGTTCACCCTCACATCTGACATGAAAAAAACACAGCATACAAAAACATGATTAATAACTGAGTTCATGAGGTTCATCATGCAGCTTTTGTCAAAAAACACAGCTTCTTCCCTAGCCTCTATTTCTCTTCAACTTACTTCAAGCTAGCGTCCTCTCAACAAATGAAAAACATAATTCTAAGAAACTGAACAAAATTTACATACAAAAAATACAATCACATTAAGTATACATCTTTTTAAATATAAAACAAAGCCATTACCTTAAAGACGTTTTCCTACTTGCTATATAATGAACTATAACATGTAGATGACACCTTTCTAAACTTAGTCTAATTTAATTCTAGAATTCTATTTAAAACTGGATTGACCTCAAAAACAATGGAAATGATAATGCTTTTTTAATTCTCTAAATTAAGAATTTTCTATATACGTAAATCACTGTAAAAAGAATTAGAAATTTAGATATTTTAAAAGCATTTGAAACACACATGTATAAAAAACATTACAAATATTGTTATTCTCTTTTTAATAAGACTGATATTATTTTTAACAACTCTTTTAAAACAAAGATACATTATTATTATCCTCATTTATAAAACCTATTACAAATATTTGATAAACATTTAAAATTCTAAGAAAAAAGAGCTTTTTAAAGATGAATTGTTACCCAAATAACTCACTTACATACACTTCTGTCTCTGATACACTTTTCTTAAAGTATTTTCTTAATAAATTAAATTCATATTAAACCCCCCAAAAACGTAACATTTTTGAATAATTTCACATGGAAATTTTTTGTCTTTAAATGGCGTTTTAGTCCTGCTCTCCTCTCACGATTGCAGATATGTTTGAATGTCTATCACTCACGCGGCCCTCAGGTCTTCCGGGACAGGAACGCTGCACTTAAAGAAGCTTTTGGCCGTCAGCGCTTTGTTCCGGTTGATAGGGCGCAGCCTCTCAAACGTGACGATCTCATTGTAGGTGGCGTCGCAGGCAGCGTACTCGATCACATAGAACTGCAAGAAGCACATAAAAATTAAATACACACTCTTAAGGAGAAAAAGCACTGTTAAGGTGTTTGTTTTTGCTCACGTCTCCCTTCATCATCCGCACTTTGGCCAGCCACCAGCCACACGGCTCCTGCTCATTGGCTCTGGAGTAGATCTGCAAATTGTGTCAGTAGTAACATAAATCAATATCCCATAATTTATTATGAATAAAATAACTATAAAAGTAGATTTCGATTTTGTGTTTCTGATAAAAAATAAGCACCTCTGGTTTGCAGTGTACAGTGTTGTGAAAGGTGTTTGCACCCTTTTTTTATTTATTTTTTGCAGTTTTGTTCCATTTAAATATTCCAGATTCTGCACTTAAAAAATGATACATTTTACATGTCAAAGATAACACAAAAAAAGACAGTGCGCCGTTTTGAATTAAAGTTTTTATTATTAAGACCAAACACCCTTGTGATTAAAAATGTTGGCTCCCTGTAAAAACTCTAACTTTTCAATGAGTTATCACACCCAAGTTCAGTTTTCCTACCCATTCTTTCTGCCCTGTTTACTGCCACATCTGCTCACAATCAAGATTATATGAAGGCAATATGATTACTACTTGACCAAGTACACAAAAATGTCCAAAAAAGCTATATATCAGTCCAAGAGTCATCGAGACCTAGCAGTCTGGAAAAGGTTCCAAAACTATTTGAATTCTTTAAGTTTTGAAGCTGCAGTGAGCGACTGTGAGAATCACCCTCTTCAAATTAGTCAGAACACATCTGAATGAGCTCAAGAACTTTTGGGAAAATATTGTAGGACTGACGAGATATGAGTTTAATTTTTTGAAAGTGTTTGCATTTCAGAAACAGCATATTATTACAAAAGTAAAGCCTAGTGGTTGTATGTGGTTGAAATCTTGGTGATACAAGAATTGCACTTTCAGTGACAAAT
Source organism: Danionella dracula (assembly GCA_900490495.1). Taxonomy (NCBI): domain Eukaryota; kingdom Metazoa; phylum Chordata; class Actinopteri; order Cypriniformes; family Danionidae; genus Danionella; species Danionella dracula. Next base: position 18,999,325 of record UELW01000778.1, read on the forward strand.
GAAACCAAGAGTTCTGTTGTCTACTCAAGGAGAATGCTCAAGCATCAGTTTGGGACTTTTAGCGGTAGCAAAAATGGGGGTTCTGTAACAGCGCAATGATCAAAAACACTGCATCAGCTGCAATTCTGAATGGCTGAAGCTAATCAAAATGAAGATGGAGCGAACATAATTGAAATAAGATGCCGTGGCATGGCCCTAAAATGGGTGCTAAAGAAAATCATAACTCTGGGAAAGTCCCTCAACGGGACTATACCAAGCGTTGTAAAACCAGTTATTAGGTGTAGGGGCAAATGCTAAAGTTTGAACCTTTGAGCCACTCTGCATTCACATGACTGTATTTTTAGCTAAATGTGTTTTAAGATATTTATATTGGATATTAAAAAAAAAAGCACAAATCCGCCTAAACCCTCCTTCGAGTGATGGTGACTGTTGTCCAGAAATGGCAGCCTCTCTATTTTTAATTTGTTAACTTCTCACTAAATACTTTGGGTAGACATATTGAATAAATTCTGAACTGTGTTAGTGACCCCCGGTTGTGTATCTCTGCTCACCTCCACTTCCTCTCCTTCGATGATCTCTTTCCTGGCATCTGCAGGGGGTGGTAAGCGGACATCACTGAAGGGCACTTGCCTCTCTGGCTGCCAGCTGAGAATACCATGATCATGTGATGATTTACTCAACTATCAGGGAGTATTCTTTGGTAGCAAACACAGTATGAAAGTGAACGAGGAGCTTCTACTCACTTATTCTCAAAGGAGATGGTGAGAGAGTCCTCATGGACATCTCTGACAAAGCCCTAGATAAAATAAAAATATATTGATTACAATAGGTGACTTTCAACTAATACTGAGCTTGGTGGAAACACCAGCAGACAGGTGGAAAGAGTACAGAAATTTGCACTGAAGTAAAAGAACTGTTACCTCAGTAAATATAAGTGTAAGTGAGTAGAGCAGTGAATAATGAGATTTTGATAGTTATTATCATGATGGTTACATCACACTGAAAGTGTAAATAACAAACACGTTTTTATAGTATCATGTCATCCTTCTATTAATTTCACAAAAGTCTTAAATCTGGGATAGATTTTATAAAAGAAAGATAAAGCTTTACAAAGATTCTTTCGGAGGTTGGTGAGCTAATGGGGAGTTAATGCTTAAGAATACAAAGGTCTTAAAGATGCAACCTTAAGCGCAAGTGAAAAAAATATGACGTCCAGTTAAAAAAAAAACTTCCAGTTTATTGTAGAGTATGACATTTATTGTTTCTAAAATCAAACTGTTGGTGTATGGCCATAAAGTACTATTCGACTTAGATTTCGACCGGGTAACCTGTTCAGTCAGTGGGAGTTGGTATGCTTGTAAACAGAAACAGCAATAACTGGTTTTGCAGTTTACTCTTACTCAGTACATTTACTCAGAGTATAGTACATTTTAAACAAGTACAAATCTGATTAAATATAGAGAAAGGCTTTACATTAAACTAAATCTACTTAAGTACAAACTATAAAAACTATTAAAAGTCATATTTCACAACAAAATTACCCAGTTAAAGCGTTAAGAATTCTTTCCACCTCTGCTAAATTTGACACATAAACATGTTTTAAAATGTAATTTTGAAGATGCTTGCTTTTTTTTATCACTTTAAAAGCCTGATATTCAATTCTGTGATTTAAAATTAAGACGTATTGCCCATTAGTGCTTTTTGTAAACTTAATCCAATGCTACACAGAACATCTTTCAAAGATATGTAGGGAAAAATTTAGAACGGGACAAATAAATCCACTGCCACACAGCATCCAACTTGACTGACCTGAGGTAATTCCTAACTTGTGCGTAGAGACTTAAGGAATATCATTAAGTCTGACTTCCATTCAAACATTAACAAGATATGTTTGTGTGGCACATCATCGATCATCATCCTTTGGCTGGGTTTAAGGGATTATATTAATAAAATGCAAATTTTGGACACCAATTCATGCAGTTTTTAATAATTTATTGTGTTATCTTAGTAAACATTGAACACGTGTGATTGTTTTGACTTTTTGTATTTAAAATGTAGAATTTTAACATTTGACATGTAAATGCTAAAAGATAAACAAGCAACCCTCATCCCAATTTAAGAGTTAACGTCACCAGACAGGTGACTAAGTTCAGCTTAATAGTCCTTCCTAAAAAGTTAGACTGGACACCCAAGTTTCAAGTCAAACATAAGGTTAACAAATAACCCCCTGGAATTAAGCAATGTGAGATGCATATATTTAACTTTAAGACATTGAAAAAAAGCAGTCTACTTTGCACAACTTTTATAAATGTGACAACCAATCACAACTTCAAGTCAAATATACCATCAAGAACTTCATGAACTAGCCCTCTAATCACAATTCAGCCAGACAGATTTGGATGCTTATAGAACTTCAAGAAAAACTACAAACACATTCTGAGCAAAATGGACATGAAACACAATCTCAAGTGCTAGTTCACATCACACACAATATGCAATTTGTTCCCGTCTTGCGTGTGTGTGCGTGTGAAAGAGAGAGACGTACATGGACAGAAAACGGCTTTGATCAAAAGTAAACATGAATGAGAATGCGATTTGAGACAATGGTGTGGCTTTATAGAAGTTAATTTTCAATTGAAGCCACCATCATTTCAACCAAGTCATATCAAGAAGAAGAATGTATTAGTTCTAATACTTCAATTTCCTTCCCTCTGCTGCATTCAGCAAACATGTCATATACAGGTATAAATGCGCAATAAGAATAAAATCATAAAAGTGCAAGCTTTATACTTTCCACTTACAACAAAAAAGATCATAAAGATAATCAACAGGTGTTTGGAATAAATGCCAAATGTTTAATAAGCAGAATATCCCAGAGTGCAATGCAAGTTTCCAAATATCAATAAAACCCGATAAAAATAAATAATTTGATAAAACAGTTTAAAATGAAAAATAAATACATGGATTTTATAAAATGAATAGAGTGCTTGTCCTATAGTTTTACAGATTTCTTTTCCATTGCAGCTACGACTAAAGAATACCTAAAACAAGAATCTATACCTTTAGCAAAGACTTGAGAGATTTTTTATTCAGGCCTTAAAATTGTGGTTATAAAAAAATCAAGAAATGTAATGTTTATCATAACCATTTTAAAAAAACCTTTCACTCTAGGACAACTTTGCTTTATACTGTATTATTTGTACCTCAGAAAACGATTAACATTAAGCGTATTTTACATTCCCAAAAAGTTAAACAGCAAGTCAGCTGCGTATCTCAAAGGCAACTAGATCTGAAAGAGTAGAAAGCCTCTCTTCGTCTTAAAATAGCTTGGAGTTAAAATATCTGCGGAGCTTGACGACAGCTGCAGACAGACACAAAACAGCTGACTTGTCCGAGATAATGTGCGCATGAGAGAAATTAATATATGAGCATGGTAAAGTGAAAATTTCTGGCATCACCAAACTGAGCTAACCAAAGAAACCATAAGGTCTACTCCAAGTTTTATGGAGACACACAAATCTTGTAAGATATATTGGCAGCCTTTACTAATTTAAGAAATTAAACTTTTAATAATAATTCAATAATTAAGATCACATAAAAGGTTAACGTATGTATCTTACATCTCGGTGTAACACATAAAATTGTATTACATAACAATTTATAAAATAACAATTAACTATTAAAGTGATTAACACAATATGTTTCTGTTAAACCACTAAACGGGAATAATCATATACCTTTTTATTGCTGCATTAAAGTATATAACGCTAACTGTTCACGTTAAGAATTAACGTTAGAGGAAACGTTTGATCAAATTAAGTTAACTTAAACACAAATCGAATACTCAAACTGAAACCAAAAGTTAGCAAATGTTTATAGACCTTAAACGACTAATGTATGGTTGTTCACGTAAAGATAATTTGGTTTATGAAATAAATACGGAAAGTAAAACAGCCATTATATCTGAGAATGTTTTCTTATTAAAATATAATCCTGGCGCTGTTGCTAGCAGGCTAAAGGCTAACAGAGACACATACCAGACTCTCTTCAGACGCGATAAAAGTGGCACATATTGCCCATTATTTGGAACATTTGAACAATTTGCCATCATGGTAGTCGTAATAGACAAACTAGCGAGTATCAATGAGAATAGATTAGTGGAATTATGTATTTACCTTGTAATAAGCTCCATTGGAGCCACGGACCTCCACCGTCGGTTCCTCCATGATGAGCGCGCAGGGGCTGCTGGGTAAACTCCAGAACTCCTCCGGGACTCGACAGTGCGCGCTGAAGAGTGCGGAATTATTTTACATGAACCAAATACGTTCCTGGATTAACCAAGCGCGAGTTAGTAGAGGTTGTGAATAGAGAAAGATTTTTGATAAATACGATTAAAAAGTAGTTTAACAGTTCTTCAACCCTCATGTTCTGTCTTAGAGCTTAGAAAACTTAACTTGTGTGTGTTTGGGGTTTCTGGTTTTAGCCTCAAATTAGTACTACTATGGACACAGAAAGATATACTTTTACTCTGTGTTATAATCTAATATGTTTATTGTTTCTTTTATTACTAAATTATTCTTACCTTCGTGGTGTTTATTCACTGTGAAAACGAATTTCATTCATTCATCTTCATGTCGTTTCAGGAACAATGAACCGCCAACTCTCTGGCATTTTTGTTTTACAAAGCGGATGCCCTTCCCTGCCACAACCCATCGCTGGGAAACATTCACACTTTAACACTATGGGCAATCGTTCTTATTCAATTCACTTATACCACATGTCTTTGGACTTGTGGGGAAACCGGAGCACCCGGAGAAAACCTACGCGATCATGGGGAGAACATGCAAACTGCACACAGTAATGCCACCTTCCCCAGCCGAGCCTAGAACCAGCGACCTTCTTGCTGTGAGATGACCGTGCTACCCACTGCGCCACCGTGACGCTCTGAAAACGAATTTAAATTTGTTTAACTTAGTAAACAACACTCATTCTTCCTAGTTTGTTAGATTTTGATCAGGATTGTCCAGTAGTATCTTGCAGTTATAGATAGAAGGCGGCATGATGAGTACCTATAGTTGTTTTCCTGACGCCACTTGTGTCATTCCATTTTTTGATGGCCGTCAAGATAATGTTTAATTCGTTTATTTAGTTAGGGTAAATTGGCAAAGATAATTGTTTCCAGCAACTAATTTTAAAAGCCCTTAATATGGGCGCTTGTGTACTTCTGACAGGGCAGAATCTAGTTTCACATAGCCAGATCTTGAGAGAAGGTCTGGTGTAGGTTTTTGGCAGCTTTCTTTGGCCAAGACCCAACCCAGATGCCTTCTGACCTATATGTAAAAAAACCAATCCCATGTAATTTAGCATAGTGTCATATTGTGGAGAATGGAAATGTCACCACAACAACTGACCGATATGCAGCACTCACTTTGCCTAGAAATATTTATAAATTAAACCTATCAGATCTCAACTTCAAGCTTTTAATGGCTTTACCAGGAAAATTACTAAACCAATTAGATGTTCAGTCAACATTCCATGTTGGTGACATGAGGATGGAGGGATGGGGCCCTTTGTCGGCTTAGGTGAAGACACTGGAGCTTAACGGAACTCAGGTGAAGGAGACTCTGGAGCTGGAGGCACCTCTGGGAAAGGCGACTCTTGCAGAGAAGACTCTGGAGAGTGTCTTGGTGGAGACCCTTGAAACTGGTCTTGTGGTGACCCTGGAGGCTGCTGCAGCAGAGTCTCTGTAGACTGCCCTGGTGGAGACCCTGGAAACTGCTTCTGTAAACCCTGGAGGCTACCATGATGGAAATACTGGAGGTTGCTGTAATGAAGACCCTGGAGGTTGCTGTGATGGACACCCTATAGGCTGCAGTGACAAAGATCTTGTACATGTCTTGTAGTTGTGAAAAGAGAAGATGAGAGATTGGTGGGAGGATCCATTAGTTATTATATGATGTGTTACTCCCAAGCTTGATTGAGGATCATAATTTTGCAGGTGAAAGGTGGAGACGGTTGCCCTGTACCCTGTTCGATCATGTCGATTATGTCGTTGTGGCCCTGGGCATACCACTTCACTTGCAACTTGCATTTCCCTGCATGGATGTGTGTGGCTGGTGGAGTCTGTTTGGTGGTGGCCAGGAGGCTATAGGCGTGGAATGGCAGCCCCATACTGTCAGACTGCCCAATCGTTAATATTAGTATTAATTCATTACAAATACTACTACAATACTAACACAACAAAACTTGTGGGCAGTTGGCAGGTTGTTGTCTGGTGGATAAGGAGAACAATTTGTAATCAGAAGGTTGCTGGTTCGATCCCCAGATCCAACCAAGTTAAATGTGGTGTGAGTGATGAAACACTTTCCCATCTCTCCCATCTTCAACAGCCACAGCTGTGGTGCCCTTGAGCAAGGCACCAGCTTCCCGACTCTTCCTTGGGCGACGCAGCCATGGCTGCCCACTGCTCCGAATGTGTGTTCACAGTGTGTTTGTTCACTGCTGTGTGTGTACACTGCGATGGGTTGAATGAAGAGATTAAATTCCGGGTATGTGTAATTCCATTTTTTCACTTCACTTTCTCTTCACTGCATACTTCTAATATTGATAAAGTTTCTACAAAAAATATTTATACACATCATTTTTTATATATGGTAATTATTTTTTTATTATTTTATTAAATAAATTTCTTAAAATATTGTGTTAACTATTTAAATTAACTACTTCAATAGAATTAAACGTTTTATTACTAAAGTCTTAATAGATTGAATTATTATTTAATAGATTAGATGACTATGATACATGTTACATTTTTTAATTAGTTGGACAATATATAATTATGTTAAATTATTTTAGAAAATATACAAGAACTAGAAAAAAATATTATAAGTACAGCACAATATTATAATATACAAGATCAAGGATTAATTGGATTTCTGTAATCAACTCACATTTTGTAGCAGATCTCAAGCAGTTGTGAAGTGAAAAATTACAAGTACTTCATGTACTGTACTTTTAACTAACTCTCTATAGTTTACATTATTAGAATGGACCTAGGTTGAAATGACATACATATTAAATCAATCAATATCAATTTATTAGGCTTCTAAATGTTCAATCCCCTCTCGAACAAAACACTGCTCTTCTATGCCTTTTTAAAAGGAAACCATAATATGAAAGCATCATAAGTAAAGTGCAGCAACATAAAAGGAATCCAACGAAGACCAGACCAGATCTGAGACTGACATCTAGTGGAGAAAAGGCCATCGTTTTCCAAATTTTCTTTTCTTAATACTTAAATAGAAATCATGGCAATAACAAAGTAGTGGAGTAATAAATTAATAAACCCTATATATATTCCTATAATTTCTCTAAAATATAATAGATGTGATTATAGAAAAAATTAAATCACAACTTGGGAGTTCCCACTTGTCTCTATTGGGGCAGATGGGGTTTGGGTCCTATCTGAAATTACTTAGGCAGCCTAAAATAGCCTACAAACTCTTCTCGTCTGTAGGCTAATGTGAGCGTTCATGCTAGCTGTGATAGCACATGGCGCATGTTCAGAGTTAAACCAGTTTACCGGTTCCATTATGCTAAACTGCCACCCTCTCTCTGCTGATGAATGATTATAGAAACACGGTCATAATCTCCAGGGCCACCATCACCAGGACATTTCATTCACCCCGTCCAATTTCTGACTTATTTCAAAAAAGAAATGAGGCTACTGCCTGCTGCCGGTAATCAGATACACAGACGGGCTGTTTCTGGAGCTAAGCCCAACTTCGATTAGGATTTGCTCTCCTCTCATTTTGGGAAACACCCACCCACACACACACACACATACACATCCACACGCACACACACATTCCCTTGACTTACTACCAATTTGGATTCAGTGTTTTCAAAGTTGTCAATCTGTATAAGCCAAGACTTACTGTTATGTATTGTTGCGCCAACACTTTTGCTAACAGGATGGATCAATGCAACCGTTTTATTTGGACTAATACCAAAGAAACGGTCTGATTTACTAAATTTACAATGTTTCTGCTGTTATATAGTTATGGGAAAAAACATAGCCCCAAGGAATGAAGATGATTGCTTTAATTACAAACTACATAAGAGAGACTTGTGGTGATATAAAATTTCAACAACACTGAAGTCTATCTTAAAATGTGTTAAAAGTGTGAGAGGTTGGAGGAAAACAATGTACTGGGAGCTTGTTTTAGAGAACCCTCTGTTTAGGGTTTTTTTAGAGGCAGGTTTTAGCAATGGAGAAAACAGGACGGAAAATCACTGGCAATGAAGGATGCCCCTGAAGGCGATGGAGGTCCAGATTTGTGGAATGAATCGAATGTTAATTGATGTGCAATCATGAGAATGCATGAAAACAGAGCAGATCAATTGTACTAAACAGTACCAACTCTGGACAAGATGTGACCGTAGGAGATTTTCTAATGTAGTGCAAAGGGAAGGTATGTAAATACCACTCATATATCAAATAAAACTATTTTGAAAGACTTCTAAATGTGCTGATTACCCCTACATTGAACAGTTTGGGAGCAGTGAGTTATTGAAGAGATCCAGAAAAACAACACAGAGGAAAACTCAAAGAAAATGAACTTCTGGTGTTCCAGATGGTGGTAGAAACCCTCGAATTTGATAAGCCAAATGATCACCAGCATTGAGATCCTGGGTGCTGATGTGGAATAATAGGCACCCAGGACCTCAATGCTGGTCACTTCTGGTAATCCAGGTGGTGGTAGAAGCCCTCCCCTTTGATAAGCCAAATGAAGACCATCATTGAGGTCCTGGGTGCTGAGGTGGAATAGTCACTCAGGACTCAGGTGAAGGTGATGACCTGGAGGGAATGTAAATACAGATGGAGGGCTGTCAGAGAGGAAGTGTTTGGGATGGCAGGACTTCCACACCAGAGAAGTGGAAGCCGAGAGTGCAAGAAGGTGGGAAAATGTCTGGAACCGAGTAGGAGGACTACTATAGAGCATCAGTTCCAGGGGTTTGTTGGTTGTCAGCAGAGCTGAAGTTGGATTGAAATGCTGTAGATGCCCAGACTAAATGAACCGAGGTGGAATGCAGGTCTCATAATCAGTCAAAATTGAGAAATCAACCACCAGGTACCACAAGATCATTTATGCAGTTCCTCAAGGCTCAATATCAGGACCAATATCCTCACTATTTATGTCATTGACATCTGCCAGTCTGTAACTTATAATTGTTACCTAGATGACTCTGCAGTCAGACTTAGGAAAGGATCCTAAAAAAATTCAAACAGAGTTATCTTATAGTCATACATCACTATGCAATATTGCAATAATGTTTCAATATCGACAAAAGTTAAAGTCGATATTCTTCTGGATCAAGACATATGTTAATGTAGCTGTCTGGTTAAAAATGTTAGTACATAACTTAAGCTTTTGTACAGAATGGGATAATTTTCATAGATAAAAAAAATAATTTCATTTGATTACATAAGTAATTCTAGGAACAGAGTTTTAAATGGTGCAAGCTACGAATTTTTAAAATAAAGTACTTAGGTTTATTTTAGGCAAGACTAACAGGTATGAAATAAATCCTATGATTAAGTTAGGTTCCTGGAATGTTAAGGGTAGAGTAGATAATTTAATGTACTCGACCACAAATCAGGCCGCAATAAGCTACCTTTGCAGTACTGTACAAATAAGTTACTTTATTTTTCATTATGTACATTTACATCATGTAAACTGATGTCATTTTAAAATTTAGGTGAATTTAGTATAGATGTAAACAATTTAACTGGAAAATGTCAAACTTCTGGGTTGATTTTATATTTTGAAAATGACTGTATGTCCGCTTTTTGTATACACTTTTAAAATATGGAGATAAGTGAGACAATTTATTATGTCTTCATTTTTGTCTGTTTGTTTACTTTGTTAGTATTTGTTTACTGGTACTTATATGGCACTTTCTTGATAAAATATTTTTTTTAGATAAGATCCATGTGCTTCCCTTTATTGGGGAAAAACATGGGTTGCAGGTTGATAAGGCTGGGGAAATGTATTTATTTTTGTACAGATGTTTTTAAGTTCTTAAGTTCATTACCATGAAGAGCCCTTCTTTTATTTTAATCTAGGCCTGTAGAATATTCTTTGTCATGCAAAAATAAATGCATTTTATTATTAAATAAACTTAGACACACTTAAACCCATTTGGAGCATATATCTCAAAAAAGCGATAATTATTTTCTCATCATCAGACCAAACTGAAGAGGCTGACACGTCCACTTCTCATCCAATTTCTCTTCAATCTGCGATGCATTTTTAGCTGTAATTGAAAATTAGCCATACATCTTTTTTCTGGAGAAGGGTAATTTATCATGGCCCATTGTTCCTGCATGACACTTTAGCCCTGCGCTAACAAGGCTCCGGCAGCCGAGGGCTTGAGCAATTCTGCCCTACAGATGCATTCTCGCTGGTTTGTTGCTAATTGTGGCCTCCTTTCTATTGAATCATGAGTAAAAGAGCTTGTTGGCTGGATGCAGTGGAGCTCCGGCTATTATCAAAGATACTCTTGATCTTTTCAAAAGCAGGAAATAGATTTTTTTCTCTCCTGTACGGCCATGGAAAAAAATGTAATTTGCAATGCATCCATTAGTTCTTCATTAAAGCAAGATTAAATTGCACTGCAAATCACATCTGCCTTTAGATGATTAAAGGGTGGCGTTTTATAGGCCAAAACTAATTACTAGTCCAAATGAATGAGAGCAAAGAAAGAAACGGGCATGTTTTTACATTAGATAGTGTGGCTTGTAATTAGATTGAAGCTAATTCCACTATTTCATCTCTTTTAATGAGATGAGACTGTCCTCATCTTTCCCCGACACTTCAGAACGGCTTCAAATGTATAATTTTGATAATGCTGAGAGTTTGCAATAATGAATTTTCCAAGTGAGCTGCTACAAGCGAGAAACTGTTTCGACTGGTGTTGGATTATCAGACCTGAGAGGAAAATGTTTAAATGTCCTTGAAATTTGGTTCAAGCCAGAATCTAAATGTCCTTTTAGATAGATGCATTTACCTACTGCAGGTAAAGTGGTTGCTAGGGTGTTGAGCTTTCTCTTCTGTTCAATTAGAAATGCATGGTTGCTTGGGTATTCCAATCTCTATTGTCTCTGAGGTAATTACAGTACACTATTACGACTTCTTGGCTTATATTAAATTTTAGCTTCTCAAATATAATATTTCCCAATAAAATGTACATTGTTGCTGGACTGTTGATGATAAGGTGTTCGTGTTGACACTCATTTATTTTAAAAACTAGACAAAATTCCTTAGGTCATCTTCTAAGACAATGCAGTGTGGTTAAACAGTAAACAACAAACTTGGTTGCTAAAGCAAAGAGCAGTGGTTGCTACGGTGCAGATAAGCTTTATGGTCTCTCTGGCATTGCACTGCTAGGCTTTTGGTAAAATGAATTTTGTTTTCTTTTTCTAGGATAACATTATTAGTGGCACATTGTTGTTAGGTGGTTGATCATTAGTTGCTAGGGTACTTTAAAGTTGTAAGAATATCCACTTGAAAGTCAAAGTGAAAGTTTTTTTTTAAATTTGGTGTTTTAGTCATTCGCAAGAGTAATGATAAGTTGCTATTTCAAACTTTATTTTGAGAGTTTAAGCGAATTGCTTATCTGTAGTGATCCAAAATTATTTTCCCAGGTGTTTTGCCGCTGATGAGATATTGATAGGTCAGTGGACTTGTTCAAGGCTCTGAATAAACTGATGACTAAAGCGCGCCAAACCATGCCTTTCTCCAAATATGAGTTGAAAGTAGTCGAAGGACCTTGAGACACTGACCAGGACTAAGATAGAAACAAAATACAGTGACGCACTGTTTGGTCACTGTATATTTTATTTAATCTATTTGGAATTTCAAATTGGAAACCACGCCTAGAGGAACAGGAGAAAACATGAATGAAGATGGTGAAGTCCAGTAGAAACACAGTTTTAAGGGAGGTGAAGTAGAATGAGAGGATGACATCCAGAAGAGGATCCAAGCAGGTATACTCTATAATAAGGAAGCAGACAAAAACAAATCATAGAAAATGGAACATCAGGTACATGAAGTTAGGGTTGAAGCCAGACAAAGTCCTTATAAGGGAAAAGACAGGAGATAACAAGATAGATTATATAAATTTGAAGTGAAGCTAATGCTGTGGTCACACTATTTTTGAGTGAAATAAATGGCGGTCTCAAGCCCTTAATGAAAATCATCCGACCATCATCAGGGTTTAATCTTATATACTTCACATTAAAACTAATGTCCTGCAAAATAAAACCTAATCGTGCTCATGCTCTCACCTGTCCAATCCTGTGATTATACTAAATCTGGAGATGCTGCTGGCAACATTTTGGCAATAATGCAAAAATGTTCAGGGTGGTGCTGCCATACCAGATTCCACTCTGTTGCAAAGTCAATTAATTCAACTACAATACTGCATCACATGATATTTCAACAACAACTAGATTGGAGAGGTGAGAAAATGTTTTTTCTGAAATCTTGTCAACGCAAAATCTAACTTTTTAGTACTTCAGTGTTGATGCTAAGTAAATAATACTCCACAATTGTATTATATAATATTTATATTGATATTTAGAGCTTGATATTTTAAATACGCAGTGCCTGGTAAGTGGAGACTAAACTCCATGTCTTATCACTCAGAAAATCATCACTTGAACACCTGACTTTTACACACCTTATTTTTTCAGAACGCTTGCTTTGTGGAGCTATTAAATGTAATTGTTGCACAGTGGAGTAATGTAGAGATCAGAGATTTCATAATATTTTTATTTCGGTTGTTTAAACAATGGTTCCAATATAATTAAAATTATAAGCCCATTATAATCTCTATTTGGTATTTAGTACTCATGACAACATAGTTTTGTCAAAATAAAATACAACTACATCAGCAAGTGTTCACACTGTTCACTCTGTTCATTAACAAAATTTAACTTTGTTAGAAAAACAAACTATCATGAGATTCAGCCCGGTCAGCAAAACAATTTGAATAAATTTTGCTGTTTGACTAGCACATTCAATTTCATGTTAACATAAGCTGGGCTAGTTATCTGTGGTCATTTGTCTGGGATCAAGACCTAGGCCAGTCATGTAATACAGGGCAAGCAAAACTACTTAAGAGGCCCGAACAAGACCAAGTGACAACAAAAAAAAAAAATGCTACGTGGTAAAATTTTTTTTTTAAATCAAGCTATTTCAAGCTCAGTCAAGCTATTGTAGGAGTAACAGTGTGGATCCTAACTCAATGTACAGCAATCCTGATGCAGTTCTCATAAATAATTATTTAGATCATGAGGTAGTTCAACTATACACCTATACAACTATACAATATAAGCACAGTTCAAACCAATTACCTTAATAAACCTTTTCTCAATATGAATAGCTTATTTGAGCTGAACATTGGTTACTGTAGAGAAGAGCTGAGTTTCTGTTAAAGGTTTAACATTTCCAGCCCAGCTCAGAGTCCATCCTGTGCCTTATAGCAAAAAAAAATTATGCAGCAGCACTAATTTCTGCTGAAGCCAGACTCTGCGCTTCGGTCTGCGGTCGCTCCGCTGGAATCCAAACCTCATAAGGCTTCAGCAGAAGCTTATGCTAAGCTTGTTAGTGTTTCTGATGCAATGTGTGATAGTGCCACCGAATTACCATAAATCAGCAGAATTAACTATGATCTTCAACCACACGCACTTCCACTGGCCGACACAAGCTTGCAATATGCTCCACAGAATATTATGATAACAAACCTTTCTAAATGCCCGTAATCTGCTTACGACGGGGATTCATATGTATTCTGAATTAGTGCTTCTCTCGTCCCACACATGTTGACGAAAGGTCACAACAAACGAAAACATGCACATTTGATTCACGTTTAAAAAATATGCTGCTTTTAAAGTTTTTTTTTCATCTAGTGGGTGCCAAACAACATTTGCACTAATATAATTATCATTTTAAACTCTTTAGGTAATCACTTTTAAGTTCTAGACATAGCATAAACCAAGAACCATATAATTAGGTTGTGGGCTGTTCATGGGTTTTTTCCATTACATAACTAATGACCTCTGTTTTTAAGAGTTTGAGATAGGGTTGAAATCTTTATAGCAAGCATTCATATTTATAAGCAATAAATATGCTTGGAATTGTCAGAGAAGAGTATCTGTCCTTTGCTAAGTTCCTGTGTTTTCCCTCAAACTAAAAATTGCTTAGTTGTGATATATTTTTCTATTCGCTTAGGCCCTGAAATAATGTTTACATTCACATTTTATGTTTAACTCTCACCTTTCAATACACTGAGTTATCTTTCAGTCTTTACACATAGTTTAGAAACATTTAGTTTGGAAGTAAGGGAAGTGAATTCACTCTCCAATTAATTTGTTGTTTAAGTTTCAGTTTTAGCCACAAACATACATAATGCGCATTTAAATCTTATAGTCTTATAAACAATTAATGTGTATGCATTAAATACAATTCTTAAGATTCCTTGCTTTTTAACTCGCAGTAAATAATATAAGTGATTTTTATGAACACTAAAAAAGCTGACATTACCCTGTGCAATGTAGGATGACTTTTATCTAAGAAGCAAGTTACAATTTTAACTTTAAATTGTACATAGTTTATAGTTGCAAGTAAAGGTAACTGACAGAGGGAGCAAGGATGTTTATTTTAAATGATTGAGCAGTTTTGTTTTCTGTATACTAGTTATGCTTTTTTTTTAAAGATTTTGGAACCAGGTAGATAAATTAATATTTGATGAACATGGCGTCAGGAGACAATTCATGCAGATAAGATATCGACCAGACGACCAGGGTGCACAACCCATCTAGAACCAGTAGACCACTCATGCAGGTAATCAAACAAATTCTAGATGAACGCTGTGAAGGAGGACAATATAGGACCAGCAAAACACACATCCAGGTTACTCTCTTGATGATCACTTTGCAGGTAAGATTTCTGTGATCAGGAGACCATTTATGTTAAGAGGATTAAATGGTCACTGTTTATGTAAGACAGTAAAGTAAAGTCAAAAAGTAGAGATTTTGAAAATCTCTGCGTAGTATCACGTTTTGATGACCACTTTGCAGGTTAAGTAGTCCGAGAGAAGAAGACCACTCATGCAGATAAGCAGCTACAATCTGGATGACCACTATGCAGGTAAGAAATCTGGAATCAGGAGACCACTCATGCAGTTAAGCACCCACACTTAGATCACTGCAGTTTAGGACCAGGGGACTACTTGTGCAAGTAAGCAGCAGCCACACTATAGACGATCTGCTGTGCAGGTGAATATTTAGAAGCATGAGACCACTCATGATAGGGAAGCAGCCACACTCAATATATGACTGCTGCTCAGATAGCTGAATTAGGACCAGAAAACGATGCATGCAGATAAAAATCCACATTCTTGTTGACCACTTTATAGGTAAATGGACTTAGGTTATGTTGCTAATTTAGGCCCAGGAGACCCATTTTGCAGGTAAGCAGCCACACTCTAGATGACAGCTGTGCAGGTAATATATCTGGGAGCAGGAGAACACTCATGTTATCAGGCACTCTCTAAACAATCACTGTGCATGTAGATGATCTACGATCAGGAAACCACTTTTGCAGGTAAGCATAAACACTGTAGATGGCCGCTGTGCACGTAAGATATTTGGAAGCAGGAGACTACTCATGTTAAGTAAGAAGGCACTATTTAAACAATCATTGTGTATGTGGTCGAGCTAAGACCAGGAAACTGCTTCTGCAGGTAAGCAGCCACACTACAGATGAAAGCTGTGGAGGTAAGATATCTGGGAGCAGGAGACCACTCATGCTAGATAAGCAGCCCCACTCTGTGGACAATCACAGTGCATGTAGCCAATCTAGGACCAGGAGACAATTCATGCAGGTAACATGTCACATTCTGGGCATCTGTGTTATTTGGGACCAGGAAACCACTCCTGCAGGTAAGCAGTAAGCAGTTCTGCAGGTAAAATACCTGGGATCATGAGACCACTCATGTTGATAGATAGCCACATTCTAGATAATTACTGTGCAGGTACCTGCCCTAGGACCAGGAGACGTCTTGTGCAGGTTTGCAGCCACAGTCTGAGCAGGTTTGATATTTGGGACCAGGAGACCACTCGTGCAGGTAAGCAGCTAAACTCTAGTCTAGATGATTGCTGTGCTGTGTAGATGCTTGAAAGTACGTAATGTATTACCAGTATTTACTAATGTTTTTGCTACACGTAACATGCTCAACTGTAAAAGCAATTTTATCAGATGAAAGGTGTCACAGAGCCGCAAAACATGTTACCTGTCCAAGATAGCAATAATGTTATGTAAGGGATATAAATGATATGTTATAAGGGATATTTTACACTATTTAAGCAACTTCCACAACTGGCGGTAATTGGTTGGGTTGACTACACTGTTGCAGGTGTATTCAGAACATGTTAGCTTAAATCTTCCCTACATGGTTGATTGGTAAAAATACATTGTTTTACCTCAAAAATGGTCCCATAGAGCGGTTTTAGTTCATATCTTTGGTAATTGGTTTGCAATCAGTAACTGTACTGATGGAAACAACGTTTAGGGACTGCATGAATGCATTAAGTGACAAAGATTTACATAGTACAGTTTTGAGATTTTGATTTAAGGACAACTAATTACATAAAGAGCATGCTACGCTTGATCTAATCTGAATCATAATGTCTTTTCAACTCTGCGCAAATGAATCAGTACTGTAATAAGAAGCTTGGAAAATTAGTTTTGGTGGCAGAAAATTGCAAGCGGCTGGCACTTTTATCTTTTTGAATTTCACTTGTGCTCTGTCCCCAAAACCCCTCGGTTACATTCCATCAGTATGAGGAATAACGCTGTAGAAATTGTATGCATGCTAATGATAAATAGCAATCCACCTGCTTTACGATAAAATGAGTTTAATTTTCCCATGCCGGCTGCCGACTGGCCTTTCACAAATTACTTATGCACGCCTATTATTAAAATGGGGCGAAGCAAATGAGAAAGTCCTCATATCTCACTGCTGGATTTAGCTCGGCAACCGGAGTCAGCACTTTCTCCTCCGTCCTGTCTGAAAATTCCACTCTCCGTCCTCATTTCTCCTCTTTTCTAAAGAAGCCTAGATTCTGTGTTTGCCAATTTAACCCAAATCTTTTCAGAGAAACTGATGTAAGGCTGTACATTCAAAAAGCATTGAGAATGTTGAACAAAAAATGAACGCTTGGTTCTAATCGTGTTGCATCATGGGTTATTGGCTCAGCAACAACAAGCACAGCTTACAATTATATCAGCTCATTTGCATAGTCATCTGCTACTGCAGATGCTTTTGCTTATTTTCAGGAGTTTGTTTGGATGCTTTTTTGGAAAAGGTTTTCAAACATAACATTTTATTTTCCCAGTTGAAACTGTTCTAAAAAAAACCTTTTAAACAACAAGGTGTCAAGCAAACATACTTGAGTTTGTTTCAAAAAACTTTTTTATAGCATCGATTGATTAGTTTTTATTTATAACTAATACATTAATTAATTAATGCTTTGAGGTCAACTCAATTACAAAAAAATTCTGTAGAATTGTAATAAAAATAAAATAAAGATAATTTAATAAGGATGAAGTTAAGTCAACATCTAATAATGAACTTTATATGGAAAATTACTCCCCATAGATGATTAACTGGGAAGGGATGAAAGGGAGACCATAAAAATGGAAAATTTGAAGGGTTCCAACTGAGAAAAAAACAAGCTTGTCGCAATAAGATTTAATAGTAATACTTTACAAAAGGGGCACATAAATGATTAAAGGAATACTCCAACCCAAAATAAAAATTGTATTATTAATAACTGGGGAGCATCCCTTTAACTAATGACAATTGTCACCTTTTTGTAAAGTATTACCCTTAAGTCTTACTTCCACAAGCTTATTTTCTCTCCCTCGGAAAACCTAAAAATATGTTTAGAAAACTGTTTAGAAATGTTGTGTGAATTGTGCATTATTCACAATATTTTCGCTCCCTGATTTCAAATCAAATGTGTGTAAAACAAACAATTTATGCTTGTGATATTTTGTTTTATATTTTTGCTTTGCTTCTCCCTGATCCTGAAATGGTTGATCCTGAAAAAAAGATCTATGTGAAATGGGCTTCTTATGTCACAATTTATACAGAATTGTCATTTCTATAAAAGCAATAAAACAAACCCCCTCCAAAATGAAATATATATATATATATATATATATATATATATATATATATATATATATATATATATATATATATAATGAACCATTAAATGGAGACTGATGCATAAGGAGTTGGCTCTTTAATGTCAGCAGTACCATATTCTTCTCTTTTTTTTGCCATTTCAGTCAAATATATTCTTTTGTTGAAGAAGTTTAAAGTCTTTTCGGTTATAAATCTTTCAGAAAGCTCAAGGCACAGGTCATATTTGACAGTCATTTTCCCTTGGACCATGAAGTCATGCTCTGTGAGCTCCCTCGTCCAGCTCAAGAAGACTTTTCTTTTCTCTGAAAGCCTCTGGAGCGTCAGCATGTTCCTCATTATGATTATTCCAGAGGGAAAGGCTCTGGAAAGCCACACTCCTCCGCTGAGAGGGTTGATCAGTACAGTTTGAAATCTGCAGTTTCAACATTGGCAGTCATTTCAGGGAAAGTTCAAGGACTTCTGGACCTTCAGAATCACTATATGTTGTTGGTACTTTATGTAGCACAAAATGTACTCTATGAAATCCAGATGCTGTTGTTTCCTCCTTCAAGTCCCAAAGTCATACAAGCTGTTATTGTTCTGTAATGTATAGTCTCTAACAACATTACATTCGTCAGCATTTATTTCTTTTTTTCTTCACGTAAATACACTTTACGATACAAAAAATAATTTTTACACCAATTTGTGTTGTAGTCCTATAACATGGCAATCCCATCTTCATGTCAGCATGGTTAATACCAGCTGTGCACGGTTTATGTCATACTTCAAGCAGCTAACATTTGAGAAACAGAGCCATAGAGTAAGTTTTTTTTTACTTTTGTCCAGCTCTGACTGAACATGCTTTCATCTCCGCTTGTTCCTCATTCAGTCAGTCATGTAAAACGAAATGACTAGTTTCTTGCTGGCATAACAATAAATTGGACATCAGATGCACATTGAGGCAGATGGTCAAGGCACAACGGTAAAGTGAACACGTCTGTACGTTCCCACATCTCCAGTTAACATTACAGTTAAACAAAACTCTCTCTCTCTCTCTCTCTCTCTCTATATATATATATATATATATATATATATATAAATGATTGATATGTATAGATAAAAACAACTTGACAGTCATATAGATTTGCTTTCCAATGAAGGCTAGACGTGCCCTGTTCTGACCTTTGAAATTTAGTTTAGTTGTGGGGTTTTTTTGTGTACCACAGTTACTAAGTTTAGTTTGATTCAATTTGGCAGCAAAAAATAATGAATAAAAAAAATGCCACAACATGGATAAGTTAAGAGTTCTCTTTTATTCTTAATGTAGTGCCAAAATGTATCCATCATGAAACAACGATCAGAATTGTATCAGGAGAAAAAAAACTGATTGGTGGATATTGGTATCGGAAGAGATCAAATTCAAATGATCAGGGACAAAAAACAACCCCAGTAATAATGTTAATGTATTTGTATTGGGTTCCATCATGACTTTCTGATTGTTGTGATAACGAACCCTTGTTCCTTAAACTATTTTAAATTATCCATCTATCTAATATCTACAAGACTTATCGTATCCAGGGATAAATTCAAGTTCATTTCTTATATTTGACACCTGTGTTACTATTATTTAACTATAAAGCTTTTATCAAAATATGTCCTGTACTGCCACCTTATGGAAAATAAACATATTTCACTGATAATTTTAGGCTCAGCATACCGCTTAAGAAAGAAATTTCAAACTAGATTTAGTGTCAGACAAGGAAATTTACATACAGTTTACAGTTCAAATGACACTTTTGGCTACCTCATTTACCTCTGTTACATTTATATATGAAACAATACTTTTCAATTAAACCATTTGTGATTAAGCAATCGCTGTTCACACAAAACATTTCAACAGTCTTTAATTCTCATATCCAGAAAGACAAGACGCATTATTGCCCATTATTCTCATTTATTTTAACATTGACATACCACTAAACTTAAGTATTTAATAATGAGGTATCATTCAAACCCTCACAAACCACCAACTACTCGGTTTTGTAATAGGTGTTATAGGCAAGGTAGATTCCAGCACTCTAAACCACACCTTTCAGAAATCATGAAAAAACTAACATTGATTAATCAACTGTATTACTGCTCATGTGCATACCATTTTCATGTAGCATTAACAAAAATACTTTACTCTTAAAGTTAATTCTTTGAAAGGCCCATTAGCCCCAAATTGCACCCCTTGACCGAGAGGGACACTTTCCACTGTTTGAATTTTTTTGCCACAGACCATTGGAACTAACATTGTCAAAACATTTTTCTATACTTTACTATTGATACATTTTCAATAGCGATGTGTGATTGGCAATTACACGTTTGGGTATCCATATTATAATAACATAATAGCATCACAAACCTAGTTTATTTTACTTCAGCTTTTTTTCCTTCTTATATTCATCAATCTGACTAAAGATATCCAACAGGTTTGAAGGCAGCTCTTTTTTCATACTTCCCATAGATATCCTCCCCCCATCACTTCGTTTTTGAATACTTCTCTCAGTTTCATCCTGCTTCTTGTTGCTGTCTGGTTCTAGGTCACTTAGTTTTCTGTCTTGGGAGGAAGATGCTTCTTTCCAGTAGGAGTCAGATTTAGATTTGTACAAGTATTCCATCTGATTGGAGGAAGAATTCCTTATGTTTGTAGAATTCTCTGATGTGTTTTTGACTGGTTGTCGTTCTTGAAGATCACGATTTGCATCTGGTTTAAATGAAGCCTCAATTCTGATTTTATGTGATGGTCCTTCGAAAACATCTTCAAACCTACCTTCTTGTTGACTCCTGCTCCTGTTCTGCTCACCAACACCATATTCATTTCGGCTGTTCCTTCTGGCTGGTTCAACATCAACATAACTTCTGCTTGGCTCATCATCGCTATCTTCTTGTTGACTCTTGCCCCAGGCTGGCTCCTCATTACTCAGCAGTCTACTGATCGACTGCTTCTGGTTGATGAACGACGCTGATGTGTTTGCAGGAGCAGGAAACCAATCTTCTTCATCATTGCCTGTTTTACTGCTAGAAACTGAAACTCTGCGCTGCTGTTTTTTACTGTCACGAGATGAGCGTCTGCGTTTATGTTTCCTCTTTTTTGATTTTTTACGTTTTTTCGAAGTAGAGTCATCACTGGATGACGAATCAGATGAGGATGAAGAAGAAGAAGTGGAGTGTCTTCTTTTCTTCTTTCTACATAGAAGCAAATAACAAAGGATGGGATACTAGACAAAAATCGTGCTCCAGTATGAGCTAAAAGGAGAAATCTTACCTTGTTTTGATGAACAATAAGGCTTCAATGATCTCACAACAGGGAAATATTTGAAAAATAGTAAAGTATTTAGAAAATGAAAGCTAGGTTAAAGAGTAAGAAGGAATCTATTAACCAAGAAATGACCAGTTTATAATTTGTAAAATTGTGTTTAAGAAATTCCGGTTTGAGTTTTAAATGGTAAATTGCTTCCATTGTGAAATATAAATACGCTTTAGTTTTGTACGCACAGCTGGACAATCTGTATTTTGGACAGATTCTAATCACTAGGGTCTTGAAAATGCATTAAAGTTATATTTTGATAATTTTATGGGTACATATTTAACATTTGTAGTTATTTTAAAGAGGTATTATGACTAATTTAAAATCATCTTTCATGCCGTAGGTTACATAGCTGTAAGTGGAACTTCCAGTCTGAGCTTTATTCATGAAATCTATTTATTCAATTTATGAAAAGTGAGGCTGGACTGCAACAAAATATTCAACTTTTCACCTGTACCTCAGGAGTACAGCACCAACCTTTTGTTGTGTTCCCGCCATTGTCACAAGGATTACTTTAGGAATCTACATGCGTTCAACTCAGGTTTAGCAAATAGGCTATTGATAGAGTGAATCAGTTTCCACTTTATTTCGGCCAGTATCTTCCTCCCAGTCAAAATCAGTAAGTGGAATGCTAACAGTTGATTATTCTCTGTGTGTGATATACACTTTAGCTGTGTCTGTCACGCAGTCTACTTGGCATCAACCAACAATACATCGTGATCTACATCTTTGGTTTTCAGGTGTTTAGTGGGCTAATTTATGCTGTAGCAACTATTTGTATACATATGTATTACTAATGACAATATTTTTCTGAAGCACTACACACTTTATCCAATAACAGCAGACTTGAGTCTAACTACCAAACGCTGCAGAATACATCACAAAAAGGAGAAGTATTTTATGATCAAGTCGCAAAACAAATTATTTTGGAGTCATTGAAAAGTCAGGTAAAAATAAATGCATATTACAACAAAATTAAAGTGTTTTTGACACTTTATGAGAATGGCTCTTTAAGAGAATATTTGTTGCTCATTCTACAACAAGGGTAACATTTGCTGGTCCTGCAAAATTTTTGAAAATTTGTATGAATTGTAAGGTAAAAAGATGTGTTTATAGGCATGGAGCCTCTTGAAGGAATTTCTTAGGGTAAATGTACAAATTGTTGGTTTTAAATATATTTTACGTTAAATTAAAAAGTATGACAAAAACAGGCCTTAGCAGATATCCCAGAGAGACTTGGGAAAGGAGTTGACTTTATCCCACTTTTAAAATCTGTGAATCGTGTGCTTTGGATAAAGATGTGTTGTGTATAAAGCTGCTGCAACCAAACATGCATAAATGAAACTATAAATGTATGAGTTTACCTTTTCTCCTCTTTTAGGATCTTACGCAATTTCTCTGCACTCGTCTCTGTGGTCTTAGCTTTTTCCTGCTCTTTTGCAGCCTCCAGTTCTTTGAGTTTCAGTGATTTCTTTAAAGCAGGTCATTGGCAGGGTACAACAGGAATGGTTTTCAACAAGCATGCATGAGCAGTGTAGCCCATGGGACGTTTTCACACCCCAGGGAACCGTTCAGAATGATTAGCAATGACAAATATGATATTTATAAAAAACAAACACACAGTTACCGTGAGCCCAGGAACAGAACACAAACCAAAGAGAGTGGGTTTCATGTCCACGTGGGGCATTAAAGTCATCCCAGTGCAAACAGGGTTAAAGGTCCCATCAGTCAGGTTTCAGAGATCCAAGATCAGGTAAACAACAGGAACACAAACAACAGGAATGCTTCATCAGTACTTCAATACAAATCAGGTAATGCCTGAGCAACACATAACTTTACAAAATTCAACAGTTATAACCAAATTTTTCCTGGAGAATGTTGGAAGCTCTCAAATTCTCACTTTTCTATTATGCTTTTTCCATTAAGGATATCAAAGAAAAAAATATGATCAAACGTTTCAAAAAATTTTACAGCACACAAACAAATCTAAAAAGGTACAAAAAAAAAAAACACCAGCAAAAATGTCAGGATATGATTTCCTATAGTGTACCTTCACAAGTGTTCTGCTGTTTTTTGGATATTCTTGCATGTTTTTTTACAGCACATGTGTTCCCCTAGCTCTAGTTTCCTAGACGGAAGTAATGGCTCTTTTGCATTGTACAACAGAAGGTCAGCAAGACACAGTTCAGTTCGGTGTAGTATGGCCAGCTTTGCTTTCCCATTGTTTATAGTGTCAGTATGTTAAATAGGTAACGTCACTCTGTTTTAGCATCACCCCCACTTTGTGCGACAGAGACTCTGGCACAAACAACAACAATGGATCCCGAACACGCAGTTGGGCTGTTTTTTTCTGCTTCTCAGCATGTGGGTGTATTAAACACGCTTCCAAGAATGCCCAGACATAGAGTTGTGTTTTTCTGATCGCAAGCAACAATATTACACACAAAAGCTGGTTCCTCTGTCGTGAATGATGAATCAGTGTTGGTCTATGTCACGCTTGACCGACCAATCAACAAGATTAGCGTCGGTTGTGGAACCAGCTCAAAGGAGGAACCAAAAAAGATGTCAGTTCCATGGCTAGCACACAATGCAAAAAAGGGCAAAATACCATGCAGAACCGTACAGAACTTTGCTGTGCTGTTTAATGGAAAAGCGCCATAAGAGTTCTGATGCTTTGTGAATCAAAAAGATAGATTTCATAAGTTTTTCTTAATTTGTTTTTCTCGGTTACTCAATTAAAGGTTGAGTCTCATATGAATGCAGGTTTCAGAAAAAAACAGTTTATAAGTTAGCATGTAAACAGACAAAAATTGTAATTGGTTTATTGTGCATGACCCCTTTATTGTAGTGCACGTAAACGCATTCATTGTTTATGCAACAAGCTAAGGTTTTAAGGTAAGTAGTCAGAGATTTCATGACCATTTTAATATATTTCACAACAACCCTGATGTGAATATTTTCAGAATGCAACTACTGTATCTGAAAAAGCAAATGCTATTCAAGCGATTGATTAGACCGATTAAACCCGCTCACCTGGATGCGAATGTTCAGCTTCTCCAGAGCCTCTTTCGCCTCTTGATAGGTATCGTCTAGTATTAAGGCTTTCCTGTAGAGACCCTCAGCGGTCACCAACTTCTCCTCATTTTCAAGTCTTTTCAGGAAAAAAAAAACCACACAAGTAAAAAAAAACAAAAAAAAAGACATTCAACTTGAAGCTCTCAGCAGGAATAAACAAGCACATACTGTCGCCCCCGCTCCACCAGTGTCTGGCAGAAGTATTTCTTGGCATTTCTGTGGGTCGGACAGGTCTCCAAAGCCAGCTCAAAGTCAGAGATTGCCTTTATCAAGCCTCCTTTTGTGGCATACCTGCAATAAAAAACATTTAGGAATGCTGCTTTTTTAAACTATGCATATGTCGCATGAAGCTTTATCAACATGACAAAGACTCACAGAGCTCCACGGGCCACCAGCGCCTCCACATTATTATTGTCAATCTCCAGGGCCTTGTTGTACTCATTCATTGCTTCCACGTGATGTCCAGATTTAAAATGAGCCACGCCAGCTTTAACACTGGAACACAAAAGGGAAACAGTTGATTTTTTTTTTATTGGGCTAAAATGCAACCCTTGCAACCTTTTAGGAATGCTTATATTGTTTCACATGGTTAGGATATGTGAATTCTTGTTGGGAACATTTGTTTACACTACTTAAAGACAGCATCTTTCCAATAAGATATTTGTGGCTCATACTAGTACTGTGCAGACAAACTTTTTACTTATGTTAATCATTGGTAGAGGAGTTGTTCATGAGAAATTACTAACAGCATAACTTCATGATAAATAGATGCTATTTGCTTAACCAAGTGCTTTGAACCTCCAGCACCCTGGTAAGTTGTTAATAACTGCTAGTAATAGGAGGGACAAAATTGCCAGAATTATAAAATCACAATACTTTTCTGAGGCTATGATTTATTTTTGCAGGTCTAATATTTTTACAGTGCTTCCTATTATTATTATTTTTTTTATAACTAGGCCACTGTAGTCATACGAACATAAAGATACATAATTTTTCTAAAAATCATTACAAAAATGTATGTTGCTTTCATTCAACAGAAAAATAATCGATTTTTAAATAAAAACAAAAACAAATACAACGATGAATAAATTAGTCAAAAATAAAACAAATAATTAACTTTGGGCAATAGAAACTTTTGGTCATAGTTCCAAGGGAGTTGAAAGAGTTTCTCTTCCTAGGCCATTTTTTATGATGATTTTCTCTAACTTGGATAAATGTTCATGCTCAGATCATTGAGACATATACATACATACATACAAACATACATAACAAATAACTTCGCATCAACCCATTACACACAAACTCTGCTTTTTTTTTTGGATAAGCCTTTTGAGAGAACAGAATGTTTCTAAAAGACCAACCACTTTAAGGCCCAAGATGCTGACTGCTTCTTCCGAATAGTCGTTGCGAAATCCTCCTCTCTAAAACGCTGACTGTGTATGGACAAACATAAAAATGATCAGGATGATATAATGCATGGAGTGACTCGGAGCTTCTGATCTTTGAAGCACCTCTGCAGGCCCCTCATGAGCGAAGGGGTCTGTGTGTCACAGATTCCCAGTTTGGCCATCAAATAGTCCACGTTTAAAGGGTTGCAGAGACCAAGCGAGTGATCCAAGAGCTTCTCATAAGTCTCGGTACTGTCACAGGACACACGTTCCCCACGACTTAAAGAGACAGAGTGAGAGAGCAAAGAATAAACACGATTAGCAACTTTATCACACAGCAATTGAACATACATTATTCAATACGAGATAAATACTTTAAATGGCTGAAGAGTTGAACACCTATTTATTTTTAAGATTTAAAGAATACATTACTAAAGATGCTTATTTGAATGTTCAAGTTAGAAAATGCAGAAATATTTTCATTATAGCAGGCTATGAAATTTTGGCCATCTACAATTTATGATTAAACACTAAAAACATATAACTAAAAAATTAATTACAACTAAATTACACTCAACTAAAATGTCCTCATTTGATTCATTCCACATAAACAAACAATCAACAGATGGTCAACTAGCTCATATTTACTTTATTTAAGTCACAATATTCTTTTATCATGTTTTCTTTTTTTTTCTTTTAAGTTTTGTGAAATTTCAGATGAACTTATTTTTTTTTAATTGGTTAACTTTATTGCTTTTAGCGTTGAGGAAATGACAGACCCAGATAAAAAAAACTAAGGACATTCGGTTCAGTGAGTAGATAGCTAAGAATGTGGACGGAGATGGACATACGTGTGGTGAAGAGGCAGATCTTCTCCAGTGATGACCCCCAGTTTGACCTCCTGCTGCAGCGATGAAAAGGAAGATGATCGGAGAGAAATTGTCAACTTCTCCTGATAGCGCTCGACACCCTTTACTGCCGCTGTGGCACAAACAAGAGAAAAACACAACAACAACAAACACATCAATATAAAAGCATTTGATGCAGGCTTAGAAACGCTCAAGTCAATAACAAGAACAGGACTATACCTCTAATCAAGTCCCCAATTTGATAATAGGATAGAGGGTCGTCGTGATTTCCGGTGGAAGGCACATATCTTACAGGACACAGAGCCTGATAAAGAATTTTTCATTTTACACTCTATACACACAATGCTACACAATCAATCACACTCTGAGTTGAAATGGTTAGGGCTGACTGACAAGCCAATTAATGCTTGAAATCGGTAGACATCATACTTCATGATAAATATCCAATCTTTGCTTTTGTTACAAGCTATTATCGTTACTATTTTTCATCCATTTGCAGCTTTTTTTTAAGGGCAGAAGTATGTTTGTGGTCAAAACTGACAGTAAAATAAATAAATAAATTAGAGCACGCATTCAAATTTCCCTCCCTTCCAGAAGAAAGGTAAGCCTGCATTAGAGGGAACTGATGCAAATCTTCATTTTCAAAAATCATTAAAGAACATCTAATTAAAATGAATTAAAAAGTAAAAATCCGTATTTGAGAATTGATGAGATACATTTTAAATGATAATAATTATTATTTTTATTATCCTTAAAATGGTGGACAGTAGAAAAACTGGTGGTATAGTTTAAAAAAATAAAACCAAATATTGTAGTTATTTTGTTTGCTTTTTTTATTAACAAAGTTGCATAGAACTCTTAAACTGAACATGCACTTGGTAATACCATTCATACTCTTTAGATTTGTACTTGATTTAATAAATTACTGTACTTCATTTGTGTATTTGAATAATATATGAAATAACATCTCATGTTCAGTAAAATATCTTTTAGAATCCCATGTTGGTCTATAAAACATGATCAGTGGGACTTTGATTGGGCCGAACCTTGATCTCCAGGTCCTGTATGTCCCTCTGCAGGCCCCCAGCGGTGCAGAGGAGGGTCACAAACAAACCGTACTCCCTCACTGAGTTCACTCGGCCAATCACAAGGTCTCCTGGCTCCACGTCACGAAAAAAGAGCTCACGCCGTTCCTCGAACGACACCTCCATGAACTGCTCCAAAGGAGGCATAACTGCGCATGCCTCTGCAACACAAACATCCATCAACTTTCTAACGAAAACAAAAGTACTCACCAGAACATATTAATACATCAGCATAAAAGCCACAGACTGGTTTAAATTCCAGTGATTTTATTCGTTAACCCCTTTTTCCATATATTGCATGCTTTCATTTTAAAATAAAAATGCTTATACATGCTTTTACAATCTAATAACAATCCTATATGCATATCTGATCAAAAGACTAATAATCACAGCAAGTCATTTTGTATCAATTCTAACTATGACTTGATAGGGTAAAAAAACACTCTGTGAATTCCTGCTTTGCCACTAGATGTAAACGTATGCTGTGTGAGATGATCCAATGAATAACTTACAAATCGACTATCTTTCTCTGACTTGACACCATTAAATAGAGATAAACATGGTTTCCATTAAAAACCTCTAAGGACTGTCTTGACGGCCCTAAGGTTTTCAGTAGATTACTATTGAAAACGTGGCTCTCGCACACACCTCCTGTCTCCTCCTTCCACTCGTCTGCTGCGGCTGTGGTTTTCCAAGAGGGAGCAAAGAGAAGATCTGCTTTCCTAGAGATGAACTGTTCCAAGATAGGACTCCTCTCCTCTTCATCCCTGATTAATAAAAAGGTTCAATATTCAAAATGTATTTATACACAGCTTTAACAAAGTGATTTCAAGACCACCCACTCGAATACATCCATCTGTGCATTTTTTCAAAATCAATCAAGTTTTTATATAGCGCTTTACAAAGCAGCTTCACAAAGTCCTTGTGAGGATCAGGTAAATCCTCGCTGGAAGAAGCTGGAATGTGTTTATACCGCTATATAACATGTACGTAGAATGCTTGACGTGTCAAGTAAATGATAAAGGAGGCTTAGAATGGGCGTACCCCAGGCCATGGTGACGACATCTTCTTGGCTGAAGGTTTAAAATTCAATAAAACTTTCAATAAAATTTTTTTTAAATATTCACTTTAAATATTCACCCCTCAGTGTGGTCAAAGTCAGAATCTAAACCGACAAACCTAAAGGAGCAAGGGGTTAAAACATGCTGTTTTTTCAGCTACTAAGTTGGTCAGTTTTAACATTAGAGTGAACGAGAAGCTGCTAACTTCTAGAGTCCGCCTCAAGCGGCCGCACGAGGAACTGAACGCATCGAGAGGAAAAAAGGGAGATCGCTCCTCGTTTCATACACAGTACGGATACAAGTCGCAAGTTGTGTCTAATGTAAACGAACACATAAAATATAGTATTTCAATATAGAAAAAATGAATATGGCATTAAGACATGCCGTCTTAATGTAGAATGGGTAAATGTAATCTGCACAACTCTGAGATGAACCGTAACTGTTCTATCTCTCACCTTGGGGTCTCATTCTGGGGTAGATCATCGAACACCCCTCGAAAATCCGGATTCTCCGTATGTTCACACTTCAGCAGGTTGAGCAGCGTCTCACCATGGTAAAACACCGCTTGCCTCAGTAGACTGCGCTCCATCACAGACGGCACTGCCACATCGCCACTGAGAGCAAACAACATAACAACACACTGCTCAATAGAAAGCAAAAGTTACAACAGAGGTAAAGCTAACGATTCAATACAGTTAGTTTATAGTTTGACATAAGTTGCTAAAGGTTCCCAGAACCTCCCAAAAAGGCCAGATTCCCAGTCTCGAAAACTCCGTTTATGCAAGAATTTGATGAACTCCTAGGAGCTAGCACTAACGGAAGGCGTGGAACGGGAAAGACCAACGCGATAAATAACGCTCATTTTACCACATTCTTTTACTATTTACGCTTAAACGTATTAATCTCTGAGCTAAATGTATTTACCTTCGAATATATTTTTACAGGTTAAAGACAGCTCTTGCTAACAATACGGGAGGTGTGCGAACGTATGGACGGAAATGGTATTGTCAAAATAAAAGTAAGAAACGCTGCAGATTTCAAAATAAAAGCTCTTGGAACCTTTTCATTCATCCATAAATAGAATACAGGGGAAACTAGTTGTCCTTTTGACCAGAAGCATTTAAACATCTGAATTCGATGTACATATCTACATATTTTTGGAAAGTGTTAACACAAAGTTAATTAATAAATCATACAAATGTTAATAGTGTGAAATGAGATTCATGTTGTCGTGGGGTAATGAACCACAACTGCTTGATCTTTCAACATATAAGAGTGATGAAGCAACAAAGCAACATTGAATGATTCGGAACTATGTTTGAAATAAAAAAGTAGTACATACTGCCAGTCTCTTAACCCTCGTTGGCGGAGTAAAGCCCTACTAGGTTAACTCTTGTGATTCTCTGTGTATTCTGTGAGGTGTGAATGATCTAGATGTTGCTAACTTAATTTTGAGACTCTTTGCTTGACCCACCAAAATAATGGACTGTTTCCTCCCCAACCAACGCATAAAATCGATTACTGATTTTGTATAGTAACGTTCCCTCTACAGCATCAGTGCGAATTTGTATTTCTTGAAAAAACATTTAAATTCCGATGCCAATGTCTAGATATTACACCAGGGGGCAGTGATTCACTAACCAGAGAGCTTTCCTGTGATTCGATGTAACAAATATGATACAAAATGAAACTCATGTTTGGAAACTGATATTTGGAAGAAAAAAAAAGAAAAGAAAAGGCTGTTGTTTCAAAATAATTAGAATTTTAGCTATGTTCATTTATTCATGTTAATTAATGAAAAGTCATTTTCAAAAATCAATACCGCCATTTTTAAACTGCATGTATAATTATTGATTCGCCTCCATCAATTTACATTGTTTTAATAAACATGGCCAATGTTCATCAATTTAGATTTTGTGTTAATTGATTAATTACTCATTGCAAGTGCAGTAAATTCCCTAAACAGCATTTTGGGGTTTCTCCAAGCTCTTTTTAAATTGGATCAAAACTAGTTGATAGGTTAATGTAAAAGGAGTTTGAGTCTCTGAAAAAAGATGTTAAAATGCTTAAAAAGCCGTGTAGAAAGGTCACCTACGTTCAAAGAAATAGAGATGATTATATAACATGTACAGGTCATTTGAATATTAATCTGTCAGTTCTTCACACAATTGTGTGTCCCTTAAAATAAAATTAGGGCACCAAGCTCAACAAACACACTGCAGGTGGAGTAAAAATTAGTTTAGATGAGAATCATAGGTTTCTATGAAAAATATTCAGGAACACCAAACTATGAATGATTATATTATGAATAAACATTATAAATATTATATAAAAATTCTAATGAAATATACTTGTAGGAAGGTTTCTTTTCAAATGTTTATTCAACTTTAAATGCCACATAACAAAAAGGTAAATATACTTAACATAAATAAATGTCTAAAATAAAGCTTTAGTCCTTCTTTTTAAACAATACCATCCTAAACCTAATATAAACTCTTTCAACTTATTCTGTTAATCTAAAAAATATCAGTGAAGAAAGAACATTTTCAAGATGGTTCACTTTTTAAGTTAACCCTAACGTGTTTCCAGACTTGTACAAAAAAAATTTTCCAAGAGGGAGCAAAGAGAAGATCTGCTTTCCTAGAGATGAACTGTTCCAAGATAGGACTCCTCTCCTCTTCATCCCTGATTAATAAAAAAGTTTAATATTCAAAATGTATTTATACACAGCTTTAACAAAGTGATTTCAAGACCACCCACTCGAATACATCCATCTGTGCATTTTTTCAAAATCAATCAAGTTTTTATATAGTTTAAAAAGAAGGACTAAAACTTGTAAAAAAAAAAAAATATCAATGCTTATACAATGCAATGCTCAATCTCTCAATTCTCAGTTTGTGATGTTAAATTGTTTACGAATAAAAAAAAGGCTGCAAAACGATAAGGTTTTACATTTTTAATTTGTAAGTCATGGCTGATCAAACCACGTCACCACTCTGTACATCTATCGCTCTGGGCCAGTTGATGTGAATAGTGAAAGTTTTTATTAAAATAAAAACACAAACATTTGAAAGCGCAAAGGGTTAAACATGTACAATGTTAAACAAGTACAATGATAATACAGATGTTATAGTTATACATGGTTTGCCAACAAACAAACAAACTTAATGACCACCGATTTACAAAATTCATTGTTACAGTGTGCATACAGTGTACATCTACTTGACCCATCACGAACAACAGGGCCACAGAGCTGCTTCACCCAAAGCTCTGGTGTTTAAATGGCATCTGTCCATTTAACTGCTGTTAGGACAGATAAACCAGATTTTACTGAAACAAACATGTGTTGAGAGGGCAAGAAGCATTTTTATTTATAACAATGAATTGACAGGTCTCTAAAACCACTGAAGCTTGTTACATTCTGTCTGTATCTGCAGATCATTTGAGCTTAAAGTGTTCATTAGACAGTAATCCAGCCACAGAGGCTATTTTGTACTGAAAACACAAGTAATTATATATTTGGGAAAATAATTATATTTCTTGAGGAATAGTCATTTCAATATTTTTTATCTAAAGCCATGAAAAATGTTGAGCAGCAGTATGAGCAATTGTACAGTTTCTCTCCAGAGTGAATCCAGTCATGATGTTTAAGAGAGGGTTTAAAAGTAAAAGACATTCTTGCAGTGGGATCAGCTTACTTTCCAGTGTGAAGTCTCTGGTGCATTTTTAATGTACTTGGCTTTGTAAAATTCCTTCCACAGTCATCACATGAATATGGTTTCTCTCCAGTATGAATCTTCTTGTGGTATTTCAGAGAGGATAAACAAATAAAACTCATCTCGCACTGTGGACATTTGTATGGTTTCTCTCCAGTGTGAAGTCTTTGGTGTCCTTTTAAGGTAGTCGAGTGTGTGAAATTCCTCCCACAGTCATCACAGGAATATGGTTTCTCTCCAGTATGAATCCTCTCATGGATTTTAAGATGGGATGAACGAGCGAAAGCTTTCTCGCACTGTGAACAGGCGTATGGTTTCTCTCCTGTGTGAATCCTCTGGTGCAGTTTTAAGATACTTGACTGTATGAAACCCATTCCACACTCCTCACAAACATAAGGTTTCTCTCCAGTGTGAGTACGCTGATGATATTTCAGATACCGAACATCTGAAAAACTCTTTCCACAGTGAGAGCAGCTGTGAGGCTTCACACCAGAATGAACGGTGACATGTGATTTTAAATGCAGCGCCTCAGTAAATGTTTGATCACACTGATCACAGCTAAATGGTTTCAATTCTGCGTGAATGTGCTGATCTTTTCCTAAACTAGTTTTTGATGATAAACATGTTTGACACTCAGAGCAAATTAAAAGTTTCTCTCCAGTGTGAGTCCTTGTGTGGCTTTTAAGAGAGTCTTTTCTACTGAAACCTGTTCCACATTCAAAACAGGAAACAGGTTCTTTATTTGGACCTGTTAGAGCTGGTTTCTCCGTGAACTCTTCAGGTTGAGAAATTTCTTCTTTTTTAAACAGTGTTTTACGTATCAGCTGTTCACAGTCTTTGTTCACGTCAGTTGAGCCTATGATTAAAATGTAAAAAAAAAAAAAAGACAAAGAAAAATCATCAATGCTACCGAGCAGAAATCAGAACCAGGTTTTCCCAGTGTTTATAAATAACGTTAAGGTTATTATAGCTCAAATGTCTCACACAACATTTCTCACAGAAAAAGAAACACTAACCTATTAGCTCTTCTGTTTCTTCGAATTTTATTTCGCAGCGTTCTTCTTTGATCTCCATCTTCAATATACTGTTACTGCATTTCTCATTTTCTTCCACTGTACTCATTTTCTTCCGCTGTAACGTTAATTTGCTTCTTCTTCAGCTGAAGGGAAATGTCTTCTGACTTCTTTGTCGTTTTCCTTTTCTTCTTGTGTGTTTACATTAGGCGAAACAAACTGAAGCTCACTGCTGCCTCCTGCTGGACGGTTGTTAAGACATATCTAAATCACGGACACAGAAAACACGGCAAGAGAGACATACTTTGACTTTTACGATCTTGTATTTACAACAAACCGACTCCCCAATTAACAAAACACATTTTGGAATACATTGTTGTCTTGATTGAGGAGATAAGTTTGTTAGATTGTAACACAATTTCAGTTCACTCTATTCCAATGGAGTTCGGGCATAAAAACAAAAGCATATTTGATCTCCAAAATAGCACAACTCTTCTCCACAGCACCACATGCGCAACAAGTTGGTCATAATGTTAGAAATAACAAAAGACTTATAATCTTCTAATTGGCAACATTCATCTGATTGGTTCCCTTATGTGATCCTGTTCACTCATTGTGTGTTGAGTGTTCTAGAGAAGAATGGCAGCCATTATGCCTTCCAGATGGATGTAAAGCGCTTTGAGTGTCTAGACAAGCACTATAAAATGAAATTATAATGTTTTACTTAAACTGAGACTACAAATATGTAAATGATCTTATTAGTCAATTACCCAGACCTGTTAAAGCATCATCCCTCCTCTGAACACATTTTGAAATATTGTTAGATTAATCCAGGAACTGCTGTGTTGACTCTTATGCAAGGTTTTCATGCCCCACGTGGTTCTCAATGGGGTAACTAATGGGAAATCTCTGCATTTACTCAGAATTCATCTATTTAGAGAAACCAAATTAAACACGTGGACATGACAGCTCTCTCTCTCTCTTGCTCTGAATGTGGAAAGAGTTTCAGTCTTGTAAAATACACACCAGGATTCACTCTGGAGAGAAATACTTGTGCAATTACTGTGGAAAACGTTTTGCACAGCCGAGCAATTTAAGAAAACATCTGAGGATTCACTCTGGTGAGAAACCATACAAGTGTTAACAGTTTAAGATTTAGTCAATCCTTACAAAGAGCTCATGAGAGGAAAGAATCCATTCAAATGTTGTTATTGTCAGATGGCTGCGGTCTTTTATCCTCTCCTAGATATCAAGAGACGATTCACACAGGAGAGATATCATCCAAATGTTCAAAGTGCGAGAAGAGATTCCATCTTACTTATCTTCTCTTACAATTTATTAGAGGATTCTCACTGTAGAGTACTCTATCGGCGAGATGACTGTGAGATGAGTTCTATCCAGATAAGTATTCTACAAATGTTAAAAGTGTGAGAGGAGTTTCAGTCATTCGATATTTAAACGTCTTATGAAGTTGATACAGGTCACAGCGGTTGATGTAAATGACAAATCTAAAGCATTGTTCACAAATGTATTGGCTTTTAATTATCAAACAAAAAATTCAGGTTTAAAGTTAGCAGGAGGTTTTCATTGTAGATCACAAACTTTAAAAAGTTGGCTAATGTGATACCATTAACTGTTCTCAAGAGTGCACAGGGACGAAGTCGGTCAAGAAGTGTTTTAGGGAACAACATTTGCCTATGAATATTTTTTAGCATAGCAGGGAAGGTTGTTAAAAAAGGTTTTGTGTCTTGTAAATGTATTCAAAACACAATTAGTTTATAGTTGATGAAGTAAATGACAACATTTACCAAGGAAATTTAGTTATACTTCCGAGACCAGCAGTGATTTGAAGGATGCAACTGAAAAACATGAGTTTGGTCGTTTCTATTACCACACTAGTTGTTTCTACTAACAAAATGCCACAAGGGGTAGGAAAAAAACTAAAGACTAGGAAGAAGACGCTATTCCCTTTTGTTTCTGAGACTCAGTTGTTCAAAGAAATTCAATATAATTCATGATAAATATTTTTATACACATCCTGACCAAGCAATAGACCAGCAGGTGGCGGTAATGCACAAAAGTAAGATTGCAAGCCTCCAATATCAATCAATAGAAGAAGGATTCGGGAGAATTCCTTCAGCTTGAAAAAGAAACAAAACAGGAATTACAGCAGGAGATTACTGCAATATTAGAGTAAAGATGGAGATCAAAGAAGAGCCCTGCGTGATAAAGATAGAAGAAAAACAAGAACAAATAGGTCGGTGTCTCTCTTTGTGTGTTAACAGTGATGTTTAGTTTTAATTACCTAATAAACACATGCCTACTCTGGACCTCAGTCTTTAGAGTCTATACTTACATTTATTTTTAATTTTAGGTTCAATTGCAGCGAACGCAGTAACAGAGCATCTTTTCCAAAACACACATTTAAAAAATGAAGACGTTTCCCAATCTGAAGATGAACACAAAGAGAAACCATCTGGTAAAAATGAAAAAGATGAATCATTCTCCTGCACTGAGTGTGGAAAGAGTTTCAATCAAAAATACAACGTCAAGAGACACATGAGGATTCACTCCGGAGAGAAACCATATTCATGTGATGACTGTGGAAAGAGTTTTAATAGGTTAGCCAACTTAAGCGAACACCGGCGGATTCACACCGGAGAGAAACCATACTCATGTTCACAGTGTGAGAAGAGTTTCAGGTATTCATATGCTCTTAAATCTCATGCAATGATCCACGCAGGGGAGAAGCTGTACACATGTTCACAGTGCGAGAAGAGTTTCACCAGATCAGTGTATCTTAAAAGTCATGCGTTGGTTCACTCTGCAAAGAAGCAATTCAGATGTTTACAGTGCAAAATGAGTTTCAAACATTCATCCTCTCTTAAATGTCATGAGAGGATTCACACGGGAGAGAAACCATATTCGTGTGATGCCTGTGGAATGAGTTTTAAACTGTCAAAACACTTAAGAAGACACCAGAGGATTCACACCGGAGAGAAACCATACGCATGTTCACATTGTGAGATGAGTTTCAGATATTCATACGCTCTTAAATCTCATGAACTGAGTCACACTGGAGAGACACTGTACAAATGTTTACAGTGTGAGAAGAGTTTTTTGTCGTCTTCCTCTCTTAAATATCATGAATGGTATCACGCTGGAAAAAAACCATACAAATGTCTCCAGTGCGATATGAGTTTTACACGTTCAAAATCTCTCAAATCTCATGAGAGTACTCACACTGGAGAAAAACCATACTCTTGTGAAGACTGTGGAAAAGGTTTTAAACGGCCGACCCACTTAAGAAGACACCAGAGCATTCACACCAGAGAGAAGCTGCATCTTTAATCTTTACATGGGAAAATACTCAGATCTTTTGGTAGTTCATAATCAGATTTTTTTTCCAATAAGTAAAACATGGACATATTTTGTAAATTTGGAACGGCTAGTCATTATGTTTATGTTCTGACGAGGTGAGATTAAAGGTTTTTGGGAATAGTCTTGATTGGTTGATTGAAGGGCATTGGCTTGATTTTATGTATGATACTGAAGGCATGCTAGATTGGAGTAAAAAAAAAATCACAACATTGTGGTTTCAGATTCCAAATCTGTTCGTTAAGTCCTGTGTTCGTAAAATAATTAAAATGGAAAAAGGTGGAATATTCTTTGAATTTATGTTAAAATAAACAGTCACTTAATCTGCTTAACCTGCAGCTTAGTGTTAAGAACATCCAACTATGTCACAGACAGCTTAATAAATAAAAAGTGTAAACATTTTTTTGTTTCAGAGTTTCATGAAGTGCTTTATTTTAAATACAATTCTCTAATGGGGAAATTGTCTGTTTTGGGTTATTTTGTTATCAAAAAATGAAGATAAATCACACTCTTTAATACATTTATTTCATGAGAAAGTCTGAATAATGCTATGATTAAATAATGTGGCAACATCGAAGAAAGAGAGAGACAGAGTGTGTTAATTTCTCGAAAATGTCCATATCTTCCAATGCTTCCTTGTAGCTTAAAATTTGATAAGGTGGCACAGTGTCTCACAGTAAGAAGGTCGCTGGTTCGAGGCTCAGCTAGATCAGCATTTCTGTGTGGAGTTTATATGTTCTCCCCGTGATCATGTGGGTTTACTCCGGGTGCTCTGGTTTCCCCCACAAGTCCAAAGACAAGTGAGACAGGCAGTACACGTGAATTGGCTAAAAACAATTATCATGTATAAATGTGAATAAGTGTGTTATGGATGTTTCCCGGTGATGGGTTGTGGCTGGAACGGCATCAGCTGCGTAAAACAGATGGCAGTGCATTCTGCTGTGGCGACCTCGAAAGAGACAAAGCCAACAAGAAGATGGATAGATGGGTTTGACATAAAATATGTTTGAATTAAGTGTACATTTAAATAAAAATAAATAAAAATAAATAAAAGTAAAACTATCAAAAACATGAAAACGGTCAAGTGAATATGTAATGTGATGTTCTATATTAAAAAGTTGCTATTTATACTTCTCCAGTTGATATGTTAAGCTGCTGTAAAACTGCTCTCCCAAATTGTGTATTCTGCTTTTGATTGGAATTCATTCAGGTCCATACACCCATCCAGCAGGAGGCAGCAATACAACTGTAGTTTGTTTTCTCTACTGCTAAACCCAGAAGAAGAAACTGAAAAGGATTACGATGAGTCAGAGGAAAATTTCTAAAAAACAAACAAGGAATTACAGCCGTATAAACTAACCACAGACTGCATTAATACTAGATTAACGATGGAGAATAAAGAAGAATTTTGTGGAATAAAAGTTGAAGAAACAGAAGAACAAATCGGTCAGTTTTTTACTTTTATGTTTACATCCTTTGACAATCCAACGAGAAATTAGTTTTAATGACCAAATGAAACGATTTTCGTTTATTTATTCTTATCATTATTTTAAAACACCAGTTCTTGATTTTGTCTGCTTTATCTTAATTTTATTTATAGGGTCAACTGAAGCGAAAAAGGACTATGAGAATCCGTTCCAAAAACTTCAGTTTAAAAAGGAAGAACAAACTCCCCAACCCGAAGAGAAACTCACTGAGAAACCTGATGTAAAAGGGGAAAATGATGGATATTTCTCCTGCTCTGAATGTGGAAAGAGTTTTTGTGACAAAGGCTCTCTTAAAAGACACACAAGGTTTCACACTGGAGAGAAACTGTTTGCTTGCTCTCAGTGTGGAAAAGATTTTGCGTCTAACATAAATTTAAAAAAACATCAGCGCATTCACACTAGACTGAGACCATTCAGCTGTGATCAGTGTGGTAAAACATTTACTGAGGCACAACATTTAAAATCACACGTCACCGTTCATTCAGGTGGGAATCCTCACATGTGCTCTTATTGTGAAAAGAGTTTTTCATATCTGCAGTCTCTAAAATCTCATGAGCGTACTCACACCGGAGAGAAACTCTTTGTGTGTGATGATTGTGGGAAAAGGTTTTCACGTCTGCAGTCTCTAAAATCACATCAGCGTACCCACACTGGAGAGAAACCGTATGTGTGTGATGATTGTAAAAAGAGTTTTTCACATTTACAATCTCTAAAATCACATCAGCGTACTCACACAGGAGACAGACCATATGGGTGTGATGAATGTGGAAAGAGTTTTTCACATCTGCTGTCTTTAAAATGTCACCAGCGTACGCACAGTGGAGAGAAACCTTATGTGTGTGATAATTGTGGAAAGAGTTTTTCACATCTGCTGTCTCTAAAGTGTCATCAGCACACTCATACTGGAGAGAAACCTTATGTGTGCGATGATTGTGGGAAAAGTTTTTCACACCTGCTGTCTCTAAAGTGTCATCAAAATACTCACACTGGAAAGAAACCTTATGTGTGTGACTGTGGCAAGAGTTTTTCACATACGCAGTCTCTAAAATTTCATCAACGTACTCACACTGGAGAGAAATCTGATTTGTGATAAAATATAATCATGGAAAAATCTTTTGACAATCAAAATACCCCATAGGAGTATATTCACATAGGAGAGAAACCCTACAAATGTCCGTAGTGTGGAACGAGATTATTTCCTACATCTAAATTAGATTTTTCAACACCGAAGAGCTGATGATGACAAAGCAACAGGGATAAATTCAAACTAAAAACTAGTTTGTCTTAAAAAAAAAAACATTTTCATAGACTATTTAATTTAGATATTGATGTTCTGTTCAATGGTTTGTTTGGCTATTTTAATGGTCCTGCAGCCTTTTGTCTTATGACAGTTGTTGCCTTTTATATGCTAGTGTAAGATTGTAGGCATGTTGTTTAGATGTTTTGTTACTGTGTGCATCTCTTTATCTTCACTTTGCATTGATGAATGCATAGTTTTAAGAATATTTTTAATAATATTAGACTCATTATGAGTCTGAAATGATATGAAGAATAAATAAAAAAATAAAGCAATAAGAAATAAAGCAACAGAGATAATTGTTTAACGTGTTAAGATCAATGTAACATCAATCAGTAATTTTAAAAGCACTATTATAGTAAAAAAAAGGACACATCCTTCACTTTAATGAAGAGTATCGTTGTCATGTCTGTAATGCAAAACTGAGGTTGCTTAAATGTTAAAAATAGTTAAAAAATGTTAAATTGTTAAAACCTTGGGATTTTTTTTGTATAAAAGGTTCACATGACTGGCTGTAATATCTGCTAAAAAATACAAATGTATCTTTAATCATGCACCTATACAACCTATACAAGGCAGGTGCGAGAAAAGAAAGTGAGTGTGTGCACTCATCTTTCTTCTTAATTTGACATAAAATCAATTTTCAAAAAAGTTCTGTAAAGTCAATTTTCTGCTTAAGTTTTAGTCAGTTTTTCTTAATTCTTTGTTTTGTGTGTGTGTGTTTTTCAGGTGCAAAAAAATCACAAACCATGTGGAAAAACAAAAAGAAATGTTGCATTTTCTGACAGAATTGCAAAAGCATTGCTTTTTTGACCAGGGCATTATCTTCAACAAACAAATCAGTAAATAATGAAGTGAAAGAAAATGTAAAGAAATTTACAGGTGCATCTAGTACACCAGAGAAAAACAATCCTACTTTCAGTGGTTGAATCTACATAAACATGGCCTAGTGTTAAATTAATACCTAAGAGGTTTGGCGGTTGGAGGGCAAACAGTTTTGTAACACTCATTATATTATGATATATCACAACCCTGGAAACATTTGCATGCTTGAGGATAGCTACTTGTTGAAGGATTTAATGGTAAAAGGTAAAGGTATTTAATGTCTTTAAAATAGCCATACAAGTAAAGTTAAAAAAAGAAGGAGAATTGAAGGAACTCTTGAAGTTATACAGCAACCCCAAATTCTTGGTTCAAACATCATAAGACGTACATCCAAAAAGCTCTGCCTATGATCTGGTTTCTACATGCATGTTAATTATGTGAATTGTTGTGATCCAGACTTTCCAACCATACACCTTCCCTCGCATGTTGCGCTATTCCCTCTCTTCTCTGGTCTGCACAGAAAGCAATCAAATAATATGGAAAACACTTGAGAAAACACTTACCTTGAAAACGAACACTTAAAGAGAATATAAATTAGACTCACAATGACACAAAATCCTTTAACTGATTTTAACTGATTAAGTTTACTAATACAAAAACAAATACTCAACCGATTAATTCATAACATGATGAATAAATGAAATGGTGCTGTAATAACTAGATTAACCTGTCAATGCCTGTCAAATTTGGCAGCCTTTCTGGGTGGGAAACTACCATATTTCAGCTTATTGCCTTCCTGTATCCTTAAACAAGGTTCTCCAAATGTCAAGTATTGAGTGTAAGACGTATGCAATTTGCCCATACTAAAGTTATACTGAAAATAACATTAATTTTTGTTTCTGCTGTGTAATGACATCACTTTGCACAATCACATATGGAGAAAGCAATAGATAATTTGGACAGCCCGTGATCGTGTGGGTTTTCTCCAGGTGCTCCGGTTTCCCCACAAGTCCAAAGACATGCAGTATAAGTGAATTGAGTAAGAACAATTGCCCATAGTGTTAAAGAGTGAATGAGTGTGTGAATGTTTCCCAGCGATGGGTTGTGGCTGGAAGGGCATCCGCTGCATAAAAAAATATGCCAGAGAGTTGGCGGTTCATTCCGCTGTGGCGACCCCGAAAGGGAAGAAAGCCGACATGAAGATGAATGAATGAATTTGGACAGCACTCCTTATAACACTACCTGAAAATGCAAACGTATCTTTATCTTATCCCCACTCACACAATGACATTGAATTTTTTATCATAACAAAACAATTGTGTAGTCATTTTCAAATAAAAAATGCTTGGTATTCAATTTAATTAGAAATTCAAATAGTCAAAACATTCACAAACTCTGAACCCAAACCGTTTTTAGAGATTTGTCTTTGGTGAAAATTTTCCTATAATTGGTTTCAGTATTAGCCTTAACCAGAGAATTCATAATAATTACCATGATCATCAGTGGTTCTGAACCCGTACTAATCCATCAGGTCAGTAATCGAAGATTAGAAGCTGATTCTTTCCACTTTACTCTTTAATGTTACCTGCTACACAAACAACTGAAGGCATATCCTCAACATCAACAACAAATGAGTCAATATCTACTTCTGGAACAATGACAACAACCGGAACAACAATCATTGTACAGGCAACAAATTAATCTGTAACCACATTAACAACAACAGTTTCTACATTTGAATCATAACAGGGTCTACATCTCGACCAACACCACCAACCACAACAGAATCTACACCTATACCGATAACCACAACAGCTGAAACTCAGTCAAAAACAACTATAGGATCTAACATCTAAATCATTAGTTCTAACCACACCTGCAATTAGGTTAGAAACATCATACGCCGCAATTGTATCTCAGCATACCCCCCCAAAAGAAATGATAACTAGCATAGAAATGGCAGAAACACCAGGATCTTTATCTTTACAACAACTACCACTCCTGAAATCACAGCTTCAACAGATTCAGAAACTACAACAGAATCTACATCAAAACCATCATCTAGTGAAGTACAATGGTGACAACCACACCAGTATACACCTGCACAGACATCAGAAACAGTAGCTACAATTGAATCTGAAACTGTTGCTCTGTCTACAACTAAAACAGTAAAAACTGAAACAGCTACTACTGAATTGGAAACAAAAGTGTCTACAGTTAAATTGCCAACAACTGAAAATACAACTGGGTCAAAAACAATTACAGGATCTACATCTCAACAGATGATAATTACACAAAGCACTACCACACTCAAATAGACCCAACTACAGAAGGATAACAATTTTCACCTTCGACCACAACAGCTGAAAACAAAGCCACATTTACATATGAAGCAAAAATGACTGAATCTAGAATTAAACACCAACCATTGAAAGCATAGCTACGACTGTGTTACAAACAGAATATATATTTCAAGCAACAACTTTTGCTGAAACAGAAATGACCACTGCTCCAGTATTTACACATGAACAGACAACTACAACATCTGAAACCAAAGTAACATCTGGCTCAAAAAAATCTAAACCAGAGCCTTCCTCTTTACAGACAACCTCAACATCTGAAACTACATCAGAAACATCAATATTTACTTCAGCTCAATCAAATGTATCAACATCTACAGCAGAACCAACTACAGCTCAATCAATTGTATCAACATCTACAGCAAAACCAGCAACACACCAATCAACTGTAGCATCAGACCAGCCTGTAGAATCCACAGAACCAACTACACTTCAATCAACTGTACCAGCATCTACAACAGAACCAGCTTCACCTTGATCAACTGTACCAGCATCTACAACAGAACCAGCTTCACCTTGATCAACTGTACCAGCATCTACAACAGAACCAGCTTCACCTTGATCAACTGTACAAACATACACTGCTGAACCAACTACAGCTCAATCAACTGTACCAACATACACTGCAGAACCAACTACAGCTCAATCAACTGTAGCAGCATCTACAACAGAACGAGCTTCACCTCAATCAACTGTACCAACATACACTGCAGAACCAACTACAGCTCAATCAACTGTAGCAGCATCTACAACAGAACGAGCTTCACCTCAATCAACTGTACCAACATACACTGCAGAACCAACTACA
Organism: Danionella dracula; assembly: GCA_900490495.1. Classification (NCBI taxonomy): domain Eukaryota; kingdom Metazoa; phylum Chordata; class Actinopteri; order Cypriniformes; family Danionidae; genus Danionella; species Danionella dracula. Next base: position 19,043,303 of record UELW01000778.1, read on the forward strand.
GCTCAATCAACTGTAGCAGCATCTACAACAGAATGAGCTTCACCTCAATCAACTGTACCAACATACACTGCAGAACCAACTAAAGCTCAATCAACTGTAGCAGCATATACAACAGAACCAGCTTCACCTTAATCAACTGTAGCAGTATATACAACAGAACCAGCTTCACCTTAATCAACTGTAGCAGCATCTACAACAGAATCAGCTTCACCTCAATCAACTGTACCAACATACACTGCTGAACCAACTACAGCTCAATCAACTGTACCAACATACACTGCAGAACCAACTACAGCTCAATCAACTGTACCAACATACACTGCAGAACCAACTACAGCTCAATCAACTGTAGCAGCATCTACAACAGAACGAGCTTCACCTCAATCAACTGTACCAACATACACTGCAGAACCAACTACAGCTCAATCAACTGTAGCAGCATCTACAACAGAACGAGCTTCACCCCAATCAACTGTACCAACATACACTGCAGAACCAACTAAAGCTCAATCAACTGTAGCAGCATATACAACAGAACCAGCTTCACCTTAATCAACTGTACCAACATACACTGCAGAACCAACTACAGCTCAATCAACTGTACCAACATACACTGCAGAACCAACTAAAGCTCAATCAACTGTAGCAGCATCTACAACAGAACCAGCTTCACCTTAATCAACTGTAGCAGCATCTACAACAAAACCAGCTTCACCTCAATCAACTGTAGCAGCATCTACAACAAAAATGATAACTAGCATAGAAATGGCAGCAACATCAGGATCTTCATCTTTACAAACAGCTACCACTGCTATGTCAACATCAAGTCCCCTTACTGAAGCAAACATCACTGTTGGTTCAACATTAACTACAGAAACACCTACATCTCAGTCAACTTCAACAATAACTTCACCTTGGATTGAATCCACAGATTATCAAGCAAGTCAGTAAATATATCTACTTCAAACTATTGTAAAACAATTGATGCAAATATGATACTACCTGCTTTTCACATTTTGTGATCATGTAAAAAGATGAGTATGAAAACTTATGTCAGTCTACTGACATAATCCTATAGGTTCCATGGCATATGCTTTTGCATCTTTCAAAATGAGATCCTATGCCAACCTGACCAACGACCAAATCATTGCATATATTCAAAAGGTAAGATGTTATTTTACACCTTGCACCCAAATTAAAAACATATTGTTGATATGATGCTTTTATAAATAAAAGTAAATATAATAAACTGCTTTTATTAGAGAAGGCAGTTATGATGGGAATTGATTTAATATGTGAAGTCACTGAAGGTCATCCTTTCAATACAGTTACTCAAACAAGCTCTTTAACACTAAGTGTCTGCATTACGTTGGTGGAGTATTAGCAAGAAGGACTAAATTAATACTTCAAGAGACTGATTTTCTCACAATAAACTAAACACAAAATTTAATTGTTTTGCTTCATAATATAGAAAACATTTAATAACTGGAGAAATGTAGGTACTGGAAACTATAGAAGTTTATGCTGGAAGACCAAGCTTTTTTTAGAGAACTTATCTGGAAAGAAGGCATAAGTCTACAGTGAGTCTAGATTTGAGCTGAACACTGCACACTTGTGCAAAACAATGAGTTACCATTCCACAACTATAAGTTATGAGTCTTGTGATCCTGTTATGCTTATTTCTTATTTCTTGCTTTCACAAGAATCACACTCATCTGTCAACATTGTCTTTTGAGTTGCAAGGTTAAATGAGGGAGAGGAAGAGTGGATCTTCCAAACCTGTTTTCTACAGAGAATCTTCAAAGCTTTTACAGACTAAGTCTAAACCAAAATTACATTTATAATTGTATATGTGTGACGTACAAAAACGGGTGGAACTTAAAAAAACTGAAATGTTTTAGAATTTTAAAAACACAACTCGACATGAATGTTACTTATCAGTGCCGTTAGCAAACTTTTGTGGATATTCTGTGTGATGGGCGCCATCTAGTGGACCTTTTTTTGAGTTGCGCGTTCAAACTTAATTAAATCGTTATTTATTTTTAAAAAGAGTCTAACGTACCTGTATGACATGTCAATTGCACCTTATAACAAAATTAATCTTTAAAATGACATCAAAAGGAAAAAAATTCTAATAAAACTAAACATAAGGCGAGGGAAAATACAATGGAAAAACATTATTTGGGAGAGAAAAAGTGTACAAGTAATTGTAAAAATAAATATGATTATGGTATATATATGTTAACTAATTACAATAAAGATACTCCCTAGACCCTTATGCCTAGCTAAAAGATGGCACTTGGCATGAAAACAAAAGTAAGGAGAGAACAAGTTTTTAATTGGACTATACCCTGTCACAGCCGTACTTTTATTGTGTGAGCCCAGTTTTTCTTTGTGTCCATCTTAACATAGTTTTATTTAGTCAATATTATTATACTGAGTATAAATAAACATGATTATAGTTGTCTTGTCAGCTTAATTATAAAAAGGCACAAACTGCCCTGATTTATTGTTTAGGTTTTACTTAAAACCTTGATATTTAATAAACCACTTACCTTTAAATCTGACCTTTTCTTGTAACAGTTCGATCTGTCCCACTGACACAATTCACATATTTAGATATACTTTCCCAGTTGTATTTGTTATCCCACAGCTGTTTATTGCACAATAAAGAAAGTTTAATAAAACCCACTGTGTGTACATCACCTAGCAAATGTGTTTTAAACATCACTGATTTGACAAGTGAACGTACAAGCCTTCCATCTTTTCCATCCTGTTATGTCTACATTTATAATAAATCTAAAGCAATTAATGGATCACCTTGGGTCCATGGATAAGTAAACAAAAATCTTACTGCTTCAAAGTATTTAGTGTTGGGCTGATTGAATAACCTTTATTTACAAGGAAACAGTTGTGTTTCACCAGTGATAATTATTAAAGAACAAGTTAAACAGTAAAATCTTGGCATTTTTGTATGTGATGTTTTAGCAGGAAATATATGTTCTCATTCTGATAGGTGATATCACAAAATTGTCTCAATGTTGCCTTCTACCCACAGGATGACATGTGATCTCACACACTAGAGCGCTGTGTATATTTTCTCACATACACTGCTTTTATTTACATCAATGACACATTGAGTTTAATATGACATCTATAGTTTCATATATTAACAAGAAAAGTATGCTATTTTTAACTAATGACTAATAGTGTACAATGTTGCCACTAAAAGTTATTCAAATTTAACATCTGAATTAGAGCATCATTTAGGAGTTGTTATTAGTAAAATTTTCATTTTAGGTTTTACAGGAAGCTAATAAATATCACATATGACCAACAGTGTCCATGGTAGTGATTTATTTTCAGTTGAACAAGAATCACTTCCAGAACATCCTGCTCCAGTAGAGCCAGCTTGCAAGGTCACATGATTTAAATCCACTCTAGGGTGAGATGGACTGTGATGTGATGTGATTGAGATGTGGCAAATTGGCTAGTTCTTCTGAATGTTGTTTATGTTATACTTTTAGCAAAATATATGTTAACATTCAGAAGATAAGACATTAAATATACAACAACGAAGAACAATTGCTATTTAAAATAATCAATTTTCATCATATTTACACAGTATAGCAAAATCTCTGTATGGGTAAAGGTCAATAGGACTATTTACTTGTCTTCTGTCAATAATTAATTTGGTTATTAATAAACACTAAAACAGAGACACGGTTTAAACACCAATAGCTTCTATCAATCTGTTATTTTGTAATTACAGCTTCACACATATTTAGATATATTGAGAATAAATAATAAAAAAAACCAACAATCATTGTTGATATAAGCGCTTATACATATACACCACCTGCTTGATAAACCCCTCACTGGTCTTTGCTGGCTTGTCAATCAACGTTTATAAGCCCCGCCCAAATATGTAGATAACCAATCGGAAGTGCTAAAATGTTTCCTCCTTCAAGGCAAGCATGTCACTCAAGTGTAAATAAACCCACCCTCACGCGAGCCGTTCAAGCGCTTCTCAGGGAGATTAAAATGAACTTTTACGAATAATTGTATTGTATAGTATTACAACGCAAATATATTTGAAACATTCAAAACAGATATTTCGAGGACATTTCGCGCCGGTTATGGCAACACACGGAGAAACATTTCTGGAAATCCTACAGCAGATCGGTGGGAAAAGCAACGTTCATTTAGTCAGCGCTGTGAGCGGACCTGAAGCGGACACCGGACTACTACGGGATTTTATCGCCGATGTGTTCGATGACGAGGAGAGGAAAACAATCACCGAATGTGCTGATAACACTAACGGTGATGTAAAACTCCAAACAAGCCTGTGCAACGACACAAACGGAGATAAAACCGTGCGGTCAAGCAGGAGAGTAGGCGGACCGAGGAGAGCTTTGAGCTGCTCCCTCGTCGTCTTCATCTTCACGCGGGATTATGTGATTAATAATGACAACCGCGTGTGTTTGCGAGAGATACTGAAGGACGTAAGAGTCCGAACCCAGAGAAACGTACTCCGCCCTGCGCTGCTTGGACTCGTTCACACTGAAACCGTCTCAGATTCTGATCCGATATTAACACTGGACAGCTCGTTGCGGTCAGTTTTCGCTAAACACCCCCAGGAGAGCATTTGGACCGGAAGGTACGTCATCAGGTGCCCGGAAGTGGTGCGGGAGATCAGACTGAACATCAGCAGGACTGTCAAGAAATCGTTCTCTACAGGTTAAGGGAGTTTTTTTGCAGGGTTGGGAATGCTAGCACAGCATGTGTTTTAATAAACAATACACAATTGAAGGGCGTGTTTTAAAGTGTATTCGTGAAGGACAGTTGTAGTCTGGTGAATAAAGCAAATCGACTTGTGATTGGATGGTTGCAGGGTCAAACCCCAGATCCACCGAGTTGAAGGTGGTGTGAGTATGAAACACTTGCTCTCCCATCTTCAACAACCACAGCTGTGGTGGCCTTGAGCAAGGCACCAGTTTCTCGAATGCTCCCCGGGCGCCGCAGCCATGGCTGCCCACTGCTCTGGGTGTGTGTTCACGGTGTGTTTGTTCACTGCTGTGTGTGTACACTGGATGGGTTAAATGCAGAGCACAAACTCCAGGTAGGGGTCACTCCATAGCTGGCCAACTGGTTACCTTCACGATAAAATAAGCATTAATTTGTCATTCCCCATGACTTCAATCATTTTCATATAATTTTAGGATCCTCTTATCTTTTTCAAATCTTATCAGTCGTATCTGTCTGCATCTAGCAGACAACTTGTCTTGAAGGACCAAAATAAGAAGATTGAGAATAAATATCAAAATTAAAAACTTCCAAGGCAGTGCCATTAAAGATGCTGCATACAATTTGGGAAACCCAGTGTTGACATCTGAAATCACCAAAACAAGAAAGCGTACAGGTTTTTGAAATCTGGTTCCACAGCTATCTTGCTGCCCTGTCCCAAATGACACACCTGTGGACCTGTGTCCGTGAAGTCCAGTTCAGTCGTGTTTATGCTCTGAAGTGTGCCCATTAGCGTCTTTTATATTGTCTTCAAAGAAGCCCGCATCGGTGCAGGTTTCATGCGCACAACAATACAGAATTCTTTGCGAATGGTGAGCAGACAATTTTAACCTCAGTGCACCCTCATTGACTTGGGTCAAGGGCCACAAAGTGGATTCGAGTGAAGTCCACAAACCCAGAGTGTCATGTGGGACAGGACCTTTGTTTCCCGCTTCTTCCAGAGATGTCTGCATCTGGTCAAACTTTCATTCTTTGTTATTGTGAAATGTCGCTAACACAAACCATAATCTTAACTCAAACCTCATTTCTTCTGTCATGCTCCACCTCTGGTTACTCCTCCTAAAAATAAAGTTTGATTTTTACTTTCGTGTCAAAGGTACAGATTAGTTTTGGGGCTTTTAGGTTCATCTGTGTTGCTTTCTTCACCCGTGTTTTGATTTTCTGTGGTATGACTAATGATGAAACTAAATTAAATGTATTTAGAGTTGGAGGTTGTGAATATAGAACAACAGTTACTCAATAAAATGTGTTGTGTTTATGGTAGGGACTTCCAGATGTGTATACACTACACTTAAAGCCTTTTCTTTGTCATGAGATCAATCATAAACCTTGAGGACCACATCTCTGTTACATGCAGTTAAATTCTTTGCAAGGTGTGTGTCAGGATATTTGTTGAAGTTTACTCTTCATGATACATGAAGATCACATTTTACCACAACTTTTTGTTGACAAAATTGCTGTACAAAATAAAACAACAGAGTTAAAAAAAATATAGAAACAGGGAAATCGCACAAAATACATACATGAGCTCAATTTGTTAAAAGCGTTATCAAATATATACGTTTTTAGCTGAAATGTAAGATTAGCTGTGATGTGAATAGTAATACTGTCCTTCGCAATAGCCCAATTGAACTTTGTGCTTTGGCCGTAACTCATCATGATTTTTTTGTTTTCGTTTAGAGTGGGAATGACTATGTCTAATTCATTTTCTATAGGGGGGTAATGATTGTTTTTTATTCAAAGAAAAGAAGTTTTGACTTTCAGTTCAAGAGGTTTTGAATTATTATGCAGGTCACATCTTTGGTCTCTTAATTTGATTCGCCCCTTGTGGGGAAAACATAAATAGTAATTTCTCTTTTGTGTGTTGTAGAAAAGACTGCTGGCAGTAAGAGCTGGTCTTTTTGGCCCCTGACATGTGTTCCCCGAACATTCAAGATAGGAAGCAGAGAGGAAGCTGAATTCAACAGCAGCAAAGGTTTGATTTTTGTCTTGCGATGGCTTTCTCTCCTAGTTGAGGAAACTCAATATTTACCAGTCACCACACTTTGAATGCCTCTAATTGAAGAAATAAGATTGTGAATGGCTGATGGCACTGTAGCCTGGAAGTAAGTAATAAACTCAATTCTTCCCTTTGCGCAAGGATCTTCACAGTTAGAGGAAAAAATAGTCAGAAGTTATCAGTCACTGGCTATTGTAATGAAAGGGAAAGCTGGAGGTTGCCCCTTAAGGCTATAGCATACTTATGACACTATCACTAACTAATGATAAACATTTGATACACTATTGATACAGTGACACTCCTTGCCCTTGGGTGATGCTAAACGTTCAGAAAATTAAACTCACTATCCACCCCAAATCCACTGCAATACTATGCCTTACTTCCTCCCTTTTGTCCAAGTTTTTATAGCCCTTTTGCATTTTATTGAAAAAATTTAGATTTTTGGACACCAGCATGATGCACTTTTCAATATCCAAAATTCTTCCCTATTTCCTGTCATGGGGCAACATGAGAGTTTATCTTGAGCGCCACCCTGCTGGTCTGTTATGTTTCAAAAGTTATCTGAACTCGTAATTGAAAGAGCCAGCTTTCATTGGTCGACCGGAAGATCATGCACTGTGACTGTTTTTTCACTCGCACCTAACCATTCGCTATTATTTTTGGTCCGAGGCGAATATGCATGTGTTAATTCACACTAATAATACGCATAGGTTTGAGATCGCCTTTAAGGCCACCAAACACCTATGCGAATGTAAGTCCGGATCTCCTCTGTTGATGCAGTGATGCCCCTTGCCTTTGGATGGCGATAAACTTTCAACAAAAGTGTCGGAGAATGAAACTCACCACCAACTCACAGTGCCACACCATACTTTCTCCCTTGTGTTCATGTATGTCTAATCCTTTATTCATTAATCAAAAAACTCTTCGTTACCAAACACCAGAATTGTGAGATTTTCGATATCCATATTTGCTTCCATGAACGTGTTCTTCACTATTTCCTGTCATGAATTGATGCGAGAGTGTGTATTGAGGCCACCCAGCCTCTTTCTAATGTCTCAAAAGTACTCTGAACACGTTATCAAAAAGAGCCAGGTTTTATTAACTGGCAGTGAGATCACGCACTGTCTGCAACAAACAAGGATGAAATGACAGAGCTCAACATTTTTTTCATTCGTGCCTATCCGTCGGCCAGATGTGAGTTTGCGTCCATGCTCATTTGTTTCTGGAACAAGGTGCACATATATGTGTAAATTCACCCTGATAATATGCGTAGGTGTGTGGTGGCCTTTACTCTGAAAGAGCAAGTAACAAACTATCCCAGACCTGTTACTTTAGTCAGTCTCCACTTCCACGATTGTGATGGAGCAACTTTTCAGAACTTTCTTTAATTTTTTTGCTTCTTCTTCAGAAGGTATCTTGTTTATAAGTAGGTGGCTTTATTGTTTGAATGTGAGGATCAGAGGCTATAGAGATGCAATTAAATTGTGTATTTAGGAATTTTGATTCCTCTCTTTTCAGAGCACCCGGACTCAACTGAAGAAGTGATTCCATTGAAGGTCCGTCCTGTGTTTCATTGACGCCAGAATAGACTCACAAATCAAATGAAACACAAGCCTCAACCGGGATGTCTCTGCGCCTCCCAGGTGGTTTTCTCAATCACTGTGAGTGTCGCATCAAGAGGATTCACAGAGACGCGGGATGAGCATGAAAGCTTGCTGCTGGATTTTTAATGATTTAACTGTCAAGTCTGAGAGGATATCTCTTTGTAAGAATTTTATTTGTATTAATTGTTTGTAAATGGTAAATGCTGGCTCATTTGTAGAGTATTTTCTTATCTGAGACACAAATCTAATAGCACAGTTTATTGTATCGTTAGTAGTTATTAATCAGAGTTGACTGACTGAATTCTTTACTCAATTTAGTTTTAAATTAAATAATTTTGAAAATAATTAATTTGCAGTTATTTTGTGTAGCATGAGAGACTGAGTTCATAGTATGATTCTGAACAAATCATGATATTATTTATGTCATCATTTATCAAAATATTTTTTAATTTTTTTATAAACATTATTATATATCATTTTATGTTATTTTTATTGTTCATTTACACAATTTCTTTAACCAATTTTTCTCCACTGTAAATGGTAAATTATTATTTTCTTTTGTTCAATTATTCAATAGTTTTTTATCACTAAAAATTGCGGTCTGTAAGTCACTCAGGTATATCACAGTTCAGGTTTGCTAAAGACAGATTTTTTGGCTAAAATGTTATACATAACATTCTTCGATTTTCTACTATTTTCTGTCTTGAGACAGCGCTTAAAAGGTTTGAATAATTCACAGAAATTCGTATATCTGACTCCATAGGTGTTGTGTAATATGTATTGTATTTTTATTTAATTTATAATATATTTAAAATAGGTAATTTCTTATAAATACATCATGTTCCAATTGCTACGAGATTCTTTACAAAAGGTAAGATAAAAAGGTACATAACAATTGATATCTCTTTAACTACAGCAAAAAAACAAGTAATTAAAGCTTTATTTTAATAAATCTCCTCTACCACTTGGCGTCGCGATCACATTACTCTCGAAGAAGCGAAGAAGACCAGTTTTGGGTGACCGCTGTAAGCTTGTCTAAAATGTGTTCCCTTTTAAATAAACATATTAAATAAATACACGAGTTTATAAAAATATAAACAACAATAAACAATTCTATTTAACGCTTTGTATTTTGCTCACCTCTTGCTACTGTAATTTGTCTTAAACAGTATATATAGTATTCAGGCAGTACGAAGGGCGACACTGTAACTTCGTTTAGTTCCACTCCGCTGTAGCCCCCCAGCTAAAACTAAAGCGGTTCGAACCTCGCACAGTGTAACCGCGAGCGAACGAGCTTTTGTTAATTTTTTTTAGCCCGTGTGGTTAAACCTTAGTGCTGGAGGAGCTACGGTGACACTCGGACTCAAAGCCATGATTACTTCAGCCGGTGAGTGAACGGGAGTCAACACGAGTGTGTGTTTAATTCAGCTGAGTCACACAGCTAACGGCTAATACCTCAGTGAGATATTATCGTTACTCTTTTATTTGAGTTGGAATTTCAATAAAGTCACTGGTTTGGTGACAGGCCGTTAAATTTAAGTTCATTCATTTATTGTTTTCAGTGAAAATTTCTGGATATTGTTCCCACTGCAATAACGTTACGTTAATAAGCTAACGTCAACGATTAGTCTGAACGTTGTCACAATTGTCAGAACTACGTTAGGTTTTATTTGATTTGTGAGTCGGTACTTTGTCAGCGCAGTTAACGCAGTTTAATAGTCACTGAAAATGAGTCGCAGAAACTGTAGTTTCACGCACAGAATTTGAGATTGTTTATGGCAGAAGTGCTATGTCATGTCAGGGATAGAAGGAAGAAACAATTCAGACGGACTTTAATAGATATGCTTAGTGTAACATTGTTTTACTTTGTTTGGCAAGTTGAACCTTGGTATAACCATTGGGAAATATAAGTAACGTTATATTTAAAATAGCCATGAGAAATCCTAAAGAGTAAGTTAGAGGTAAACAAAAATCTATAACAAAGTATTACCATTAGCTAACTCAAATGTATGTTTTTAAAAAGAAGAAAATATTATATACATAACCTTTGTTAATCTGTTGTACAATGCTTAGATATCGTGTGAGGGTTTACAGATACAGCCACACGGAATAAATGGATTGCTAGATAAAGAGAAAACAGACAAATATATCGCTAGAGAGAAGCAAATGGGTGGATAAAGATGCTGGCCTGTAGACATATTGGCAAATGAGTAAACAATAAACACACAGTTAGAAATTGAAGTGTTTGTGTAAGCATAGCAGATAAACAAATTGATTGTGCAAGTGTTGAACGATAAATAAACTAATTGAGACATAAATTGACTGATAAACAGACAGGTGATTGGAAGCTTTATTCATGGTCTTATTCTTGTTTTTGCAGCTGGAATTATTTCTCTCTTGGATGAGGACGAGCCTCAGCTCAAGGTGCATGTCTCTTTCTTTCTTAAATATGTGCTAATAGTAGTTTATATTATTAATTTCTCGATGATGAATCTCACTATAGGAGTTTGCTCTGCACAAGCTGAACTCCATCGTCAACGACTTCTGGGCTGAGATTTCTGAGTCGGTGGATAAAATGTAAGTGATCCAATGGGTTTTGTGAAGAAATATGCATGTAATACTTTCCTGAAAAGATGCTAATATAGATCAAGTAGAAAAATTTACCTATATTAGCTGTAAATGTTTACGGTTTTTGTTCACCAGTTTTGAGAGAGAGAGAAGGAAAAGGGGGCATGGATCAGAACCCTTAATACATACACAGTTGCATCTTACGTTGTTGCCACTGAGTATATTGACATATTTTAGACCATTTTAATCTGAGTTGTTAATGGCTGAATTAAATTGCACCAATCTTGATTATTCAAAACTTGGAATTTGGAAAATGTGGCACCAATATGACACATATACGCAGAAAAGGAAACTACAGCTTCCAGAAAGCACTGCTGACAGACGTAAGCACTGCTGTCATGCACGCTTGAGGCTTTGTGGGCATAAATATCTGATTAGAGTCAACTTTCTTTGTATTAAAACAATATTATGGAAGAAAATTGAGCTGGAAAAGAACACATATTACTATAAAGTGCTTGGATAACAACCATGATTTCATTAAGCTTCAGATGCATTTTTGAGCTCAGCCTGTAGCTATTTCTGTACCAGAATGTCTTCTCTAGCGACTTGTATCTGTGAGATATACGAAACTGTTTAAGTTTGGCACGATTGTGCAAAACCCCAAAAATTGTGAACTGTCTGTTCAGACTGAGGTTGCACTGCAATTTTTTTTTAATATTTATTGAATTCTGGATCAAATTTGAAAGCGATCTGGGTCAGATTTTAATAAAAAAAATTGTAAGTAAGCTATTTATAAAATATATGATACAGGTCGTATATGGGCAAAATTACTTGTCACTTTGGGCTGTGTCTGATCATGGCCAGAAAAACACGAACTGAAAATAAAAAGTCTCAGCATATGGTTCACTTTCACAAGCAAATTATGACAGATTTGAGTACAGAGTTGCTGCACGGTCTGATGCAGGGAGCGATTGCTCAGCTTGAGTGGAAACTGCTCCACTTGCTAGGAACCTAGAGACCATTCACTCTCAACTCTGCACTTTAACTCTCAATAATCAAACTCTGATGAATGTAATTCAGTTTAGAGTGTTTCTATGCTAATGACTGTTCTTCCTTAGTGAGGTGCTGTATGAGGATGAGTCGTTTCGCAGCAGGGAGTTTGCTGCTCTCGTGGCCTCTAAAGTCTTCTACCACCTCGGGGCATTTGAGGAGTCACTGAATTACGCTCTGGGAGCTGGAGACCTCTTCAATGTTAGTGATGACTCAGAGTATGTGGAAACCATTATCGGTGAGTAGGAAAGCTGTGTAAAGTATACAAAGAACAAGACGATATTTATGAAATTAGTTGTAGATATGTATTAATGTGAAACACTCCAGATTCAGAAAGATCTTTATTGCCCAGTGTGCATGTGCACAGACACAAGGAATTTGTTGTGGTACAGGGGTACTCTCCAGTGTTGGTACAAAAAAAAACCACACAATAGCGTTGCGCATTAACACAGGTTATATAAGTAAATTGCTCTCCGTATAAGAACAGCTTTAGCGGAATAGTTTTTAAGTTTCTTTTCTTAAAAATAGAAAAGTCATGGTTGCCAAACTTTGAGAACTTTTGTAGATTCTCAAAAACGTGAAGGGGATGTTTAGAGGTGCCATAGTTTGAGAAAAAGGATTGTACAAGGGATTGTAAGAGTCGAGAAATAAATAGTAAGAAATAATTTGTCTGCTATTATTTCTGGGACCACAACTGTTCTGATGCCATCTGGAATCAAAGAATATTACTAAGCTTTGCTAAAAGCTCCTATGGTCAAATGTGGAGGACGTCTGAACAGATTCAAAAACCATAATGCACTACTTAATAGGGATGGGCAGTTAATATTGCAATATGCACTGTTTGTTACTGTATGCTAGTATTGCAGATGAAAATACCATTATAGTTATTCATATGTGTACTCTGACGTGTAGCCGTAATGATGTTGTATGTTTTATGTATGCTACGCAGCACATATTAGACGAGGACACTTTTTTTTTAATAAAAAGAAGGACCAACTTCGGTGGTGAGGAAATGTTTTGGGTACAAAAGAACAGATCTAGATGACCACTTGTGGCCTCAACACAAATACAATGAAAAGAAACATGTGTGCATGAGGCTAGTTATTAAAGCTGTTCGACTGAATTACTCGACTAGACTATCTTGCTTCGGGCAAGTTTATACTGCCGTTGGAACATTTATATTGATGTATTACTTTGTGATTACATGCTTGTATATTTATCATTATGTAAATCTAAAACTGGAACCAAGCACTAGCAACCATGAACTGACACTCACGCTGTGACTTTAAGCATTCTGGGTACTGTAGTACTTATATTGTGATGTTACCTGAGACCATGGTCTGCTAAACTACTAAAATAAAACTGTCAAAAATTGAAACTTGATATCACTATAGCAATTTAATATTTTATAAAATCCTAATCAAAAAGCTGGACAAATAAATGCTTTCCACGTATAGTGGATATAATACTTTGATATTTAACTGAAAATTTCAAGGGTAACTTTTTTTGTTTTAATTCTGTCTTACCGTCTTTTCTATATTTTAAGGTGCTTCTGTATCTATACCAATAAAGCTGAGACTTATTGTGTACAGTTTTATGATTAAATGTAAAAGTAGCTTTAATGGAACATTTTGTCATCCAAAATATAGTTTCATATTGTTATAGCCATACTTATCTAAAATATTGAAATATTATTTAAGGGCCATATCGCCCAGTCCTACTACTTATCAACGTCAGGGTAGATGCAAAATGAGCTAATATTAAACCCGGAGTGTTCCTTTTAAAGAAAAAAAGCTCTCAATTTGGAACTATTTTAGGCAGCGATGATGATTGTAAGGTATATGTCATGTATGGACATGTCCCTGACATATGAAGCTCCACAATTAGTTAATCTATCCTGTTCAAATCATGAGTAATTACTGTTTATTCATGGATGTTTTGCATTGTATTGTGGCATCCTTTTAAATAGCTTTATGCTACAGATATTGTTGATCTTTTTACTGTATTGATGACAAGATTTTACTTATTATTTTGTATTCCACAAATTCCATTGATCTTTTTTCCCCACCCCCAGCCAAATGTATTGATCACTACACCCGTCTGCGAGTGGAGAATGCGGAGCAGGCTGAGGAAGAGGAGGAGGAGGAAGAGAAGAAGAAAAGCATAGACCCTCGTCTGGAGGGAATCGTTAACAAGATGTTCACACGGTGTCTTGTAGATCACAAGTACAAACAAGCCATCGGCATTGCTCTGGAGACCCGACGACTGGACGTCTTTGAGAAGACCATCCTGGAGTCTGTGCGTTACTTTAATTTCCATCGTTGGTTTAAGAGTTATTTTATTGAGCTCTTGTGATGATGGACAGAGAAATGATTGTCCTCAGATCTTATGTTTTTTTTCAGGAGCAGTGGATTAATAGTATTTTGCTCTCCTGATACAATAACTAATAACTAGTAATATATTAAGTAATGACTGTTGCTTTTAACTGCTGTCTGCTCTGTTTTGTCGAGTAAAGGGTCCTCATAAGTGGCCTACAGAAACTGGAGCTGCTAGAGTAGATTATTCCACATGCTTAAAAACAAAATGAAAGGAATAGATTAGTTTTGCATAAAATTTCAACATAACGTCCCTTTAGTAAATGAATGTTTCATTGAACACAAAGGTTAATGAGCTTGAATGCAACCTTTAGTCTGAGTAAAATTGTTTTAAGCAATTACACTGTTTACATTCTGAATCTTACACTCTTTACTCTGCGATGACACAGTCTTCTCTTTCCGCAGAGTGACATCAGTGGTCTGTTGGCCTACAGCCTGAAGATCTGCATGTCCCTGATGCAAAACAAAAAGTTTCGTAACGAGGTTCTGCGGGTTCTGGTCAAGCTCTACATGAACCTGGAGAAACCAGACTTCATCAATGTTTGCCAGGTGATAAGAAGCTTATTTCACTCAGTTCTACTCTGGCCATTGTCTAAAAGTAGTTGAAGGAACACATGCTTGCAACTAATCACCTATCAGATTTCAAAGCTTTACACAAGTGGGCATCTATGTGAAATTTTTGTTTTTGAATTGGGCCAGACTGCTAATCATTTTGCTATTCTTTCTGTCGCAGTGTTTGATCTTCCTGGATGACCCTCAGGCTGTGAGCGATATCCTAGAGAAGCTGGTGAAGGAAGACAATCTTCTGATGGCCTACCAGATCTGCTTCGACCTGTATGAGAGTGCCAGCCAGCAGTTTCTCTCCTCCGTCATCCAGAACCTGAGGACGGTGGGAACACCTATCCCTTCTGTGCCTGGATCCACAAACACTGGCACACTTCCTGCACCAGAGAAAGACAGGTGTGAGGAAGAGAGCGCATGCTAGATGTTTGAAGCTTGCATGTGTTGACTTCAGACAAAGGAATGCTTGAGTTATTTTAACACAAAAGAAAGCATTTAATTTAAAAATGAATAAAAAAAATGTAATAAAAAATAAACTCCTGTCATATCTTTGAGTGAACAAGATTAAAAATGGTAGAAAGGTCGTAAAAAGTCAAGTGTACATAATAGAAAGCGTGCTTTGATTGGTACAAGCAGAGGTGTTGTTTAGGCATATAAGTAAGTACGTAAAAGAGTTTTGCGAAACAATAAGCATCATTCAGACTTTGTTTAGTCTAATGTTAGGGCAATTTATTATTTATATTAGTAGGTATCAAAGATATTTTAGGATGTTGTTGAAAATACATTGTCTTCATTTTGTTTCAGCGATGCGATGGACACTGAGGAGAAACCTGGAAGTTCTCCTGCTGGAAAAGCTGCAGATGTGGGAAGCTGTCATACTCTTCTTGCATGTATTGTGTGTCAGTGAGAACTTGCTTTATAAATTTAATTCTCTTACAACAGAAGGATGAGCCCAAAGACCAGAACTCAAAAATGATCAAGATTCTGAGTGGTGAAATGGCAATCGAGCTGCACCTTCAGTTCCTTATTCGAAACAACAACACAGACTTGATGATACTGAAAAACACCAAGGTACCAAACCAACTCTGTGCTCTATGCAGTGTTACTCAGTTAATAACATTGCTAATTTCATTTTAAATTTATTCCAGGACGCTGTTCGAAATTCAGTCTGTCACACGGCGACGGTTATAGCAAACTCATTCATGCACACGGGCACAACCAGTGACCAGTTTCTACGGTAATCGATGTTCATGTGCTTATTAGCATCACTGAAGCATAGTTTCTGCTTAAATTTCACTTTGATGATTCTTGTTTTGATTGACAGAGAAAATCTGGAGTGGCTAGCGAGAGCGACAAACTGGGCAAAATTCACAGCAACTGCCAGTCTGGGTGTCATTCACAAGGTTAATTTTCTCTTTAAGCCTCTTTTTTTCGGTCCAACTGTGTTTCAACTTTACCATGTTCTTTTCTTGTATTTGATTTTTTTTAATGTTTTACATTTTCTTGTGTGTTTCTCTGTGTTTTGTGTCCCTGAGTCATGTATTCTGTTTGCTGTTAGTTTCTCAAATTTTTGTTGTTTTTGTTTAAGAGTTGTTCATTGATTTGTGTTAGTTGTTGCTAGGGTTTCTGTTCTTTGTTTGTTTTCTTTCTGTGTTAACTTCTGTTTTTGTTTGAAAAATGAGAATATTATCATTATTTTGTTAACTTTTTTAAGCATACACGTTTTCTTGCTATTCTATTTTGTCATTTTACTTTAGGCATACATTCTTTTAGTTTCTTAGATTTCTTTTTAAGGTGTATTATTGTTTTACATCTGTTCTGTATTTGTTGGTGTTTTAAATGTGTTAGTTTTTACAGGTTTTTTTTGCTTATTGTAGTTTTTGCCTGGTGTTTTGATTTTGTCTCTCATTTTAGATTTTAAAATCAGAACTGATACATTAAAATGAAGTAAACTTGTTTTTGTTAAGTATTGATTTTTGAAACCTTTGGGCATGTATTATTATTGTCTTTCAATTTGAATGCTTTTATTTGTTTACTTTTTTAACTCATTACAATGCATTGTTTGAGAGAAAATTGCACACCACAAATATATCAGAAACTCTCTGTTTTTAGTATGTATTTGCAGAATTTAGCCTTCGAGCCTTTTATATATATATATATATATTTCCTTTTTTTTATATATATATATTTTATTTTTATGGAAATAAATGAAATGTTATGTATTCTGTACAGTTTACTTCAATATATTAAAGTCCTACTCTTATGTGTTTGTGTCTCTAGGGTCATGAGAAAGAGGCATTGCAATTGATGGCTACCTACCTCCCTAAAGATACCTCTCCTGGATCTGCCTATCAGGAGGGTGGAGGCTTGTATGCCCTCGGGCTTATCCATGCCAATCATGGGGGCGAGATCATCGACTACCTGCTGGGCCAGCTAAAGAGTGCCAGCAATGATGTATGCAACAAGAAGGATTCACTCATAAACATTCAGAAATTGTTTATACTCCTTCCATCCTGATTGAGCTACTTTCATCAAATCGAACATTTTTTACCTTTGAAACTATTTGGCTAACATGCAATTAATACTCAGAACTAGTTACTGATTGTCGGGAATAATTTTGAAATCATATTCTTTGAAGATTTTTAATTCCACTACCTAGCTGAAGACATCTGTTAAATCTTCTGAAAGTGTTTGATCGTCCATGTTCATTACCTGCAGATTGTTCGTCATGGTGGCGGTCTTGGGCTGGGGTTGGCAGCACTGGGCACTGCAAGACAGGACGTTTACGACCTACTGAAGTCAAACCTTTATCAAGACGACGCTGTTACAGGCAAGCCAAACACCTGTCTAGTGCCTCACTTGATTAACAATGAGTTAATATTTGTTGCTGAATCTGACCAAGCTGTCCAAACCAGTCTTATACATCTTCCCTGTGGAGAAAATAATTCAAAATAATAAAAAATAATTTAGCTCATTTTCAACTTTATTTTTTTTTTCTTGAGAAAAAGGATCACATAAAAATGTTTATATTGCCAAAGGAAAAAAAAGACTAAAACACATTCTGATGCGGTATTTGACCAAATGTTCTTTCGTTTTAGCTCTTAAGAAATCATTTTTTTTATTTCAAAATTAACCTTTTTTTATAACTCTCTTCAAAAGATCCTCATTTGTGTACATTTAAATAATGATTTTTTTTCTTTGAGCTCACATTACATGTTAAAATTGAGAGAGACTATTTGACAGACAGCCATTGACCTGGATTAAGTGACAATCTTGGGGTTCAGTTTTGCCCTTTTGAGCTTTGCAAATATATCAACCTTTTGCCCATTTCAAACTGTCAGGAATCTATATAATAAGATGGCCAAAGCCCCCTTTTCACATCAAATATTTCTTATGGAACGTCTTGTCTGTTCCTCAGTAGCTTTGCTTTAAACATTTTCATTGTGGTCCGTGAGATTTTTTGATGGTTTGTGGTTAATGGTTTATATCGGACTATAATGTAGTTGTGTTGTTTTGTAGATATGTGAAAACTAACTACTGCAGAAAACCCTTTTCTGAAGGTGAAGCAGCGGGACTGTCTCTGGGGCTGGTGATGCTGGGCTCGAAGTCTGCACAAGCGATCGAAGACATGGTGGGCTACGCTCAGGAGACCCAACACGAGAAGATCCTGAGGGGTTTGGCAGTCGGCATTGCCATGGTGATGTATGGCCGAATGGAGGAGGCAGATGCCCTCATAGAAAGCCTCTGCAGGGACAAGGTGAACAAAAGATGGAATCAATCATGATATAGTAGTGCAAGATGTTTACAATTTTATTCAACTTTGGTTAGTTATTCTCTTAAGAAGCTTGTTTTGGGTTACTTTTGAACATGATTTATTGTGTTTACCTCCAACACTCCAAATTATAATACGTTTACGTATTTTGAAACAGTTTTGCACTTATCTTAATTAAATCAAACTCTTGACTTTCTTAAGCAGAAATGAGAACGTATAGAATGAGCTGTATTTAGAGAGCATTGTTTGTTTAGTGAGTATATTACCTGCAGTCTGAGCTCTGTTCAATCTCACTGTCCTGGCAGGACCCCATCCTGCGGCGCTCGGGAATGTACACGGTGGCCATGGCCTACTGTGGCTCGGGAAACAACCGAGCTATCCGCCGTCTTCTGCATGTGGCTGTGAGTTCATAAAATGTTTTTTTATTAAATGTATTTAAGGGGAGCTCATCATCAAATTTGTGTGCTTTTTAGGTATTATTTTATCATTTAACAATGTATAAAATCATTGTATATCTTTTCTTGAGTGTAAAATGAGTACTGAATATAATGTTGCTTTTGTTTTATTTTAACTTCAAGTATAATTTATTGTATTTGCTACATTGTTTACTTATTGGTTAAAAAAAAGTTGGCAATGAAATTAGTAGGTTTTATTCATTAAGAAGCTAAGTAAAACTGAAGTTTGTTAAAAAAAAAAATCTAAACTAAAACAAATGTTTATTATAATAGTTTTTGTAAACTGTCAAATCAAAGTCCAGACAAAGTTATGAAATGTACCCCAATATTTTCCCATTCTTTTATTACTAAATCATGACTGTTAGTAGATTAAACTGAAAAATTATGCAAAAAGTAATTAAAAAGTCATTCTGCGTTTAACGTTGCAGAAACTTTAAAAGTCTTTAATCTATGTTTTAGGTCATACATGAGGCTCTTTCTCTCTTTTTTTCATCAAATGAACACATTTTTGTACTTGAAATTATATTTTAAAGATTTGTTTCTGCCAAATAATTGCAAATTGGTCCTAAATTGTAGTTTGAGTGTCTCAAATTTATAAGACAAACATTTTCTGACACCTTGTTAAATGTGCTTTTATATTTGGAATTAGTTTAACTCCAGTTTCTAGTTGTTTGACCTAGGTAGCAAAATTAAAAATTTAAGTTTATTATTGATAGAAATTTTCTCTACCTCCACTCAAACCTATCTAATTTTATAATGGTTAACTAAAGGTTTTTGGGTACAGATATAGGTAGATGACTAATGAACTACAGAATAGATTTCTTTATTTTTATGTTGGACAGAGCTGTACTTTAGCTGTACTGTAGGTGGCACCGGCGATAGTTTGTTTTCAGCAAATCTGTTTGTGTTTCTTTCACAAGTCTAGATCTCTGAAGTCTTGATTTTTGTGTATATATTTATATCAGAAGCATTTTACTGGCCATGTATAGATTTCAAATCAAGCCTCTTGCACTTACATCATAGCTTTATACTTTTCATTCTTTTCATCTGTGTGCTACTCTGATTATAATTGATCATAATTCAAGCATCTCAGTCTTGACTCAAGCCTTTTTTTTTCAGGTCAGTGACGTGAACGATGATGTTCGGAGAGCAGCTGTGGAGTCTATTGGCTTCATCATGTTCAGGTAGGGTTGTCACCCCTTTGCAGTCTCCTTTTCTTGCACCAAAGTAAAACTTCATATATCTATTTATGCCATGTACAAGTTAATTAAACTTTAGCCTATCTCAGAATTATTGTTTACATCCTTATTGATTTGCTCTTTGATATTAAAGAAATGTTCCACTTTTTATTAAGTGCTCCTCTGATTAAGTAGTTTTTAGTCCCACTGATCTGGTGATGGAACTTTTAGCATAGCTTAGCATAGTTCATTGAATTAGATTAGTGTCACCTTCGATGAGTGAGATTCAGTATTATATATGTGGTGTTGACCGATTGCATAAAAAATAGCATTAATTGCATGTTCCTTTCACAATTGTTGTACATGACCTTGCAGAATTTGTTATTTAGACATTCAACACAAATGTATGGATGAAAAATACATAAAATCAATGTCTATTACTCGTAGAAATGTTTTATTTTAAAACTGAGGTACTTTTTTTACTATTCTTCTAAACTTTGACTGAACTTAAGGGGACTGAAAGAAGATGTACGTTTTGGAAATGTTTTAGAATTATTTTCATGAATGAAGTTAATTAAAATAACTGTTTTTATTATTTACCATAGATATCTATACAGTAGATAAAGATAGATATTTTTTTTTTATTTTTGTATACTGCATTTAACCTAAAACAGGAGGCGTGATTATCATCAAGATGTGAGAGAATTTATGCCATCAACAATCATACATAATTAAATCCTCCTCAGCTACCAGTTTATGCTTTGAAAATAATCTGTGTGAGCGTAAGATTCCATACGAACTTGTGAAAAATATGTCATTGACTTTTTGTCCTGTAAATCACTTCTGCGCATGTGCAGTCTCAGTCCGTTGTGGCGGCATGTTTGTCTGTCGTCTCCGTTAACACGTTGATTTTGAAAGATTTAATATATTTTAGATTTAAAACGTTCTTAATTGAAGTAAAGGTCATTGCACACTACAAAAATACTACCTCTGAAACATTTGTTTTATATCGCACGCACAGACATTCATTCTGTGAATTCATTCTGTGAGCAAGCAAATGTCTTTCAAAGGAGATGCTTGGCACTGTTGGGAAACAGAAAAAAATAAATACTGTTGCAGTACATGCTCCGGATTAACTTAAAGGTTCTGTATCAAACTAAAACCTAAGCGTGTCATGAAATGACTAACTATATGTGGCTATACTGTTTATGTGATCTATTTTCCTCATCTATATGAATGAAGTAGTGGTAATAAGGAATCATCTTTGATGAAGTGGATGTGTTTTCTTGTCTTCTATCTTCTGTAGATTTAGCTCTCCCTCTCTCATTAGCAGTGTCTCATCCCGTGCTTCATTATAAACAGACTTCAATTGGGCGAGCTATTCTGTTTCTCACCATTACCCTTGATTAATCAACACTGAATATAAACACAGATGAGTTTCTCTCTATCTACTGAGCTTTACTAATGTGCTTTTAGTGTGGTCTGGTTCACTTTGTTCCTGTTAAGAGATGGATGGTTTTTTCCCATCCTGCCCAGTAGCTTTATTGCTCTATTGTGTAGAAGTCTGTTCCGTCAGTTTAGCCCTCGCCCAAGTCCCTCTATTAGTGTCTGTTTTCAATGTATTGATGACATTAATTGCAAAAGTTCAAGTGAAGAAAAGATTCTGTTTAGTTTTTTTTTTATTCAGTTTCGAGTCTTGCATTTGGTTGGTTTCTTCAGACTATATTAGGTTTACTTCCTTGCCTTCAACACAACTTCATAAGTGTTCCTGCATTCAATGCATACCATAGATGTTAGTGATGGTGTACTCTATTTTTGCATAGCCTTTTTTTGATTGGTGATGGAAATCTCCCTCAGATGTCCCTTTGGGGTTCTTGGCCAAGTAGAGGGACTGGGAATCTATTTTAAGCCCTAAAAAGGTTATGCGGTATTCTCATGATCAATTGTCGGTAAAAATAAAGCCTCTTTTGTTTAGAGAAAGCACAGTGCTGCAACAATTCAACAGGTTTCTGTTGCATGTCGAATAAGACTCTAAGCTGCTTATGTATTTAGTTGCATTAGGATGCTAAATGTTCAGTTTCAAAACTTGGGCAGTGGACAAGCAGAATTCATACTCAAAGAATCTTTTTATAGAAAACGTTTTATTAAGCAGAATGATCTTCAAATGTGTCAGAATTTACAGGTATGATGCTCTTCTATTTAAACTAGGTTTGTTTTTAAGTCTAGATTGAACATACATTTCTTCCTTGAGATTGTACGTGTGAGTTCTCTGTATGTCTTCTCTGTCTTGAGATCTGGAACGGTTTGCATTATTGTATAATTTAATTTCCTGCATTCTTGAAGCTATTGTTCAGTTTTTGGTTTGAATGAAATAGATCACGCTAGTACGAGTAATTCTCAGTTCTTCATTGGCAGCTTCTGATCAAAGAAAACTTTACAATAACTCTAAAAATTGATCATTTCTAGATTTTATTTAGGGTTCCTAAACTGAGTCCTGTTCAGAACACTGTTGAAGATGCCTACATTGGGTACTTCAGGGAAGGTCTGGGGGGTTTTAGGAATCTTTTTTTTTTTTTTTTTTTTTTTTTTTTGTCAAGACCTGCCCATGAGACTTTTTGTGTCATCTTTCGGGGTGCAGAATTGTTAACACAACAACTTTCACATATTTTAATCTCACATTTTCAAAGCTCTCAATGGATATTCAATGTTTTTGATTGTTTGCCTTCACAAAAATAAAGGTGACACTTGTTACTACTGGAAATCAGGACAAGTTTAACCAAACCACAGCTTCATGATTCTTGAAGTGTTTCAAACTCATCAGCCATTTAGCTAGCTTTCTGCTGGCGTGATGGCTGAGACTAGAAACAGCTAAACACTGAAGTCTGGGTTCTGGAGGAGACTACAAGCAAAAACCTTCCTGATTTCCATTGTGAGTGAAGTGCAGGGCAACAACCATTGACTGTGTGCAATATGGACATAGAGAGTATGATATCAGACATAGGTTTTAGCAGAATGCTCAATAGGCTCAGAGTTTGGGTAAATCAGTCAAATTCTCAAATGTATTTGTTCCTGTTAAATTTACAGCTGAACAAATATAAACATGCCATGCACATTATAAAACGCTTGGATTCTGATCACATATAGTTTTATCATTGATTTCATTATGCATATATAATTTTACTGTTAGGTATTTGATGAAAAAGCCATAGTACTCCTTGAACATTGAGCTGAAAATGAAATTGAGAGGGGAAAAATGGATTTTGCATTTTTATAAAGAATTTTTTTTGCATCAAGTAGTTTAATTAAGCAATTATCTTTTAATATGTATCCCAATAATTTGACATCTAACAATTTCTTTCTGGTGTGCCTAACTGAACAAGCATCTACAAATTGTGTCTGATAGTGCTCGCATTTCTATATAGCTATGACTTTTTTTGATAGTTTTGAAGATTTTGTACCCCAAATTGGGGTACATAAACCTTAATGACCCCTTTAAAATACCTGAACAATATTTCATATTTTTAGCACTTGTAATTTATTTGTAATGGGTTGCACCATGTTTGGGGATAACCCAATTATCCCCTACTTCTTAATATATAGTTATTTGCCAATTATTAACCATGAAGTTGACTGAGTAGTCACAGGATTGCAGTCTTCTTTTCGAAAGCCCATATTTACCTTTTCCTTTTCAGAGTGTCTATGGCACTCTGTCTTCTTTGCTAAACATGGCTCACACGTTCATCATGTTTACAGTCATCATTATCTGTGAGGAGCAGCATGTCCAGTGTCATGTTCATAGAGTTCTGCAGTTGTGTGGGTCGCCGCCGGACAGGTCTCTGATAGCCTACAGGGCTAATTCCGTTCTTTATTCCATGCTTCATAAAGTGCTTTGAGTTTTCAGTCATTGATGAACGGAAGGTAATTTGGCTTCTCCTGTGAACTTTTGGAGTACCTGTTGGTCTGTAGTTACAAGTGATGTATCGCCTGAATGCTTGTCTGAACGTTCTGTTGAAGAGGGTGTACACCAGGGGGTTGATTCCTGATGAAACGTAGCCCACCCACTGAAAGATGTCCAACAGCTGTTCTACTAGTTCACCATTGCACCTCTGACAGAGCACAGAGATGACGTTTGTAATGAAGAAAGGACACCACATTACAACAAACAACATGAATACAATCCCCAGAACCTTTGATGCCCTTTGTTCATTGGTCAGGTTTTGCATGGACCTCTTTCCCATGGTGGACATTCTGCGGAGAGGGACCTCGTCTCTTGTAAGGGGGTTTGACAAGGTCCGGTCCCTTTTAATTCCATTTCCAATTAACATTTTCTCAGTCGATCCTAAAACTGTAAGTTCTTGTTGAAAGACAGTTGGGATGGAGGGTCTCCTTGCTCTCGTTCTAAGGAGAAAAGCCTTTTTACGTAGTACTTGGATCGTCAGCAAGTAAATGATCATCATGATTGCAAGAGGAATGAAGAAAGCTGCGAGGGACCCATAGACTTTGAAGTCACCAAAGCCCTCTGGAGATAGCAGACAGGTATGGTTTTTGTTGAAGGTCACATTTGGATATTGGAAGAACTGCAGCCCTTTGATTGGTATGGGAATGGCAATACCTGATTGAGAAATGTAGAGAGAAAAGGGTTTGTGTTAAACACTCAAACACTGATTCAAGATTGATGAGACTGACTGTGATGGTGAAATTGGCAAGTGTTTAAATCTAGACTATTTAGACTATTTAGACTGCTTTGAATCTATTATTTGTTGAGATCAAGTTAGTTTTTTCCCCCCTTAAAATGGATTCAAGAATCAGTCTTGATTCTCACCTACCACCAACTGTCCTCCCATGACAATTGATGGAAATACGAATAAGCCCCGTAGATTTTCTTTTTACTTTTTTCAGTCATTCATTTAGATGAAAGCACATTGGAATGTGGAATGAGCTACCTTGGAACTACAACTGAGTGGGTGCTTAAGTTTTTTGTATTAACTGGCTGGAGAATGCTGTGATCATCCGGACTGTCTAGCTGCTTCTAAGAATAAAGCACTCGTGGATTTATATGACTTCTTTTTGTGCGAGTCTGGCCAATTCAGAGTCTCTCTGCATCTGTTTTTGAGGTTGATCATTGGATTGCCATCATCAGTGACATTGCATCCTTTGTGGGTCAGGTCAGATTAAGTACATCTTACCACTATACTGGGCAGTTTGCCTGGAGCTTTATCTGGTAAAATACAGTTCTGCAGAAAAGTGTTTAGTTGACGATAATAATGCATTTTACTTATTTATGCTCACTGACCCTTTTCTATCATTGAAATCTATCCTCGCTGTCCAATTCCCTCTGATGTGTTCACACTGGAGTTACTTATTTATTAAGTTTAGTGATTTTATTTGTTAAGACAATGAGAAGATGCGATCTTGAATCTGTGCAGAGACATGAGTGAATATTATGGATTCTTTGGTGCAAATGAGGTTTTGTGTTTAATGCCTGCGGAAGTAAAAAAAAATAAACCTCCCTGGGATGTTCTGCAAGTTCACCCATTCTTGGTATTTACATGGCTTAATGCGTCAAAAATACTGGCATGCTCGTAACTTATTAGCTTCTGCTTTGAGGATCCATCTCTGGGTGCATAAACCCCATGTTCTGTTTGGTAAGCACCAATTTATGCAAAACTGAATGCTGAGATCCCATGTTCGATCGGTAAGTATCACTTAATGTTCTGCTAATGTTAAAATTTCATTGTTAATATGATCTTTTCTACTTTATATGATCTTTTTCAAAAAATACTTTTTTGATTTATTTTTGGGAAAAAAAAAATGTCTTTTTAAAATTATGGTTTTAACAGTTATGATTTTGACGTACCGATAGAGATGAGCCAGACGAGTGCAATCTTGCCCATTACTTTGGCTCTGGACTTGAACTGGCTGTGTTGAATAGGTTTCTTAATGGCGACATAGCGGTCGAGGGAGATGGCACACAGGTGCATAATGGAGGCAGTAGAGAACAAGACGTCTAGAAAGAGCCAAATAGGGCACAGGAAATCTGTTAGGGGCCATGTGGAATCTGAAAAAGAGATTCATGTTCATACATTTATTCTTCGACCAACTCTGAGAAAATTTAAAACTAAAATGTTTTTGACATTGGAATTTTTGTGGCATCTTTTGCTTCTCGTGGATACACTTTAGGATGTATTAAATACATTGAGAGAATCTTCACCAAAAACCTAATAGATTAATTCCTTCAAGGACATTTGGACCATTTATCAAATGCTTGTGACTATGATCAAACAATCATTCACACTGCCACATTGAATTTGACTATAGTAAAGGAATTTCTGTTCATGTTGGAAGGCATGCAAACTATACTTTACTCATGACCACTTAACATTTACTTTGATTAAATACTGCATATAGAACCAGGGTTAAGTTTTTGAATGTTTTTTCTATTAGTGTAGTCAATGTGCATTTCAAACCAGGACTATAGTCTAGACTGATCTTGTGGTGTTCCAGAGAGTGAGCAGACCTCCTAGGTTTGATGGGCTTGAAACCATATGTTACTGGAGTTACTCAAGGCACTCTTTGAGTAAACAGGTCTCAGAAA
This sequence comes from Danionella dracula, assembly GCA_900490495.1. NCBI lineage: Eukaryota > Metazoa > Chordata > Actinopteri > Cypriniformes > Danionidae > Danionella > Danionella dracula. The sequence goes on from UELW01000778.1 coordinate 19,070,266, forward strand.
AGAGGTGATGGCACATGCTGAGGGTTCAAAAGGATTTCTTTAAAAATTGACTTTTTACAGTCAACCATTATGAATCTGGAGAACTTTGATCTGAAATCTTTGTTAATAATCAAGTAGTAATCAAATTGAAAACAAAAAATATGTTATAGTGAAATTATATTTGTATTAATTATATTTTTGCTTACAGTCCATTCAAATTAAACAAATGAAATGCCAAGAAGTAAATAGCTGGCAGAGCTCAGAACTTCCTCCACTTTCGACAAAAAATGTTTGGCATGATGTTGAACATTACGCCCATAGCTTTAAACCATCTAAATATTCGTTAGTATCCTTGTGTGGTTTGAAAAAAACCCTTGACACAAGAGTTCCATATTGCATATACAAAATGGGACATGAACTACTGTTGTTGTTGTTGTTGTTGTTGTTGTTTATTCACCTTATTGAACTGAGTTGGTGGAGTAGCAACTTGCATGTCAGATAGTCAAATTTAAATCATTGTTCTTTTAGAAATATTACAGTATTAAACAAACATAGAATGTAAAGAGATGTTTTCAAAAACAGTGAAATCATTGTTGTTGAAATCAACAACATACTGAAAGTTTATTGTAAAAGTGTTTGTGCCCCAATATTAGAATCTGAGTCCAGACTGCCTTTTACCCATTATTGTTGAATACTAACATTTGCAAGCATCTTATTAACCGTGCATTGGATTATTGCTTTATCTATTTGGTTCAGACTTTAATTTTTAAATTATCACACACTGCACTTTTTAACAAGGTTTCATGAATGTTCACTACTAGACTGGCAGCAAGTGTGTGTGTGTGTCTCTCCTGTGTTCTTGAAAGTCAAATAAAGAGACACTCTGCTCTACCGCATGTCAGCTCTGCCCTGCCAAGTCTCAACGAACTTGTATAAATATTTCCCTCATTCTCAGAGAAATGCATTCATGAGGTTCATGTTTTTAAGTTGGCTGGGGCTCTATCAAGCCCTGTGTAGCTTTAGCTTCAGTTCATGTCCTCACCTGGACTGCAGATGTGCATGTGTCCTGTGCTATAACTAAGGCTCTACTGTTTTAAAACGACGCCTAAAGTCTCTCCCTTTTAAATGACATCAATTGGTCAAACCTTTTTTATTTCATTTTGGAGATTATCTTTAATAACAGGCCATTTGTGATTTAATGTCTAGAGTTTCTGTGAAGTCTAATCTAGAGTTACATCATGGTATGTCTGCTCTATCTTCCTAAATAATTTGTTCCTCACTAAGATGATGCATGATTGTAACCTTTTCTCCTAAGGATTTAATTACCTGTCAGTATTCATGACTTCTGCAAAGCTTCAGCTACTAGCTGTAATCTTTTTTCACTTTCAGCCTTCTGCTTCATTTTTCTTTAAAGTCTGTTTGAGAAGACTTTCTTGCATGCAAAAGGAGTGATTAACAGTTTAATGGGTCTTCATTTTGAACAGAAACATCAAATGAAAGCCCACCCTTGGTTGTGTTTCTCTGGGTACTGTTTCTCAATACATTTCATATATAATGTTTGACATAAGTCTTAAGCAGGCCCCCTTCATGAGTTGAACCACAGAGGTGCTTTTGAAATGACTGGTGGAATGACCAGCTCTTATGGACATCAGTTTTGACTGTACTGTAGGGAGTCCTTGCTTGATGGTTTTCACAGCATCACAAAGGCTAACATTTAACCTTAAATCATTTGAAAGCTAAGCTGATCTAATTTCAAACAGTGACTATCAAGTTTTACTGGAAGAAAGACATCACACTACACGGTTATGACTTTGGATCTATTTATTATATGCTTTTTCTTTCTCTTCTGTAAACTAGAAATTCTAACCAGCAGCTGGTCAAAATCTCCCTTAAAAACCACTTGTCTGAAGTTTGGTTTAGGCAAATTACTCTTAAAATGTGTATAATGAACAAAAATACTTCCTTTCATTAGTTCACAGGGATTGAAATGGTCTGATATAATTTTCAATTATGGGAATCAACAGCCATTTTGAGTTAAACTTACTTTCTTGAAATTTACCTTGTCCATTCTTCTAAATTGTTTGAAAATTTTGCCTGAAACTTCAGACTTTGCAACCACTTTCTTATGCCAATATCTCAACAATGCTTAATTTACTAACATCAGACTCGGAGAATGTAATGAGAACCATGACCTGTAGCACTGTCTTTTGCTTTGTTTAGGACTGTCAGATTTAAGAAATGGCTTTTTGCCCCAATCACTCCTTAGCATTAGAAAATGAAATGTGTTTGAAGCCTCATTTTGTCAAATCGTATCCAATTTGGACATCTCTGCCATTTTCAATTTTCACAAACTACTGTTTTTGCAAATTCATTAAAAAAAACAATATAATACTTGTTACCATTATTACCATAATGACATGCAAGCAGTCATGTTTCTCACCAATTGGTTTTCTCTGTTTTCGTGTAACAGGACTTAGCTTGGTATATGTTTCTGAGGCAGTGGTACGCCATGGTGCTCTCTGCACTTATTTTTTTCAACGTTTGCATATACTTGGACCACTAATCTATTTAATAAATGTTACTTTCTGAGCCTGATGAGTTAAATCTCATTTAACTCTACCCAAATTAGCTACCCAAGCAGCAAAGCATTCGCAAATAGTTTTTCTTACAAATGCTTGGTCCAGTGTTACTGCTTACAGTTGTACTTAATATTAACTTTCCATTTGGGTTTGGGATTATAGATGTATACTTCTCTGTCTTTATCTTCTTCCTCTAGTTCTATTTCCTAGAATTGTTGATACAATTTCTATTATGAGAAGCTGAGATAGACTTTGACGGTGTAACAAATTGCGTATTGTTTCTCCACTAATGTAAGTTGCTTTGGACAAAAGCGTCTGCCAAATGCATAAATATATCACAAAGCACATAATAACCTGGGATATTTCCACACAAAGTTTTCTTATCTCTTCCCATTAATGCCCCTTTTTAAGTTTGAGTTCTTTTTTCCTCTTTTTTTTCTCTTAATGTAACTTCTGCTCTTGTCGATGCAATATTTTCATTTAGGCCTTAGTTGTGAGTTATTAAAAGTGTATCCTTTCAATATCAAAAGCATCTGAGCTGCAATTGAGACTGAATAGTTAAATGTTTAAACTGTACATGGTAAAATATAAATTAAAAAGTTTCTCTGAATATCAAACATCACTTGAGTAGCTAGCAAATACTGTTTATACAATATGTCTGGAGAAAAATGTGTGGATTAAGCTGCGAGTAAAGGCATCGTGCTTTTGCTCGTGAATTTGTAGGAGATTTACTTTGTTATAGGTGCTTGACTTCGGGTCAAGATGTTAAGTTTTGAGAAAACAAGCAGTTGGCATCACTCAACATCAATCTGCCATGGCTGACAAAGGTGTAGTTTGGCGAATGCTTAGTAATTTAAAAGCCGTTGACCCATACAATGTTTACTGGTGGAATATACTACTGTTTTGTGTTATTGTTGAGGATCTACCGTTTCAGAACTAGTGCCAGACCCTATGTTTTCTTGGGTGTAGCAAACTTGACCCTTGGGAATTGCTGACATGTCCAGTCATTGAGTTTCATAACTAAGTTTGTTAAATCATGTAAATATGTTGGAGGATACGTGCTTGACTCTTTGACTTAGTTGTATGAAAAAGTGAAATGATCTGGATTTGTCAAACTTTTTTGCAATTTTAATTCCTTTTTATTCTTTTTTTTTTTATTCGTTGTTTCATATTTAAATTTTAGATGGGTTTGTTGAAGCCCAAGTTCTCACTAAAAATCCAAATTTTATGTTATTTAATTCTATTAAAGGCCAATAGTCCAGAAGAACTTACTGTAGAGTACTGTGACCAGAGCAATGGGCATCACCAGCAGCCCCACCAGCAGGTCAGCCACGGCCAGAGACATTAAGAAGAAGTTAGTTGCGTTCTGAAGCTTTCGTTCCAGTGAAACTGCCAGGATGACCAGGATGTTCCCTCCAATGGTAGGGATGATGACAAGCAGGATGAGCAGTGCTGCCCAGCGGGATGGCAAGTCCTCGCTCTCTGATTGGTTGAGATGAAAGCCAGCCATTCTTTTAGGGGGACCTGTGCTTGAAATATTTCTGGGGGCTCGTCCAGCATGGTCACTGACTCTGACACACAGATCTGTTCAAATGTTTTCCAGCTGTTTACTGTGAAAAGATCATCCAGAAATTACTAACTCCATATGGAATTGGTTGGTCCACATCGTAGATAACCTTGACAATGTTAACATGTTCCTTTACAGTCCTGCAAATACAAAACAAAGGGTCTATATCTCAGCCAAACTTCAACTTTTATGAGTCTGTGTGCCTGTTCATTACTTGTGATTAGCAGTCTGTGCGGTCATTAAAGAAGGAAGCTAAGATCTAGCATCATTGATAATAGGAGTCATTAGTTCTCTTATCTGATCATTCAGTTCATAAACAATGTGTGTGTTTTCAGAAGAATGAGTTTTTATACTGGCTCCGTCCTGTGTAATATGTAAGAAGTATAGTTTGATGAAAGTCTTAGGCATTGCATCTTGTTTTTTTCTATACAATATTTAGGATTTTTACTTTATTTGGTAAAAATAATATACATTAGAATTATTTATTTTTAAGGGTAGGGGTGGTCAACTTATTTAAATTTTTTATTACATTAAAATCAATAATTGTTTAAAAAAACTCTAGCATTTTATATCCATTTTTATATCCAAAATTATACGCTTACCACAGTGTGTTACTTAAAAAAAAAGTAAGCTATCTAAATGAATAAGAAGATTTTCATTACTCACCTGATATCTGAACTCAATCATGTTTGCTTCAGTCCTGGTAATTTTCACCGTTTAACTCCATCGCGGTCCGTATGACTTGTCTGTTTAAAAGCAGACTCAAAGGAAACTGTGAAGTCCTGTGTAAGAGAAGCTCCAAAATTAATCCACCTTGTTGTTTCCTTGCTGAGGAATTTCCTCTTTTTGAACGGTCTAGCCGAATCCTCAGATGTTCTGCGATTCAACTCTGGAGATCAGAGCTCTGAGACGCACGACTCCCAACTCGTCCTCACATCCTGCATTTGCAAGCTTGCATACTCTCTTACTCTGCCTCTTTTCTCTCTCCCTCTCTCAACTAACCTCAAAGAACAGATGTCGACTTTTAATGGATGCAGTGTTTTTGGGTGTTGCGTTCTCCAGTACCAGTGGTTTTAATGTGTTCTTCAGAGGATATTTTACTTCGTTTGCATCCATACATGTAACTTCTTTCTTCATTACCTCTGAAAAATAAAAAAAAACGATTCTAACACTTTTTATGCATCTCTCATGTCTGCTGTTTATTGCCAATCTAGGTTAGTGACCCTTTCATTCACAAATTCCTTGCATTCATTGAAGGGGAATAAGTCGTCATTGAATTAAATTTTTGGGTATAGTCCGTCTTCCAAATAATTGTCTATGGTTTGTTGCCTAATATGAAGATCATTTTCTAAAAATCTATTATAATAAAAATTTAAAATAAAAGCACAAGTCAGCAAATAGTATAACACATAGAAATTCTTAAGAACATTTTTACCAATGAGAATAAGAAAACAAGACCCATAATACAGAAGTACCTTGATTTAACTTGTGGAGTAAAAACACATCCCATGTGAAGCAGTTTTTTTTATTATTTATTTATTTTTTTTTATTATTGCTGTTCAGGATAGTTGTTTTCCTGTTTAAGCAATAAAATCTAAAAGCCCATACCATGTTTCTCATGGGCTGAACATTGAAGTATGCTGCTGATGGTTTTCAGGTGTCAAGGACCAGATGGATTCATAACATGCTTTTTAAATTCACCACAGTCTGATGGGGTGCTTCAGTGTCGTCTACATTTTCTCCTATATTGAGTCAGGATGGACTGTTGCTTTAAATGAGTTGGAAACAGTCTTGTCTAGCTCCTCCTCATTGTGTAAACTGTCAGAGAACATCTGTTTCCCACCTTGTCATGGAGAACCTGGAGGTTATGGCTGCTCTCATAGAAAAGTGTTTGTTTTGCACAACTAAAGAACAAGTTTTCTCATTGTTTGGAAATGCTACAAATCCAAACTTGAGTAATTAAGTTGCCTTTAAAAATGGGGGCTGTGTTACATTTTTAAAGGATTTTAAGCACTATTGTGGGTTTGGCTTTCAGGAACGGCATGAACTATACTTGCCTTCGAGAGCTGGAGTGTGTCAGGCTTTGTCTTGTTTACAGACGTTCACTGTAAAAACCATTCAGATAAAGCACATTTAAGAAGAAGCTTTCACTTAGATGGTTAAGAGGCTTTTAAAGATGTAGTTCAACCACAGATTTATTTTCTTTTGATTTAAAAAGCTTTGTCTGCTTCCGTGATATGTTTTGCTCTACGTTGAAACTCAACAGCCACTGAAGAAAAATAATTGTGAGTTGTTTAAAGTGGTTATTATCCAGTGAAGTGGCTTGTCTGGTGATTACCAGACTGACGTGTTCCCTACACATCAAGAATTTCCTCATTGCATTGAGGAATCTGCTTATTGTGTGTGCTTTGCTTCATAGTCCAGACTGAAAGATTGTGTTAGTTTTTATCAAGGTGAAACTTATACTTTACTTCTCAATCCGTAATAAAAAGTGATTATCAGCTTGAGGCTAATTTCATAAGTGAGCAAGTTCTCATTCTCTATGTTAAAACTGACCAACTTTGGAACTTTGGATATTCTTTTCTCTCTGCCTGTCTTCTACACTTCGTGTCTACACTTCATACTCTGCCAATGAGTGCGCCACTGTCCCCAAATGTAGTGGAGTGGTATTGCAATTTATTCTAGAACAAAAAAAAATAGAAAAATAAAAAAAGCATTCTCTACGAGGTCAAACATGCCCCCCTTAATGGAGCCCCACTATTTGAGAACCACTGCTCTAGTCCAATGTAAACCCTGACTGAAATGTCTCTATAACAGCAAGTATTTAGATGTTTGATTAGATGTATGTTTGTGTCTACAGAACTCCAGAGCAATGTCCCAGTGTTGTTTCTCTGCTGTCAGAGAGCTACAATCCACATGTCCGCTACGGCGCAGCCATGGCTCTGGGCATCTGCTGTGCTGGCACAGGAAACAAGGTGAGTTTTCAAGGACTAACAGTTCTAGCTTTGCTATAATTAAAATAGTTAATGAGAACAGTATTGCTAAAGACCCTCTACTCTACTCTACTTCTTACCATTCACTTTTTTTGAGGTCATTTATTATATCATCATGACTCCCATGTAGAATCAGTATTTAGATTTTACTTGTGTTCAGCATCATCAACCTCGTCGAACAGACATGGATCTTTATGTTGGATTGAAATTCTCTTTAGCCAACTAACTCTAAACATCAATATGTAAAGTCAGGGAAAAATTGACTATAACTTGTATATATATTTTAATTTTGTGAGTTTGAAACTACATTAACATAAGCAAAACATCTAAAAGTCACTTTACCTTTAATCTTAAAAGCTTATCTTGTGGTAGACAGACCATTAAACCCTTGAAAACACCAAAGTAGGGTCAACCCACAACCAAGAGAACTATTGGAGATCAGAGTGGTGCTATTAGATTATAAAGAGGCTTAAGTTGGTTCTAAATCTCTCGAAATATTGACTGATAGTCACAGAACAGTCGTTAAGCTGTTCGGCCTGTAACCCATACTCCTGCATCACATAATGTTGAAAGTAGAGATCTTGATCATTTGTATTTAATAAAGATATGATAAGTACAGATGCAAACTTCCTCAGAGGTGGTGGGATATCTGGCCGATGGGAAGATTAAATAAGTAAAAGCATTGCTCAAATATTTTTGTATGCAAACATCAGTATGGAGTTTACAGCTCCATTGTCCATGACAATGTGGTTTGAATGACTATGTAAGATCGTAAGTAAATACTGAAGTGAAAAACAAGAGTTTAAAAAGAAATTCAGTTCAGTAAAACATCACTACAAGTAAACTTTAGAGAACAGAGCAGCATAAAGAACACTTTAACTTTAGAAACTTTAACAGAGGGAACAGAAAAAATAGTGGAATGTTTTCCATGCAAAATAGGCCTAATGTATTTTCAGACACCTCGTAGTCTCAAAGGTTTCACTGGGTAGGTCATTTCTCTCTCTCCCTCCCTCCTCTAATTTTCCACAAAGGAAATTTGGAGGCGCAATGAAAACTGGAAAAATGTCCAATATTCTTTTTCAGTAGAAACAACTCTTAAAAAGTTATGCACTCTTATTTTTAACTGTTTTGAACTGTCCATATTAATCAGAAATAGTATCAACATATACAATATAGCACTCGCTTTCCTCTATTTTCTAGATAACTGGAAGAAATATTGAAAATGCTGACAATAAGTCAGTATTTTTTTAATTTTTTAAATTTTTTTCACAAGATTAAAAAATGGAACCAATTTTTTTTATTAACTTTGTTTATTTATCTGTTCTAAAGTGACAAATTGGTGGTTAGTCTTTAACTTGGCATGAACGAATGAATGGATCCTTTGGATCAGCGTTTGCTGCTGTTTTTTGTGAAGCTTGGTAATACTAAGTATTTTTTTAATAGGAGGCCATCAATCTGCTGGAACCCATGACCAATGACCCAGTAAACTATGTTCGACAGGGGGCGCTCATCTCCTCAGCCCTCATCATGATTCAACAGACCGAGGTCACCTGTCCAAAGGTAAGAGTGGGTTACCACACACATTGTTATTTGTTTTGTTTTTTACATCCTCTTAACTGGAAAGCATGCATTGCATTGCCAAAAAAATGCAAAAAATCATCATGATTGTGATCACTTGTTTTTAGGAGTCAACAGGTGTATACATGACATTTGCTCAACAAAATGAACACACTCACATTCTTGAACACAATCTCAACACTCTCAATCTTTTATGACTTCACGCCAAAAATGTTGATGGAATTTTAGTATTTATACTTTTATTTATTTATATTTTACTCCTTTGATGTTCAAAATGAATGCTATTAAGTGTTTGTTGTTCTCAATGTTGCTGTCAAATATGAACTCAGAATAACGAAGAGTAGTTTGTGTATTTTCTGATGTGTTTAAAGGCCTTTAACACATCATAATTTGTCATAAAAGAGAATGAGTCAGGGTACATTTTTTTATAAAGCAGAAGAGGAATCTGAAAAGTTTTATCGTTTCTCACTAAAACAGAAGCTCATCTTTGATTGCTTCTGAAGTTAATGTACTTCAAAAGTCTGCGGGGCAGTTGGAGGTGCTAGTGATGTTACTGACAACATTCTGAAGAGGCAGACGAGCTGCCACTTCAGGGACTTGTTTGACCCAAAACAATCCATCTGCGTGAGGTGTTCAGCTGTTTCTCTCACAAGCAAGCAAAAATTTTGTTCACAGTATTTGAGTGTAGAACCTCAAGTCTACATTATGGAGGAAATAGCATAAAAACTATTTGCATGTCATCAGCATACTATCTTCAGCCACAAACCGGTCATCCAGTCTGCCACATTGAATGATGAGCTTTTTTTCGATGAAAAATTTTAATGACCACAAAACATATTTTACCGGCTTGGTTTAAAGGTGCTCCTTTAAAGTACAGTGTCCCCTTCACTTTACTAGTGTGCGAGCAACCACAAAGATCAGCTCCTCTTTTGTCCTCATTAGCACCACATCCATCAGCAATCTGGTTTTCTCTAACCAGGCTCAGACACGATTCACTTCATTGGGAACCGGTCATGAGTTGACAGTTGATTTGGCTTGAACAAAATGCCTTTAATGTCTAAATTGTCAAAACAATTAATGCAGGATTTTATTCATCATGTCCATTAAATTTAGTTTTAATCAACTATATTTACCTGCTATTAATATTAGTTGACCTTATGGACCATATGGACTTGTGGCCTTTATATGTTCCAAATATGATTCCTCTGCAATGACTGAAGGTACATTATCGAGAGGAACTGGTTGGGTTTTGTGGGTATCAGAGACTACACAAACTAAAAATGAACAATAGCCTGTCATCTTTCTGTTTATTATAGCATCTGCGTTTAAACCAAGTGATAAATATTGAGCTCTAATAAAGTCAGGCTCGTACATTGTGGTTTTGGAGTCATGCTACATTAGCGTGTTTTTCAGGGTGATTTTCCTTCTCTTCCACCACATGATTATTACCAACCTGAGAGTTTTACAGCCACATGAAGGCAGATTTGATCTGAAATCCCTGGTTTATGGAGTAGTAAAGTGCAGGAGTTGTAATAATGGAACTCATTTGTTAAATGTCCAATGTGGGCACACTTTGATTCCGGCCTTATTTTTATGAGTCTGGCTAAGAAGCTTTGGGAAGGAAAGCTAGTGAAATGTGTTTGGCTCTGAGTTGGAATTTAACCAGAATGAGGGGAAATCAATCCTTTCTCTCTGTCTACAGACATCTTTCTGGCTTGTGAATTCTTGTTGAGTTTGACCCATGTCCATCTGTTGTAGAAGTTGAACCATCGATCAGTTTTACATAAGCTTTCATTGTCCACAGGTGAACCAGTTTCGACAGCTCTACTCCAAGGTCATCAATGACAAGCACGATGATGTCATGGCTAAATTTGGGGCAATCCTGGCACAGGGTATCTTGGATGCAGGTCAGTGTCAGTTTCTACGTTTAATAAGCAGTTTTACTTTACAGTTAAACATTAGTTTAGGGGCTTGTTACCTCTTCAACCTAATTATATTTCTTTTGGGACTTACAATTTTGCATTCTATATTTAACTGGATTGTATTCATGTTTATACCTTTTAGGAAGTTAGGTTGGGAGGGCAGATTTGTGATGTGGTGTAGATTGTACAATTTTCAGAAATTGTAGTCAGGCTATAAATTTGTTTATTGTAATTTACTTGATCAGAATTGAAGTCAAATTATAGTATTTTGGACATGTTTATAGGTGACATGCCAAAATAGTCAAAAATGCATTTATTTTACAGGTGCTCAATGAACTGCATCACATTACTTATCGCATACTTATTTATCTTTCATATCATGTGGGTTTTTAATGACACAAAGTAAAAATTATGTATCCTTATAATTGTGACTATAAATAGTCTGCTTCAATTTGTTACCTTATATAAAATAAGGGAGGCTTTTCAGTTGTAAATGTGTGATCCAGTTTTTTGTGCAGATGTTGATATTGTATTCTATCTGTTTTGTTCTTGCATTAACTGGATGAGTAAACGAGCAGCTCTTATAGCCAAGGGAAATTTTCCATGTCTCCAAAAACTATCCCTCTCAATAACAGTCTTTTGTCCAGCTTGATTCAGGATCCAGTTTAGCAGCAAGTTTGGGCACATGTAATTTCAGTTGTCACTAATGATCTAAGATGTTTAAGTCACAGAGTCAAAACAAACAATACAGGCTGTAATTTCTCCACACATTACTGTCAAAGCCAACAGGAAGTGTGTGGTCCTATAATTTAACAGCCAATGACGCATCTCTACTATTGTTTGCCAAATCGATCTTGTAAACCAATGTGGCAAATCCTCTCCTCGTTCCTCTTCACAATAGCATTGTTCTGAATCCATACTCTCTTGTTCCATCCTGGCTCTCATCCCTCGCTCTGCTATTGTCTGATCCTCAGGCAGAAGCGTGGAACTGACTTTGGCTGAGACATTCACTTCATCTCATGTTAGCCGCCTAATTCTGCTCCATGTACTGTACCCCTTGACAGGAAAAGCTTGTTGAGTGGTGCAATTATTCATCAAGAGTGTGCCTTCACCTGCCTTCTGCTTGCAGCAACACACTTTGTGGCTGTAGAAGCACTGATGGATATGGTGTGAAAATGTTGGGATGTATACTAGGATGTTGTTCCACTTTTGAATGTTTCCAGCAGTTAGCGCCTCATTACTAAAGGAAAGAACTTGCAAAATGACATAAATTGAAGATCTGGGCCCAACTCTCAGAAGTTGATCAAATTTTTGGAGGGTATTTTCAAGTCTAAAAAACAGGATAATTTTTAAAATCGGAATCATCTCAATGGTTTGTTAAAATACCCCTCTTACCTAATCAGTAACACTCTGTTCATAATGAGCCATATTAAGTTAACTATTTAATTAATCTTTGGGTTGTTTCACTCAAAGTAGTTTGAATTAAAAAGCTTCAGATATAAAGTTAGTGTAGCCTAGGGACACATGTTTTATCTTTTTTTAAAGAAAACTCCTAGATGTTTTGGGATAAAGAGCTGCACAGTTTTTAATTGCTTGTGATTTTTGTGCTGACATAAATCCATGTTTAAAGAGGTGAAACCAGGCAAAGGGTCTTTTCAGTAAATCATATTTTCAGTAAATAATGAGCTTTGGTGAAAAATTGTTTGAAGGAATAATTCTGCAGAATACTTTGAATATTACAGGACAACTTCTACAGGAATGGTCATGATTTCACCAAACGTAACCTCCCATTGTTTGTTTTCAGGTGGCCGCAATGTGACGATCTCTCTACAGTCACGCACGGGGCACACACATATGCCCTCTGTGGTGGGCCTGCTGGTCTTTACCCAGTTTTGGTTCTGGTTCCCGCTCTCTCACTTCCTGTCTCTAGCCTTCACCCCCACCGCAATCATTGGTCTTAACAAGGACTTGAAGGTGAGAGCAGTTCCCCTAAATTCCACTGTCTGCTGCAACTTTGCTGATAAAGTCCACAAACACACGCTAATTAATTTAATTGCAGTAGTATATTAGTGTTACATTTTCTGATCATGAAGGTACTCTTTCTCTAAAACCAGATGATCAATTTATCTTGATTCTACTAATTCAGCAAGCTCAAGGTGGATATAGCGTTGCAAAGAAACCAAACCATTCTTTCTGATCACCACTTTTTGGACATGTGTTAAAGTGTAGTGACGCGTCTTGAGTGATGTGACTTAAACAAGCCCCCTCCGAACTGATACTGAAAGTCGGTGGAGACACAAATGCGTTCTGTGTGGAGTTGAACTTACCATACAGCCATACCAAGCTGGGTAATATCATTATGGATATCCAGGTGAAAAGCTGCTTTTATTATTATTTAACGTGAAGAAAATGCTACCCTCCTGCTAAATGTTTCGTTGAACTCTATAGAGTAGTACTAACTTCTATAAAGTTACATATTTGTTTCAAAATCTATGCAATATTTGAAAAAAATGTCTTCTGGTTTGTGAGTATATATCAGACATTCGCTTATTTAATTTAATTAATCATTAAAATCAATCCTGTTGATGAATTAAACTTCTATCATAATGAATAAACCTAAAAATATTATTTGTTGGTGAAAGGAAATAATGTAAAAACTACTGTAAAACTAATCTGAAGAACTCTTCGTTTAATTTGCTGGATATTTGCACAGAATTGTGGGGGATTAGGCTGATAGAGTTTGGAGTGTTGCAGATCACACGTTTGAATGTTTTTTTTTTTTTTGAGCTACAGCTTGTCCCTTGGTTTGATTTTTTTAAATCGCTATTTGACTGTATTATGTAAATCACTGGGAGGCTTGAACATCAGGGGCTCCAGAGCTGAAACACAGATTTTTTTCTTCCATACGTTGAATCAATTAGTGAACAGCATGTGCATCTGCTCATGTTCTTAATCATTTAACAACATATCCCCACATCGTTTTTTTTTTTTTTGTGCACTTCCAGAAACCCATGGTTAAAAAGATTAATATATTTGCGGGTTAACCAGCGCAGTCTGAGTTGCTCCAATACATTTATTCATAAAATCAAGCTCTTTAAAAAGTGTCTCCCTAACCTTCCTTTCCTTAACTGGATGGAAACATTTGTTGAAATGATGATGAAAAACATTTCCCAAATATACATTCAGTTCTAGTCTGTCAACCCTACCCTTGGAGATGAACGGTTGTGTCCTGTTAACAGATGCCGAAGGTCCAGTATCGCTCCAACTGCAAGCCCTCCACCTTCGCCTATCCTCCCCCCCTGGAGGTGCCAAAGGAGAAAGAGAAGGAGAAGGTCGGTGTCCCCTTAAGCCTTTTTTTTCTACATCCAAACGGCTCTCTCTGCGTAGAATCTCACAGGTGTCCTGTTGTTTCTCTTCAGGTTTCCACTGCTGTTCTGTCCATCACAGCTAAAGCCAAGAAGAAGGAGAAGGAAAAAGAGAAGAAGGAGAAGGAGGAGGAAAAGATGGAAGTGGTAAGATTGGCCAGCAACAGAGGAAAAGTGATGCAGATTTAAAACAGACATCCTAATGAGAACAGAATGATTAACCTTTTTAGCATTTGAGGGATGATTCAAAGTCAAATTTGCTAAGCCAACCCAAGCTAATAATAGCTTTTAGTTTGTTGTTGTTTTTTTCTCTCAATAGTTTCCAATGCAGTCTCAGATGGCGCATTCTGGGAATCATATAAACTGTTAACATAATATTGTTGGATTGACTTGGATTTATTCAGTTTACTCACTAAAAATATACAAGTTTTGAGTCTTCTTAGCAGCTCTTCTGTACTCATCTTCTGTTCCGTTCAGGAAACTCAGGCCGAGGCTGAGAAGGAAAAGGAGAAGAAAGAGGAGGAGAAAGAAAAAGAGAAAAAGAAGGAACCTGAGCCCAGCTGGCAGATGCTGGAGAACCCGGCACGAGTGATGCCTGCGCAGCTCAAGGTCCTGGCAATCCCTGAGAGCTGTCGATACCAGCCGTTCAAACCGGTCAGTACACTGCTCGTATCTGTGAATGAGTGATCTGAGACAGTGTGATGCAACATTAACCTGCCTGTGCAACCTCAGCTGCAGACAGGAGGCATTATAATCCTGAAGGACAGCAGCGAGGAAGACGAGGAACTGGTGGAGCCGGTTTCAGCTCACGGCCCTAAGATTGAAGAAGAGGAGGCGGAGCCCGAGGCTCCAGAGCCCTTCGAGTACATTGATGACTGAGGTATGGTTTTAGTATCTATTTAGCATCTGTATTTACACAGACCTTTTCTGATTTGATATTGTCAGATACAAATAATTATTGTTAGTTGAGGAGTACCCTTGGTTTATTTGTTGTTTAGGCAGAGAAAGTGATTTATGCCTTCACTCATCTTTCTTTACACTATTTAATCAACTTAAAAAAAAAAGTGAAGGGAACGTAACCAGTTGGCCAGATGTGTAGTGACCTATACCAGCAATTTGTGCTCTACATTTAACCCGTCCCAGTGAACAAACACACCGTGAACACACACCCGGAGCAGTGGGCAGCCATGGCTGGGGCGCCCGGGGAGCATTCGAGAAACTGGTGCCTTGCCCAAGGCCACCACAGCTGTGGTTGTTGAAGATGGGAGAGCAAGTGTTTCATAACTCACACCATCTTCAAATCTGTAGATCTGGGGTTTGAACCGGCGACCTTGTGATCACAAGTCGATCTCCTTATCCATTAGACCACAACTGCCACTTAAGAAATTTGTCTTTTTTTTTAAAATAAGCTTATTCTTAATTTCCCCAGTGTGTTCAAATGAGAATGGCTAAATTGTTTTCAAAAAGAAAAAAATACATGATGATGGCCCTCAGTATAGCTTAGCTTAGATCAGTGATCACCTAATACGGTCGTGTAGCGATGCACACGACTCTAGCTTTGTTTAGTTTATCAGGTGGGTTTCATGATTTTTCAATCAAAAACCTGTAATGCTATGACCCTCCAAAATCATTTTTGGTGATCTCTGGCATAGATCATTGAATCAAATTAGAAGATTTCCCATTTAGGCATGATGAAGAATGTCATGCTACTGTGTATGTACACAGTGATTAAAAAAATAATATCACTAGGTTTCAACATAGCTTTGAAAATCTGTATTTAATCAATGTCAAGAGTGCCTAACAAACTTCAGAGCTTCTTTAAATCAACAGAAAAATTTTTTTTGCTCTCCTTTTCTTATTTGAAGAGTCCTTCTCTTCTTTTTGAATCACCTTGTATTATGATTTAGGTTTTTTATAATAAAGGGCGGGGCTAACCGACTAAAAGCCTCTCTCCAGCCTTGAGGTTTCATTTTTGTCATTTGCAATCCATCAAATCATGTCTTTTTGTGCATTTTTAGCTAATTTACCTCAGAGCCTCGTTTTCTTTCTGCTGAAAACTACGTGACATCGCGATCACCATTTTCATGTTCTTTACAGTCAATGGTTATACCGCCAAACAAAGTGATTCAAAGTGTGAAAGTTGGTTCAGCAGCATAAGATGATTTAGGCTTGAAGAAAGTGTTTTCTTGGCTTCAGAGCTATATTTCAGTTGATCGGTTGTGTTTTTCATTCCCTGACTATTTTTCTTGTGTCTCTGTAATAATTTTTGTCTGAACTAGATGTTTTCTATATGATCTAAGATGTGCTTTGATTTAAACCCTTCTATTTCTTACAGGTTATGGCTGTGTGCGTTCATCGGCTGCATCTTCTCCAACTCCAGTTTCCAACTCGCTCCCTTTTTTACATTGTGTTCTCTTCTTTCGGTCTGCTGTTGCCACAAAACATTGTTTTACTTGATTGATTTCAGTTAACACAATAAAAAAACTCTATGTAGATCCTCTTGTAGAGTTATGTTATTCTTTACAGTTAGAAAATAAACTTTAGAGCACATTTTCTGCAGGTGTCATCTAGACATGCATACACACAGAATCATGCATTATATCTTTCAATAAAGTGTTAAATCCACGATAGACATATAACCGCTTTGAGAGGTTTATGAATTTTAGTTTTAGCACGATTCTGTATTCTGTTTCTTTATTCAGCTTTCATCTACAGAACGTCATGCCATTTTTTTTTCATGAGTGCGCAGCCGGAGATTGACTTTCGTGTTCAAGGGACTCTGTAGCTGTAGATACTTGAGTATATCGTAGATTGAAAAAAGTTCAATAGATTTATTTTTTTAACATTATTTGCTGGAGAGAAAACATGAAGTTAATCATCTAGATTCTATCCTTGTTGAGTCACGGTTCACTGCAGTCAGATTACAAATTAATTTTCATAAAGACGCATGTAATTCAAATACGACAAAAACTGATGTGAGACATGTGATCAATTACAATGCAAGTGCCTTATATTAAATCTCTTAAACATGAGCTTATCCATATATCGCAATCAGTTCAGTTAGTATCTTAAAACTTTCTATTGATGCATTATTTCATATGTTATAAGCAACAAACATTTCCAAGTAAAATCAATATCTGTTATGAAACAAAACCATGAGGATGGAATAATATTGCTACAACTATATTCTGCGGTTCCTTCTGGTGTGACCCAGTGAAAAGTGCATTTGAGGCTTTATAAACACATGTAGTGATTGTTGGTCGCTTTGAATAAAAGCATTTTGTGAAAGCATAAATATGATCATGGCTAAAATGTATCATAACAACATCCCTAAATCCAGCAGGAAAACAGGTGGCTGCTACAAGTGATGTCATGGACATTAAACATTGCGTTAGCTTTATGAAAGAGTCTCCATATTGTAGAGAAATACCTGTAAAATAATAAAAAATTAAAGTGAAAATTATACTAAATATTCGAGAGACCCACCATATTTATTTTGTGCAAGAGTGGATTATTACTGCATCATACTATATGCATTATACTTCAAAACATTTTTTGGCAAATTTAGAAAATGTAAATTTTTTCATTTGTTGGATGAATTTATAGCCCACTGCAAATTTTTACTCATAACCCTGTACATTTTGTTCCTCAGCCGCTTTCTATAGAAACTTCCAGGTGACTAACAAATTTGATGGTATGCATACAAAAGCTTTCCATCTGACAGGAGAAAGTCGTTAGTCACACATCTCCTTCTGTTGCCCTAAAAGGAAAGAATTTTAGCGAAACCCTTATTTCCCGTATGCCTTTGTGGTGTGTTTGGGAACGGTTGGCCTTCGTGCCAACTTTCAGACTTCATCTGTTTTGCTTTGTGATTGAGAGATTACGGTCAGTTCTTTTGATAGTGAACTGAAGTTGTAAATTCCTCTGTATAGAGGTTGCGAGATCTGTATTTAATTCTATGCATATGAGTGATCTTTGGATCTCTCAGGCTGTTGAAACCGACACCTCATATTTGAGTAACTGCTGAAGTCTGCTGGGCTGATGGAGAATCATGATGTATCAAAGGAGACTTGGTGAATCTGATCATCTATAATGTTCATCGACTGCTAAGTCTTTGCAAATGATATTTGTGAATGAATACCTCTGCACCGCAAACGAATGATGATGGAGCAAAGGTTGTCTTTTCATAGGGTCACCGGGGGTGCTGGAGAAAGGTTTACGAAAATTGTCTGGTCACCAGTGCGGTTCAAAGCTTTGTGTTTGTTGTACATATGTTGTAGTGATTGAACTGGGAACAGAGGCCAGTTTTATGACTCCTCAAGGGTTGTGAAAGTTGTGGAGCTTGGCAAGAATGTATACATCGTGGGTAGATTTACAGCAGTTTTTAAAGAGTTTGCCTAAATGTTCAAACAGGCAACGATGGACTGTGTACTTGGAAATGTACAATGTTTGTGCATAAGATTGCTGGTGGTGAACTTAAAATGAGTTTTCAATCAAGCGGTATTCAAATTAAGAACTTCTACAGGTAACATTTCCATAGTCATGAAAGAGAATCTGGACTGACTTCAGAGCTTGCCTATTGGAAAAGCTAGTCAACAAATTTGTCATATGTTCAAGATTGTTCTGCACATTTACCAACTCTCACGTGAACACTGAGTAATCATCTTGTTGAACATTGTTCTTGTGCTTTTTCTTCTTTGGGTTAAGCAAGTTTCTAGTCTAGAGCACTGGTTCTCAAACTAACGCTGGTGGTACTTGGAAACCTGTGGGTTGTACAGAAGCGGACAGCTGGCATTGTATGTGTGTGGAGGTGTCAAACTAAAAAGTATCGGTGTTGGCATTGATTAATTGTGACCTATTGGTTAAAATGTTGTTTTTGTTAAGGACTAGTCCAATCCTTTCACAGACCCTTCACTCCAGCCTCAAAAAATGAGTATGAAAACGGAGCAATTCTGCTGGAGTCTTTGGACTGTTAGTGCTCTAAATCTCAGTCCAGTCTCACACTAAGTGCCATTTTCCTGTTGGTACTATTCTTGTGCAGGTAAATCATATAACATTAATTTAAGGTTGTTTAAAAGCGAAGCAAGTCATGCACAAATGTATTTGTGTATCAATTAAACATAACATATGTTTAATTGATGAAAATATAATACAAATTTTTCTCCTTGCTATCCTAGGAAATAAACACCTAAATATCCTCATGAATTATACAGTAAAGAAGCAGTTTTGCACAATAATCACTTTTAATCTTGTATTATCTTTCAAACTAAATGATTTTGGGAAGATAGGGAAACCCATGCAGACATGGGGAGAACATGCAAACTCCACTCAGAAAGACTCTTTGAAAGTCCTCTGTTGAGGATACAAAAGCCCATCAACCTGAGGAAACAAAGAGAGAGAGAGAGAGCTGCATCAGTTATTAGTGAATATTAATAACACAATTATTAGTGACATTCACTATTTAAAGATTCTGTCATCAATTTTCAGCACCATCCATTGCTCACGTGCTGGTCAATATGGCTGCAGAGAGCCAGAATAACACAGTTAACGTTTTTAGAGAAGACCATTATCGTAAGCATAACAATATATGAACAACACGTCCGGTAGTGAAAATTTCCCTTGTCCTCCTCACAATCTCAGGATGTTAAACCCCACAGTCTCTGGGTTTAATTCTGTCCCTGATACAACAATCTTTTACCTTCTACTTTTGAGCTGTACTGATCTACCTCTGATTTTGCTGCTGCATCTGCAAGAGTCAGTCAGCCATTACTGTGATAAAACAAATAAGCTCTAAGGTGAATCAAGGGTGCTCCAGGATCTCCTCCAGTATTGCTTGATCGTTTGGATTGAGCTTCAGACACTTACTGACCAAATCCTTACACTCTGCTCACAAAAAGAAAAGAAAAACTTAAAAATAAAAACATGTTTGTTTGTGCCGAATAAAAGTGAAGATTTTAAGAGAACAAATTGCCCTGCTTTATTTCTCATTTAGTAACATTGAAGTGTGAATATCATTTAAAAAGCCAGAAGCTAGACTTTCTAATCTCAGCTCTCACACAGCTCAACGTGCTCTTCGAAAAATCTAAGCAGCTCGTTGGCTTAGCATTACTAAAGTTCAGATTTAAGCTTTGGGGCTCTTTTGAGGAGTCTTTTTAAATCAAGGATTGAAACCTAGCTAACCTGGCTGTCTGTAAACTTGTTCACTCAACACCAACAACAGACGAGTCTTGCAAGATTCTAATTCAAATGTCAGATTGGATGTCAGCCTTCATTAGTGTCAGTTCTTTCTTAGATCACATATCTTCTACATTTTGGCAGCTTATAACAGCTTTGGAGATTTGTTTATACAATATATGTATTTCATTTCAACAACAGTGACTCTCCTTTCTTTCGACATTGACAGGTTATATATTTTGAGAAATATAAAAGAGGAATTTTTTGATGTGCAGTACCTAATTTCTCGCAGCTACACATAAACACTTGTTTCCAAAGACACATTTTTTTTATCTAATGTGTACATTCTGATGCACTTACTCCTGTAAACAGTGTCAAACATGTTTATGTTGCAACAGCATTCATTCTAGTATGCCCACCTACATTGTTTTCCCTTCAACATCGATGTATCGAGCACACTCATTGTTCAGTTGTAGGTTAACAACTAAAATAATATGGACAGCAGCTGAGATGATTGCTTCATACAGGACAAAAACACAACTTTGTGCAGCGACTTTCTTTTTAGTGTAGACTATTTTGTATTGCTATGTGTTATTTTGTATTGCTGTGTGTTATCCAGATGTGTTATGCAGATCTATCCACTGGCTCAGTTAAACTCTTCTTTCATAAGATAATATAAGTTTGTGCTACTTAGAAAAACTGACTAGCTGCTAACATTAACATTTTATGGTTCTGGTGAGGAGAGAACTCGTGCACTTTCAAGAAAATAAATAGAAGTCTTTACCTTATGGGAGGAATATACCATGTGTTTGATGATAAAACAATGTTCCTGTTGTGTCTCTTATTTAAGTGCAAAATTCAGGTGTGCAAATACATTTACTTGATCATTTTTATCCATCCATCTTCTTGTAGGCTTTGCCCCTTACTGGGTTGCCACTGTGTAAAGAACCGCCAACACATCTGGCATACAATTTACGCATCAGTGCCCTTGTTTTAACCCAATTTACCTGTACCGTATGTCTTTGGATTCTTAGAGTGGACATCAAATCACGTTAGATAAGTTAATTTTAAAATACTTGAACATATCTTTGGAACGCTACATATAAATGAGTTGAAAGCAATATATTTCCAAAGAGAACAATAAAGTTGAAAATAATCATGATTTCAAATATTGCGCAAATAATTGTGATTAACATTTCCCAATAATCAGACAGCTCTACTGTAAAGTAATACAGTAATTACACTGTGATCCAAATTTAAACTGACGAAAAATAAATTGTAAACAATAACCTTTGGAACTAATCAGGTGGATATAGTCAATATGTGAAGTCTCTCTTTTCGTCCATTGGTTCAAACGAACCAAACAAAAAAAAGCATGCTTACAATTATTTCTGTGAACTAGTCCAGTAAAGAAATAAAATACATGACTTACAACTTTAACAAAAGTGACATTCGCATTCTTCAAACCATGTTTGATTGCAACTTGAAAACAACACATTAAAGGACAATGTTCTCATTATTTTTAAAACAGATTAATTCTATGCACACAAACTTCAGATCAAAGTCGGTAAGTAAGCATTACCTGATTTTCAGATTCCTTTATAAACCACACCAAAGGCTTCCGGCACTCAAAATGTCTTTAAATGTATACAGAGCATTCACATCTTTAAAAAAACAGAAGAGAGGGTAAGGTCCAGCCTATTCTTGTAAATGAACAGTTACAGCAATAACTATCCAACCGAAAGGATATTTAAATGTGCAAGATTTGTATACTGTCTGCTTATAGAATCAGAAAACAAGAGCCAGACAGGAAAAGAATGAAGAAGACTCACCACTGCTAGACCCATAATCAGAGGCTTCAGTGACTGAAGAGGTTTCTCTGCGTCTGCTTTCGTTGAACTCTGAAGCCCAGAAGGGCCTGAGATGGGCTCTGGTTCTGGTTCATCCTCTCTGTCTAGACCTACTACATCTTTCACCATTACGACACAGCGTAATTTCTTCTTTTTGTTCCTGATTCGGCTGTTGTCCGTTTTCTTGTGGGTATGCAGCAGAGAAACATTTCTCTCAAGGTTTACCCAACTCTCCTGTAGAAAGCACAAATCTGTTTCTCACTTTGTTTGGGAACTCCTATAGTTACACAAACAACACAAAAGAATAAATAAATACACTCAGTCATTAGTTACTGCAATTATGTTTTAAAGTAAAGTGGAAATTAGCTGTTTTAAGCAAAGACTGCTTTAATATTTACTTATGCAGAGCATTTTTTGAATTCTTAATAATAAAAAAAAATAAATACATAAAAAAAAAACACCTCTGCTTAGCTCATGGTCAGTGTTTGCGGTGCTCATACAGGGTTCCTCTTCAGACACCTCTGTACACACAGAACAGAAGGTCCGGGTGTAGGTTCCTTCTCTTTGTGGAGATCCTTAGGTTGTGAAATCTCCTGAGGTTCTGGAGACACTTTGTTTGTTCTTGATTTCTTTACAACGTTCCACGCTCAACTGAAGAAAGCATAGATCCCAAGCATGCATCTTCTTGAAGCTGCAAAAGATTAAAATGCGAGAATATTTAAAACAAGACAAACAGATTCAGTATTTGTAAAACTGTGTGTTTAGTTCTTTCTTACCCACTACAGATGATGAGCTAAAAGAATGGAAAGTTTGATTAAATAGAAAACGAATAGCTGAAAATGATGCACATTATATTGACATTAATTTGAACAGGAAAACTTAAAATGGATGTTGAAAGTACTCGATACGTTACTTTTCAAAACTTCAGGATGGACTGTTACGGGTAAAAATGCTGAAGATTCACAGTTAATGTCTTGAAAATTCTCACTGAAGAGCACAGAGCCCTCTAATCAAATCTAATGAATTTATTGCAAATTCTGGATTAAGAGCAACCGGAAACTGTATAGCGTTATACATATTTATTTACACATTTATTAACTTTACTAAATTCTTAACATGATCAGCACAACATCCGTCTAGGTAGGCTGTACAATTAGCACATTTTTTTTGTTGCTTTGATACAAAATGCATTCAGTTAACACAAATGCTTGAACTTCTTTTACACTCAAGCTCCTCCAACACCTAAATTGTGATATTTTAAAGCCAACATTTTTTTTCTCTTAATGTGTTATGATTGATTAAATGTTGCTGTTGTAAGAAAACATGTGTAAGTCTTTTGAAAACAGTATTATTGTATTTTGAAAATTAGTTTTGGAGTTTTGTTTTACAATGAGGGGTTTAGAGAACAAAATTTACTGTTTTGCAGTTGTGTGTTTTAACTGATTCGGTGAGTTAAGAGTTAAGCAAACTTGTTAAATGTATAAAAAAAACTCTTAGCAATTGTAAAAAAAAAAACAAACAAACAAACCTGTATATTCATGGCTGTAACTCACCTTTTCAAATAGAAATATTCTGGCTGGGACATTGTCAGTGATATCAGTGCTTAAAAGGAACATGATTCTATAACATCTCTAGCCACATCAATCCCATTTTTTCAGCACTTTTTTTTTTAACAGACAACAGCTTTAATTATTTACAGGCTAGAGGTAGCGGAAAAATTATAGATATAATTGCATCTTTACAGTATGATGCAATTATGGATTCGTTAAAATTTCAGGATAATATAATCACAATCAGTAATCTATCATTCTGACAATGAATTTAAAAGTACAGAACATTAAAGTAAATATAACAATGCAACAAATCAATATGTTTTTATATAGTGCTTTTTAGCAGATGCTTTCAAAGCAGCTTCACAAGTCCTAGTGAGTAAATAGGAGTTCCCTCTGTGAGGTCCCTGGGAGCCTCGCTGACTGAGGCAGCATAAAGAATATTTTGATGAGTTCAGCAGTCAACTCCTGAAAAAAAAAAGGACAATAGAAAATAACAAACAGTGGTTAGAACAATGTAACACAAACAGGTGATTAGCATCAGATGTAGGATACATGATAAATAATGGGGACAGGCTTGATTGAACCACATTGTTTGTTTATCAATTTCTTTTTTACAGCGCCGCACCATTGAACACATAGCCACCATGTGCCATTGAACACATAGCCAGTTATTTGAATGCTAGATTAAACAGATGTGTTTTTAAATCTAGTTTTGAACTCTATGAGCGTAGCTAACCTCCAAATAACATCCAGGAATTTGTTCCAGAGTTTCGGGGCTCTATATGAGAACGCTCTTCCCCCTGTGGTGGATTTACTAATCTTCTAAAAAAAGATACTCCTGCTTCTGCTGATCGAAGAGATGTAAGACACACACATGCACGCACACACACTATGTATTTAGTCATCTTGAGTAATTACCTTTGGTATGTAGTCATCTTTTCAGTTAGTATTCTTATGATTTATCCAGCCTGACCGCTGTTTTTCAGGTCATCTGATAGAATCACATCAGCAGTTTAGTGATGAATGAATGTGGAGACCATGTGCAAAGATCCGAGCACAGCTGGAAGCCAGATTGGCTGTCATGACTTCAGGAGATTTTCCACCCGTTCATTGATGTGTAGATGATGAGACTCATGGGAATCGCTCTTAAAAGTGCATTTGCTGGACTGAGCGATTTCTGGGAAAAGTGAAGAATATTACAACAAGGGTGAGTTGGGGAAGGACTGTAGGGCAACAAACACTCCTGATTTTCCAGTGTTCGCGTGGACGGTTGTGGTGTGAAGGCATGTTGCTGTGTTTCCGTTCATCACTACAGACAAAAGGTTGTGCCACAGTGTCTGTATCCAGGGTTTGGATTCTCCACGCTAGAATTTCAATCACAGTGAGCTCATGAGTCAGTCATGAATGCTCAAGCTCTGGAAAGATGAGCAAAGTGCTGGGTTCATTGAGAAGTGGAATCATTACGCAAAGTCAGAGCAAAAGCCAGAAGACAAAGTGTTGCTGTCATATTTTCCACTCAGAGTCATTTACAAGTATGCTATGAAGATGTTTGGCAGAACATAAAAGAGTATAAGTTGTATCAATAAATTAAGAGATCAGTTCAACGTGGAGTACCACAAGGCTCTGTTCTTGGTCCACTGACTTTTGGTGTTTCTGCTACATCCTGGGGAAAAGGTTAAAAATAACATGAAGAATTTTAAATCCATGCAGGAATATCAATCAATCCTGCCATTTAACCTTGAATTATCACAAGTTTTGAAACTTTGAGATGGCTTTGCTTATTCTGTTCTTAGAGCCTGCTCAAACATCAAATCACCAAGTTCTAAAGTCAATGGAGAAACAGAGGCTGGGAAGGTTTCACCCCATTTCACCACAAAAATTACACACAATTTAGAGCTCAAACTTTTTTCTTTTTAAAACAGGAAGTGTTTAATAACAGAGAACGCTCTCTAAGTCTACCATACAACTCTCTTCTCATCCCGAGACGCTTTCCTCAAACAACTTTTATTACCAGAGCTCTCTGGCTGATCGGTCTTTGTGCAAACATCTTTTTAAATGGAGGAAACAAGACTCCAGAGGTGGCTCTCAGATTCTCAGTAGGAATCCAACCACAGATTGACACAGAGAGCAGGCGGACAGCTAAGGGCAGCTTGGCAAAGCTGGAACTAAACTGCCATCTCCCATCAGATGCCCAAGTTTTGCATATTCCACATATTTACAAATTCCAGCAATTTAATAGGCACTTAGATCTTCTTTTAAAATTTAACTTAGAAACAGTCAAATTCAAATCAAATTTTATTTGTCACATAAAGTCATACACAGTACGAGATGCAGTGAAATGCTTATGTGACTGCCCTGAACTACAATATACATAAATAACTAAGAAAGAATACATTTAACTTAGAAAGAATAAAATATCTGTATACTGTATACAAGATAAAAATATAAACTAAGAAAGGCATAAGAAAGACACGAAAAATAAGAAAAACCTAGCTGTACAATAAAAAATGTAAAATATAGAATTATGGGAATGAGGAATGGAGTGAACATAAGATCGAAATGTCCAGGGGTGTGCCAATACGCAAAAAAGTGCCTTGTTAAGTGGCATGTGTCCATATTTAAAGTGTTTTATATGCATAATGTCCATAAGTGTCTTTTGGAAACCAAAAAACTGACTTGTCTATCCAATCAGATAAAAAGAAAAAACCTTTTTCTTTCCTCTCCATTTTCATAAAAGGTTTAGTAAAGCAAGATCCAACAAGTCAGTGCCTCAGTTTCTTGCTTTGCTATGGAAGAGCAGAAGTGATTGAAAGACAAACTTTATTTAATACATTTATTAGCGTAAAAGCTTTCTGATCTGATACCTATACACCATGTGCAGAGTTATTAGGCAAATACAATTTTTGACCACATCATCCTTTTTATGCATCTTGTCCTACTCCAAACTGTATAGGCTTGAAAGCCTGCTCCGAATTTAGTATATCAGCTTATGTGCATCTCTGTAATGAGAAGAGGTGTGGTCTAATGACATCAATGCCCTATATCAGGTGTGCATAATTATTTGGCAACTTTGTTTCCTTTGGCAAAATGGGTTAGAAGAAGGACTTGACGG
Organism: Danionella dracula; assembly: GCA_900490495.1. Lineage (NCBI taxonomy): Eukaryota > Metazoa > Chordata > Actinopteri > Cypriniformes > Danionidae > Danionella > Danionella dracula. Next base: position 19,096,938 of record UELW01000778.1, read on the forward strand.
GCTTTTAAAAGTCTAAAATTGTGAGATGTCTTGCAGAGGGATGCAGCAGCCTTGAAATTGCCAAACTTTTGAAGCGTGATCATCGAACAATTAAGCGTTTTATGGCAAATAGCCAAAAGGGTTGCAAGAAGCGTGTTGAAAGAAGGCGCTAAGCAACTTCCCAAAACTGAGGAAAATCAAGCGTGAAGCTGCAAAATTGCCATTTTCCACCAGTTCAGCCATATTTCAGAGCTCCAACGTTACTGGAGTTTAAAAAGCACAAGGTGTGCAATTCTCAGGGACATGGCCAAGGTAAAGAAGACTGAAAAACGACCACCACTGAACAAGATAAAACGTCAAGATTGGACCAAGAAATATCTGAAGACAGATTTTTCTAAGGTTTTATGGACTGATGAAATGAGAGTGAGTCTTGATGGGCCAGATGGATGGGCTCGTGGCTGGATCGGTAAAGGGCAGAGAGCTCCAGTCCGACTCAGACGCCAGCAAGGTGGAGGTGGAGTGCTGGTATGGGCTGGTATCATGAAAGATGAGCTTGTAGAGCCTTTTCGGGTTGAGGATGGAGTCAAACTCAACTCCCAGTTTCTGGAAGACACCTTCTTCAAGCAGTGGTACAAGAAGAACTTTGCATCTTTCAAGAAAAACATGATTTTCATGCATGACAATGCTCCATCACATGCCTCCAAATACTCCACAGCGTGGCTGGCCAGTAAAGGTTTAAAAGATAAAATAAATAATGACATGGTTCCCTTGTTCACCTGATCTGAACCCCATAGAGAACCTGTGGTCCTTCATGAACTGTGAGATCTAGAAAGAGGGAACACAGTACACCTCTCTGAAGAGTGTCTGCGAGGCTGTGGTTGCTGCTCCACGCAATGTTGATAGTGAACAGATCAAAACACTGACAGAATCCATGGATTGAGTGTCCTTTTAAAGAAAGGTGGCTATATTGGTCTTTATTGGTCTATAGTTGCCTTTGAATCTCAAAAATGTGTATTTGTAAATTGAGATTTTATGTTGGTTTGCCTGAATAAATCTGAGATGGGTATATATTTGTTTTTTATTATTTTGTCTAATAATTCTGCACAGCAATAGTTACCTGCACACACCAATATCCTCCTAAGATAGCCAAAACTAAAAAAGCCCCACTCCAACTTCCAAAAATATTCAGCTTCGATATTTGTGTCTTTTGGGTTGATTGAGAATATAGTAGTTGCTCAATGATAAAATTAGTCTAAAAAAATATAACTTGCCTAATAACTCTGCACGCATTGTATATGCATAAAAGTTTTCTGAATCTGATACCTATGTTTGTAGGTCCTTAAAAAACAGTTAAATAAATACAGAATAGATGACTGCAGGAGAAACAATGGATACAAACAAACTTACCTCAGAATCTCAAGGTGTTGTTAAACAAATAGGTACCTCAGAATGATTCTCAGCATCTGTTTACAGCTGCTATACAGAGGAAGTGATTCACAAAAAACAGTTCCCCTCACAGAAATAGAAAACAGCATATCAATTATTTTAATAATTAATTCCTAAAGTCTAGGGTTTAACCGTGTGAATAATACAATAAAGGTGCAATTTGTGGCCAAAGCTCATGCTGCAAGAATGCTTGCGTTCATTCCAATCTCTTCCAGGCTAAAGATAACAAGCGCTAGGTTTCTAAATGGGACATAAAAGCTTTGTTCATTTGACTGAAAGCTGGAAGGTATCTCATCATGCCAACACACAAAACGTAAACAACCAAATTTCAGGGCTATAACTTAGCTCTTCTATGTTGATATTCTGACTACTTTCAGGGATATCTGTGCTTGAACTGAACATGATTCTTTAATGAGTCGATGAAGAAATAAAAAGAGAAAATGTGCGAATTGTAAACATTTTTTTACATTTAATTTTATTTACAACATACTATTTCAAACTGCACAATCCTGATACAAATAGAGGAAGTGAAAAATGTAGGTAATTGAAAAGAAAGTTATATTTACAAATGTTCAGATACATTTAACATTTACAAAAATAATTCTGTAATCATCCATTATTAGATCCTATGTTAATAATTGAGCAGTCACAAGCCTTAACAAATTCATTTAGAAATGTCATTTCTTTTGTCTTTTCAAACAGACCAAAAAATACTTTAAAAAAAGCTAAAGTTTTGCATTTGTGTGGAAAGGAAAAGGTTTGTTTTTTTCACTCCATTGTTAAAACCAGGTTTATAATTTTAAACTTTAATCTCAATTTGATTTGAATCATTTGAAGATATTTACAAATCTTCAAAGTGTTACTTTAGAAGGAAAATAAATAGTTGTACAAAAAAAGTTATGTTCGTTGTTTGGATCCTTCAGCTGTAATTTTAAATTATTTAGACAATAACTCTCATTTACAACTTTAATCTTTCAACTTATGTAAAAATCTCCCTGTCTAGAGGATAGCTGATCATATTGTTTGAATCATTCAGTTAATGAACCAATTCTAGATGAGCAACAAATTGTTTCTATTATAAAAAAACAATTTTGACATTTAAATTTCAGAATACAAAATTACAAACAAATAAAATGTAAATTTCATTTTTTGAACACTAATGTTTTCCTCCTTTTTTCTGAATGTTCAAATATAAGGAACTGTGGATAATTTTAATTATTTCCAAGACAAATACTCAGCTCCTTTAATTTCAAAGCATTAAAAAAAATTATAAAATCTTGAAACAAGAGCCACAAATAAGTTTTGTTGCATGTTTGGAACTGAAAAAAAAAATCCTCTAAAAATTAGAATTTAAACTTGGTAATTCATACATCATAAAATGTATTTAAATTGACAAGGAAATAGTTCTTGTTGTCTCGCATTTATCAACAATCTTTCAATTCGCAACATTAAATAGTTTGTAAAAAGTTTATAAACTAGTAAAAAAACTTTTAGTTTTTTTTTAAATCAGATCTAAATATTGTGTTAAATTGTAATTAAAGATGTAGGTGTTATCCTTTGTCTGGAACCACAACCTTTAAAAATAGTTGAACTATGACTTCTAATTGTTCTAAAATTGCTTCTAAAGAGAATTTCCTTAATAAGAATTGTTACTTTTAAACATATCCTTCCTTACTCGCATCCCTCAGCTGCAAAGCAAAAAATAACATTTCCAAAATTGTGTCCTTTAGCAAATGTTTCTACATTATTCTGACAACATTTAATAATGCATTAAATACACAAGCAATAAAACTGACACAAACCAGTTTATCTTAGCTTCCAATTTATGACAAAATAAAACAACCCAAAATCGTTCAAGTCCATCTTGAGGAGTTCAGATAATGATTTTAAAACAATCTCACAATTTCATCATTAAAAAAAAATGAAGAAAGCTTTGAAATTTTCTGAGAAGCACAACTACAACGAGGTTTCCCAGAATGCACTTTGATTCTACCAAGCCTTCACTTGAATCGCTTGAGTTTGTCCGGGTCGTTAGAGGCCATCTGAGAGAAATCCTGGAAGATGTCCTGGTACGTCTCATCGCCTAAAAAGAGAGAAAGAGACAGAGAATGAGGAGAAAGAAATGATTATAGCAGAAGGGTGATTTTAGCAGAGGGGAAGGAGAGAATGAGATATTGAGAAAGAGAGAATAAGAGAAGTTGAGGAGAGCGAATGAGAATCAGAACACACACACAAGGAATTTGTTGTGGTACAGGGGTACTCTCCAGTGTTTGAAAAAAAAACTACACAATAACTTTGCACAGATTATATAGGTAAATTGCTTGAGTTAAAAGTAATAGAATATGGGCAAATGATGGAGGGACAATGATGGAGGGAGACATTGAGGCGCAAAAGGGAGAGAATGATAGAGATTGAGAAGGAGAGAAAGAGCAGTAGGGAGGGGGGAAAATGACAGATTTAGGGAAAACAAGAGAGATTGAGGAGGAGAGGAGAGAGAGAGAATTAGGGATGGAAGGAAAAGGACAGAAGGAATGAGGTATGGAGGGACAATGATGGAGAGAGAATTTGAAGGAGAGAAAGAGAGAGATTGAGAAGGAATGGGGTGAAGGAACAAGGAGGAATGAGGGAGAATGAGACATGGAGACATTGAGGAGGAGAGGGAGAGAATGAGGGATGGAGACATTGAGGAGGAGAGGGAGAGAATGAGGGATGGAGACATTGAGGAGGAAAGGGAGGGAATGAGTGAGAGAATGAGTGATGGAGACATTGAGGAGGAGAGTGAGGGATTGAGACATTGAGTAGGAGAGGGAGAGAATAAGAGATGGAGACATTGAGGAGAGGGAGAGAAAGAGAGAATAAGATATGGATACATTGAGGAGAGGGAGAGAAAGAGATAGAGAGAATGAGGGATGGAGACATTGAGGAGAGAGAGAGAGAAAGAGATAGAGAGAATGAGGGATGGAGACATTGAGGAGGAGAGAGAGAGAGGGAATAGGGGAAGGAGACATTGAGGAGGAGAGGGAAAGAATGAGTGATGGAGACATTGAGGAGGAGAGAGGGAGAGAACAAGGGATGGAGACATTGAGGAGGAGAGCGAGAGAATAGGGTGAAAATAAGGAGAGGATTAAATTTGAATGTAAATGAAGAGTACTGTAATTTCTGGACTATAAGCCGCTAATTTTTTCATAGGTTTTGAACCATGCGGCTCATACAAAGGTGTGGTTATTCTGCAGATTTTTTTCCACCGCTAGGGGTGCTCTAACCGGAATTAGAATCAAAACTAAGACAAAATAAATGCAAAGAATACGTTAGTTCAAGAAGAATACACTAGTTCCTCTTTAGCAGATATAAGTCGGTAGAAGCGGATAGAAGGACGACAAATTACCAATCCTGTCAAACTCTATCTTTTCAAATCCTCACCCCTTCATCATGGAACCCACACGAAGAAGTTCGTATGATGCAAGTTTTAAGTTGAAGGCCATCGATCTCGCTATACAAGAAGGAAACCGCGCTGCGGCTCGGAAGCTTAGCGTCAATGAGTCGGTCAGTGGATCCTGACAGCGTGGAGTGCTGTGAAAGAATCCACCATCACCAAAGCGTTCAGAAAGGCTGGACTGCTACGCGAAGAGAGCGGCGCACCTCCAGAGCCAACCTTACCGGAGGATGACAGTGACACGGAAAGCGAGACTGATGGAGACAGATGTGACAAAGCAGTTTGTTAAACTCCGACACTGAAGAAGACAACTTCGTGGGTTTCAGCGAAGATGGTTAAGGTGACATGATTTCACACACAGGAGAAATGAAGATAAATACTGTAAATACCGGTTATTTTCTCTTGGTTTTGTCCCATTTTAATCAGCAAAGTTGCTGCCGTGTTAAAATACAGGTTAGGAAAGGATCTATTTAGGTACATACATGTACATTTACAATTCAAAATCGCTCTGTTCCTGTAGTAAATATCTAAACTAAAAACATAAATATCTGTGGCTTGCAAAACTTTTTTTAAATAGAGCGGATGCGGCTTGTATGCAGGTGCGGCTTGTTTATTTTTTTATTTATTTTTTAAATAGAGCGGATGCGGTTTATATGCAGGTGCGCTTTATAGCCCAGAATTTACAGTATATTGAAAATTTTGCCATCCAATTCTTCAAGAAAATAGAATAATTGTCATGTTTTTCTCAAACTATTGGAGTCTCGCTGACTGACAGTTGTTTCCCCAAGAGTGAGGAAGATTTTATGATGTTATGAGTGAAAGACTCGGCTGTATGGAAAGACCGAAGAGTCAGAATAATTGGCCAAACCAGAACAGAAGAGAGAGTCATACCTGCAGAACTTCAGAGCAGACACTCAGGAAAGCAGGAAGAAAACAAGAGGAGTTAAGATAGAGCAGGCCAAGAGAGATGAACGATAGTTCATTGTTCCCAGAAGATCCCAGAGAAACGTTCTAGATGAACACTTTTAAACAAGAATTGTAGCTTCAAATTCTTTAAAAAAAAAAAAAAAAAAAACAGGTCATTAAAATACTGAGAAAATTATTTACAAACAATGATTTTTAAGTCTGAAAATAAACTTCCCTAACAGTATAATGTAAAGCGTCGAAAGTTATGTTATGTTTTCATTTGTAGTTAAATCTTTTAGTATGTTATTTATATGTGACTTAATTGACTTAAACTGATCATTTACCCAAGATCTGAACATTTTACATAAAATGCACTTAAATATTTACTCTTTCCTTTAAACAAATAGGAATCCAGTTTAGGAGATAATGCCTTAAAACAACGTTTTCATCACTCCAATAGTGAAAATAGGTTTAACCGTTAAAGTGGCCCTGTAATCATTATTAAAGGTCTGCTATTTGACTTTAGAAGTTTCTAGCGACACAGTAACATGGTCAAAACACTTTTATTCACTAATAATGTTAATTCATTTGGACACAAATGACTCGTTTAGGAAGAAAATCTGTGTTCTTTGTGTGAGGTGTGTGCAGTGATTGATGCTTAGTTAGAAGTCTGATGTGATGAATACTTTGTGCTGAGAGAATAGACAGAGGTCAAACTAAATTTATCCACAGAAATCAACACAGCGGTGTTTCTATGTCCAGTTATAAGCTTAAGTCTTCTAACAGACAAGCTTTCAAAATCCCAAGAGCAACTCACTTGACTGAGCGCAGTTATAACTAGGTACATGAAGCACAGTCAGATTAAAAGCTTCTTTAAACTTAGACCAGGGCTAAACACCATGTTGAAGAAAAAAGTTTTTTTTTTGATAATAAACAATTATTAATCTAATGACTCAGACATTCAGAATTCTGTCTCGAATCCATCTCTAATCCTTTTGAACTCGCTGCTTAGAGGCTTTTCTTGAAGGACCCAACGCTACACCGCTAAACAAGGTCTGCCTTTATATCGACTGATAAAAATGTTCAATCATGCAAGTATAAATCTCAGAAACAATTTAATGAAATTGAATATATATATTTTTTTTTTGTTTGTTTTTTAAGTTTAAATTGAAATAGTTTAATGCTACTTCACAACACTACTTCACCTCAGTCTTGAAAATCCCAGGGAAAAGAGGCGTGGTCAGCCACGAGTTATAGAGATAACAGGAAGCAGGACTTAGATAAAAAGATGAGTTATAGCATATAAACACTGCTAGATTGCGGGTACACATAATTAAACATTGCTCGTAGGGCAAGTTATCTCCCTTATGTGTGTCCATAGCCTCACACAGCTTTTGTCATGCTGCATTAACCAAATGCACAAACCACACACACACACACACACACACACACACACACACGCACACACTGGGGAATATATTGATTAAATCAGACTTGTGAATAAAACCAAATATTTTTTTACTTTTTTCTGGTGAAACAAGAGCTTCAGAACAATCAGTGATGTAGCAGAAACAGAGAAAGTGAAAGACACAGCAGAAATGTATAGAGCTTATAAAGCAAACAACAATACACAAGAGTAAAACCTCTTTAGACAAAGGATTTCAGCTCATTTCTACCTCCAAATTAAGCACATTTTTACATTGTATGCTCTCAATTTAAACTATTCTAGTGTCACTGAAAAACATCCTGAACATAGTGATTTGAACATATTTTTTAAATCATTGGATTTGTATATTTCAGAAGCATTGCTGAATGAAGCCAGAACTAGTAGAGCAAGGAGGCAGGAGGTCAAGGGTTAAAAAGGATTCAGTTCTCCATTTTTAACTTCATTCATAAGCATAATGATATTTGAATGTAACATGTAATAACACATGCACCTGTTTCATCTCAGACCAGTTTGTGAGCCCAGCTCTACTACGCTCTCTACTGGAGATCGACTCGCCTGGAGCAGCAAAAGTCAACTATGTCTTATATTCAAAAGATTCAGAAGGTCAAAATATAATTTACAGCTCTTCCATCATTGATATCCTTTACACAGCGAACCCATCAATATCAATTTTGAACTCTTCTTTCATAGGAATTCACAGCATCAAAACAAGCTCTAGTCGCCTAATTATCATAATTAATCAGATATTTGGCACATTTACAATAAACAAACAATCTTACACAAATATAATTTACTATAATATACACACTAGCTATTCCAAAACATGAATTCGATTTCAGTTGTATGACTGATAAAAAAAACAATATTAAAATTGAGAACAGCAATGTAAACATTTAAAATAAAATAGATAGCGTATTGTTCTCAAAGTAATAAATAAAGTGCTATATATTAAGCAAAGCTAAAACAAAAGAAACACGATGACAATAATGCCATTGATGCTTAGTGCTAAAGTAATAAAGTGTGTAATGTAATCAAGTATGTAGTCGTAAATTTAAAACTATGACTAGAAGTAAAGCCAAACACAAGTCGTCTCTCATCCAGAATAAACACTGAACTCCAATGATGTGATATATAAAGAAGTATCAACAGAGTGCAAAAGAAATAAAAGTAGGGCTGTTAATTGATTAAAACAACCAATCAAGAATTATTTGAAATGATTTCCATGGGGTTTGCACATTGATTTTTTTTGCATTTCATGTCTAAATATAATAAAGTTAGGCAATCATAAAACTATGAATAAGTTATTAATTAAAATATTTGAAAACAGGTACCTATTCACAGGATTCTTTATAATATAATAAATACATTTTCCTTTAATGACATATAAATAACATCCTTTCAGAAAACGCTCCACATGTATCCCGTAGTCATCAAAAGCATTTACAGGTACTAGACACATAATTTTACACACTGCCTTGTTCTGCCGTTAGTTGTTTAAGTGCAGTGTTGAGTTAGGAACTCCTGTTAAAATTTTATGAACATATAGCCTTATCCCTATTTTTAAGCTTATGCTTCATTTGAAAAAAAGCTTTTGCTTCATTAAAAGTGTATTTGAATCCCATTAACTAGTGTGGTGAACATATTTAAAAATGTTTAAACATGAGTTAAACACATTTATGATAAAAATTGAATTTGAACTGGGATAAGTCAAGAAACAAGCCTTCTAATAGGAAAAACTCAACATGAAATATAAGAAAATACAATCAGTTTCTGGTTAAAACGATTTAAAACATGACTGTTTGGAAGACGACATTTTGGAAGAAGAACAGGAAATTAACCCTCACAGTTAATGTCTTTGCACCTTTGGTGCTTGGCCCCTGAGGATAATTCCTCATCCTGTAGTGATGGTGGAATGTGATCATAAACAAGCCAGTTCTTAGCATTGTCTTAATACTTTTAATACAATTAATACTTGCACTGTTCTAATTTAAAAAGACTGCGTTATGAATATCCTCTTTCGAAAAAAAAAAATATTTTGTTCCACTACACATTTAAATGTCAGTGCTCAAATCAATACTGCTGTGTATGAGGTCAGTCTCTGAGCTGTAAGTTAATGAACTCCTCCATGCACTTGCGATACTGTATCTCTGTTAAACCAATGGAGTCATATTGACCTGATGGACTGTAGGCACCCTCAGACTCCCGCATCTCCTCGTTCATCTTGGCCAGACGCAGGCTGAAACAAACACAGATTCTAGGATTAAACAACAAAACGATTCCCTTCTGCGACTGGGCTCCCCTAAATAAAGCGATGTGGCATCAATAGAGTCTTTTGCATTTTTATTGAGAACCGCTTGATGAAGAGGCTGTGGATCATTAGCCCTCAAAAGACTTCTCTCACAGTCTAATTTCAACTCGTAATATATTCTTACAAGTTCACAAATTCCCTCAATAAGTAAAAATGTTTGAACCATTTCAAGAAGCAGATTCTGATTATGAAGTATAATAATTGAAACAGCTGAAATTCATCTGCTGCCATTAAGTGTACTCCAGGACAGCTAATAAATATCAAGTACAGCTAATAAATATCAAGCTGTAATGAGGTGCTCACAGTGTGACGATGTCAGCATTTGCAGCCTGGACGGCAATGGACAGCGGGGTCTGATTCTTGACATCTGTAGCACTCTGGTTGGCCCCTCGCTTCAGAAACAAACACACCTGCCTGTGGCACAAATTCACACTTGGAATGGTGAAACAGACATCTTATGTTTTAGAAAAATAGTAACATTATTAAAAAAAAACAGTTTAAACTCTTAGAGGGTGCAGGTGTGTTTCTAACCCAGTGTGCCCCAAAATGGTGGCATGATGGAGTGGTCCTCGTCCAAGACTGTCCTGTTGATTCACACTGGCGGAGTTCTGGAGTAGAAACTCACAAGTGACCAGAGAGCCCTGAGAAAGACATAAAAAGAGTCTGTTATAACTAAAGATACTCAGAGTCCGGCATCTCCAGTCTCTAAGTCTAATATCAGTAAAGGTACTACGAGTCTGGTGTCTCCAGACTTTCTAAGTCTGGTATCACTAAAGATTCTCTGAGTCCTGTGTCTCCAAGTTTGAAATAATTAAAGATACTCTGAATCCGATGTCCCCAGAGTCTCTAAGTCTGGTATCACTAAAGACACTACGAGTCCACCTCCTTCAGCGACTTTGCTTAGGCCACATCTAAAGACTTGGATTCAGCATTCTGTGGTTTTCACATTTCAAAATACATTTTCAAAAGTGGCCTTAAAGACATCGTTCATAGGTGAAGTTTTTAGTTTAGGGTCTACCCAAAGAGCCTAAAGATTGCCCACATTTATCGAGTGCTGCCAAATATAAATACAAGAGAAAAAGAACTTAAAAACACAATGAAAACGTTCCAGTATGCCACTATCTTACCCCATGGACAGCCATGATGAGTGGAGTTTGGTGTTCCTCCTCAGTATTCCTCCAGTTGACTGGTGCTCCATGAGCCAGTGCTTCTGCCATCTCGGGTAAACGTCGACAAACAGATGCCCAGTATAGCTGAAGCCCTGGTGATGGGTCACCCACAACAACATCATCGGTCCCAATACTGCTCTCGTCTGCACAACAAGAGCCTTCATCTGCCCCACAGGAATGGTCATCTGCAATACAGTAGCCATCATCTGCTCCTACATGACACAGATAGAAACAAACACAACCAGGATGTAAAATAAACATTAAAAAAAAATGGACGGTGAAATAAAATTTACTGATTGAATAATTTCTGGAGATACGACTCACCACTATGGTTGCGTAAGCTGGAAGACACACTTGTTATATTCTTCTCATCTGAGAAGTTCTGCGTTTCACCATCTGAACTCCTCACTAACACAGAAACACACTGAATATGTAACACACAGAAACAGAATTCCAGCACCAGTATAACGTGCATAAAGCCTGAAATTTTTTAATCCATTGGCGTGCAACAGAAACTCAAGGAACCTTAAACGTATGTAAAATGCTATTGCAACCTGAAAAGAATAGCAATAGTTGCTGTTGCTGAAATCGAACTATTAATGGGAGAGAAATAAAGGGTGGAGCCTAAGTACAGTATAAACATGTCTATACTGTATAGACATGTCTACTGTTTTTTCATGACCCTTCACAAACAAACTAAAAAATATTCACAAATTGACTGTCAAACCATGTAAGCATCTCAGGGTATATCATGGCTTAACAGTTCTGGGTGGTCAAAATTCAAGTTGGATTTCCGATGCACAGGTATGTACAATTTGTACTTTGGATTAATGTGCACATAATAATTAAACCACAAGGGGAAACACATCTTTAGGACTAGATTTAGGCTCATCATTGTAAGAAAGTGCAAATCGGTGTAAAAATACAAATAACTGGAATGAGTCTATATTGTGTTAGCATTGTGTCTTTTTTCCCAAACTCCCAAAGGAATCCACATGGTCATGCAGCTCTGTTCAGAATCACCCGGTGAACCAACACCAATTGAAGCTATGCTCGAAGTTAGATTGAGCATGATTGCCAACACACACAGCATTACTCACAGGAGCGTGGCCTGGCGGAGGAGTTAAAGTAGGAGAAGAGAGAATCAAGCTCATCTAGACAGAAGAGAGACTGGAGGTGTGCTTCACAAACACACCAGCAGGGGCAGTAGAGTAACAAACAACAGTAAATACAGAGCTGAACGGAAGTACTTGTCTGTTTTAAACTAAGAATTTCTGCTGAGAATCGCATGAATGCACAAAAGCAAAGAAGCTCCTGACAAACAGCACCACATAATCACTTCAAAATTGGCAAGTTTGTTTTGTTCCTTAGCAAGTGCTACATTTAATTTTTTAAATCTTATTACACTGTACAGCCTGAACAAGAACAGGCCAACTCAACGGGAGGAGATGTGATGCTAACCTTAAAGTTAACAAAGTATCAAAATGAGTTTGAAGGTTTCCTGACAAAAACATAGTTTCTCCACCTAAAATACACTTTTTAACTAGGAGTTTATTGATTAAAACAGTAACAAACAAAACATAAAAACGTTCAGTAAATGCTCGTTGATACAGAATTGAAACTGCTTTTAAACATGGACAAACAGCCAAGCAAAAATACAAAAATGAACCAAATTTTTACAGAAGTTAATATTTAACAAGGCAATAACAAAATAAAAACCTAGCTTAGTTAAAATAAATAAATAAGTAAATGTTCCATACTTAATTTGTCACACTTTATTAAATCAATAGCTGCAAAATTCTGAAATCTCAAATATAAAATCATCTATCAAACATTGTTATGCTAATAGTTTTAGCACAAGTCTATGACAATTTAAATTCAAATCATTATTTTCTCTGCAAGCGGTCTTTACTTTGAGGAAATCTAAATATATGATCAAAAATACTTCTATTCACAGCAGGATAAAACTAAAACAACATTAGATAGGTAAAGCGATGTAATGCAGTCTCTCTCCTGATATTTCACTGCTGTTGAAGGAGCAGGGAGCAGCTGTTGATTGACTCCAGCTCCATAAAAAGTAAATTTCATTGTTCCGCACAAAGATATAGAAACAGAAAGGCCTGTTCAATAAGTTATTTATAAAACTACTCCGTTTTCCAAACCATTAGATAATGAATTCATGTTGATTTAGTTTAGTTTCATTTGATTTCTGATAACATGGGTTACACTAACTTCTAAGCGAGGCAAGGCAAGTGATTAGATAGTAAGGGCTCTATTGAATGGGAGGAGGAACACTGATGGGTGATAATTTGGAGTAAACTGCACTCTAACCTTTGCCTATACAATCAAGATATTTAAAGAAACGTTTGAAATCATGGGGTTCTGAGAAACCATTTTTTTATAACACCATCTTTTGAAAAGAACATGTTTTAATTGTGGCTGACTACAGCAAAGAGCTGACAATCATCTGAAGAGCTGCTCACCTGAGGACCCAGAGGAACCTGAAGCTGGACGGGGTTTGGCTGTTCCCCTTGTTGCTTGGCCGTCCGAGCAGATGTTGAGTCGTTTTTGTTGTTTATTCATCAATAAAACCCTTTCTCGGATCTCTTCCTCTGAGCGTTTCTGGACAAACTGGCGTTGAACATACTTGGCTTTGATGTAAGCCTCCACTTCCTGTCTGAGTAGCACCCGAGACACAAGCCATGAGCTTTAACTTTTAAAAAGCCCCTTTAAATAATTTTATTCATTAACATTTATAGTGACACAAAAAGGTAAGGCTATGATTCAATTACCACATGAACTAAGCTTACATCGTGTTTGACTATGCAAAACTATGATGCTATTTTTATCTAAAAAGACAATATCTTCATCAATGAAAAGAACACAAGGGCGGTTTATAAACCTTTTGCTGGTAAGTTATGGTTTGGCATCAATACCTGGGATCTCCTGGCTGAGGTTTTTTGGCTCCAAGCTCTTCTCTTCGAGCCTCATATATCTGATTTATGACTCCATTTCCTAGCTCACACATCAGCTAAACAACAGAACAAAACAGTGAAAAAAAGGACTATTGTAAAACATTTGTATGACACCAGTTATAAGTCCTGACCCACAAGGTGTCAATACCAAGACAACTCAGTTGACTGTAGACATACTCTATAAATGTACTAAATGTATATGTGTACGGTATACAAATCAAATCATTTTAAATATAATTTCTAGATTAAAAAAAATTATATTACAGGAATATAAGCACTTTAAAAGGTCTGTCAAAAAGAGAAAATGGTCATTGACTCGGTCAGATTCCATCCTCACCTTGAGCAGTTCAGGCTCCCATGTATCCAGCGTCAGGGAGCGCACCTTCGAGAAGTGAACTCCAAGACTCCTGACAACAACACATAAAACTTGTTAGTAAAATATAGAGAACAATCACCTGGAACAGTGAATCATATTTTCTACAAGATGCCTCCAAATAAAATGAAAATTTATTTGGAGCCATTGCATCCAAACTAGAGTTCCCCAAGTGTGATATTGCTAAAATCTGCATCAATACAAAAGTTGAACTTGGCTAAATAAAAATTCCTGCAACAAGGTGATGTATTATTGGAAGAAGCAAACACAAAAGGTGACAATTTTGTTTGATGGACATTTTCCTCTTTTTTTGGTTTAGAAACCACATACAAAAAATACAACCACTGACATTTCAGTCTGTCTGCAACTCAACAAGTTTGTAATAGACCTGTGAATGCCGGAGCACTGTATGCAGAGGGTGATGCCCAGGTTGATGCTGGCCCAGCGAGGCTCTGGCTGCCCGCAGTCACAGCAGATACTGTTCCCAGCGATGCCCATCACCCGGCGAAGGGCACCCTCTCCCTGAAGACTCTTTTCTCCCTTAATTGCTTTCTCTTTCACATCTCCAGCTGAGTCCAAACTGCCCGATGATGCAGACCACTTCCTTTCCATCTTCTGTCATACATAGGGAGCACTCTTATCAAGAGGTACAGCTTTTCAGTAAAATAAAGAAATACAGTACTGTGCAAAATATTTAAGAAGGCGTGAAAGTTGTATGTAAACAAAGGGCTTTCAGGATTGCAAATAATGCTCTCAGTTTTTAAGTTTTCTGTTTATAAATCCACTCTAAACTACCCATCATTTTTAAACTGAAAATTAACAGGAATCAGGCAAACAGTTACCTAGTGTCTGTTACATTTCTGTAAACTCTTTGTTTGCTTTTTTGCTTTTATTATCTTTACCTGAGAACAGAAATGCTGTAGTGTGTACTGTAATTGTTTATTTTTTTTATCAATTTATCAAATGCAAATTGAGTAAACAAAAGAGAAATCTGAAGCAAATCAATATTTGGTGTTACTTCCTTTTGCCTTCAAACCTGCATCACTTGCTTATATGTAAACTTTCACAAAGTTATAGACCAAGTAGAATTGTAAGGGTACAAACAGGTGCTAATGATCATCAATATCACATATAGGTGGAAAGTATCTATTAACTGTAAAAAAACACAACTGTTCAGGATCCCTAAAACAGAGAGGAACAGCCCAGTTCTGCTGCCATGAACAGGTTGACAAGAACAGGTTCATGGCAAGATTGAGCACACCTAGGTAGATCTGGCTCAACAGGGTCTCTCCCAGACACTGATTTCGAAGTAGATTGACAAACCAACAAACCGAGCTTCTGAATGTCCATATTCTCTTCTTCAGCATTTTCTTCTTAACCTTCTCTTCTTGTTCTTCGTCTTTGCTGCTTTTTTGATCAGCGGCTATTATGACTTATGTCCCAAAAGTCCTTTGAGCAGGTCATTAAAATGAAACTGAAAATGAATCTAGATGTGTAATTGCCTTAATGACGGTCGGAACAAGGAATTGTGATAATGTACACTGTACAAATGCATGGCTTATGACATACAGGATCACATGCATATTTTCCGTAGTAAAAAAAAATGAAATACAGAACAGATGGGCCAAACTAACAAATGCTCACCCAACACAAGGACATAGTGGCCATTTTGGACAAGAACTAGATTGCGTGACTAAAGGATGCATAAAACTATAGGAATTTGGTGCCAGGAAAAAATTAGAACAGGTGCTCAGTACTGATGAGTCAAAATGTTCAAGATTAGCCTATGGCCATGTGTACATCAAAAGATTGGCAAGAAACACAATATAGAGTGTCTTTAGGCAAATGTAAAACATAGTGGAGGTTTCCTAAACGATTGGGTTGGATTTCTGCAGATGGAGTTGGAGATTTGGTCGGGATTATCTGCCTGTGTTTCTTAGCATTGAGAACTTAATTTCTTATCATTCATACAATACCATCAGGGAAGAGTAAGGTTAGCTCCAAATTTATTCTTCAAACTTACAGCCAAGGTCAAAAAGAACTATCTTCAGTGCTTAGAAGTACAGGAAGTAATGTCATGACCTCCACAGTCCCTGATCTCAACATCAAGTACGTCCAGCATCATATGACAGAAGTATATGAGAAAGCCTGCATCCACAGACGATCTGTGTCTTCAAAAATTGCTAATGCTCAATTTATACTTCCTTTTTAGATATAGAAATGAATGTTTCAATATTAATAACATGGGGAAAAACATCCTAATCAAGATCAAGCATATAAGACATTAGTATATATGTCTACCTGCACATATAAGGTTAAACTATTTGACCATTTTTTTTAACCTTTGAAATGTCTGATAACAGCTGTACACACATCTGCTTTTTCAAATCCTGAAATATGACAGTGAGAAAGTAAAGTAAAAACCTCAGCCTCCTCAGCTCTGTCTCGAAAAGCTGTAGCGATGCTGATCTGAACGGATTTAATCCAGGCCTGCCTGTCTGTCTCAGAGTCTGCTTGCATCATACAGCTCCTGCATCACACCACAAACAACCAAACAAGCATTCTTCAACAAGGAGGTTAACATTACTGAAGCTCCCACAGAAATGGAGTAGTACCATCAATTCTTATTAAATAGCAGTGAATAAAAGAGTACGCAAAATAGAAAGTTAGCAAAAAGAGAACGTTGATTACAAACAAACCCGAATGACTTTATCGAGATTAAACAATCACACATGCAAAGGGATTACAACTGGACACTTCTGCTCAGTGTTTGCATTCCTTCACTTAATACTCACTTTGTTGGGGAAACTACTTCAAAACAGAATCTGCGCTCAACATCCTCGCAGTGTTTGACTGTACACAGCCGCAAATCTTCGACAACAATGGTAGGATTATCCTGAGAAAAGAACAAGAATCAGTAAAGACACTTTCGTTTACAAAAGTAGATGAAAATACAGTGTGTACCTTAAATTTCTTTTGGTACACCAGCTGATTGTTCTGAATAGAGAACCATCTCCTGAAAAAAAATGGTAGCGGTGATGATGAAAATCTGTTCCATCAGCCAGCACCCTTAGCTTGAACAATAAGGTGTTAAAGCAGCAATAAAATGATTTTACAGGATAGAAAATGTAAACGTTGTTAATGACGGACCTGTTCCATGTTTTGAAAGCATTGCTGGCTCTCTTGAAAAGATATCCCTCCATGACGATCCCATTCTCTGCATCAACATTGTACTCCAGTTTTGGGTCTTCACTTGAGAAGTCCTGAGCAGAACAAAAGAGACCCTTAGATTAACTTTACTTCTTAAAAATCCTAGCAGTAATATCCTAGCAATTTGATAGAACAGATATTGTTCCAATGAATTACATTTGCTGTAATTGATATACTGATATTATAAATACTTACTTACAAAACAAACACAGTCATAAACAGTATAAATCATTTAATACATTATTATAAATATAAAAGACAATCCAAATGTCAAGGTTCTATTCTTGTCATTAGGTTTTTGGTCTCTTTGTGGTAACCATGTGTGTTTTTTAGTCTTGTTTTTATTCCGTCCTAGTTTCAGGTTTGAGCCATTCGTGTTGGTCTATGTCCTAATTAGCTATTAATGATGTCTTGTTAGTTTAGTTGCAGATCATGAGCCAAGTCATTGCATCTGTTCCTGTTCATTCCTGCTCTCCTAATCAGTTTCCCTTCAGTGACACATGATTTTTCACTCTGTGTCTTGTAAAGTGTCTCCTTTGGAACACTGCTGCCTTTGAGATTAGTCAAGTTCAGAGTACTTGTAGAGTTTTGTACTTTGTTATTTCTTTTTCTCATGTGCCACTTTTGTTTAAGCTCAAGTCTTGATTTAACTTGATTTACGTCAAGTTTTCCCTCATGGGATTTATGTTCCATATCATAGTTATGTTGATGTTTTTCCACACTTGGGCATTTTATGTTCTGTGTGAGTTTTGAATAAAGAGAAACCATTTTGTAGAATTGCGTGATTGATATCTGCCACAACACAGACATTGTGTAACACTCTATGCCCTACAATTCCCCAAACACATTAAAAAGACTGCATTTCCGAACAAAAAGTTTGAAATAAATGCAATTTTTCCACAAGAAAACAGTAGTGAGAACTTCATTTTATCATGATTAATAAACACACTGAGACAAAAAAAAACCCATACCCCAGTGCAAGCTATCTACATTGTGCAGTTTAAATAGTTTTTGTTACACTGATAAATCACTTAGCTTAGCACTTTGAATAAAACACAATAGTTACTAACTAATTTAGATATATACTTTTCCTTGTTTACGTTGCTAATTCCCTTTTGTTTGTTTTTCTTCTGTCCTGTATCATCTGTTTGTATGCACACCAAATATAATCTTACAGCACTTAAGATGAAAAATAAATAAAATCTTCAGTTACAAAGAAAAATACGCCTCAGGATTGATTTTTCCCATAATACTATTTGAAGCCGTCTCTGTTATTGTAGTACATTAATAAAAAGAACATTTTCTCTAAACTGACATCTCCCCTAAACATTATGTTGACAAGATTTATTTGAGAATCCATAATCAGACATTCCTCATAAAGATACCCCATTATGTTTAACTTTTAGAGTTATCCAAGATCCCCATTTCCTTTAGATCTCAAATAACGCAGCTGAGCTCAGACTGGCTAAAGCTCGGTAAGGCAAGAGCTGAATGAAATTGAATCCCGTGTTTGGTGGTCATGGAGTGAAACACCAATCAACCAAGGACTGATACTCTAGTAGATGAGGTAGATTTACAGTCTGGCTGCATGCAGCAGGAATCAGCTGAATCTGCCCTAGATCACAAACTACGAACTTACAGGCAGAGGTGGAAAGTAGAGAATTACATTAACCCACACTGCTGTAATCGAGTAGACTTTTGAGTACTTTTACTTTCAAAAATATTTTTTAAAAATGTTTACTTTTAACTGAAAAGACTTTATTTAAAGCATGCCTCTATATGTAAAATCTGATTTTACACTTGAGTAAAAAAAGTGTGTACATTTATTAACAATTCAATAAAAATAATGGAGAAAATGCACACTGAAATCCACAGTTATTGGTGCATAGAAGTCCAAGTCCCAGCCACATGTGAACTAATTTCACCTCTGAAGTACATTTTTCATCATTTCTGACACTGAAAGTCAGTGGAAACACAAAAGCTAATTGTGTCAAGCAAAACCAAACCAAGCAGTGACATGCCAGTACTAAAATCCGATGGAAAAACACCATTATTCACTTTACCTTAATTTGTCCATTGGCTGATAAATTGGTTTAGTGGTTTTTAGGTTGTTTGCTTAGTTACTGGTTAATTTGTACTCTAGATACATCTGTAGATCAGTCCGGTTGTTTAGTTAGTTTAGTAACACCAGTTGGACAAATCATCAAGTCGTGAACTGATTGATTACAAACTGGTTGGCATACCAACGGATGGCTGGCTGGTTTAAAAACTAGTTGGTTGAATGGTACATCTTTGTCTAGCCTGGGTAGAGCAAAAAAAAAATAAATAAATTAAATAAATAAAGAAGTTAGTTACTGTTGTTGTTATTGCATAGGAGCTTATGATTGGAAGATTCTGGGGTGCCGAATCGACTGCCAACTACGTAATCTACAAAACATTACCAAAGTATTTTGAGGGTGTTTTAGCGTTTCCACTGGATGGATGATTTGTTGAAAAATAAACTCGCTAACTTAATTGGTTGGTTGGTTTACATATCACTTTGTACATTTAAAGGTGCCATCTCATGATAATGTTACTTTTCTGACTTCCTGTCATCTTGATGTGTTGTTCCCTCATCAAAAACATGCCTCAAGTATTATTCAGATTAGTTCATGCATGTTTGAGTAATCGTTTATTCCTTTTTCTGAGCTGAAAACTTTTTAATTTTCCTTATCCCTGCACCCTACACCCCCTCTCTACGACGAATGGGAAATGTGGTTTTACCAGGAAGTGTGACAGCAGCAGACCAGTGCTGGATAAACAATGCCAGAGAAGTGCGTTTTCTGATGTTTGGAGTCTAACCTTTTGTTTCTATTATCAAAGATTATCAAAGATATCAAAGAAGAATTTGTCAGAAATGTCTCGATTTTGTGTCTACCCATCAGAGAAAACTTGGAAAGATCACATTTGCCTGTGCCCCACACTTCAAATTCACCTGGTTCATCAACAAAGAACAGTCTGATAAAGGGTTTATGATGAGGCTGGCTCTGACACTGGGTGCTTTTTAACCTGTCCTGTGTTCATTGATTTGGCGGTCCCCACAGTATGATTTAATACATTATATAATTAATAACTTAGACTTAAATACACAATACACACATTACAACAGTCAATCTTGTGGAACACAGACTATGGGAATGTAACTAATGTTACAACGCAATTGTGCAAAGCTCACGCATCAAAAAGTAAAGATCACGGCCAGATCTTGTATTGCATTTTACACAAGTACACCTATAACAAAATCATACAGTGTAAGAGAAGCCCGTCTAATTTACCTGTAAATACGCCACTGAGGAGCCTTTTTCAACCCAACCAAAAACCTCAGCAATTGAAAATGAAAATGTTTTTAGTTTTTAACTAAAATGTTTTAAGCACTATAAACAGATTTGACTAGAAAAACAAATACATATCACAATAATAATCTTGATGAAAGATCAAATACTATGTCATGTTATGTAGTCAAGTTGCAACTACAAATAATGCTTGTAGTAGTAGTAATAAAAATAATAATATTAACTAATAGAAAAAAACATCAATAACTTGAAACTTAATTAATCGATTCCAACAATAATAAGACCACCTACATTTATAAAAATTAACAAAAAATTATGGTGCTTAACACAACTCAATTGTAGATATCTTAATTGTTAGCAAAAAAAAATAAGAAGCTGTTTCCAAACTGAATCATTATTACACAAGCTAGTGCATCAAACTCCCAAAAGGCATTCATATTCAAAATTGTAATACTGAAATCAAAACAATACTTTGGACTCACCAGATACCACACATAGTGGAACCTGCAGAAGGTCCTCATCCTAATTGAGTGAGTGTCAGCAGAAAAGTTGTATCATACTCGCAGACGTTTTGGACAATTGGTTTTCAGTCCCGTTAACCACTCAAACACAATTCTCGAAACATTCAGCATGGTGTGTGTTGATTTCTGTGTGTGTGTGTGTGTTGCTGATACCCCCTGCGCATGCACTAGACTTACCACTCAGAGAAGAGCATTAAACATTAATGCCCATGGTAGATGGGAGTAATCTCATCTGGCAAACGGAGCACAATACTGTGAAAAATAAGTAAAAAACTGATTCTGCTTTTATTTCTGAGTAATACAGAGCAATGTCTGTCTTGTCTGCTATACACACACACACACACACATGCACACACACACACACACAATGATTGTCCGTACAGAGTTTTTTGACAAAAAAAAAAATTTGTGTATGTTTGACAAATAATTTATTTTACTCCCAGTGCTGGATGGTCTCTTCATTGTAGGTCTCAAGACAACTTCATTTAAGTTTTATTTTTTTTTACTTCATTGATTAGGACCATTACTATCTAACCTAAACTGAAGCTCTGTAGTCTCACTGCACATGTATATCTAAACTGAAATTATTCACTCTAGTTGTAAACATTGTTCTGAGTGAACTAGATTCAGATTTTTTTTTTAAATATAGCAACAATAAACTAACTTACTAACTTTATTTTGGCTACTTTAAGAGCTTTATTGGCTTAAAAGTTTCTTCCAGATAATTGTGAATGCTCAAACTATACCACTATCCAGAGAGACTGAAGCAAACTGCACCAAAGTTTTAAAACCAATACCCAAAGTTACAGTATGTTAAAGGCTGAGAAAAGAATTGATACCGGAGCAGAAAATCATATCACGGTAATCATGACTGTTTGAGAGAATTAACAGAAATACTGAACATATTTTCACATGAATGGAATGAGAGTTATTTCTCTCTCAAAACAAATACTTTAAATGATCAACTAATAAAATACAAAAGTAATCCCGATGTATGTTTTTAAATCCTTTATAAAACAAAAAGACAACTCATCAGAAACCAAAAACAGAAAACCCCTTCACCTCAGTTTTCCTCAGTAGTCTTTTAAACTAGCAAATTTACCACCTTCACTTCAGAAAATCTGTGCAAGGCTTAATATGAAGACAAGTTTTATAGTACATCAAAATCACATGCTGTACAAACACCAGATGACAGTTTGTATGCATGAGGCTACTTTCCAATCAGAAAAGCCGATTTACATCTACAAACGTCTTCTAAAAAAAAAAAAAAAATGCTCAAAATAGCTGCTTGCGACTACATTTTACCTTAATGCACATAAATGCCATCATAAAATTATTTTGTTAAAAGTATTGTCCTGACATAACAAATCTACAAATATAATACGACAGTATCATTATTGCAACCAGTGGTTTGGTGATTTTTGTGAGGAGCACAGGAGAAGAACAGGCCACGCAGCATTCATTCTTACTGATATCATCAATAGCATTCGAGAGTTCTTCAATACCTATTTATTATACCCTGCAAAACGCAATGTCTTTTACCTTCTGTTGAATAGTTGAGTGTTTGGTTTCCATGTCTTTCCGCTCTTTGGTGGCATCCATCACCAGCTGGTCCAGCTGAAAGACAGTTTATGAAGTGTTTATAAAAATAAAGATAGCTCATTCTGGTGAAGGTGAGTTGAAAGAGTCTCTATGGAAGGACAGATGAAGTGAACTCTCTTTTTGGGACAAGATTCAGGTGTTTTAATGCAACGTTTTTAGCTTTTGAAGTTTTAATAAGTGATAGGGCTTTCCCCTTCACCACTATTAATTTGTAGAACGAATTCATATAAAACACTCTTGTAAATAAACAGCCATAAAAATGCCTGAGGTAGTTCTAGAGTCTGGACCAAGCTTTTGTATTGATTAGCAAGGTCAGACTTGAATGCTTGGTTCTTGCTGTTGTGCTCACTTAATTTCGAGCTGTTCTATAGTTTAATTTTTAACTGAAAAAACATGGACATAATGAATCAGCAGATTTTATACACGAAACTGTAGACACAGAAGAGACAAGTTTTTGTGTAAATAGTGTATAAAGGGTCACAATTTTCTATAAAAAATGTTAATTATAAACAGTTATATTTGGACGTAGCTTAGGAAAAGGCAGCAAATGGTACCATTATCCTCATCTGCTGATGTGAAATAGAAAGTGACTGAACTGCAGTTCCTCTACTGGCTACTTGAAGCTGAAGTGAGCAGCTTCTCATCGACTCTCATGTTAAAACTACCCAACTTTGAAACTGCAAATAAAATTTTATTAGAATTGTTGATTCACTAGTTCTGACCTTCATGAACACCTGATTGGAGTCATAAATGTTACGATCAATTTAAAAACAACAAAATTATCAAAACTGTTCAATATTGTGTTGCAACCGACTATAGTTTTTTTCCTTTTTTTCCCCTGAGGGACTGGTTGTATTTAGGTCTGTCAAACACTGCCAAACAGTTGAAGCGCCACATCTGACTCACTGGCTCTTTTTGCATGATCTGTGCAGAGACAGTGGTGCACAGTCAATATATCCCTGCACAAATGTATTTGTTTCAAATAAAAACATAATCAAGTCATCATGTCATGATGGCAGTAGCTCAAACAATCTGTTTTCGATAACTTATAACCATTTCATATAAAATGTAGTTTGAAATTAAATTCTTTTGGTAATTTTGGTTTAAATTTTAAAAAGTGTGTATTTTATACAGAAAAATTAATCAGCTGACTTTTTTTTCAGAACTACCAATAAAAATTAACTCCATTGTAATTTTTCTTTTTAACATGATAATAAATTGTAGTTTAACTTAAAAGTATGTCCAAACTAATACAATATTCATAATATATTTCATAGACGTTAAGGTGTCAACTTGCACTTTACAAATCTTTTGTTGACTAAATGTATTGTAGTTTTCATCAATTAAAATCGCTGTCTATTTTAGTCAATTACAGCTAGATTAAAATGTCTAATTTTCAACAAAAGAGTATGACTAAATTAATGCACACCACCCACAACATCTTGAAGCACACACCTGTGAGCAGCTCCTCCAAACCTCTTGCCACAATCGCTTGACTCTCTTGAGCTTCATCATGAATGATAGAAAACTGGTTGACACACTGCTTAAACTGTAGACTAAGCCAAACTTCCTGTTTCCACAGTGATGCCTAAATCCTGGCCAATCACATGGTTCAAGACGTACATCATACTTTTCCAACGAAAAGGAAACTGGGATTCACATGTGCGTCAAAAACACATTTCAACAGACTGACTGACTTTATTAAACTAAAATACTTCAGAATCAGATGCTACTTAAAATTCTTTTAAAAAATCAAGTAAAATATAACAGTGTTTATCTACAAATAAAGTTGATATTTATCTACAAATCCTCTTAAAACAGACGCTCAAGCTTAAGCTCCAGGACTCTCCAAGTGACTGACATTGATTATGTAGAGCAGTGGTTCTCAAACTTCTTTTTATCACGTACATCCCCAGAAAAAAATGTGGCACTCAAAGTAACATTAAAATACACGACTCCAGTATAGCCAGGGCATATAGACCTTCCTATTCAGCTACAGTTAAGAACAGTTCAAATAAGAGGCAATATTAATGCTCATAAATATATTTATTCATTTTAGCAACAGTTAACACAATTTTTGTTAACTGTTAATAAACTAGTTAACAGAAAATAACAGTTTATTTGGAAAGGGATCAAAAACGCACAAAGCATTTACCCTCGTTTTACAGGTGTAAAGGGGAGGGGCAGTTAATAAGAGTGACACACAAAATATCTGCTGCTGTATGAATAACCTTCATTTGATTAATCAAAAAGCAAGCAATACACCTTTAAAGAAGTACTGCAATCACTGGCTGAAGAAAGGTTAACTCAAATTTGAAGCAAATCCTGTACTTGTTTGGCTTTTGGGCTTTGGGGGGCTCTTTTGAATGGTAATGAAACCAAAGATCACCATACACTCTAAACGTAAATACAAAAATCACCTTAATTTTTTCCCTTCACTTATCAAACTAAAGTTAAACCCTTAGAGATTAGGCCAGACAGATGGACAGGAATTGTGTATGTACCTGTCCGGTGAGTTGTTTCATGAGAGGCTGGAGCTCAGAGAAGAGGTCGAAGCCTTGGTGGAAGAAGGTCAGGTGTGCATACATGAACGACAGCATCTGCCAACGACAGCAGGCACACATTAGAGGGAAACAAACAAATTCATTATTATGCAAGTAAATAAAAAAAACACAACAGTGGAAAAATAACTAAAATACATTATGGAAATAAATAAAGACAATTTACAAATAAATACACAAATAGAAAAGCTAGCTAAGAAAATAAAGTATTCAAACAAATGTTAAAATACATACAAGTAAAAGTATCATATAATAAATAATCACAAACAAAACTTAAACAAAATAAACAAATAATAAAAACATCAATAAATAAACAAATTAAAAAGAACAAGATAAGTAGAATAACATAGAACACCAAATAAATAAATAAGCTAACTAACAAATACAATATTTAGATAAATAAAACGTAATAAATAAGCGAAGAAAGAACAGTTAAATAATAAATAAATAAATAATAAAGTTAATGTGAGAATAAGCAAATAAAGGTAAACAAAATATGTAAATAAATATGTAAGTAGATAAATAAATGAGAAATTCTCACCGATTTGAGGATTTCTGATCGTCTCTTGGACTGAAGCACATTAATCTGTGGTGGAGGAAAAAACCTTATCAATTTAAAAAGGGTAGATTTTAATTATATAATTGCACTTTTAAAATGAAAGCAAAACAAAGACAGAAGCTTAACCCAAAGAATAGGTTAAAGTATTATTGTTATTGATCAGTTACTTTAGCGGCTTTCCTGAGAAATGCTAATGAACAAATAACAATTGAGAATAACCTTCTTTATTGTCTTATTAACAACTTTAGGCTGAAAAATGTTACTTTAATGAACAAATAAATGTATAAATAGGAAAGATATTTGTCTTTCCATAACTGCAGCATTGTGTTCATCATTAAGGCAGCAGTGCATACCTGCTATGAGGCTGAGAAGTTTCTATTGCTTTTTATTTTAAAATTGATTTTGTTACGTTCAGGTAGTTGTTTTCGTTATCAGTTCTTTATTTTGTGTTTATGACATTGTAAAATGTTGGTTATTTAGGGCTAATTTGTGGCTCACCCACAATTTGTAATATTATTCAATTGTCATTTTGTTTACAAGGTGTTTAATCACAACCAAAGATCCTTATGTTTTAGGTGGGATTTTTCTCCAGTGTATTTGAGTTAGGGCCTGAATACTTTTGCTTGTAAATACCGTATTTATAACAATGCCTTGTGCATAAACAGAAAAGGTCATTTAATTTGTATAGCTTATTAGTCAACTGTATGAAAGAAAAAATCCTATGCAACAAGTAGAGGATTGCTTCTGACGTTTAATGGTTTTAAACAGTGATTCAATGTAAAACAATCAAAAAGTTCTCACAAGCTTACTGCCTGTCCTCACAAACCATTTCTGCTAGCAGAAGCAGTTTAAGCAGGTTCTACTTCAAGTGAATGTGGTTTCAGTGCACTAGCTGATTTTTCATTTACACTATGAAAAACACTTGCATGACATTCTCACTTTAAGTACTTTGTGGAGAAACTAATCTTGCATGTGAGAGTTATTGGTTTCACGTCAAATAAAAGGTTAAACAAAAGATTACAGATCAAATGAGCAGTGACAAGAGTGAATAAAGATTTTCCATCTAACCTGCAGCACATAATCCAGGACAATGTGTCGGAAGCAGTGGCGCGTGGCCTTCAGGACGTTGCTTGCCTCCTCCACCTCGTGAACTTTGTTTCGTGCCACCTGAGCATTTCGGGTCAGTGCTGCCTCCTTCTCTTCACTCACTTTATCAAACTGCTTTTTAGCCTCTTTAAATTTCCGAAGGTCTCTGCGATTGGAGTGGTTCAATTAAAATATAACCACCAAAACTAAAAAAAAATGTGCTTGTTCGTCCATCAATGCAATAACAAAACACATTTTACTTCACTTAGACAAATTCTATTCAAATAATTCTAGAATTAATTATACTCACTCTCTAATGAAACTCTGGAGCTGGGATTTGATAGATCGCTGAGCTTGTTCAAACAAAATCTGCCAGAATAAAAAAAGATAAAAGATATTATACAAAAGCAAGCTATTGATTAAAAACATTAATGAAGATTTTGTTCTCAATCTTTGTAGCTTTTTTTGTTTGTATTTTTAAAATAATTTAATACAATTAAATCACAGGACCACATAAGCTACTATTTGTGCATCAGTGCCAGCCGTCTTACAACCCTACAATACCTACTCTCCTTTTGAACATTAGTTCAACAAACTGCACTCCATTGCTTAAACGACTCAGATAAAAGAAAAAAATTGTCACTGTTACTGCCACTGTTCTCATACACATTCTTCTGAAAGCGCTGTTATTTATTCTATTTTTTTTTTAACCAAAAAAGGTAAATATTTAACCAATGCACATGCTGACTTGAACAATGGTACTTGTGTTCAAAGAATTTCATTCTCGACAATAATCAGTGACGCAAATTAGCGAATTATAAAACATTAATAATGCTTTTTGCGTAAACAACCTCAAAAAATACTCATTGTTACCATTTCTGAATAAAATGATCAACTGCAAATAAGTGAAAGACCCTTTTAAGTGTCTATTTCTTGCCTATTTATACAAGAAGCTAATGTTAATTACACATCGGGTGAAAACTGAAATCGGAAGTTCTCCTTTTACAGGGGTTTGGAACTTTTGAATTCATTTCAACATTATTTCAACACAAGCAAACCGCTCAGAAAAAGAGAAGTAGTGAAGAAGTACGCAAATACTTACTGTGTGATAGTTGATCATCTCTTGAAGATTGTCTGCAAAGCTGGTGAGGCTGGACTGTGAAGAAACAAATAATGATAACCCTAGAACAATCTTAAAAAAAACACAACTTTGCATCAAGTACAAGTTTTGTGAGAATGAAAGCCAGCTTGATCGTAACTCTGTACTCCCAGCTCAGTAAAAAAAATATTTTTTTAATCTCTGCTTGATCCCTACAGCCCAGGCACAGAAGGGAAAATGCGCGGGTATGTTTTCTAAGCAAGCTGAAACATGAACAGTGAACATTGACAGTGTATGACAGTCAAGATAGCTTCTTCCTAAAAAGCCTCAAACATCCCACGAAGCTTTAGATCTAGACATAAGACAATACTAGAAAAATGTGTCTCAGAAACCCGCACCTCAATGACGTCATCTGTGGTAGACTGCTGTGCCAGCTCTCGGATGCCACTTACAAACTGTTTATTAGCCGTGTTGTACGCTTTCCCCGCATCGATCATGCCAATACATAGCTTCACCAGCTGAACAAACAGAAGAGATGAAAAAAGCTAAGATAAAAGATGTATATTAACTAAACACTTAAGTCAAAAAATGTGCAAGATTTTTTTATCCATAGTTATTTGGCAGATGAGTAATAACATATTTATTCAGTGTCTTACACTTTATACACTGTAATTATTGAGCTGATTTCAGAAAAAGCAACAGTAGCTCCTCGACTCCTTCCTCTCAATGAAAGGAGGAAGTTAGTGAGTCACCGGGACACGCTTTGGGTGGGTCTGAGGATTGATGCACTGGAAATCTCTTCTCACTCTAAAAACTAGCTTTCTCTAGCCAATGAAGCTCAGACTCAACAGACAAAAGCTTCAAGCATTTAACAGCTTTAAAATGTGTAAAGTTATACAAGATGACACATTTGTGGGAAAAAATCCCAACAATCTCATGAACAGTCCAAAACCTAGTTTCTGGTCTTTTCTAGTTGACTCAGTAACATGTAATTAGATCCTGTTGCTGCTGAACAGAAAAATAAGAACAGACCTTGTCAAGTTTGGACTCCAGCTCGCAGACATCGTTCTCCACTTCCTCGACCGTTGCCCTGTAGAACACAAGTGAAAAGCACACCTCTATCAGGTACAAAAAGAAAGCGAACATCATTCATCTGCACATTCCTCCGCTTTATTTTCATTCCACTCCACACATCACAGATCAAACACAGGCTGATACTACAATCTTTAAAGCTAGCCATAAAATAAAAGAAAATAATTCATATAATTTTATTTCCTATACATTTTTTTTAAGGTCTCTTTTAATGTTGTTCCTTCATCAAATATACACCAGAAACTGGAGTCAGTGGACTCCATGCAAATTTTACTGCAAACATAGCCCATCTCCATGCAGAGCAATTGTGCTGTCCGAGAACGTACAAAAAACCCAGACCCTGAAGGGTGAACAGTAGACCCGTTCTGCAGACAAGAACAATGTGTGAGATCAGCTGACACTGAGAATGTGTCATTTAGGTTGTATGGAGGCAAGTTATTATCTGTTTACCAAAAAAGGAATTACCTAAAAAAAATTGAAATTTTTGTATTCTAAACTGTGTAAATGTGCAAACCCTTATTTTATGAAGACTGAGCGGATTGTGAGTAGTTCTTTACAACATACTATTTCGTAACCCTGCTGAACTCAGGACAGTACGTAGTTTTCTAAATGGTTATTAAGCATTTTTATAAAATTATTTATTCATAGACAATAATGGTATTGCTGTCAGATTGAATGAGACATTCCTAAAATAATACCTTGTGCATAGTATGTTGTTTTGAATAAAGAGCTCTAAATTAGATACATCTCTTTAAGAGGATTTCACTTAATAGTTGCTTACAATAGAAATTTCTGTGCTTGTTATCATTTTATATCAAGCATCTCAACAGAGGTATGTATGCTTGGCAGAGATAAGCGACAAAACAAGCCAGATCCTGCCCTCAGCTGCTCTGTTAGATCTGACCAGAGGGACGAGTATCATTTGGAATGGAGAGAATGAGGCTCTCTTCAGTTAGAAAAACTTATGTATGCCATTCCTTCGCCTGAATAACTGCAAAAACATAAAAACAACTATCCAAAGAAGTACGATTCATGAGTGTTTCACGATATGTGCCTGAGAAACTCACTTTGAAGAAATTCATCAATAAACACTAATTTAACTCATGAGAAGTTTTACTTCCTTCTGCTGTAACTGTTCTGCTTTCAACCACTTTCTTTTGAAATGGAGACTTTTGCAAAAACTCAAATTTAAGCCATGTAAACACCAGAGATAGCGATGGTCATCACAGGTAATAATCAATAACATCCTTTATTTGTTGTAGGCCTAATCATTACTTGAAAAAAATAATAATAGACTTTCTGTTCTGTGCCTTCAAATGCACCCAATTGGCAGAAACTATTGCAAAAACAAGTTAGAGTCTTAATAAAACATTATTTACTTTTCCATAGACAAACTCCAACAGAACAACAGCAGAATTTCAGCAGTAACTAACGAGCATAAAGAATTTATCTGTAATACATTTTGCTGTAAGCAAATTTTACAAAACGACCATATAGGTTATTACAGTTGTTGCTCTCTGCTTCGACAGTGTCAGAGAAGAGTTTATTCTGAATTATATTGTCAACTTTATGCATATAAATTTCATTCTGATGTAAAAAAAAAAAAGTGCTAAACTTGTGAATTATTGTCCTAAACTATAAACACTACTATTGCAATCTAACTTGTAGTCACATAAAACTGGAAGTGAGATTCTGCTGATCCCACATGAGCTATCCAACAGCACAGCGGGTTTCTGAAAAGCATGCTCAGTGCTGTTTTACTCCCATAAACAGCTGTTTTCCTTCTCATTTCAGTATTTCCTTGTGACTTCATTGCTGAGATGTTTCAGTCAATCTAAATTCCAGACCAAGCGTGAGAGAAAATTTCCCTGGAGAAAAACATCTCTAATCACACACTCAAACAGACAGCCAAGGCTCTGGAGGATGAGAGTTATTTCAATTATTAACACACAGTCTCCTTAATGTGACAAACTGAAAAAAAGAAAAGACAGCTTCCCCATTATTCATGGTCTCTGAAACCCTAAATATCAGCAGTCAAACTGAGCTTCAGAATGAGGAAGAAAACTAACTAACTTGCTATAGCATGCATGTCAGTATCAATGTTTCGTAAATGAAATAAAAACTATTTTATATGGATTGTATATTGAACTATAGGAAGAAATAGGTTTATGCTGCTTTCTTATTTTCTTTAAATTTGGTTCTCTGTATTGTAAAGAATTTAGAATGTAAGAATTTAGTTGATAGAAGTACAATCACAAAATGAAAATGACTAACAGAATAGGACAGTTAATGTTACAAAGTTGGCAAAATCCAAAAGATTAACACTCTGAACACAAGAGAGTGCTTATTTTAAACCTGACATTTTTCTATGGGGTTTCGTCCTAGTGGCAAACACTGTTGTGTGTAACTGTGCACTGGTTCAACTCAAACTAGATTGAAGGTTTTTGGAAACATTGAGTGTGTTTACATGCATTTCGATTAACAGGTTATGCTCTTTACGCTGGCTTCTCTGGTCTCATGTAAACACGGAAAATAATTTTGTAATCAGGGTACTGCATAAACCCTTTTTGAGAAAACCGATCTGACGAGGTTGTTTTTGCCCAATAGCCCAATTTCATCATCAAGGCAAACAGAGCATCATCAACCCAACATAAGACAACTATTTATAAAGAAAACAGTTTTGAAAAATCTATTGCATGCAGAGATGCTGAGGTGGCTAGTGAATTACCAACTCCGGTGTTCTGTTCCTCCACAAACATGTTCAGTCTCCAGAAATCACACGCAGAAAAGTGATTGATCTGCAGATGGACACACTCAAGCCTTCTATATATTTAGAGAAGAGTATTTGGGAGTTTCACAAGTCCCATTAGAATACCTCTCAAGCATGCATCTCTGTGCTAGTTATCACACAATATGCTTTTTAACCCTTTTGTAATTCATATAAGTTATGCATATTACTGTAGCCAAGCCAAAAACAAAAAGCTAGTCATTCTTTCCAGAATGGTGCAACTCTAAGCCACAATGGAGAGCAGTTACTGTGATGTTTTAGGGGAGGAGTTTAGTTTCCCAGTATGAACAATTTAATTAATTAATTTAATAACAGGGCAAATAAAATACTTAAATAGAAAAATATAAGTAAATCAAATAAAAAAATAAATGTAGCTACAAACAAATGATTTTAAATATACAACAAAAAAATTACAATTATACAATTAATACAATTAATTAATACAATTATTTAAAATAAAAAGTAAAAGAGTTAGAAAAACAAATACTTTTAAAAATGCAATTAAATGTAATGAATGAGACAATATGGAGTTCAACACAATTTCACATAGGATTTTTGAAACCTTGTGTTCTCTATCCCTTTTAAAAGTACTTGGAAGAATAAATATAATCTTGTAAATGTAACTTTAATCAAGAAAAATCAACACTTGTGTATGATATCATGTTCGGTGCTAGTCCACATTAGTTGATGCATGACAACAATAAACATTTTTGGAATGGTTTTCCTGTACAATTTTTACAACAAGAAAGCTGAAATCAGAGCAGAAAACATGCAATATTTCATGCTTGAAGACAACATCAGAAAGTGTCCTTTGAACCTCATTATCTCTTAACGTAATCAATAAGCCATCATGCTTTTTTGTGCCTAAAATCTTTACAAATTTTTGAAGCGATAGTGATACAAAAGTGCTAAAAAGGTTACTCTTGCTAACAGATAAACTATAATCCCAAATGGTTTCTCAAAACAACTCTGACTGCGCTGGAGTGTTGACATGAGGGAAGAAGCGTTCCTGCTGCTCATGGAATCAGGCCATTGCTTTACAGATTCAACGCTGGAGTCCAACCAAACACGGTTGTGTGGGTGTGTCTCAAGTGTGAGAGTCATGAAAGGCACACGCTCTACTCCATTGCACACTTTATTAACAACATACCAAACATTTGTCTCCACTACAAGTAGCTTTCACTCTCCAGATGTGATGCCTGGAACCACATACTGAGATAACAGTGATTAACAAAAACAATATTTATTTTCTTTGGTTAAACTTGGTTTGACACTGGATACCCATCATTGCAATGTGTTATTTGCATTGCATTAGCACTGTGTAGTTTACTTTACATGTTGTTTACTGCCATTGAATCCTATTAAGTTTTAACAGTTACTCGAATTAGGCTAAAAGTGCTCAATAAAAGATCAATCTAGTGAACAGAGATGCTACATACAGCTGGGAGATGTGATTTAAAAAAATCCTGATAATCTTTTTCATTGTAGGCAATGTAGTTAATAATAATGTAGTAAAAGTACAAGTAATTAAGTACGGTAGTTACCATAAGCATTTCACCAATTTCTAGATGCATGATTTTCTAGATTTTCTATTTTTCATACAACGGCTTTTGCATGTATCAACGACTGTCTTATTTTACATACAACGGCTGTCTCCATGAATGATCGTGTGATCATTGCTACTAGAATATTAAATGCAACAGGAGTGACAACAACATTAATGTTGTCGGATATCACAAAAGAAAGCACATTAGTACCCACATAAGTTAAAGACATTTTTGTGTCGATAACATGATGGCAACACTGTGCTGCTGGAAGTGATAAGATAATTATCTTCTTCTATATTTCTTGATGGTACACAAACAAAATAACACTGGCTAGAAATGAATCAAAGGTCAGAATTGTACCTACACTTACAACCATACCAATGAGCATACAATCCCTTCTTACAAGAATGAGATCATGTGGAATGTTCAATTTAGCCACAAAATCATTAATCCATAGAAAAACAGTGACTCATATCTGCCAACAGAGAACTAGATTTCTGGTCGAAGGTTCTGGTTTGGGAGTGGCTTGGAAGCATAAGAATTGGGAATAGCAAGTATGCAAATGTGGGCAGAAATAAGACTGAAAACAGAGCAACTTTCTCGACTACATAATTTTCATGACTCTTAGACCCCAAAATCCAGATTGCAACTGAATTCATTGAACAGCTCCAACACCCTCCACAAAAGGTTAAACAGGGTTTAATCTACATTCTAACCCACATATCAAGGCAGAACTTGAAGAAGTATTTATATTCCACACTTTTAATGCAAAACAGATGCTAAATGGGAGGTTTCTCCTTTGACCCCGAGTGAAAACCTGAAGTCATTTATGATGGGAATCATGTGGCTCACTCAAACAGACTGAACTGATTACAATGTGTGCAAGGATAACGTCATCAGTGATCTGAGACCACAAAAAAAGCCTGCATCAAAGATCTAAAGACCAAGGCTAGGACTAAATAGCCTAGAGACAGAAACCCACAGGCCAATATCAATCATAGAAACCCGGACTGCTTTAAAAGAGTTGACAGGGCTCTATTTATCCAGCTGGAATCAGTGGATGAAACACTTTCACCTCTCACATGCTGAGAACACCTTTTAGATTTTGAAAGAGAGAGGAAAAATCCAACTTCTTTCATATTAATGTACAGTAGGTCACAAAAGTGAGTTTACCCCTCACATTTCAGAAAATATTTATGTCTATCTTTTCATAGGACAACACTGCAGAAATGCCGACACTTTGAAAATTAGTCAATATTTATTATCCTCTCAAAATAACAAAAACACAGCCAATAAAAGCTAAACCCATGGCAACAAAAGTAAGTAGATGCTTAAGTGAAAATGCAGTCACAGCAATGTGGCCCAGAGCAAAAAAAACAGTAACTGAAAAAGTGCATCAACCGCTTCTTCAACCTTGAGAGTGACCCAATCAACAAAACTTCTTCCTCTTAAGGATTTAAAAACAAACAAACTTTTTCCAACACATTTTCTAAATATACCTGTGCAAGTGCAAGCAGTGAACTCTAATGAGTCTGTCCATATTTACCATAGCGATAAAATTTCAGATACAGTCAAACCTTTAAGATTAAACATAAACCTAGTCTAAACAACAAGCTTGGCAGACTTGGAGTTAAAAATTCTCCACCAACTCCACGGCAGTCATCAAAAAAAAGCACAAAAGCACCTCCTCTCCCCCGGAAAAGTCAGGACTCCACACACCTCACCTCATCACTTTTTTAAAGGGGCACTATCGAAAAAATGACTTCACCCAAAGCTTCACTTCCTGGTTTGGCAGCTGCACGATTAAGGACCAAAAGTGACTTAGCAATACTGTTAAAGCGGCAAGTAAGATTATAGGTGGACCATGGGAATTTTCAGCTGGAAGTTCCAGAGATCAGCTGTGATTAAAGTTATAGTGTAGCTGTCAACTAAGGGCGTGATGCACCTCATGCTGAGAGGAAGTGACGCTCGATCGGCTCCTCTGTTCTCGAGCGTTTCCTGCAATTGTTGGGGAAACAATCTAAGATGAAGCAAATGGGGGAGGGGAGTTCCCCACCATGAGGTAAACCTGACATTTCTGGAAAACCAATAACACTGTTTAATGGGATTATAGTCAGGGAATTTTGCAGGCTGATTGTTGACACAGAGAACAGCATCATTCCCTGCTAATATAAATGGTCTAAAACATAGCAAAGTCTGAATCAAACATCAAAAACATTGTTTTGATACCCCTTTGATCATTATAGCAAGTTCTTTAAAGTGGTCATTTTTAATCTTGGGAAATAGTTTGGTCTAAAAGCATATTCTGTGCAAATATTCACGAACACCATAAAGAATACTTCATATCTATTAAAATGATGTCATACAAAGACCGAGAGTCAAGACACATAACTTGCTAAGATTTTGATTGATTTTTGTGGGTGTTGGTGAATATGCTTGTTTAGCACCATGGGACACATGAACAAAGCAGAGCAGAAAACACATTTAAAGTGTAAATGACCAATTTTACACCTTGATGTGCAAGTTATGCTACCTGAACAAGTTGAAATATGTGAACTTGAACACAGGAAAAAATATTCATCAAACAACCAGGAGCTTGCTCTGGGAAGTGACAAACATAGTTGGCTTTAGTCATAGCTGAATTAATGATCATGAACGATGTTCACTCAGAGTGACTCTGCTAGCCAAACCTTATCTTAGCCGTTTCTGGATACCAGGACATTGAAGACAGAGGAATACAAAAGATCTTTCTTGGAAGATTGTTCTCTAGGAGATCAGACATTTTGTCTGGGCTCATTTTAAAAAGCCAGTCACACAGCTGAGAACTCTATTGTGTTTAATCAACAACCTTGTGGCAATTACCAATCAAAAATGTGGCCCACCCATGAGGTCGTTTGACTGACTTGACAACAATTTCATGTCTTTTCGCATAGCGTTATGTTTCAGGGCATGAAATTGTCAACTGTACGACATGCAACAAGCTAGCCATGCAAAATAGTCACAGAAGACGAGAGATAACGGAAAGTTACAAAAATACAACAACAATTCTCTAAAATCTAACTGAGGGGGCACAGTAACACAGCTAGTAAAATCATCTTTTCGTGATTGGACAGCTGAACTTAGTTTTTGAGCAGAATAAAAACAAATGCAACACTCACTTCTACCGTAAATATAGGCAAATTCAGAAAATGACTTCAGGATTCTTGAAGCGCCAGCCATCAAAGCATTAATACATTAGACTTTTAGCAAACGTTCTGTGGGCATCAGGTTTGAGGCTGAGACTAGTTAATTTGTGACAGACTCATCAATGTTCCCTAGCATGGGAGACACCATGATAAAAAAAAGGTGGATCTAGGTTCAGCTACTAGCATAATCTCCACAGAGCCGATTGTGGACAACAGACACAAACAAAGACTAGCCAAATTTTCATAGCTGCATGTTATCAATATAAGTAGATCATTGGTGATGAATTTGCTTGAAAAGTTCAGACAATCTGGTAAGTTAAAACAATGTTTTTATTATTTTGAGCAGCTTTCTAATAGGATCTTTGTCGACGGGAGCTGCAGAGCAGAAGCGTGGATTAGTATTCTCATCTGTTTTCAAAACAATTTCAAAACTCGAGTTTCGTATCAGCCACCAAAGAAGTAAACCAGGCAATCTTTTTGCTCATTTCTTTTTTGATGTGAACACAACACAACATTTATTGTGGTCTCAGCAAACAAAAACAAAAAACACTTTTTATTGGATTTTTATCCACAGATTTTGTTCATGTCTCTGAAATCATGTGTTTTGATATAATATAATAATACAATTGACAATAGAAATATGATCCTTCAATCTGGATCATATGGTGCCATCCTGACACACAAAGAGGTCAGTGCTTTAAGAGCAAAAAGTGCTTCAAATCAAATATTTTAGTAAGTTTTTCTTATACAAGAAGTTCATGTGTTGCATTAGTTTCAACACTCCTGATAACCTCCTGTGTCTTCACATTCAAACAGTTGGATCTTCCCCAATGTCTGAATACTAAACTTCAGCAAAGAAACTTGACACTAATTCTCTGATAGCAAATGTTCCATTGCAGAAAGCAAAAAAAGCAGCACTAAAACAAGAAAAGCAGAACCTTGCTTAAGATTAAACTGAGTTGAGATGTTCAGTGGTTTGTTCAAGCACTTTACAAAACAAGAAGTTACTGAAGTAAAATGCTAAAATAGAAAAAACAACTACGCATTAAAAAGAAAAGTTCCACTTGCATGGAATTGTTCTTTTGTTTGTTGAGTCAACAAGTTTGGTTTTGAAGCAGTGAAGGATATAATGTTTAACAAGATTTTAAAAGAAAATTAGGAATTTATTTTCTTTTTGGGGGGAAATATTTGTTGAACAACATCGCAAGGGGATATGTTTATCGATTAGCTTCACAAAGCCAAGCTAATGCAGAAAAAAATGCATCACAACTAAATGGAGTGTGAAAGGATGGCTTCTTTCCTGAACAGGTACAGATTACAACTAAAAACTACTCAAAGCATAGCTGACATGTAAACAACACCTATTCCCAAGTTATATCCGCAGGAATAATCTTTGTTGCTTTAAACAGATTTTTGTAAATACATGAAGTCAATTTGAGCAAATATTATCACAATAAAGCTTTGTAACGTCCTCTGAGCAAAAAGCATGGCATCTTCTGATCCAAAAATCACAGATAAAACCATGTTTCCCATGAACATCTGCTCCTGATTTCAGAGAGGATGTTGTTCTGTGAGAGAAGGAGGCGGAGAAGGGCAAGAAATCATAAATAATTCTTCATAACACTCCAGACAGAATCTGACTGCAGCACCATCTGCGCTAATCAAATAAATAAACAGATTGTGTTTAGAAGGAGTAGCACGATGACTTATAATCTAGATATGATAAGAAAGTATTGTAAAATTATACTCTATATAATTTTAAAATCATTATATTGAAAAGATTACTTGAGGTTCTATTAGCTTATCTTTGTACACACAAGGATTTATGTTTAAACCATTGACTTTAAGCATGCTAAACTAAAAAACATTTTAAGGCTATATGGCCTAAGTCTGACTTGTACTTCTGTATTAACGTCATCAATGTATATAAAAAATTTAATAAGAAGGGAAAATATTTGGATCAATACATGGATAAATCCCTGTATATCGGTCTGATTCATTCAAATTTAGCTCAGCAAAACAAGCATGCACCAAGAGCGCTTCATCCTGATTGGCTACAAGTTTGTTTTGGTTCTGACATCACCCATATTTCAATAAATGTAATTTCTAACATTTTGCTAATGTTGAGTTTTTGTGAATATTTATTCTTGTTCTGTTTGGTGTTGAGAAGACGGGTAGAAGCAACACTCAGACTCTTTAAAACAAAAAGTATTAGAAACTGAAACCTCCCATGAGCTGGTTACTCATTGCAAAATTATAGATGGTTTACCTCATCTGGCAACCTTGATCCACACCACCAGTCCAAAATATGAAACACGTTGGATTTTGTTTTATTTTTTAAATCAGCACTATAATAATCCAACATCCAATTAAAGGTTCAGGTTCTTTCTGTTGATGGAGTCTGTGGATCTTAACACTATTGAGTAGTTGGGGTTAAAGCTTCAACGTAGAATCCATCAAGCCAATCAATTTTGTGGGAGAGGTTTCAAGAACTTGAAAATTCCTCAAACTACAATTTCTTAAGAAATAGCTCGACTGCCTAATATGCAGAATAGAATTTATGAAAATGATTTTTTTAAACATTAATTCAACTTCATCTCCTAATCAAACACATTTCTTAAAATAACAGCCCACATTTTTAAGAGAGCATAAAATAGTTAATGAATAATTATAACTTTCATTTTAGAAGGTGTGACATAATAACGGCAAAACGTCCAAAAGTCTGACGAGAAGAAATTAGTTGTACTCAGCGTCTTAATGTAACTTACCATAACAGTTAACGTTATAAGTTTAAGCTACAGTAACGCTACTTAAGGTTACACGTCTGAAGTTAACTTTGACTTTAGTATTTTGACCAAAATCTGCACCGTTACAAACAAAGCACAGAAAGTTAGAGCGTTTTCTCACCGAAACCTGGGGGAATCCTTGAGACATTCCTCGAAATCCACTGTGATCTTCATGGTTGTCGGTCACGTAAATAAACACAGATTAAGAACTAGCGGCCTGCAATTAGCATTAGCTCGAGCTCAAACTTCAGCTCGGGTCACTGGAGTCCTCGACAATCTCCACACGAGCAGCAAGACAGCTTATATATATGCCTGGAAGTCTAAAGGTTAACGTTACTTAAAAAGCTGTATTTCCTTCCGCGTATGGACTAACCAAGCAGGCAATTAAAGTGGGGGAAAGACAGGCTGAGGTGTCTTAAACTAATCCGCTTTCCTGTCTGGAGCGCATTTCTAGACACAGGTTTCGTCCTAGAGAAGAGAAACTGTATAATATTTGGGAAGAGTGTGTAGACGCGTCGTTTGAAAGGCGGGCCTATCTTTAGCCAATTAGCAAATGTTTGTCTGTCAATCATCTTGAGATTTGGAAGCGGATTGGTCGGTATTGAGTTTTCAGGGTGGGACACGTTTGTTACACTTTTAACCAGAGCAGGTAGATTAACCAAGAATCTTTCATTTTAAACTTAAAAATAACTTGTGACTTATACACGTATTCCTCTTATAAATGCACTCAATGTGTACACTCGCTACATGTATCTCCTAATACATGGAGATGTTAGGCACCATCTCAAACTCGTCACTAGTTCCAACGATTTTATTCTCTCAGATAACGTTAACGGTTTTACAAAATTTCTGGCCTTAGCATTTTTTATGTAGCCTTGCTGCTCGAGTAAACATATGATAATAACTGATTGGGGAACCTCAGTCCAGGAGAAGGGGATTCTTGTGCTCCAGGCAGTTGTCCGTCCAGTTGGGGGTCAAGCAGTTTTCCCGCCCAAACATTCACTCTAATCAAAAATTACCATAGACAAAGTAAATGTTCTAGTACACGTGTTGATGGATATAGACTACATTGTATGTTATGCATAGTAATGTGAGGTATTTATAGGGTATGTGCATGTATTTAGAGACCGAATGATAACAAAACAAAATACCAATGAAAATTTTTTCCCTCACTAATCCAACAGTGATGCTAAACTTCCCTCTTCTTTCAGTTCATGGCAGCGAGTGAAAGCTGCAGCAGACAGTATTCACTCTAGTTCATCCTCAGTCTGTTTTGTCATCATTCTCACATTTTCTTTGTGTAGCTTTCAGGGTCAATACTGTACATGTTAAAATTCAACATCACGCCAATATAGCATTTTTATGGAGTAAAACTGAGCATCAAAACAGATCATTAGAAAATATTACCTCACGCTGCACATGTGGCCGTTTTATGGGGGTAAACTTATCATGGAACTGTCCTACCTCACACAACACAACCAGCTACAAGAGCATCATGGGTTTATGGGCTTGTTTGCATGACATACATACACTGAAGTTCACAGAGGGATGGGATTAATAGCCTTGGTATAGTCAGAGAACAATTTTAGTGGAGTGTTCTACTTCTAGCACGCACTACATTTTGCTAACTTCATAACAAAAACATATCACATATGTTGCTTTCAGGGGATATTTTTATAAAACATGAGTCTACTGTGCTTTTTACAGACAGTTCAGCTTTACCAGGGTTTTTGTTCAAATGCAAAACCTTGAGGAAAAAACGGTTTAAAGATTTATAAGGGTTTAATCAAATTGTTTTGAGATTCAGTTTTATTGCTTGTGAAGGAAACACTTAAACATCAGCCAGATGTGATCTGGTTTAATCTGGTCTCACTCATGTTGCGCCTCTACCTCTACTGCGTCTGCAACACCAATTTCTCAATCTGTCCCAAATTGGTTAAAAAAAAAAAAACAGATTATTGAAAAGCGTTATCTTCTGCACCTAACAGAAAGACTACCCAGTCATTTGTTTTAAAATAGGATAAACTCAAACACTTTTTCTTTTGATTTTGCAGCAAATATAGCAGGATAACATCATGGTTTCTTAGCATGTTGATGTGTATGACATTGCCTTTAAGATATGTTTGAATTATTATTATTATTGTATTGCTAATACACCAAATTCAAAAACCTTTCAGATTTTAGATTTATTATATTATTTAGTTTGTTTCCATTTTTTTTGAAAAATCAAATGAATGAATGATGGACCAGTCAAGTTTCAATTGACCATTAAATTGCACAAATTGGATTTTGTCTAACTGAAACATGACAGTTTTGAAAATATGAACATTTATTAAAAAAAAGGGTTTTGTGTTTGGAGGAAATGGTATTTGAATCACAACGAAATTTAAATATTTTGCAAAACTGCAATGAAAACACTTTCTCTAATTTAATCAGAAATATATATGAAAGTATTGTTCACATCTATCGTCAAGTTTTTTGAATGACTTATTGAGCAAGTTAGTTTGTGTTTAATCACATAATTATGATTTGATGGAAACAGTGCAATTTTTTTCCCTTAACATTTCTAGGAATTCGTTAAGCTTTTGAGCAATAGTGTAATGGAAACGCAGCTATTGGTTTTAATCAACTAAACCTTTCATTTAAAAATTAAATTGTTCTAAAATGTTTCTCAACACAAATATTTTATTCAACCATTTTATACATTTTACAATCAAATTTCTTAAAATTTTATTGAAACACTATGAAAATAATTTAGTTTTGCAATTAAATTATCTATTTAGAATCTCTGCTTCAATCACAACACACCAAGATAATTTGTTCCATTTCTGGCAACATCTAGTCCCCTTTTTATTTGGTGCCCACAATTGATCCTTAGCAATACTAGTCAAGTTTTAAAGCATTCAGTTAAGACTAGAATTCCATTAAATACACTTGTCTGCACATCAAAAGAACTCATTCATACACTTCTGTCAATGTTACTCATACATTAGCAAACAAAATTAAAGTGTTTAGGCGATAAAAGGCAATCAGAGCAATCTCAATCCATGTCAGATCAGCATCCGACTAAAAACCCTTCGTTGAGTGCCAGTTTCGCGATCAGCAGTTTCACTCTGATGAAGCTAAACATGGAGGTCAGAAGCCATGCGTACAGTGGTGTACCCTCATTAACCCCTTGGGAAGCCTCTGTCACAGACCTCATCCCTCACACCTGACCAAACACACAGTTTCTGGGCTAACAGCAGTCTTCTTTCCTAGCGTGATGATGAAGATGAGGGTTTGGCAAACAAGGGCGCTGTTGATATGCATGGCTGGGGCTTTTGTGGGAAACACAGAGTGGAGGAGGCAGCAGTGGTAACTCCGGAGCCCAACCACAGGTGGCAGAGTGCTCTCCAGAGGGGCGGCGAAAGGCAAAACTCCACAGCTTTATACGTCCAAAGAATCAGCTGTAACAGAGCACAAAGCATCAGCATCTGAGAAAAAAAAAAAAAATCACCTCATATGCTCTTCAGTGCTTCTTA
The DNA here is from genome assembly GCA_900490495.1 of Danionella dracula. NCBI lineage: Eukaryota > Metazoa > Chordata > Actinopteri > Cypriniformes > Danionidae > Danionella > Danionella dracula. The sequence goes on from UELW01000778.1 coordinate 19,139,863, forward strand.
AAGGGTCAGTAACACAACATAATTATTTCTAATCCTGTAAAAATCTACTTTCAACTGGACTCTGACTTGAACTCGAAATCAATCTTTTAAAACCATATTTAAAAGGCTATGAACAGACACAACTGGAATGCCTAGAAAACTCCAATTAAACGTTTTATAATACAACATGATATTAAAATCTATACAGTAATTTCCTGGATAAGGGACTTGTTTTTCATGTAGTTTTTAAATTAATATTTGACCTAAAAATGTTTACAAAGCAAACTTTTGGCACCATTCTTTTAAGCACAACATCATGTACGTATAAATAAATGTATTTTGTTATCTTGAGGAGTTAATGTCATGCTCTAGACCTGAAAAAACTATAGCAAATTGATATACACGTTTCTCTTTTTCTAGTTTCATAAAGCAAATTATTTTCATGCGATTATTATTATGCAAGTCTATCCTTGGACTGCATTTCTCAACTGCTTCCAGCCCGGGGTTCTCATGCGATAGGATGAAGATGGGAAGGAGGGAGGTTTACAAATAAATAAATAAATTAAATTATTAAATCAATTAAAAGGTAGGTACAGTCTACCTGGTCATCTTATTGAAAACATTTTAAACTCTTCAGAGAATATGTAAATCAAGCTTTTGGAGGGAGGCAGAGCTATAGACAGTGGAGCTACGAAGAGGCTGCATATATCTCTCCTCAGCTGTACTGCTGGATATTAAACTTGATAAAAAAAACTAGGTATTGTGCTTTAGGTCAGTCGGCAAATTTGCAGTAATTTAGTCAGTTAACTTTGCTGACTAAATTACCCATGCACGTTAACAAACAATCTTAATCATGTAGAACCACCTTCTAATTGGTCAAATAAAAAAACAACAATGCTGAGACGTCAAATATTTTAATCAAAGAAAAAAGCAGCATCTGTTGATGAGATGGGGAGTTCCTAATAATATTAGCCTAGAAAATATCCACGTTTTATTCGTCGAAGTGCACAATGTAAATACAGAAAAGTCAAGTTTTAAATAAGAAAAAAATGAAACTGATTTTAACACACTGTCTAAACAAACTGAAGTATGATAAGCTATAGGCTAAACAGCTGAATAGACTCAAAGACAATTAATCAACTCAAAAACACACCTAAATGCGGAGTTCCCTTACCATATGCTTATATACGTACAAGTTCATGTTACTCTATCATTTATTTTTATGCATAACTAATTGTTCATCCCTAATGTGTCGATACTTAACTCAATCTAAACTGTGAAGATGACCAACAATTAACATTAAACTAAGCATCATCATGAACTTATAGCTCGTAAGATTATTTTAATTCTTCTCTTGTTTTACCCTCCTGCGGTGGGTCAACGGTGATGTCCTCAGCCTCTGTCTCGTCCTTCATCTCCTCGTCCTCATCCTCCTCTTCCTCGTCCAGTTCGTTGGCGATGAGTTGTCGAGCTAGTTTAATGTTCATCCCTTCGTTATAATGCATCTTCCTCATCATCTGGAACTGCTTTTTTCTGGCTGAAGAGTGACGCGCACAAAAAAAACTTTTGACTAACATAAACCATCCTGAAACTCACAGATAACATTCTTTCTTTGATTCTAGTGGATGTAAAAAATATTCAGATATCAACATGCATCAATTAACAAACTGAACTAACCATGTGCTTGGGCATTAAGTCAGATCACATTTCAAAATCCCAATTCAAGCTTTTCAGCAACCTCTAAATCACCTTGCTCCTCAGGACTCAGTGCCTCCTCTTCCTCACTGCTCTCCTCTTCTTCCTCTGGTTCTGGTTCTGGTTCTGGCTCCTGCATCAAACGAGACTCTGCGTCCTCCACTGCTGCTGCTAGCCTGCGCAACACAACAAAGACATTTACAGATTAATTACAAGCAAAATCTACAAGGAGACACATTTGTCTACAAGGTTAACATCAAACATTACTTACTTTTTTCCACTAGAGGGCACAGTTTAAAAAGACAGTTCATTAACACACTGTTACAGAAAACAGCTCAACATGGTCAAGGCCCTTAGTTATGTTTAAACATAAAATGTACACCTTACATTTTATTTCTCTTAAAGTGAAAAGACAAACTGCACTTTTTTCAGAGGAACACACATAAATCATCTTTACTTGTGGAGGAAATGCTCATACTCAGCTAGTCCATTTTTGCTTCATCCTGAATAAATGAGTGACAGAAACTAGGTCATGCATCAGGCAAAACTGACTAAACCAAATACTATTTTACTGAACAATCAGGCAACATTGAACCTTTTAGAGGTTTTTACTCTATTTTCACACCCTTTTCTTATTTTCTATTTTAATTTAATTTTAATTATTTTAAAGCAAAGACTGTTTACGCTTTTCATCAGATATAGGTGTAAATATGAAATAGTCAAGATATTGTTTGAGTTACTACTTTATACCATGAAATATTAATCAATAATAAAAATAAAATGTTGTAAAGTTGATGTTTTTAATATTATATCCTTAAACATTAAAAAGCATTCAGGTGCTGTTTAAATTATGCATGTATGCATGTATGCATATATATATATATATATATATATATATATATATATATATATATATATATATATATATATATATATATATATATATATATATATATATATAGAGGGTCTGACGTATAACATCTATATCTTCACAATACCAGTCAGCTTTAACACTTGAGAGTTTGAGAGTGTTTTGACTCTAAAGAGAGCTGTTGAAAGCAATTTCTTGCATAATTTTGTGTTGGTTGTTCTTAAAGCATTGACTCCATCTACATTCTACTCTATGTGAATCACATCACACTTTTGAATGGGTTTTGATGCACAATCACCTCCAGGCTGCAGTTAGCCCTATTGTTTGCACTGCAAAAAATGAATTCTAAGCAAAGCTGAAAATGCTTAAAATTAGATTGAAAATCTTGATTTTCTTATTTTAGGAAGAATTTTCTAATTTAGACCTTTTGGGTATAGATTACTGTGCTTATTTTGAGAAAATAACACTTATATTTTCTTGAGGAGAAAAAAAAATCTTATTCTGGTCATTTATTTTCTTGAATTAAGAAACTATGTGAAACAAGTTGCCGATTTTGCCACTGATCTTAAAACAAGAATCTTAAAACAAGAATTTTTGACTGAACATATTCTTATTTCAAGAATTTTATTGATATTTTATTTTAAGAAATCAATATTAAATACTGGTAAAAACATGCATTTTGGAACAAGAAAAAAAATCTTAAATCTAGTTCTATTCTATATCAAGTGAAGGTAAGAACATTTGATTTGTTGAAATAAGACTCTAATGTTTGTGAAAAGAAAAGAAGAAAAAGGATATACACCGTAAATAAATCATCAATACCCCAAACCTTAATACACCGTCCAGTTTTGAACTAACTTTGATGGAAGAGATCTGTACTTCAAAAAAGCACTCTTGAAACAAGAAAAAAACCTCAAATATAGATAAACTCTTCCTAGATCAAGCAAAAGAATCTGCTAATGGGGCGAGCCAATTTGAGTTGGCAAGAATTCTTTAAATTAGCAAAAACTTTTGGATCTTAAAAACATACAAAAACTCTCAAAACAAGTCTTTCCAAGCTGTAAAAATGCATTGAAACTAGAATATTCCAACTTATATCTAGTCACTAGTGGTCTTAAAACTAGACAATATGTCTTAAAACTCGTCAATCAATTCGACTTGGTTCGAATCCAATCTGGGTCCTTTGCCGATCTTCTCCCCTGAGCTCTCCTAAAAGTTCTACCTGTCTCCTATAGGAACTGTACTATCTAAGAATACATCAATAGGCCTAAATAATATATAAAATATTTATTTAAAATTTTATTTTTGAGCTAGAATTTCTAGTTTTAAGAACCCATACTCTACTTTAAGAACTAAAATGAAGCACTAACTTTCTTAATTCAAGGTCATATATACTTATTTTAATATTACATTTTCTAAGTTAGTCTTAAATAACAGAGAAAACATCCTAGTTCTAAGACAGATTGTCTAGTTTTAAGACCACTAGAGACTAGATACAAGTTGAAATTCTAGTTTCAATGCGTTTTTACAGCTTGTAAAGTCTAGTTTTGAGAATTTTTGTCTATTTATCAGCTAGAATTTTTTTTTAATTTTAAGAAATCTTGACAAGTCAAATTTGCTTACCCCATTGGCAGATTTTTTTGCTTGATATAGGAAGAGTTTAACTTTATTTGAGGTTTTTTTTTCCTGTTCCATGAGTGTGTTTTTTGCAGTGTGGACACTTGTTTTTCTACCACACCTTTTCCTTCTCTTTGCCTCTCTATTTATGTGCTTGGATACAAAACTCTTAACATCTAGACTCTTTTGAAATTACCTTTTGTGTCTTGCCCTCCTTGTGCAAGATGTCTATGGTCATCTTTTAGGCAAGTATCAAGTGAGCAGTCACCGCCTTTCAGATATCAAGTGTCTTAACTTCATTTTGCATCATAATTCATTTTGTGTTTAATCCCATGTAGGAGGTTTCCACATTACTAGGAATTTGCTTTGGCGAGAACGTCCATAAAGAGATATAGAACATAACATAACAAACACAATAATAAAGTAATCTAAAGTAAACACATAAAACCTGGACGATGACATGTTATCAACGACAATGACAGAATTCCACAGGACCAATCACATTTAATGGATATGCCTTATATTTACACAATTTTAAATTGAACACTCTCTCAAAGAAGTAATGGACAGAAATGCACTTCAACATCTACTGAAAACACATGCCTGAGGGAAACAGACAAAAAAAGAGTGATGGAAGACTGATACTAAAGAGAGAGCAGAAGCAAGTGACATAAAAGCAGAAAGCTTTTAATAGGACGGGAACATCGAGGCCTGCTTTCACTGGAAGCACAGATACAAATACACACTCATCCATCTGCCCATCAGTACATCCAATCGCCACTCTGTTCATCTGTCCATCCATTCCTTTTGTCTCTACCCATCTATCCAATCAACTGTCCCTCTCTCTGTTCATCTAAACGTTCGTGCATCTACCCATCAATTCCTTTTCTACGCAAGTCCATCCCTCTAGTTATTAGTCTGTCCATCCATCAATTCATCCATTCAGCCTTCTGTCCATGAAATAATTTGTCTGTCCATCCAGACATTAGTCGCCATTGGTGACAGCATATGAGTGTCTGGCAAAAAACAACAGAAGTTCCTCCTCAACAAATTTTCTTCTTATGAGAGAAACCTTTTGACGTAATCGGTCAGTTATTTAATAGCTATGTAAATGTAGCGACTACAAAACATTCTTGAACTAGTGACTGATTCACCAGTATCTGGCAACAAGCAATACTACTCTCTTTTGATGTGATACAGCTGTGAACACGCCACCAAAACACAATGTAGTGATTATTTGTAGCAATTTTACCAAAGTTTGGTGTAGAAAATTGCAAGTACAGCCATGTTATATGTGAACAAGATGGAATGTGACATGATGCTAAGATTATAGTTATTTTACCCATCCTATTGTGTCCAGAGTTCATGTTCGTTTTTTTCCATTATAAATCTACAATTATTTCCACCTAAAAATGTTTCCACTGTGCAAATTTGATATAGTTGACAAGTTCCAAAAATTATCAACATAGAAGCCCGACAAAAGAAGAGTGACATAACAGTGAACATATACGGTTGTTATCCATCATAGACCTTCATTTTAGGTAGCTTAGGTAGACATTTTTGTTGTCTTGTGTCAACATGCAAGTCGGAGGAGATGGGGTTAGGGACTGGCAGGATCTGAGCCTTTCAGCAAACTGTTCAAACTCACCAATATTGATGAGCAGTGGGTTTGTCAGCCAAGAGTTGAATCAATACTCCTGCATCATGAGCAGTTATATATCAGAGAAGCACACACCAAATAATGAGTCATAATAACTCTTAAACACATAAGTGAAGTGCAGTGGTGCAGACAGACGGTGCTGGGTAGGTTCAGAGATTTGCCCGTGGGCTGATACAGCATCTGCTCTGAGTTAACTCGTCCATAGCTGCAGAGTTAAATTGACATTGACGCATTTTAGAGTTTACCACCTGGATTGAAAATATATTATTTTAAAATCTAAAATGAAAAAAAAACAAAAAACTTGACAACACTGTAGGGCAAGCGCATAATTCTTTTTCCTTAAACATCCCACTGAAAGGATTTTTGAAGGTTTAACACTCAACAAAAGAGCCAGCTGGACTATAAAGTGCCCTGATAATTAGCTATATTCATCCAATGTAAATTCAATAACATGAAAGATGTCACAAGCCAGCCTTGCTCTCAATATTCATTGATCCACTGCTCATTGTAGAGAAAGCAATTCCATCAAGGAATGATCAGTCAATAAAGATTCAGCCAAAGAGATGTGGTTCACATGCAGTGCATAGAAATAATTCAGAGAAAAGCTCATAAATTCATGAAGACAATTTACTAGATTGTTTTAAAAAGTTTTTTTATTGTCAAAGCAGTTTTATCTGCAAGCAGCATTTCATAACTCTTAAAAGTAGCTTTCATGACTCGAGCGTGCTAATGTGATGACTGCACTAATTATGTGATTTCCACTTAAACATTAGTTCACCCGCAGGAGCAGACTGATCACTAGTTTCAAACCACATTAAAAAGTCATTTTTAAAAATCTATAGTATTTAGGCTTGTTTTAGAGACAGATTAGAGATGCAGAATTACAGACTTGCTGTAAACACCCTTGTTCACTTCCGGACTATACATTTTCTGGGTTCAGCCACAACTTTTTAAGCAGTTGATTAATCATACTTCTCATTTATATAAATAAATACAAGGAAGAACTCACTTTACCCCAATCCATTTCTCGAAATCATCAACACATTTAGAAATGCATTTAAAAAAAAATATTTCCACTTCCTGTATTAGCAATCACGTCTAATGTGACTGACATACTGTAAAACAGTGTGTGCAAAGACACACTTAAGGTTGATTCTCAATATAAGCAATATCTAAATGTGTCAAGTAAAGGTGACCGGTTTTGGGAGCTACCAAACAAATTATCATCCAAAGCATAACCCAACGGCATCCAAAGCATCCAATTCAAATATTAATAATTTGTTTTGGCCAAACCCTCAAAAGGTTGGTCTCTTTGGCAGATTAGCCATTCGAAGGAATGGTCAGTTCAATGTTTCCGACTTCCTGCCTTGACAGTAACATATTTATGGTTGATTGCCCATTTTGTTAGATCTGCAATGTTGTCTGATAGTGGATATTCTTAAACCAAACAATGTAGATAAAAAAAGGACTGTATTCCCCTCCACCCATATTAAACAAGACACTCATTTATGACTTACTTCTTAGCGAGGTCTTCACTGGGCAGAACTGCATTACCCTCTGAATCGCTCAATGCCCCCTCGTCCTCATCCCCCACCATCCTGAGAAAGAGGGAGAGAAAGCGAGATGGCTCAATTCCCAAAGAGAGAAAGACAGCATGACCTTTTCTACAAAGTTGCTCAGTGATATTAAGTTGCTTCCTCTGTCCTGTCCCAGCATTTTGCAGATGGGGCAATATTACATCCAAAGAGAAGAGCCAGGAAATGAACCAAACAGGAAGAAGGGTTGTTATGATATAATACCTGACTCAGAACCAACATTTTATTATTTCTTTACTTTTACTAAACGTAGCGAGAGAAACCAGATATGTTGTCATTTTACTCTGTAGATATGCTTGCTTTCATGTACATTAGATTTCATGCTGATGGCAACACTCTTTACAGTCTTCAACTTTATGCTGGGGGCCAGTTTCAAAAGACTATTACCTTGAAAAGTAACTTCATCCTAATTTGGATTAAAAAAAGAGCCATTCTTTATGAAATTCTTTATGCAACTCACCTGTTGTATGGTGTACTAGGTTCATCTATCTTCATCAGCCCATAGTCTTTATCAGCCGGGTGATATGTGGCCAAAATGTTCATTTCATCCCATTTCTGAGACTTCTTCCTGTCAGAAGAGGAGAAAAGGTTAAAACACTGAGCATAACATTCAAATTTAGATGAAGCAATCACACTGATGCCAACAGTCTCACTGGAGTCTATTACATTAAACCAACAGCACTGCTCCACTTTAAAACTTCTTCAAATAGCCACAAATGTGGTACAGCGAGTGGGAATATAACACACATTTAATAAAGATAAAAAGAGGAATACTTTTTTCAGTTAATGTGTAAGTGAGCTACTCTGAAAGCTACTGCTTATGTCTGGATGTGAAGCTTCAAGTCTTTACAAATCCAACAAAACCAAAATAATGTTAAGATTAATTTAAAGATGTTTTTAGCCCCTCCAAAAAAATTTAAAGAACATGGTTTAAGAAGACTTGTCTCATTCAAAACATTTTCTAGAGAAGGCTGCCGAAGAGAAAGTTTCTAGAGAGAAGGCCTCACTAATAAATCAGAAAGAGAAGAACGCAAAACTACCTTTACAAGCCTATACTGTAAAAAAATCCAGTTCTGTATAGCAATAAATTTGATTCTTTGTTTTGTATTTATAGGGGAACTTTTTAGGTGCACTGTTTGGCCGTTAAGGGCAATGCTCAGCAATTACAAATCCATCAAGTCAACCTGAGGTAAAAACACCTGATGTTGGCAAGTAATTCTGGCCCTCACATCCAAGGGGGTGGCTGTTGAGGCTGGGACAGTAGGTCTTCAGCCCTCCAGGAAGTGAGTTCTATCACTTGACCTATTATAGGCACATGTGTCTGAATCAACTGACGTGCTTGAACCCACTCCCTCTGTGAACAGAGAGGAAAATCCTGCGAATACATTCAGTGACATGAAGGCAGTAGACTGGAGTGCTAATGCCTGCGCAGTCTAGGTCAGATGTGCCAATCCACATGGAAGAAGAACAGTTACACAACCAGCGTTGGGATGAGGTGCAGTGGTACAAAGCATAAGAGAATCTGCTTAAAACCCGAGGCGGGATGATTTTAGCTAGCAGGGGCCATAACGATGTTGCTTTGACAAGCGGATTATTTAAGGGCTTTTGTTCAGGGAATCTGAATGCAATCACTGCCAGATTTAAGTTCTAATGCTTGCAGGTCTGTGATGATCGTGGCTGGCAGAACTGAAGCAGAAGCTGATGCTAATCTCTTCATGTTCCCTCAAAATAATCAAGAGATTACTTTCATTCATGTCGGAGGTGGAGTGCATCTCAGTGGGAATCAGGAATTTATTCCATAGTCATGGGATTGTGTTTTTCCTCAGTGAAACAGAGGTTACGCTCATTGTTCAAGATTAGCAGTTGGTAAGGGTATAACTGCAAGAACAGACCTGAATAGAAGAGATTGGTGCTCCAAAGAGTTTTGTTTCAAGACTCAGGATTTTAACTAAAAGGATACCACAATCTCCTCATAACAAAACAAAAGCAATTCTTTTTTCAAGAGAATCTCAACTCTCTTACTGTCAAATGCAGGTGTTAGAAAAACAAATAACATTCTTAATCTGACAAAGAAACAAATGTATTTTTTTTACTTACGTTAATGATAATTGTATGCATGTTATAATACAGTGCATATTTTATACATAATATATGTATATATTTCATAATATATATGACATTATAGAGAGACATATTTTTTAATGTGACACATTTACAAACTTTCATTTTTCTTATATTCATATACAAAACCATGTCATGGCGACACCAAAATAATTGAGTTTTTGGAGAAAAAAAAAAAGATTGTTGATTCTAATTACACATTTAAACTGAGTCTAGTTCTGCATCCCCGTCATCGGTTCAGGGTCTCATGAGGAATACGTGACATTCTTACAGTGTGCCCTATATTCCAGAGAGTGGGAGAGCTTGAATCGAGATCACTCTCTGCTGGAGAGCGAGGAGGAGTTGGAAAAGGATAAAAACACCCACTCAGTCACCACTGACTGATGCTACAATTAATAAACAACCTCTTTAAAATACTATTCTTGATATTGGACACAAGTCTTCTAACCTCCAGAAATGAAACACATTAACAGGGTCGTAAATCCACAACTTGCATAAGACAGAATAAGATCTACAAGATCACTGGTACATGTGACACCCCTCAGGAAAAACGCTCTAAAGGCACTCTAAAAGCCTGCACAGACAGATCTATTTATAACCGGAACTGTTAGCCACTTTACTCTTAAACAATAGGTTTATCTAGGACATTAGGCATTTTGAATGTAAAGTAATTAAAAAGTAGCAAGAGACATGCACAGTGGTAAAAACACAGTGGTGAAAGGGATGTAGCTACAATAACATAGATCTGTTTCTCAAGATGGCATAGAGCAAGGGTCAGCAGGTTGTGACCCCTGACATAGAAGATAATCAGGAGATGCTCACAGCAATATGAGCACCAAATCTTTTCTCATTAATATTGGCAATCACCAAACATGTTTTTTTGAAAAATGAAAAACATACCCAGGGCTATCAGTATTATTCGACTTCGTCAATTATCAACAACAATGGAAATCGCACCATTGCAAAAGCAATCGTGCCCACACACCGATGCTTTTAAGGAATTCCAATGTATCGCAGGTGTGAACCCGAGGCAACTCGTTTCTTACAAGTGGGTTTGAGTGCCTACGTTGTTCTACATTATTGTTTGTAACAATTCAAACCATTACTCGTTTTCAGTGATAAATTAATCTTTTTAAACCATTAAATTCTCAGTCTTGGTTCTTATATGACAGAGCATCTGCCGAATCTCCACGTCATTGACTGATGATTTTGTACATTTCTATGTAGTAAAGAATCATTTTATTGCTGTTAGATTTCATTTGACATTCTTAAAACTAGTTAATAGTATGGGGTTTTGAACAAAGACAATTGAAGCAAAAGGCATTTCTGAGCTTGTTACTGTGTTTTGCCACTGACCGTATAGAACAGGGGTGTCCAACCCCGGTCCTGGAGAGCCGGAGCCCTGCACATTTTAGTTGCAACCCTGCTGTAGTATGCATACTACTCTACTTCAGCCAAACAGAGGACCATAATTAGTGCCACAGGTGTGTTTCATGATGGTTGAACCAAAAATGTGCAGGGCTCCGGCTCTCCAGGACCGACGTTGGACACCCCTTATATAAAACATGGATGTAGTGTCAGGGATGTTGCCCATTGGTTTCGGGCGTATTACAGGTGTGCTCTTGAGAAGTTAAAACTGTTCAAAAAAAAGAAAGTTCAAAAAAAGTCTCTTTGCCGATAATCATAGATAAACTCATTAACTCAAATATCTGAGAATATTTTCTAGCAGTTTCTGTATTTGTTCTAGAATCCATCATTCTGAAATGTGTCTGTTTTTTTTAACATCTCAAAAATCGAATAATCGTAACAGCCCAATTTGTGACCTTCCGATGTCCCTGCAAATGAGCAGGGATACAATTAATGTTAGTAATTCCCTTCTGAAGAAAAACCACATTTAAAATCAATATATTTTCAGTGATGTGCATATGCCCTATTCCATGATTTCTCAAAAGCAAAATATACCACAGAACGGTTTTACTTAACATATTTATCTTGACAGACCACATTTGGATCAATAAAAGAAATGGACATTGCCAGAGCCACTATATTTCAATTGTATTTAAATACAGGGCGATTCTAAAACCAGTTTTAATAATTTTGTAAAACATTTTGTAATTTTTCACAACTACATGACTTGACAAAACCTGTAAATTGTTTGCAAATCTATTACACAAAACCTGATCAATCATGGAGTATCGTGTGATTAGTTGAAAACAAAATTCATAACATATATTGTGATCAAGAATTTATAAAAATTGCTTTTATCACAATTAGCGTTACAATAGAACAGTTTATTAAAATGCAAATAACTCCTACTTTTACAACAATTTCGTTACTGTTTTTGCCCATATTTATAATAAAGAAAACATCTAATAAAGCGAACATCTTGTGAAAGTGTTTTGGATCGATTGTAAACTTTAAATAACTCAAACTGTTATTACATAATTTCGTTAGTTGTCAAACAAAAAACATGTTTATTTATTGTGCTGTTTTATCTTTAGGAGGACCATACATTTTGTCAATACTAAACGTCAATGCTTAACACAAGGAAATTGAACCTACCGGCGAATTGGCTAAGAAATTTGGTGAAACGTTAGTTAACGTTCCTAAAACACTTAACGTTAACGTTGATCGAGTCGTGTCTTCTGGTTACAGCTCGAATTTGATTGGCAGCTCGAAGAGACCGTAAACAAGCCAAAACCAAGCTGTTTAGCGAACTTTAAACATGATTTACTCACTGTGGGTCCTCGTCGGAGTTTAACTGGACTCCTGGTTCCAGAGAGTCCGGGACTGGCTCTTCAGATGGGGCTTTAATGCTGGATTTGTTCTTCAGGATCCCTTTAATGGGTCGCGGTGCTGCCATAACCGTCAAACCCACCCACAACTCTCCTTCTATGTTTACGCCTCGAACAAATGATGGAAACTTAGCGTAATGCCCTTCAGTGCTGGCCGCTGGGTTTCTGTCTATGTAAAATGAAAGTTGGTGGGTTGTTTGTGGGTAAAGTTTATTAAAGAGGGTGATTTCAAGTAGAGCTCGTGCACTTGCAGTGAGGAAAGGAAATAGGGCGCCGCAGTCAATCCCGCGCTCTCTGTTATCGCGATAGTTGATGTTACCGGAACTTGATCAAAGGGATAGGAGATAGCGCCATGTTTGGTGAGGTCTTATGTCACAGACATAACACCTGTCATATACTGTTAATGCAAAAAAACACCTCTTTCAGTTACTGTATATAACATATACATATAGTATGATCGGTGAATCAAGCTAAAAAAAAGTCGCAGCCAAACATCGGCTTCATAAAAGTGCATCCCTTCCCAGTAACCAAATATGGGTCCAGAGAGGCGGGACATAGTCGTGGCTGAATGTTTACATTTTATATATCTTAAACAAAAATATATATATATATATATATATATATGTATTTTCACCCAACCCCTCATAGTGTACATGAAGGTCAAAACTATCGCTATAAATAAAACAACTATGATAGCACCTGAGGTGTAAACATGTTTTTATTATCAGCGCCAAAGTTGGGCATTTTTAACATTGGAGTAAATGAAAACCTGCTCACTTCTGACTCCAGTCAAGGTATTACACTGGAGCAGAGGGAGCAGGGGTTTGCACCTTGGTTCAAAGCAGTGCCTACTGTTTCACCCAACCTAAGAGTGTAATAGTGCACATTGTCAGAGATATTGGGAAAAGAAAAAAGAGATTATGAAGTTTCTTAAATGAAGAGGAATTTGTTTTAGAAAATATGAAGAAATAGGGCAAGGTAAAGTCAACTCTGAGCCACACTCCAGAGCAATAGATAATTTTGTATTTATCCAGTGATTAAAATATGGTGCAAGCCAAGAAACATCAATTAGCTTGGGTGCTTTTTCAACCATGCACTCCTGTAATATTTTGGCTTTTTAGGCATTTTACACAATTTGTGTTACTGTATATGTGGTTAAAATGTGGCTTAATAAGTCTCAGTGTTCGCATGTTTATGCTTCCTTTTTTCAGTACATAACTTTGGTTTGTTTTCTTCTGCCTTATACTCTTTTATCTGTTGTCCCACTTGTTTATATGCAGGTTCATTTTGAACTCTTTGTCAGTTTTCAAGTGCAATTGTTGTATTTACAGCAATATGTTTCATAGAATTTGCCCTGAATTGCAATTGTGTTTATAGAGCAAGAAACATGCTTATTGAGATGTCCTAGGAAGGGCCACCAGAGCTAGGAATGCGACTTGGGCTTGGGGAAAAAAACTGGAGAATGTTTTTTAAATTGTTAACCAAGAAACACCCTACGTAGTCAAAGCATCCTATAAACTACATCAACAGGGCAATGCGATTTTCAGTAAATATAAAAACATTCCTAACAAAATTAATCTTTTGACCAAAACCCCAAACAATACTTCCAAAGGATTGTGTACAATTGAAGGCAGGAACCATGAGCTGAAAATACTTACAAAAACAAATAGGCATATGATAGGATTAAAGTTTAATGTGGTTTTTTTCACATTCTACAATAAATATAATAGGATTTACAACTCATACCATGTTTTTATTCATTAGAAATATACATAGTTTATATTGACAAACACAACCCATTTGAGAATTGATTAGAGTCCTCACAGAGGATTGTATAAAGACCTCAGCCAACTAAAAACTCCAGCATAATACAGAGTGCAGAAGATTTGGTTCAGGTTTTGAAAAAAATACGGATAGATAATAATTTTTTTAAAGTCCAATATTTTTTTGACATTGCCAGGCCATAAAAGAGACCCTGTATCAAGAAACTGCCAAATATTAATTAACAGTGAGCATGTAGTTTCCTTTAGATAAAAGAAGTGACAAATGCGAATGCACTAAGCAGAAGGGCTACAAGGCTGAGGTGCAAGGACGTGCTGCTGCTTTTCAGACGGCACTCGCTGTATGGCTCGAGGCAGGCAGCATAGGCCATGGCATGAGGGATGTAGCTCTGCTCTTGTACCCCATGGAAGAGGTGTGCCATCGGGCCCTTGGCGAAAATAGCAACATCCTCAGAACCATGTGTTTCTGAGTCTAGAGGTACTGCAGCCTGCTGGAGATACTCATCATCCACTGGAAATGAGAAACAAAATTCATTTATATGCTGCACTTTTGAGAAAACATTAATTAGCTTTTTTACACAGTAAAATATTTAAACTCTGTGCATGGTTTACTATTTAATTTTTTACAATTACTGTAGAATTACTTTTCACTAGATAGCAAAAATATATACATTTCAGGAACTTCCTACTCGCAAGAATAATGAGTTTTGGAAATTAAATAGTTTTGAGAAAAAAAAAGTTTTAGGTACTATGATATTGCAATATAGCAATGAGAAACTATATATATATAGACTGAGAGAAAACTGTCCAGGTAATTTTCTGCTGGTTGGCAGTTTTTATATAAAAAGCAGTTGGCAGTTTTTCCAATAAAACTATCTTCTACCTGAGTCGTAATAGTGTAACTCATTAAACATACTTGAAACGCTTTCATTCACATCAGGACGAATTCCATTTGCTATCTGGTATCCTGGGCCATTCCCATACAGCGTGTTAGTGAACCTCTTCCCATCTTCTCCCTTTGAGTATGAAACGCCTGAAAGAAAATGTAAACAGCATTTACTTAAGCAGTGTTGCTTATGCACGTGTTTATTTAAGAAACATTTGCATAACTTTCTTTTACTGGCAAATGCACCAGCTTTTTTCTGTAAAAAGCAGGTTCACAGGATGTATGCTTTGGTTCTCAATTGATGTTTCATTTAAACATTAACCATGGTCTACCAAAAGATTATCTTAGAACATAGACAGTGGCTTGAGCAAATGATTACACGGTTTAAACCTTTGGCTCCTCAATCAGCAAATGTTAGCCTTAGTTGCTAATATGAGTTAGCATTAGCATACCTAGCACTGGATTCCCCCTGTATGAGTATCCACCAAAGGAGAAGACGTGTGAGTGATCAGCAGTGACCACAGACAGAGTGTCGAATTCACTGGTCAGCTCTCCTGCTCGTGCAATGGCTCTGTCAAACTCCACCGCCTCGGTCAGAGCATATTTAGCCTGTCCCGCATGATGCCCGTGATCTATTCTACCCCTTGCACAGCACAGAAAACAAAGAATATAAACACCAGTGAAGTTTCCTGTGGAAAATGCTAGTGAGGTACTTTTGAAGCATGGATTATGAGTTAAAATTATTATTAAATGGCTTTAGCTGGTGTGATCTTTCATTTATTTTGCTTGTCTCTTTTAAAGCTTTTTTCAGTTGTATTGAACTAAACTAGCATGGTCTATCGAATTAAAGCTGTGCCTTTTTATTGATTATGTGATGTGATGCTTAATGTGTTAACATTGTCTTTGATTGTTTTTATACGTACTGTTGAATGCCATGATTAACCCTCTGATTGTAGTGAGGCGAGTTATGAAAAACCTGAATTAACTTATGCAAGCTTGGACAATTATGTTGCTGCCTTGAGTTTGGCAGGATTTACTTCGACTTGAGTAAATGAAACCTGGTCTTCTAAGGCTTTTTTTTGGTCTTTGAACTAGCATTTTGCTGGTTAGAGCTCCTCTTTAAATGTTCATGAACGTGCATTAGGGGCTTTTCTCTGATGTGAGCTAGTTTTTAGCATTTAGCTCACACCAGTATTCAGCCTGTTTAAATAGTGTCATCTGTTTTTTTTTTTTTTTTTTTTTTGTGGAATTAAGTTAGCCTTAAGCAGAAATAGCACAATTTAGGTTCATTGTTATCTAGATAAGATGATTTAGCTGGAGTGTGCTCATGAAGGTTTGTCTGGAAAGTACATAGTTTCAGTTTTTCTGTTTAGCTGGATTTGGCAAGGGTTTTGCTAGTTTTCAGTCGAGCTTCCTTGGCTGTGTTAACATTGTAACTTTGAGTTTACACGCATTGATTTTGTTTGAGTTTTAATTTAGGATTTAATTTTAAGTACTTACTACATATAGTAGATTCAAGTTATTTCAGAGTTTTTTTAAGATGGATTGTGGTAAGGACAATTCAAACTTTTTTCTTTTTTTGTTGCTTATTTGTAGATGGTCTCTATTTAGTTAAAGGTGGTCATTTTCCAAAGCTTGTTTTTGTGGATTTTTGTTTTCCCTAGGCAGAAAAAGCCAGTTAAACCTTAGCTAGTGTGGTCTTTTATTGAGAATAGGTTGTCTTTGGCTGTTTGAAGTTGCCTTTTTTGGTTAAAGCTGGTGCTTTGACTTCCATTTTTTGTAAAGCAGATGCATGTCCAGGAGATGGTGTACAATCAGCATTTATTGAATTGAAATACATCTGCACTTGCTTAAGCTAGTTTTTGGATGGACATAGAGTGAAAAAAGCAATCACTAACTGCTTCTATTGCTGCTATAATTGGTTTACGGATGCCTTTCTCTCATTTAAGATGGTTTTAGTTATGGGCCAAGTAAGAGCAAATTTAGGGTGGCATTTAGTTTTTGGCCAATTTAGTTTAGAGACAATTTAGTTTAGTTTAGACAATTTAGTTGGGGATGAATGGGTCCCCATAACTGGAGATTCTTATGAGCAGGTCTGGACAATGATATCTCCAACTAGCAGCTATGCTTCAACAGCATACAAAAACAGCCCATACTGTAGATTAAACAAACATATGCTTTGAAATTCTCTTATCTTCAACAAAGAGGTAAAATCCTTTGGGGTTCTTTCGGAGGATCTTTATAGCTTTCTCCATCATTTCTGTCAGTGATGGGTCCATTGTAGGATCACGTTCAATTTCATATCTGGTGTCTTTTGGCTCAAAAAGACCTGAGTGCAAATTAAAAAAAAAAATAGTAACATATTAACCACATATACATTAGTTAAAAATGAGAAAGTTGGTCTTTAAACAAGTACTAAATAGCTCTTTGAAAACAGCAGTATTTAGTATTTCATATTTGGCAGAAATATATGATTTACCAATATCCACATTAAAGTGTCGTAAATGAACATATCTGCAGCTTGAATATTATGTTAAATCATTCAGTATGGTTTTGATACATACCCATCAGGTAATCAGTCTCGCCCTCTTTTACAGCATCAAAATCTTTTTTATTCCATACATATTTGGCGTTCTGAAGAAAAGATCATTTGTGAAGATGTGGAACACAAACTAATAACATTTTAGCTCTTTTTTCAGAAGTAGTTTGAACACAATTTTAAACGTGTGGCTTTTATTGTAATTAATAAAATATAGAAATGGGATTTGTTTACAGTTTTCTTTACATAAAAGGAACATTGAATATTTTGTGAAAAAATATGTATTAATTAAAATGAAAAATACATTTAATACAATTTTCAAATATTACAGGTTTTTTACTATAAACACATTTCCTTCCAGCTTTCTGGTAATTATTGAAGCATATGAAAATTTTTTGGAAGAATTTATACATACCTTTCTTTTGTCTAGCCACTCTTTAACAAGGTCAGTTTTGTCAAGCCGGCTCCCGGTGACAGAAGAATATTCAGGATCACGAGTTTCCTTAGGAAACATATACTGTCTGCCGCCTCCCAAAATTACCTACGGAGAAATTATCCACACTACTTTTGAGAAAGGAGAAAGTGCTGTGGTTGTAGTGTGAACTAGTAAAAAACAAAATGGCATCAAAACTAGGCCCTGCCCACCAATGTTGATTTCGCACATTATCATGTCGCTTGCTGTTTCATATAACCTCACTCCAAATCCAATGCAAGGTGTGCTAATACTGTTGTAGATGAAGATATTATCCAACAATCCATGATTTTCCAACACTTAAAAGTAAAAAAAAAGCTTGACGCTGTCTGTCCAAATAACTCGGCTTATTTTGAGTCTGGGGTTTCATGTGCGTTGAATAATAATATGGCATGTAAATTTAGAAAATGAATATAAAAATATGTATTCACTTTCCTATTAGAATTGCAGATATCTCTAACTGTCTTCATGACCAGTTGAAGCTGAGCAGACATGGTGGAATTTTCTTAGTTTGATTCTGTTACTGCTTTAACTGTCCGAACTAAATAAGTTCAAATGTATCTGCGTTATTCATATTTCTATATTTGAAATGGGTTCAAATTCAGGCAAACCTTATTTAAAGCTTTGGGTTCACTCGGCAATAATATATAAAATTTTACTATATATCACTTTAATGCGAAGATATAGGTGTGAATTAAATTACAAATGGTAAAAAATGGTTTCTTGTAATATCTGCATGTGTAGGCTGTTAAATAATTGGATTCTATTGGATGCCTTACATTGATATCTGTGTTATGGATCATTTGGTAGGCGATATCTGTGCAGCCAGCTGCGATGATTTCAGGACTCATCTCTTTGTCACTGTACCATCCGCGATCAGGGGTGTGAGAGTAACTGGCAGCGGGTGATGCATGCTGGACACGTGCTGTACTCACGACCCCCACTGACTTTCCTGGAAAAAACACACACATCAAAAAACTGTCCCATCACAGATAAGCTTCATCCTTGAGGGCTCAGTTAATCATACAATAGGGTTTTAAAAATCTGATGGTTATCTTGAACTGTTGAAGAAATAGTTGAAAAAGAGTTGTTAAAGAACAGTCATAAATATTTGAATCTATTGAGAAGTGCTTGTTTCACTTGATAATAGGGGATAGATAATGGAGACAGAAGTATGAGGGAAGTAAGTCAAGTTGAAATAAGGTAGAATTATGTGTAGAATTTTTAAACATATTACAGTTTTTCACAATTGCTAAGACAGTTTTTCCAATACATTTAACAAGTTTGCTTAACTCTTAACGCACCAGGTCAGTTAAAACACACAATTGGCAAAACAGTTAATTTCATTCTCAAAGCCCCTCATTGTAAACAAAACTCCAAAACTCATTTTCAAAGTACAATTATACAGTTTTCAAAACACTAACACATATTTTCTTCCAACAACAACATTTAGTCAATCATAACACATTGAGAAGAAATGTGGGTTTAAAATGACATATTTTTGGTGTTGGTTGAGTTTTAGAGTAAAAGAAGTTTAAGCATTTGATATTTGTGTTAACTGAATGTGTTTTGTATCAAAGCAACAAAAATAATGTTAATTGTATTGCCTACCTCGACGGATGTTGTGCTAATCGTGTTAAGAGTTCAGGAAAGTTGTTAAATGTATTGAAAGAACTGTCTTAGCAATTGTGAAAAACTGTAATTTTGAGGATTGCATCTAAAATATAGTAAGTAGATTTCCATTTTTCACATATTTAGTAATTGAAAATGAATGAGCATCTTGTTATGAAAATAAACAAGCTTTTTTTTGCTAAATGTCTGCTGCAACTGAGAGGTTTTAGATATTTGATTGACATTATTTGCCTATTTCTTAAAAAATAGATACATATTTGAAATTGGCAAGTTATATACTATATATTTATCTTAAGACGTGATATCATTGTCTATTATAAAGTGTGTGATGTACTGCTAAAGCAACATTAAATGCAATAACATGTCTTCCAAAAAATACAAATTAAACTTTCAAAAGCCAAACCTAAAAGCAGCTAAACACCATTACTGTCAAATGTCAGAGAATTATAAATACGCTCTACAAATATTAAACATTTATTCACTGAGTTTGAACTGTTATATTCCTTTTGTAATAACTTTATATTTTGGACCTTTAATATCATTATGTGTAGAATCCTGCTTTGATCCACAACTGAAATTAAAAAGTTACATTTAGAATGTGAGGTTAATGAAAAATGCTGTTTCGTCTTTTACAAAAAAGTGATCCAATAGTATTTGAGGTTTTTGCACCCATTTTTTTTTACCTCACTCAAAACAGTTTATATTTTAGGACTTAAAAGACAGTAAAATCTTGGGTTACCTGCCATTTTGGCTCTATGTAGAATAGACTTGACCTCGTTGCCTTTGACTGTGCTACAGTCTTTTCGTCGAGCTGCAGCGCTGAGCCCCAATGTTCCGTAGTTTGCTTTTACACCACAGAGATAAGCAGTTGCTGTTGCTGCACTGTCTGGCATTTGCTGGTCCACGCTATATGTCTACAAAATATACCCAACATTTATAAATAATAGTTTGATTTCTAACAATCATTTCTATGTCGAAGCATAACTTTTAAGAATCAGCAACATTTTAAAGCAAATTCTGTGTAAAGCAAATAATTGTGTACATATACAGTAAAAGCTGGTAGAGGGGATATTTCAGACAAGACATTTAACTTTACTTGGCCAAGACTTTCCCCTGTAATGGCCATCTGCAGCTCTTTTCTATATTTCAGACAGGGTCCAGTTATGTACTGAAATTCATTGTACATGGGCTAAAACTGAATGGGATTGATCTAAAAATAAGAACCTCAGTTAAATGTCACATAAAAAGTCTAACCCTCTGACATACCAGAGAAGAGTGGGATTGAAATTTTTTTTTTGTACCTTGGAAAGAGCCAGATGAGGGAAGGTGTCCATGGCCAGGATGTTCTCCTCTCCTGTTTTCCCCTCCATCTGCCCCTTCATCACCCGCGCAGCTGTCACTGTGCTGATTCCCATACCTTGATTCATAGTAAAAAAAAAAAAACCAACAACTGAGAAAGAGATGGATCTAAAAGGTAAAATTCCTCCAAAAAAAATTGATATTATTATATATTTGGAGGTATTTAGCTTTTCCCCCTTTCTTACATTTTTATTAAAACATTCTAAATTTAGGTTAAATGTCACAAAAATAATAATACAATAGTCTTTGTCATTAAAAATAACTCATGATTATAAAACAGATAAAGTCTGAAGAAAACTTTTGATTTGCTCATTGTTGTCACAGTGTCACATATGTTGTTAACTTCAGTTGTGTTGTCCAATTGTTAAGTACATGAGTGGTATTACAGTTTTTCACAATTGCTAAGACAGTTTTTTCAATACATTTAACAACTTTCCTAAACTCTTAACACAATTAGCACAACATCAGTCGAGGTAGGTGATACAATTAACAAATTTTTTGTTGCTTTGATACAAAACACATTCAGTTAACACACATTTCAAATGCTTAAACTTCTTTTACACTCAAGCTTCACCAACACCAAAACTATGTAATTTTTAAACAAAGTTTATTCTCAATGTGTTATGAATGACTAAATGTTGCTGTCGGAAGAAAACATGTGTTAGTGTTTTGAAAACTGTGTTATTGTATTTTGAAAATGAGTTTTGGAGTTTTGTTTACAATGGGGGGTTTTGAGAATGAAATTAACTGTTTTGCCAATTGTGTGTTTTAACTGATTCGGTGCATTAAGAGTTAAGCAAACTTGTTAAAGGTATTGAAACTGTCTTAGCAATTGTGAAAAACTGTAATTGGTACTAAATAATATTAAGCTACAGTGTAATAATTACAGTTTAATTAAACTGAGTTCTTGTCTGAGTTCTTAGGTCTAGCTGTCCTTTATTGTTCATGGCACTCTCTATTGTATTACTTTGCATGTTCTCCTCTTTGTTTATGCATTGATTTTACAGTTTTTTTTACAATAGCTAAGATTGTTTTTTCAATACATTTAGTGAGTTTGCTTAACTCTTAACTAACCAAATCGGTTAAAACACACAATTGGCAAAACAGTTCATTTCATTCTCAAAACCCCCCATTATAAACAAAACTCCAAAAGTCATTTTCAAAATACAATAATACAGTTTTCAAAACACTAACACATGTTTTCTTCCGACAGCTAGAAATTTAGTCAATAATAACACATTGGGAAAAATTTTGGCTTTAAAATGACATAGTTTTGGTGTTGATGGAGCTTGATTGTAAAAGAAGTTAAAAGCATTTTAAATTTGTGTTAACTGGATGCATTTCGTAGCAAAATATAAAATGTTTTTTATTGTATATCCTAACTAGACTGATGTTGTGCTAATTGTGTTAAGAGTTTAGGAAAGTTGTTAAATGTATTGAAAAAACTGTCATAGCAATTGTGAAAAACTGTAAAGATGTGTGTAATGTTAAAATCTCCTCTTCTGTGCACAGATGTTACAAAATGGAAAAAACTGAATCACCAAAAACATAAAATAAATAATAATAATACTAAAATGTATTTTATTGGTTGAATGGTATTGGTTAAATCATTAGTGAGATTTAGCCACCAGGGGGTGCAAATACAGTTTTGAATAGTATCATGACAAAGGTGTTTAAGTTGTATTATTTAACTTCTAACAAACAAACATTTTATTTTATCTTAAATATTTTTTGATAATTATTCATCACCTAGCAATTGAGTTGTAAAGTTCCAATTAAGAAAAAAGCTGAATCACCGAGAGACAATTAAGATACACACAAGTCACATTGGTCAGAAGTCACAATTTATAGCACAATTTATGTTTTGTAATGGAATTTGGTGCTGTATAACATGTTTCTCATGTACAAAATACACACTCAGTTGTAGATTAGATAAAGCTCTAATTACATCAGATATGTCTTTTATGAACTTTGAAAGGGGTTCAAATGAACCCCAAGTGACCATAAAGCTAATATATCTAATCTAATCTAAGCCTGATTGTAAATTGCTATTTTCATCATTTCTCATAAACACGAGCTGAATGTAACTGTTTACAATCAACTCTTATTAACTCTACATTATATATTTTATGACTTTGATCACAACTGAAAGTGCCTACTGTGTGATTACAGTTTTTTACAATTGCTAAGACAGTTTTTTCAATACCTTTAACAAGTTTGCTTAACTCTTAAAACACCGAATCAGTTAAAAAACACAATTGGCGAAACAGTTAATTTCATTCTCAAAACCCCTCGTTGTAAACAAAACTCCCAAACTCATTTTCAAAATACAATAACACAGTTTTAAAACACTAACACATGTTTTCTTCCAACAGCAACATTTAGTCAATCATAACACATTGAGAATAAACTTTGTTTTAAAATGATATAGTTTTGGTGTTTGGTGGAGCTCGAGTGAAAAGAAGTTTAAGCATTTGAAATTTGTGTTAACTGAATGCATTTTGTATCAAAGCAACAAAAAAATGTGTTAATTGATCGCCTACCTCGACTGATGTTGTGCTAATTGTGTTAAGAGTTTAGGAAAGTTGTTTAATGTATTGAAAAAACTGTCTTACCAATTGTGAAAAACTGTAACTTGCTATCATTAATACAAATGGAAATTAAAGAAACCAACATAACTAGCTTCATGCTAATTAGCTAGAAACAGAGCAGCTTCGGCGTATAAATGTCTAAAACCTGTTGATGTTTAGACTTTCTAGTCACAACAACAAAAAGCAATATATTTAATCTTTTTATTCTATTTCGCATTAGCACCTTCAGTAAGTTAGCATTAGCTGTTTAATGTCGTTAGTTAATGAGGAAACCTTTATGTTTCATTCATGTTATGTTTCAATCGCTAATGCAGTTAGCATTCTAGTTTTCCATAACTGCACAAAATCTGTTTAAGTACATATATACAGTCTATTTAAGGTCATTTGTTTAGACAATTTCATGGGAATGGTTGTGTATATTACAAAAAAAAAAGTGAGCAATTGAATTAGGTTTACCACGTTACAGCGATTGCGCACTAGCCACAAAAGTTACTTGCACAAAGTCTAGAAAAATGCGGATATTTTAGTGCACATTTAAAGTGGCATACAATTGAACTCCCCTACTGTATTTTGTCCGATGGGTTCCAACTATGGGCAGAAGAATAACTGAAAACTGACTCTCAATGTTTGAAATTAACTGTTATTATTTCTGACTGGTTTAATCTTACTTAGAAACTGGTAGACTCACCATCTCCAAGAAAGAGGATGAGGTTTTTTGCCCTGTGTGTGTTGAACGTCATTGATAGCGATGAATGTAGGGCTTCTTGAGCCTTCACATTCCAGAAGTTTGGATCCTCTTCCTCCACTTAAAAATAAATTTAGAAAAAAAACCCACAGCATTTCAGTTTATAGAAAAAAAATCCATTCATGAATTGTAATTGCCACTTACCTGGAACGGCAGCCGAACAATTATGAAATCCAGCAAAAATGAATATTCCAGTGATTAAAAATGTGTGTTTTGTGGCCATGGCTGATGGCTGATGTGATTCTTGACAGCTCTGAGAGAAGAATTGAGGATCCTCAGTTTTATACCCCTTTATAGGAGCAAGGGTCAAACGTGGTTCATAATCACTCTTTTACAGCTTGAATAGATTGTGCTAATCAATTATGACTATGTGACATGATATGAAAGTGAATCTGCACGTGTCCTTACTGGTTTGATAATTGAATTCTTTATATGCATTTATTGTTGTGGTAGCATTGAGCTAAAAGCAGGAGGGATTAGTCATCGCTTCAGCCCCGGTCAACACTTACACTTTCTACATCTATATCTGAACACTGAAGGAAAGTGAAATTCAGTGTCTGAAGGAAAGGCATGCAAGATCCATTCAAACCGTGGCATAGCCAGAAAATGTACTCTTGGTGCACTTCAGCAAGAACATAACGTGTACATTATTATTACGTCAATTAAATAAATTGTTATTAAAATTTTTTTTTACCATAACTTTGCAGAACTTATTTCTAAAAGTCCGGATTTACTGTACTCTACTCGTATGTTTTTTAAAAGCAAAAAAGCAACCATTAGTATTTTATTAAAAGACTAGCCATAAAAAGATGTGAATCTTTTGATCTGTAAAGGACTACATCTCTTGACCTGCTTGTTTATCACTGATGACTTTTGAAGGTAAGATTTTATTGGTTTCTAGCTTTTGAGCTTTGCGACCAACTTGATCCAATTCTTTGGTTTGGTTCCTTCTGCAGACAGCAGTGAAGATCTAAATTATCCCTGTCGATTTAGGTTCAAAGTTTTTCCAAAGTTCAGGCAGCGGGCATTGATTCTGGCACATTGGTGATGATTTTTCTTGTGGTTTTGTGATCTTTACTGAAGCCAGCCTGTCAGGGGACGATCAAGGTCTTTGAATATATCCAGGAGAGACTGAGGCAACAGTGTGAACCTTTAAAGTGTCACAAAATCTCTTTGATTTTGCATCACATTCAACAAGACAAATGAGAATGATTTGATGTGGATTCAAAATACCCATCAATAAAAAAACCCTGATAAAAACACAAAAACAAAAAAATATATATTTTAGGATGTGGACCGCATCTTATGATCAAAAATGGTTATTTTGACATAGGGTTCTCACAGAACAAGAGTCCAGAGTTCCGTATGTGCCTCAGTTTTTGGGTCACTTGAGAGAGCATACATGACCAAACCATGAGGTTCATAGTGTAACTGTACAGAATGGGTACCGTTATGTCTGTCAGGTTAATTTATGGGTGCTTCGCACTAGACTGTCCTGTCTTTTGTGACCACCTGTTTCTCATTCCTCAGTACTCACATTCAGAACTGATGAGCTGTACTATTTAGTCTACATCGCTGCTCTAGAGAAGGTTTTTCACCATTACAGCAGACTTACGTTATGCATCTGTGAGTGTTTATGCTGCTCAAAACCTACTCCTGGTTTCATCTAGTGCTGTCAGTGTGTTGTTTGTCAAACAATGTTAAGATTTTACTTCTTCATTGCAATTGCAGAAATTGTATAACACAATCACTTGTTACTATAGGAGTCATGTACCTATGAAGTACCTATGTCCCTATCTGTCAACTAAACATGTGGAGCACAAAGATTAAATTAGTTCCTTGCACAAACAGCTTGCTGATTGGAATAATTATGAGCATTCTCATAAATATTAATATTTTATCTCAATATCACAAAAGTAAAGGAAAAAGAAAAGTTAGTTGAACCTTTTGCAGAATTATGCTTCTTTTTATTAATATGCTTGCTCTAGATTAGCTTATGTTGTCAGAAAAACTGAAAAAATAGCAGAGCAACATAAATCCACATTGTGCAGATACCTGGTGCTGTAAAAAGCACACCAGTACTTTATAAGCACAAGACTCAAGCAGACCTGGCTTGTAGAAGAGAGAAGGTAAGCTTAAACTTTAATAACACTACATTTTCTTTGCCACTAAGCACTTTTCCACTGACAAGTTAGTGTATATTTGTTGATAAAATCTGCCGAAAGAAGTGGATGGAGATGGAGAATGAAACGCCTCTTCCATATACCTGTCTATTTGCTATCTGGGTGGTATAGGCAAATATTTAAAACCAGATGTTGTCAGGATTTTACATGTCTACATCAATGCAAGACTAACAGTTTATTTGCTTTTTAGTGTGAGACCAATATTAGTCATCACTAACATATCTCTAAAATGTCATGTGCAATGGACCAGCAAACCACTAATACAGAATATACAGACAATGACTTTTTAATGCTGGAGTCATTGCTTTGGCAAACAAAAAAATGCACTAATTCGAAGACACCAAAATGATCAAATGCGAATAGATTTACAAATTAAATTTTTGAGGTTTCTTTGACTTTTCTACAAATAAGTCCTGGAGGATACATCCCTTGTTTGTCAGAGTCTGTCATCTCAAGACAAGCCACAACAGGCCTGCTATTAAGATAAGAGTCCAGGAATGCATACTTTTACAGCCTGTTGAGCTGTAAAGATTCAGGGGGCAGTTCGTGTATGGCTCGATACATGCTGCATATGCCATGGCGTGAGCCACATAACTTTGCTCCTGTACTCCATGAAAGAGGTGAGCCATCGGGCCTTTGGCATAGATCGCCACATCCTCCCCTCCATGTGTCTCTGTTTCCAGAGGAACAGCAGCTTGTTGCATGTACTCTTCATCAACTGGAAAGGTAGATTAGAGATATGTTTAGAAAACAATGGAATATCAACAGTGAGGTACATTGTTCCCAGAAATATGGCGACACACAACCAACCTTACACCATGTTCCATTAAAAGTTCTCTAAAGGTACAAAACATCTTGAATCTTAACATAACATTTAAATATCTTCTTTGGTTCAGAAATGTATGTAGCTTAAGGTTCCTTATATGACCTGGTGTCCTTTGTCTTAAGCTAACACACACTAAGTTTATGTAGAAGAGTTTGCATTTTATCAGGTAACATTCTCTTATACCTGTTCTAGAGAAATAATAATGCAATAGTTATTTGGTTTCCTAAACCTACTTAAAACAAGTCCTTCCTAAAACCCTTTGTGACCATTAGCTGACTATCATGAAATCAGCGGTGATGGTTTGGCAGAATTGTAGGAGCTATTCACACATAATTTCACACATAATTTGGACTCACAGAACAGAAGAAACACTTTCTTTCACACATACATTTTTCTAGTTTCATGCAAGTTTAATCATCTAGCTCTAAAATTATGAAGGAGACGGTAAAGTGTGTAGGCCAACAGTTAAATTGTATTACCATCGTATAGGTTGTGGTGTGGTCATGTCTGGTGAGTCTAATTTGTAAGAAATAAGTATTTCCTAAACAAGAATTATTTCTTAAACAAAACAAAAAAAAAAAAAACGTTTTTTTGCCCTTTTATGTAGATATTGCAAAGGAGTTGAGCTACTTACAAATATCCACTGCTGAGACATTTTCTCTTGTCCCATTCACATGAGCATAGCCTGGTCCATTAGCATACAGTAGACTAGTAAATGGAAGATCATCCTCTGCTAATTTAGTTGCAAGACCTGTAAAAACAAACAAATAAAAATCACTTTGTGAGGGTTCTTAATATTACATTCAATTTAGATGTAATCATTTTTATTTTAATATTTTTTGTAGTACCTGAGATAACAATCCTGTCACCTGACTATCTCAAATCTAAAACAGTGAAGGTTGTTGGCTTGTCTATAATAGTAAGAAAAGCTGCTGTCTGGACATACAGTAGTATTTCTTTCTTACATCACATTATTACAAACAAATCAGGCTGTTATAGGGTCACATATCTTGCTAGCTTAGCTTATATATACGTAGTTTGAAACCATTTAAAGCACTCTAAAGCCTAAGTACATATTTATTAGTCTAACCATACTCCACTATCATCAAAAATTTATCTACAAGTATTGAAGTAGCTTGAACTCATAGCAGCTTTTAAGTGGTTCTCAAGGAGTTTTTCCTACATCTGTACTGAATCAACCACTGATATTGACAGTTTGTGAGCTATCAAGTATGAAACTTAATAATATAGCATAAAAGCAACTAGGCAATAATTTACCAAAAACGGGGTTCCCTCGAGGAGTGTTTCCACCGATGGTAAACACGTGGGAATGATCGGCAGTGACCACAGTGAGAGTGTCAGATTCACGGGTAAGTTCGGCTGCCCTTTGAATCGCCCGATCCAGCATCACCGTTTCAGTCAGGGCCAACTTCGCCACTCCACCATGATGGCCATGATCAATTCTGCCCCGTAAAACATAAACACAAGGGAGTCTTTGTAAGATGAAGGTTTGAAGAAAACAGTAACAGCACAGTCCATCATGAATACTCATCTTCCACAAAGAGAAAAAAGCCTTTAGGGTTCTTGCTGAGGATTTGAATGGCTTTCTCAGTCATTTCTACAATGGAGGGATCACTGGACCGATTCCTGAACACCTCAAATTTCATATCTTTGGGTTCAAACAAGCCTGTATAAGAAACATTAAGAGGTAAGTGTTGAGAATGACTGGACATTGGAATGCTGAACATACATTTTTATACATCTTGTGTATGTTATTTTTACTAACAAAAAAGAATGATTATGAATATAACATTTTGGATGTCGTTGTTGGCCAAATATTAGTTGTACAGACTGACCCCAATATCACAGCTATGGCTTAATCAAGTAATTTTGCCTGGAGCAAGTACCAACAATGAATTACAGAAAATGACAAAGTAATTGCAGAAAAGACCCACAGGTGAACACATATGAGCCATAACTGGCTCAATACATGTTAAAAAGAATGTCAGGTTTAAATCTTTTGAGCCACATCAATAAAAATAACACCTCTGCTCTGCCAGCCTTTGATTGGGCCATGACATGCAAGTGTGGAATTTGGTACAAATTTTTTAATTTGAGAGTTTTTGTAGATTATACAAATATAAACAACCATTCAAAGTATTTACCAGCATACATCTAAATTGGTCATGGCCCAAAGCATAGCATACGGTTAATGAATGTAATTTAGATTATTGTAATGTATTAAAGGTCACAACCCATATGCTTTTAATCAAACAGTGAAATACCTTTTCCAATCTCATCAAGATGTTGGAGTTGTTTACTGAAACACATAGCAAACTCTCATTGTAAAGGGAATTTTCAATGGTTTAATCCTTTACTTTTGCATACCCAATAGAAACCTAGTGATATCAGCTCCTCTTGAAAAAAAAGGTTAAAAACACAGCAACTTAGATTGTATAGACTTTTCCTTTCAGAAATTGCAAAAATGGCAAAAGAAAACCATCAAAGGACAACAGTCTTGGGATTAGAACCTGGTCCATGGATTCTATACCAGTGAGCAAGACCAATGCCTTGGAATGTTTGACGCTGTATAAATTTGAGTAAATGTATAAAAATAACTTAGTGTTTAACCACTCTAACATTTGAGGTTCCAAACATTCATGCACAGTTTTATGTCCAAAAACCTTCCAAATATTAATTTTGCTTAATAAAGTTACCCATTAGACAATCTGTCGACTTCACGTTCACAGCGTTAAACTGCTCTTTATTCCAAACGTAGCGTGCGTTCCTTCCCTATGGAAAGAAATAAATCATCTTGTAAAAGGTTTGGACGTCCTGGTCCAATGGGATAAAACTTTTTATTTCAAAATACCTTCCTAGCATTGAGCCAAGTATTGATGAGGTTCCTCTTGTCTTTTCGATCTCCTTTTCGTGAGGATGAAGAGGGGTATTCTGGGTCCACTGTTCCCTTGGGTGTCATGTACATGCGTCCACCGCCAAGTATAACCTGCAGAGATCCATTAACAAGCTTGCAAAGCATTTCTGTGGAAGTTTTGATGGATTAAGGGACTCAGTAATCAATAAAAAAGAGCAAAGTCAAGCTTCTGGAGAAAATGTGTCTTTTTTCATAACTTTTTTAATGCTAAAATAGTGTAAGACATAACATAGCCTACATTATTTGTTTAACTATCAACACTATTTATTTTACAAACAAAACAAAATGATGTCTGGTTTCATGATGGATGTGAGAATGGAAGTACATGAATAATTGTTAGCGACAACATTCTATCATAAGATAGATAACCATCATAAAAAAATGGTACAGCAGTTGATCACATTTTAAAAATTAAATAAACAATGGGGTTCAAAAACTTTAGATTACAGTTGGTAATTTCAGATCAAGTACAGATTAATAGGTACAGTAATATTCAATCTGCAATGTAATATGCAACATGGCATACCTAACCCTAACCCCTTCAGCCAGCTCTAAGTGTTGGAACAAGGGGTAAAGTGTTGTATTGAGAAATTTACATTATATAACATATTTTGATTCACTTATAGATGTTAATAAAATATGAAATGGTCAGTAACGATAATTGTCTTGGCTAATTACTATAATATGCTCATTTGCCATTATGCTGCACAACACAAATTGTTCCGTCTATTAATAAGGGATGGCTCACGTCAATGTCAGTGTTAGTGACGAGTTGTGTAGCAATGTCTGTGCAGCCCTGCAGTACAGCAGAGCTGGGAAGATCTGCATCGCTATACCAGCTGCGGCTCACTGAGTGGGCATACGCTGCTGCCGGAGAAGCATGCTGGACACGAGTGGTGGTCACGATGCCAACAGACTTTCCTGAAAATATAAACAATAACATTTATATAAAAATATATTTTTTATATAAAATAAATGACTTTTTATAAATGTATATATTTTCAGCAAAACAAAACTCAAAACAAAGCTCAAATTAAATAAGCAAAGATTTTGAGTAAACAGACAACATGAGATCCAACTAAGAAAAACAGGGACCTTTCTCCTTTAAGGTACAAACAAATAAGATCTATGAACAGGTCCAAGACATGTTAGCAGATAAAAAAAGAAAGAAAGAAATAAAGCAAAGATTCAGTTGACCAAACCTCTACTCTATAATAACCACCAGGTGGCACAACTAACAACTAAACCACATATCTAAACTCTTTTACCCATAATCCACAACCACAGCTAAATTCAGACCTCACTTATAACACTTAGCTTCCCTGAATCCAAAGTTCATATTAAATCATTTGCATTGCCAGGAAGTTTTGTCAACTAGACTGGAAATAGTTTTTTTTAAGTTGCTGGAGATCACACAGAGGTCAGAATCCCTCATCTATCGCTCATTTTCTGATCTTGAGTCTTTGCAGTTGAATAAAAATAAAAAACCCACTAAAATAAAAGATACACAAACCATCGAAAAAACTAAACAAAACCATATACGACAACCATATATTTTAGAGAGCTTTATTTTTCCCTCGCAGAATCAGAAAGTCGTTGTTTGTCTTTAAGTGTGAAAGAAATCTGACGGGAATTACCTTGTGCTTTGGCTCGATGCAGAACTGAGAAAACCTCATTGCCAAAGGTGGTGTTGCACTGGTAAACCACAGCCTTGGCGCTCAAACCCAATGTCTTGGCGTTGGCCTTCACCCCACAGTGGTATGCTGTGGCGGTGCTAGCACTGTCGCTCACCTGCCTGTCCACGCTGTATGTCTGTTCAAACACATCAAAACATTGTTTAAGCTGAGCCCAGGGAAAATAATAACTATATCCAATCTCATAGGCTGTTTGTTATGATGTCATGTCAACACCAAGAGTGAGATAGACCTTGTTTAAACTTCAGGATTTGTTGACAGTATTAGTCGTTTGTTACACTGGGACCTATATGTTATGCATGTATTTTCACCTGCTGTAGAACCAAACTTCTAGCCAATCATCAATAAAAAACTTACATATGATTTAGAAATAAATAATTCAGAGACAATTAGACATAAGTGGCAAAACATTTGCAATGGCAGATTAAGGACCCTTTTTCAATTTTCACACTCCCCGGTTCAGTTACTTGTCTCATGAACCAGAAATGTTTTTATTTTTGCAAATGCAAAAGTAATCTTTCTGATCCTGCAGGGGTGGTCCAGAGAAGGGTTCAAGTGGTCTCTGGAAGAAATGTGCATTTGCTGTGTAATGTAAATACAGAGTATATAGGAGCAGATCAGTTTGAACACAAATCTGTGAAGGACTGGGGAGGAGGAGGAAACTGTACACAATGATCAAATCATTCACAATGTAAAAAAGGCTCTTAAACATTCCACACTAACACACATTGCTTTCATGTATCATGACACAAGGTCATGTTCTCTCCCTTAAGTTTTCCTAAAGTGATTTCAAATGTTAACTTTGGCTCCCAGAATTTCATGGTTACATTTTTGTTGAATAAATAACTTCTTTCCTCATTTATTCTTGTACATAATACTTGTTATTATTGTTAATCTAAGAATTTTTTTTTCAATTGCTTTTAATTTAATTTCTTGATATACAATTTAAGAAAGGAATTTTTGCATTTATGAATAAAGGGACGATATATGGAGACATTGAAAAATAACACTAACATTGAACATTTTTTTTCTCCAAATATGTACTTTCAGTATATGTTTTTTACAAACCATTTCGTCCCCTTCTTTGTGCGAGAAAGGGCGTCAATGGCACCACATGAAAAATTGGAAGAGAAAGACACCATCATCATAGTATATTAGCAGTGTTTTCAGATCAAAGAGCAACTTTTCAGATCCTCTGTAAACTTTTTTTTTATTTAGAGACTAGTGGTTATTTTTCAGGTTGGTTTTGTAGCGTTCCTATCACTGTATTAAATTTGTTTTTAACCCAAGATGGCCGATGCAGACATTTTATGGTGTTTTAAATGCTTCTTTATGGCATGTTATGTTAATCTGTGTGACATGAGTATCAATGGAGCAACCACTGGCCCCCGGATTAACCCAAACTTAAACTAAGCCTTAATGGGTGTGAAACCACATCAGTAATTAATGACTAAATGTGATATTTGATGTCCGCAAAGATCCATACCAAAAGATCCATACAATGAACCAAAACTAAAGAGCAAGGTGAGACAACACAACATAAAGGACCTACCAGAAACAAACAAAAAATCATAACGTAATACATAAAATCTAAATAAAAGGACGCGTTCTGACATGGGCAGATGTTGCAGATTAAAGTGCATATAACTGATGTTGCTTTATTATTATGGGTGGTGTTTTTATTTGTGCTTGCTTCTCCTAACCTGTAACTGTCAGCAATAACTTTTCTGAGCCTTAGAAAAGATAGTCATTTGCTGACTTAATATAACATATTGTATATGTTGTAAACCCAGCTTAACAAAATACTGAATTCCAGTGCAATCCTGAGGCAGATGGCCCAGTTCAAACCCTTTTAATTTAAGTTATTATATTAAGACTGGAGGTCATTTTGTTTTCAATAAGATGCTCCTTTGTGTATCTACTGCTTCTTATTCAGCATTCTTATTCACTTATTCAACATTTAATTTTATTTCCATCTTTTGTAACTAACAATTGATTACAACTAGTTGAAACATCTGATTCATTCAGAGAAGGGACATTAGTTTTGATGTGATTATAAACCTTTCAGCATTTATTTTCTCTTAAAATACATCCATCATATTCTTCACCCTTCACAAGGAGGGTCATTTTCAATCATTGATTGATGAAATTGGCTGTTCTGAAAACCTATATCCAAACATGTGAAAGAAAAAATTGTGCAGAAAACAGTAAGATTGAAAGGCATGCCAAGGAAAAGCCTTGGAAAGAATTTGGCTAAACTTCACAAAGAATGGGCAGAAGCTGAGATCAAGCCATTAAGAGCTACAAGACACAGACACATCAAAGAACTGGGCAAGAGTTGTAATCCTCTTGTTAAGCCATTCCTGAACCACAAACAACCTGGGATATGGAGACGTAAAACTGAACTTTTGTGTAGTGCTGTAAATGTCAGGGACTAGAATAGGAATGTAGAGAACCTCGACATAATGATTTAACATAAAACAGGTAACAAGCTTTAGCTCACAGTGTGAAGAACAACAAGGAATGACAATGGACAGCAATAACTTCCAGCATTGATCGTTTGGAAGTTCCAGGAGAAGACGATGACAAAGACGACAACAAGTCCAGGGGTATCCAGAAGGTGAGTATGTCCAGGGTAATTACTGGAAGGCCCCCAGAGCTTGAATGGGATGCATTTTCAGCCCTGGAATCTAAGCTAAAACCAGTACTGGTAACCCCCACTCAACAGTACAGTCCAAACTATGCAAGTTTCTTTTATAACGTGATTGAGTACTGATGTTTCATATTTATTTATTTTTAGTCTAAAGTGGGCCTGTCTTTCTCTCTTACAATTTAATTTCTTTTTTGATCTGAAGAGATTTTGTCCTGTGTTTTGCTGAGATCCTGTGATGCATTCCCACGCAGGCTAAATCTATACATATTAAAAGCTGCATTTGGCTTTGTTCTGTGTATTATTGCCTGTAATGAAGAGCATGTGAAGCAAATATTTTAATACAAAGGATTATGGGTAAGAAAGTTACTGGCTGCATTTATTGTTTGTTTTATTAACACAGCGTTCTTAATGTTGTTTTATGATAATTTTTCAGGACTATTTCTGAGACACTTTTTGTGATTAACATAAGTGATAATGGAGCTTATCATGCTTCACTTTGTATACTTTGTATAACTTTGTTTGGAATATTAGTAGAATTCTCACCTACTCAAACGATACCCGGTTGATATTTACAGTTTTTCACAATTGTCAAGACAGTTTTTTCAATACATTTAACAACTTTCCTACCTAAACTCTTAACACAATTAGCACAACATTTGTCTAGGTAGGCTCTACAATTAACACATTTTTTGTTGCTTTGATACAAAATGCATTCAGTTAACACACATTTCTTACGCTTGAACTTCTTTTACCTTCAAGTTCCACCAAAACCAAAACTATGTCATTTTAAAACCAAATTTTTTCTCAATATGTTATGATATACCGTCATCATGCACGACGTGTGCGAGAACATAACTCCTTCTTTCCCATTCCACCCATTCATCTTCTAGTTGGTTTAGTCCCTTTACAGTTTAAGCTAAGACCGTTTTCCAATACATTTAACAACTTTCCTATACTCTTACAAAACTAGCACAACATCTGTCCACGTAGGCAATACAACTAACACATTTTTTGTTGCTTTGATGCAAAATACATCCAGTTAACACAAATTTCAAATGCTTGACCTTCTTTTACACTCAAGCTCCACCAACACCAAAATTATATAATTTTAAAATCATTTTTTTCCTATGTGTTATGATTAATTAAATGTTGCTGTCGGACAAAAACATGTGTTAGTGTTTTGAAAACTGTATTATTATATTTTGAAAATGAGCTTTGGAGTGTTGTTTACAATGGGGGGTTTTGAGAATGAAATTTACTGTTTTGCAATTATGTGTTTTAACTGATTCGGTGCGTTAGGAGTTAAGCAAACTTGTTAATTGTATTGAAAAAACTGTCTTAGCAATTGTAAAAAAAAAAAAATGTAAATCCAGGGGTCGCAACAGCGCAAACCAGAACACCTCGAAAAAAAAACCCACGCGATCACAGAGAGAAAATGTAAACTCATGCTGTGAGATGACCCTGCTACCCACTGCACCACCGTGACGCCCACTCTTTCCCATTCCTTCATAAAAATATTCTCTATACTATCTATATTGCTATAATTTATTTCTGTGCTTCTTTTTAAAAAAATGAGCTGTATTACAGAGAGAGCTAGTTTGTTTGGATCCCAGAGAAAACTCCTTCCGCCCGAGCACAGTGTATTGTTGATAATATCAGCAGGTTGAGCATTAATGGATCTTTTTTATGTACGCTACGGTTTGGGAAACCCTAATTCTAATTTTGCAACCATACAAGTGTGAAAAAAGCACAGACTAGGATGCAGCTCACCTGTAACAGCTTTGGGGTTCACCGTACTGCATACTTTGTTAGTAGGTACTTCATTTGATCAAGTACCTCCTGACATGACATTCAGTATGATTAATTGTGCGCATACTTCTTGCACTGTGTTAAAGTGTCATGTATTTCCGCTATTTTAAATGTGAGGATATGACAAATGTGAGCAATTGTGGGATTGAGAAGTGTGGACCTTCAGTGCTCTCGGATTCTCATCAGATGTAGAAAACCACCCTTTTCACTTGCTGCCTTCACAGACTTTGAATTCAAACATACTACTTGGCTCTCATACTAAATGTACTTGTCAGCATACAAGTATGCAGCTTCAAATGTGTTTTTCAGTTTTCTCTGTTCAGTTCTGAATCTCTCCAACGCCGAAGTAGCTTTATTCCAGTTTTCCAGTTGCATTACTGTTAACTTTACACTGTTCTTTTGATTCTTTTTCAGCAGCTCAGCTGTCCCAGTTTTGCTGCACTTGAATTCTGTTGACTATAGTTATGTCAACATTTTTGTTAACTCCAGGAAAGGGGTTTTTGTTTGAATTCAAGCGTTGTGGACTTCCACAGCTCTTGTTCCAACAAACTATAACACAGCTCTCCTGGTAAATCTATACTCTGGGATTTTCAATCAAGTGTCATCGGTCTTTACAGATTCTGCTGTTTTGAGTGAGCAAGCTTCCCAAAAAATTTTTTTGCTGATCTCTCAGTGCAAAAATAGTCTTCTTAACACAAATCCAGTAAACATTTTAAAACCTTCAATTCATTCAGATCATGGGTTTAGTAACTGAGTGTGAATTAATCTTCAGACCTTTGAAAGCGCAACATGTGGAAAAGTGTCCATTGCCAAAACGGTCTCCTCTCCTGACTGACCTTCCATCTGACCTCTGAGGATCCGAGCGGCAGAAACCGTCGAAATGCCCATTCCTGAGAGAACGAAAAAGAACTAATAACAGCCATCGGCACAAAAAACAGTTCCTGCATTAGCACATTCAGTCTAGGAGAGGAGGCATTCTAACCTTGCTAAGTTACACATAGGTAAACAGAAACAAAGTTGTGTTGAATCTTCTTAGACAAAAGGTCAGCTGCAGGTAGTAAACTAAAGAAAGATTATGAGATTATGAAACAAGGTAAACATCAAGTCACTGAAGGGCCATCAGAGAGTCAGAACAGAGTTTTGTAGACTCTTTAAAGAGATGCTGATGAGTGAAGTGCTGACACCTGAGAAGCACAGCTGAAGCCAACTTTGGATATGTGTGAGTGCGGGTGGTTCTGTGAAATGGAGTCTCAGCTGCTAAACATCACGTAATACAACTATTATTTGCTTTTAAAGTCTGTCACCTGTTTATGTGTCTGAGCTTGTTTGCTTCCAGAGGCCTCATCATATCTTAAGGCCATTTAATTGCAGTTATTTTGGTTCCCGGAACAAGATATAAATCCTGGAGTAAGACTGCTATTTAAAAATGTTTTATTGATGCTCCTGTGAATAAAGTGTGATATTACAATATGCATAGTGATTTGTGACGTGGTGCTCAGTTGTTAAACTA
The DNA here is from genome assembly GCA_900490495.1 of Danionella dracula. Lineage (NCBI taxonomy): Eukaryota > Metazoa > Chordata > Actinopteri > Cypriniformes > Danionidae > Danionella > Danionella dracula. The sequence goes on from UELW01000778.1 coordinate 19,177,811, forward strand.
TTAGATCAGCTTTGTTACATGCATATACAAATAGGAAATAAAGTGATTATAAACCATTTTTTTTACTACAAAAAACTATTAACCTGTTTTGTGTTTTTATTTTTATGAACAGCTACTTGTAAATTACAGCAAGTTTAGGCTTTAAAAAAAATCTGCAATTTTATATTTTGAGAAAAAATGTGTTACAGTATAACATTGCAGTGTTTTTAACTGATTTAAACTGAGAAATTACAGAGTCATGAAAACCAGAACCTAAAACTATAGATTTTTCTACACCATGAACATAAATACACTATAGCTTTTTTTAATGGAACACAAAAAATAAACAATCATAACAATGAAAATGTCACAAAAATTTAACTGTGACTTTCAGATATTGACAGTTATGACAATTCTGGCTGTAAAAGCCATTAAGAAAGCTAAATATATGTGAAAATAGTTAGGAAACATAATTTTTAAACATTTGTACATGGGTTGTAAAGGTATATTTTTTCTTCCTTGTTTTCAAGAACTTGTGACTTCTAAATAAAAAAGGTTTCTAAAAAAGTTTCAAAGACATTAGGGAGCAAATTTCAAGTGTAACTTAAGCAAGTTTTTCAGAAGTCAGAGAGCTGTGATTTTAAATCCCTCCAAGATGTATAAATGTTCATCTTGTCTACCAAGATGGGACATACATGTTAATTGCGTATAATGCAACTAATGGATATATATAAGAATGCCACTATAATAAATAAAAAATCTAAAATGTCTTTTTTTTTAAACCTTAACCACCTTGTAAGTTTATACACTTGTGTATATTAATTCTGTCGAATGTAATTTTTGTTAATGTAATTTTTAAAAGGACCACACACCCCTCCACAACATGGGTACACAGTTAAGAGAGTGAAGGAGTGCTCTTGAAAGCTTTCACTTGCTAACTTGGCACCTATACTGCTGGATAAGTAAGTATGAACTCTTCTGCGTTTAAGCTCACTGTGTTTCAGTTCTTTGCCTTGTAGCACAAAGCAAGGAGTTGTTTAAGCAGTAGCCGAGCACTTTCACGAAAGGTGTTCATAGACACTACCATTTCTTGCCTACAGAGGGATGTTGTGAGCAAAAATTCCAAAAGTTTCATAGTATTGCAAGTTAATGAGGTAAAAGAAGAATGTGAGTGTGGGGATGTGCTCATAACAACTGATTCTTTGTGGAAACTTGATCAGCCTTGAAAGAAAAGTTCAAGGTCTGTATCTTTTTGTCTCTCATCTTACTCGGCTATAATTTATTTGCAACATTCTAATCAAATTCCCTAGTGGACAGTAGTAATGAATTGGATCAAAAACTGATAAGTTGTAGTTTCTTCTGTTGTTGAAGTCGCAAGGTATCGGTCTATGGCATAGGAATGTATTTATAAGTACAAATACGAGCACTTGATCTTGGTATTGAACCCAATACCGATGGTGCATCCCTACTCATTATCATAAAGAAGTGTTTTGTTTGGTCTTTTATCTATCCGCATCATTTAATCTATAAGGGTTTTTTGAGATTTCTGTAGCTTTTCCTCTAATATTTAATATGATACAATTTTCCATGGAGGGACCAGCTGTGGATCCAGAAAGAAAATATTTCTTAGAACTAAATATTGCTGCCCTTTTTAGGGACTGATAAAATTCTGTTTCACTTGAATTGTAAATTTGAATTTTGTTTAGGACAATGGCAAACAGACTTGAATGTGTGGTGTACTTTCTGGGTGTTTTAAAAATGTTTATTTAAAGGCTATAAAACCTTTGAGGTAAAAATGTTAGACATCTAGAGATATTGTTTATTAAATGTAAGCAAGGGCTACTTTGCCTATTTTCCTAGATTTTGTTTTGACTGGTTTAGATGTTTCACTGTATAAAGTGCACGATAAGATGGTATTGCATGATTATGAACGCATCTGAGTGCCCCGAACCATTGAAAATATGCGCTCAATTTCACACACTTTCCACAATTCACTTCATTCATTCGTTCTTCTTTTCACAACCACTTCTGGTGATTTTTAAAAAGGAAAAATGGATTGACTTGATCTCAACCAGTAGCCATAGCCCTATAAATACTAAAAAATAAAATTATTGCGTTGACATAATTCAGCTTATTATTAATTGTTATTAATTCATACTCTAACTATGTGTTAAATCAAACAATTGTTTACTATTACCCTTTTAGTTCTCATCTTCAAGTCTGTTATATTCATTTGTAAAACAACAACAACAATTATCATTTAATATTTTATACGACATTACATGATATTTTTTTACTATAAAGAATAATAATAATAAAAAAAACAGTGACAGTAACATAAAACTGAAGCATTAAAGCACTCAACCAAAGTGAGAAATAACTAATCCTCAACTCACCATCACCGAGGAAGAGGATGATGTTTTTGGCCCGATGTGATCGAAGGGGCATTGTGAGTGCCGAATGCAGTGCTCTCCGGGCTTGAGAGTTCCAGTAATGAGGCTCCTTTTCCCATTCACCTGCACCTCCTGCTGAAAACCAACAATTTCTTACTCCCCCAAAATGAATAGTCCACCTCTTCTTCTGGAACACAACAGTGTCAAAACCTGTCCTGACAAGACCAGCCAAAACTACACTCAAAAGAGCTTCAACACACCCGTCCCATCCGAGACTGGGACACATCATATCTCTGTGAGTTTCTCTTACCAGGAGTGCAGCCAGCGCTCTGGAGCAGAAGCTGAAGCAGGAGCAGCAGAAACACACTCATCCTGAGAGAAGAGCTCAGCCCAGGAGCGTGTATATGTGTGTTCTAACACACAGGAGGAGTGTTTCCCAAACTTTTCTTAAACCCAGCCTTATAAAGCAGTGCTGGGGGCTACACAGGGCCAGGAAACCCCTCCAGATCCACTGTTTTTCTTTCTACCTCCTTCCATTTTTGGTTGCAACTTTGTTTTGGTCCGGATTAGACCAAATAGTGTGGAACAGTATAACTTCAGGCTCACTATATCCCCACGGAAGGGCGCCGGATTCGAGAGGCAACAAAAGCCTGAGAAATTGTGGCACCCTCCTCAACTGAAACATTAATTGGTTGGTTTGTAAATGCTGCATGGGGTTGGCCCTGCCCCTCTTGAGCAATAAAGCCATGTCTTCCAAGGAGACTTGAGTTTGCTGAACCATATTGCCAACACACAAACAGGTGTTTGAGGCACAACAACTCAAAAAGTTTATTTTGAAAGCACAAACTATTAAAGGGGAGAACAAAATGCATCGAGTATGTTTGTGTGTATGAAGTACGAGATATGTAAAAACCTGTTTGTGCACTCAGTATTTAAGCAGAACTGAGGAACTTGAGGTAAGTTGCTATTTTTCCTCTCTCTTGATATTTGAGTATTTGATTTTGGGATATTTGCAGTGTAACTTGGCATAGATGTCACATTTTAACCTTATTTCCAGAGTAAAACTAGTCCTGGGAACCATGGTAGGCACTGTTAAGTCCAAAAATTGCATAATTGAAGATACATTTTACAATGCTGTAGTGATGTGATCTTTGTTGAGTGCCTTAAATTCTAACGTGGCTTCAACCACAATAGAATAATGCAGTAAAATCTTCAACTTTCTTGATGCATTCTCCATTATTACATTGCAGACTAGTACTTCATGTTGCCCCTTTAAACCCTAAACTCAGCTGACTTATCATTATCCATAGGTACTTAAACTCCAACAGTAAAATAAATGGATTTACAAAAACATAAATTGGGCACAAAAACACAGTTGGATAGTTGAATGGCACTGTGAAAATCTATGGAAGTCGAGTCACTTCTGCTCATATGCTCTTCATTTCCAGTCATGGTAAAAATGGGGATGCTGCCATGTCAGGAAAGGGAGGCCAGTGCTCCCCCGGGGAATTACTTCCAAATGAGTCATGTTTTCTGTTTATAACACAACTAAATTCAGTTCAGATGCTTTATTTCAAGATAGGTGTCAGTTTTTTCCTCCTCGAACTGTTTCTGTGAAGAGCACCAGCTTGCATATAAGTAGGAAAATAAAAAAGGCTTTCTTCCGACTTATTTAGGATTTTCTTCTGAAAAGGTTTAAACTTTCTGTCTTTTGATCAGAATTTGACAAAAGCACAAAAAAATACAAATAAAGCATTTTTTTAAAGAAAACATGGATGAGAAAAACTTTTTCATCTTGTTGCTCAGACATTAGACAAGCGGATCAAGCTAACATCAAACATCCATCCTTTTTTGCTGTGATATTTATTTTAACAAAGACAATAGCTATGCATGCTAGTGGAATTAAGGAATGTTCTTATGTTAAAACTGCAGTTGAAAGTGTCACACATTTTGCTCATATGTGACCTATATTAAATATTGTCATGATTTAAAAAAAATACTTACGTCTATAAGTTTAATTTGTGGTCCTGAATCTGACACATTTCTGATGCAATGTAACCTCAGTCTGATATCTCATTTTCCATTTGTCTAGGTTTTGCATCATTGACCTTTTAGCATTTAGGGTGCTCCAGTAGATGGAAAGAATGCCCTTGTTATTGTTAATATGAACAAGCAAACAAGAAAAAAAAACAAGAACAATTTTAAATAGAGCATTAAGACATGCAGTCTGAGTAAAGCCGTAGTGTTCTACCAACTCCTCAAGGTCCACAGTAGCTGTCCTCTATATGACGAAGACAAAGAGAAGTAGATGACCGTGACCAACAGGAGCAGATGAAGATCACCAATAGAAGTAGACGAAAGAGAAAAGAGGAGTCAAATGAGATCAACAGGAGAAGACAAAGGAAGTCAACAGAAACTGTAGAAGGAAACCAACAGGAGCAGACGAAGGTGACCAACAGGAGCAGATGAAGGAGACCCACAGGAGCTGACAAAGGAGACCAACAGGAGCAGACAAAGGAAACCAATGGAAGCAGACAAAGGAGACCAACAGGAGCAGACAAAGTCGACCAACATGAACAGACGAAGGAAACTAATAGGAGCCAATGAAGATGATCAACATGAGCAGACAAACGAAGACCAACAGGTGCAAACAAACGGAGACCAACAGGAGCAGACAAAGGAGACCAATGGTAGCAGATGAAGATCAACAGGAGGAGAAGAAGAAGACCAATAGGGGTAGACAGAGGAAGCCAACAGGAGCCGGCGAAGGAGACCAACAGGAGTAGATGAGGGAAACCAACAGGAGCAGACAAAGGAGACCAACAGGAGCAGATCAGGGGAACAACAGGTTCCAAGGTCAAAAAAGACCAATAGGAGCAGATGAAGAAGACCAGTGGTAGCAGGTAAATGAGACAACCTGGAGCAGATGAAGGAGACCAACAGAAGTAGATGAAGGAGAGTAAGAGATGCAGATGATAGAAACCAACAAGAGTAGATAAAGGAGAACAAGAGAAAGACAAACAGCTCAAAAACACACATTTATTCAATCCTGTGATCAATTTTCAAGTGAATTCAGGTAAAATGTATATGTGTTTAAATTCAGAATATAATTATGTTTTCATTGTAAACTCTAAATATGTTTTGAATTCACGAATTTGGCATTTTATTTGTAAACTGTACTATTTTTTTATTAACTGAAATTTACAATTATGACCATACTGAGATAATTGGTGCCGCATCTTATCTTCAACACATAATGTAATTTTTAAAATGATTATTTCAACAATGCACCCCACAATCCATGTAGTTTACAAATACCAGTAAAAACACTGCACTGCTGGACTGTTTGATATGAAAGTAACAGGCAGACTTTTCTTCACTGAGGTTAAAGAGAAATTTTGTTGTAAAAACAGAAAGAGAAAAAAGCAGAACCTCCTCACTGATAACAGGGCAGAAGCAGAATGTAGAGACAGACGGCAATGCCTCTGATCTGCAGCTCATAAAGGAAGAAATATGAAACATAATGCGAGGCCACATGTGAGTAGCGGGAAACTGGATCTAGGACACGTCCAGACACGTACCACTATTGTTATTCTAGGCAACAGTTTAGTTTAGAATTTTTTCCCCTGATTTAAAAGGGCTGAACTGGAGATGAAGCTAATAATGAGTTGCGGTGCTGCTAAAAGGGGCTCTATCTGAGAGCAGTTTTCCACTCTCTTATACCAGACTTGTTTTTGTGATAATATCCCACGTCTTAAAGAAAATTATCATGTCAAATTTCATTCACATTTTTCGGCAAGTGTTCATCAGCTTTATTTACAATGTAGTACAAAGAAGTATCATTTAATTCATATTGTAAAGTCAGTCCCCATCGATCCAACTTTATCCTACGTTCAAATAAAATATTAAAAAAACTAAAATGCATAACTAGTAAAGTCTCTGATAAAACATGAAGTAAGTTTCAATAAAAAGTAAAGGGAATGAGGTGAAAATAAAATAAATCCAAAAGAGACCACATACGTTTCTAAATCGTCTTACGGCAAGAAAACCAGGAGAACGTGGTGGAAGGTACTCTAGAAATGGAACAACACAAACAAACCTAAAGTAAAGTGGTGGAAATATTTGACTCTTTTGGCTTTTCAGGGAGAATCAAGGACCGAGAAGTGGTCTGCCACCAAATGGAAAAGTAAGATTCAAGCCCGTCAGAAGTAGCAGAGACGAAGAAAGGAAAAAAGGCCAATTTTGGAACTCTGAGTTTTAAAAATTAAAATACTCTCACCTTATAGGGACAGTGGATAAAATAAAGCCTGCATGTGAACTTTATAGATGGTGTAGAAAACACGTATGTCCTTTAGAATCAATAATCACAGAACAGGACATTCTTCTTTGTAATGGAATGACAATTTAAATTAAAAATTCTAATTAAAACAATTTTGTAGTGCTGACGATAGAAAAAAAAAATTGTGATTAATAAAATTTCAGGGAAAGCATTCATTCATTCATCTTCATGTCAGCTTTCTTCCCTTTCAGGGTCGCCACAGTAGAATGAACTGCCAACTCTCTGGCATATGTTTTACGCAGCGGATGCCCTTCCAGCCGCAACCCATCGCTGGGAAACATTCAAACACACTCATTCACACTTTAACACTATGGACAATCGTTCTTACTCAATTCACTTATACTGCATGTCTTTGGACTTGTGGGGAAACCGGAGCACCCAGAGAAAACCCACGCGATCACGGGGAGAACATGCAAACTCCACACAGAAATGCCAACCGACCCAGCCGAGGCTCGAACCAGCAACCTTCTTGCAGTGACACGACCGTGCTACCCACTGCGCCACCGTGACGCTCAGGGAAAGCAATTTCGTGAAATTTGTTTTTGGAGGAGTGTCATACAATTGGCAATTGGTCCCAGATGCTGCTGGTTATCTGCTCTGTATAAACAACCTAAGCCCATTTTTCATTTGACGGTTAAATCCACCAACTTCTCTTTCCACTCTGATTATTTTGGAGGTTGCCAGGCTCAGAGACTCTTCCTAGTACAGCTTGCTCAGGACCCTTCTTATTGCTCACCAAAAACACTTGCAACTGGGAAATTTTTATGTAAACGAACTTGTGAATCCCAATTTTTTTCAAATGCTGTTCATGGGTTTGTGCAATAACATTTGAAATGCAAATGGATGGAGGAAGAAAAACTATATTTTTTAGTGCTCATAAACACTATAAATACGTTCTTAATTTAAACATTTTAAATGATCTAATTCACAGATATTACAGAAAATAACTTTCTGTTAAAATAATGAAACTCGTTTCAGAATAAAGACAGACTAAAAGTTCAGATTCTTGCTAAAACCCCAGAACAGCTCAGACTTTCGATTTAGTATAATATCTCAATATATTGTTTGCTCTCTTTTTTTGGATCATGTGACAAACATACATTCAGAAGGCACTCCACGTGTAGCCTCAAATTATCAAAAGCGTTTATAGATATAAAAATCATATATGTAAAAAAGTGTGTATTAACTTTATACACTGCTAAATAACACTACAGTTATTTAAATTTTACTGTTTTGAGTTCTGTCTGAAAAACTGTCTACAAAAAACCTCTTCTTTCCATACGCTGTTCATGTGCTGTCTTTACTCTTTTCAATAGAAATGATAGCTCCTTAAACAAGTCTAGCCTGACCTTTCACCTCAATTTTTCTGAGAGAAAGTGAGACCTTGTTAAGTGTGAAAAGAAAAACATTATAAATGTGTAGATTCTGAGCATGCACAATGCAAATTGTGTAAATTCTGTCATTGGACTACCATGAGTATTTGGTTGCAGAAAAACCAAGATCCCTTGGCAGATTCCACTTGTGCCAATCGCTTGGCCAAATGCCTCACGTACACGCCTTTTTCCAATTATGAAACCAAACTTTGTGTCTAAAACTTGTCTAGGTGTGAGATGACCTTAAATAAATCCATCCATTTATGAGAAGCAGGTTTACTGATTACATTTAAATGTAAGGGTCTCGCTGTCAACTTCCTGGTTCTGGACAGCGAGTTGATTCTGATCCACAAGGTCACACTGCAATAAGATTCATGATTCTATGATTAAATCATAATTTATTAGATTACATTTAGTTTTGCCAATTTGTAGCCATTTAAACATAAAAAAACTAATGTGTTATCAAGACTAACAGGAAAATAATACAGGATCACACACGTGAATATCTGGAGAGAAACTACTTCTAAACTGTTAGCAGATGTACTAATGTCCTGAGGTTGGTGGCATTAAGAAACTTCCTTCTTTAACTCACTTGGTTGCCTCTTTCCTGAGCAGCTGGTTGAAGTGCCACCCAGCAGGTCTTGAGTGTTTAGTTTCTACACAGTCGAGCTCTGACCGCATCACCACTCAGGAGAACTTAGACCGGGGCAAGCTTGTGTTTATTTCCACAGTCATCCATACAGCAGCCAGGATACAACAGACTGGATCAGCAAATATCTTTGGTGCACTGGCCTACAGGTGTTACACAAGGCAGCATCAAAATAAGACTAAGCAGTGGAACAGAAAAGGCAGAATATTTGTTAAATACACACCAAAGTACAACCGAAGACTGTTGAGCAGTAATTACAGACACACTTACGGAACCATCTAAAAATAGTGCTCTCCTGGAATAAAACACTTTTTTATTTATATTTCCATGAGTTGGGAGGGATACTATGATTTTGTAAAATGGATAATTTTTTGTTGTAGAAAGCTGTTATTCCAAGGGATTTAGGACATCTGTGGTCACTTAACATACACATATCTTTCATAAGAAGCAGCACGAACACATTCCCTATTCTCATGGGTTGTGGGATGAGTCCTGGAACCTTATTGAAAATGCTGAAACCTTTTACTTAACAGGATGACATAAAACTCTCCTGTCCAAATAATAAATGCAGTCTAAACTGCATTATCAAGTCATCCAAAGAAACAAAAGCAAATGTATGCCCAATCTTGGCAAAAATGGCCTTAAATAAAAATTTTCCAAATCAAGCTCAAAGCACTTAGTTTATCTTCATTGAAATGTTTATTTATAACACTGCTTCGAGAGCTTAGGATCTGAAAATTTATTTAACTCACTAAACATCCACAAAATAAACAAATAAACAGTCTCAAATCACAGACTTTGCTAAGGCTAAGAATCAAACAACAAATTAATAAAATGTCTTCCACATAGCAGTGGTCTCATCAAGATGAGAACTTTACTGTAGCTTTTGCTTGTGGTTTATTTTGTGCACATCCTCAAACTTCATAAACTCTAATGCAGGGGTCTCAAACTCAATTCCTGAACACACCTCAGGAGGGTGGGGACACTGCAGTAGAACCCCACTTTACTCTCAAAGGAAGATACAAGGAACAGAGAGGTTTAACAAAACCTACACAATAAAAGTAATATGACAGGAAGAAACAAACAATGACTCTTAAAATGTAGTCAATTCAATTTGTAGTTTGCAAAAGCTATTTGCAGCTCCCTTTGCCAGCCAGCATCAGATTGCTCCTAACACTGATTCAGTGTCAGATGCCCGGAGGTGTCAGTCGGCACTCACTTATTATCAAACTTATTTGAAGTTTCAATAACTGTGATATGTGAATGGATAGTGAGATGAAACAGGAATTAGTCTATGTCTAATGTACAAGCATTGACTGTATATAACATGGACAGTGTTCGTGATGTCACCCTTAGGGTTCTGGCAAAGTCAAATGAAGCTCTAAAAGGGTACAGCCAAACATTAAAAACTCGTCTGAGGCAAGACGTGGTCATAGTAAAGACATCTGATTGGCTTTAAGGTTTACATTTTTATATATCTTTAACAAAAAAATTTTAAAATAATTAATCCCCCTCAGCATCACGACCTCACCATCCAGCTGCAATCCTCAACAGTCACCCTTTCTCCTTCTGTCAGGAATCTTGGAGTGATTTTGGATGAAAAGCTGTCCTTCAAAGACCACATCACAAAGACAACTCGAGCGTGTAGATTTGCACTGCACAACATTCGAAAGATCAGGCCCTTCTTAACTGAACATGCAACTCAAATCCTGGTTCAGGCTCTGGTCCTCTCACGTCTGGACTACTGCAACGCTCTCCTAGCAGGACTTCCATCAAATGCACTCAAACCTCTACAGATGATCCAGAACTCTGCGGCTCATGTTACTCCCCTCTTCATCACTATTCATTGGCTCCTCATTGCAGCTCGGGTTAAATCGCTAACGCTGGCATACAAAACTATATCCAGATCAGCCCCTGTTCACACTCCTACATGCCTTCCAGAAGCCTGCGCTCAGAGAAGGAACAGCAACCTGTGGTTCTGTCCCACAAGGGCAGAAGATCTCTCAGCAGAACCTTCTCTTTCACTGTCCCTGGATGGTGGAACAAACTCCCTGATCCAGTCAGGAAAGCAGCAACACTAACAGCTTTCAAAAAGCAACTGAAAACTCTTCTCTTCAGGGAACGCCTACTATAAAAAAAATAAATAAAAAATTATTTAAAAAAAAACTTCTTTTTTTTCCTCCTCTGTCTTTATCTTCTTCCTCTACTTCCTCACTGCTTTGGTTTATTGATCAGTTGATACAATTTCTATTATGAGAAGCTGAGATAGACTTTGACGGTGTAACAGATTGCATATTGTCTCTCCCCTAATGTAAGTCGCTTTGGACAAAAGCGTCTGCCAAATGCATAAATGTAAAATGCAAAGATCAAAACCAGCAATCTGAATCCACAAATTTAATGGAGCCAGGGGTGGAAACATGTCTTATCAGCCAAAAGTTGGAAACTCAAGCGGCCTCTCAGGGAACTGCAGTTCAGTCACTTCCAATCACGCTTCAACGAAAAGCAGGAGGTTGCCCCATTGTGTACAACTGTATTGTAGTTTTAAAAGCAAACAGAACCACAAACAGGAACTAAGCAAGTTGAACAAGGAAACAGTATAAAAACTTACTAAATCAAACCAGTCTTCATAAAGTACTACGCTAATCAAATACATAATAATGGGAAAGTCCATTGGAGAGTCCTTTATAGTGCGTAGAAAGGCTGTGGAAAAATTGCAGATAGTTTATCTTTGATGAGTACAGAAAAATGGATGATCATTGTCATGTCATGCTATCAAGGTTAAAGTTTAGGAACAAAAACTATAACCACATCATATCTTGGTGTTTGGTCTGCATAGGTTTATTAGGGGCGTTTATGCTTTTCAGTTTGTTTTCATTAAATGCTATTTTCTTTTACAATAGTGCCTGATCAGACTGCAGATTAGGTGCGTATACTCAACCTGGCCATTTGGAAGAACCAGAGGCACAACAACAACAACAACGCAACAGAGAATACATCCAAAAAATCTCGGAAAGGAATCATAAAATCTCAGAACCAAGCACAGGGTTAATGGAAACAAGTTAGACAACATTAGCAAGATTTTTTTAAATAATCGGTAAGTCCTGATAATCAAACGTAAAGACACACAACTCATCTGTTTCCAAGGCAAATTACAAAATAGAGTCTAAAATGCATTGTTAATTCTACCAAAAACAAACAAAAAACTAATTAAATGACTCAAAATTACTTTCTTTGTGAGACAATTCAATATTTGTGATAATTTTAACACTCTTAATTTATATATTTTTAGATAATATTAGAAATATTCAGGAAAAACCATACACGCTAATAAGTCTAAAACTAATTAAACACCTGAGAATTTGTTACAGATCTTTGAGTACTCATCTCCAAAAAATAAACAATAATAAGAACTTGTTTACTTTATTTTTGTTAATTTATAACAAAAACATAAAAAAAGGATACAGAATGTCTTAAATACACGTTCATTCATTTACAATACATAAACCTGATATTCAAACTCAAGAGTCCCTTAAACAAGAAGTTTTGCTTGGTGAGTATTAGTTAGTCATGTCAGTTAGACTTTTGATGATAAATTTCTCTCCTTCACGATTCCAACTTTACCGCAGAGTGAACAGAAACTGAGAATATGGGTATGTGGCGAAGTAGTTTCAGAAATGCTGTCTACTGATATATAAAGTTAATAATGCGCTCACATGTAAATAGAAACACCTTTAATAATCTGAACCAATCAACACAATATTTACAGCACCACTTAGCAAAGCATATTGCCAGCTATTAAAAGGACTTTGTTTATGGTATCGCAACTTGATATACCTGAGAGTTAATAAAAGACAGGAAGTATGACTTGAGAATTTCAAGAAGACAAGCATGAGCTGACCTTTCCACACATGCCAATAACCCTTGAGAAAATCAGCAGGAGGGAGGGAAAGAATTCCTCTTTGAAAAGCTCTTATTATGTTAAACAGCAGCCGTTTCGGGAAAAGAGAAACAATAGTGCTAGTCTTTGATGTAAAGCCATGGTCATGGTCAGATGTCAAAATCTGTAAAAAATTTTAGATTCAAATATTGAATTGCATTTAAATGGTAAAAAGGTAAACTACACCATTGGAGTAAAAAAAAATATTTAAAATATTTTAATTAAATGTTTTAACCCTAACTAATTAAACTATTTCAGATATTTTGACAATATTGTTAAACTGTATTTTACTCAATTCTAAAATAATTATCCAGAGTTTAAAAGTCAGGTCATGAAGTCCTACAACTCAAGCAATTCCAAATGCGTTGACAACTAATAAACCTTTCTTACTTCTTTGTTTTATATCAGTAATATGTAATTGCAGCATCAATACATAAATTAATTAATCAAAGATGCCACTGGCTGGTGCAAAAAATCTTGCATGGATTTATATTATAATTACATACACATAAATCATATAAAATTATATATTACTTTCACAACTATATTTTCATTTTAATTTGAGCTTTTTTTTTACAATAGTTTGCAATAACAATAAAGCTTGATATCTAGTATTTTTGTGTCCTGTATAGCCACCTAATGTGAATTCAAAATATTCCTTAAATCTGCACATGGTATCTTTTTTTTGTAAAGCTACTTTGAAGTACAGTATTTTATTCAAGTTGTATTTTATTGATGGGTTCGTCAGGTGAATCTTGAGTGTTAGTCCATTGAGTGACTGTGATGGATCTCTAACATGGTATATATAATATATTATATATAATATATATATAATATATATAATATAATATAGTATATATATATATATTAATTTGTTTTTCTTACTTTTCCCAAAAAACTTAAACACTTGTTACCACAGGTTTCTAATACTTCTTTGTTAGCGCTTGGCTTTATTTACATAAACTCAGCTGACATCACATGTGTCTATCACATAAAGGCATTATATTTTCAGGATTTCCTTTAAATGTTAAACTATCGTGTAACAACCTAACATAGCATAGTTTTGCATTGTAGTGGGAAAATAAGCTTTAAACAATTAAGTGTCACATAAAAATATGAGATTTTTCACATAATGTGACCATGATGCTGCTTTTGTGGTAGCACCTCTATTCTACATCTGTTGTCTCTCAACCAGCCCTTGTTAAGAACACACAGTGCTTTGGTTTATATAAGAAAGAGCCACGTAAATGTGCGAAGGCAGGATGACTGGTTTATTTTTCCAGAGGACAATAATGTTTTTGTTGCTCAGCTATTACCAAACAAAACAAGCAAGCATATAGGTCCCCCAAAAAGGAACCAATTTAGATTATTTTAATCAGGAAATCATGAATCATGATCTTCAGGCAGAATTCCACCTCTGGAGATGGAAAATAGGCTGTTCTGTTGTATGCAGTGTCTCCATGAAGCCTAAACTTTGGGAGCAAGGTGTTTTAAGGCACTGGCGTTTCCGTAGCTTCAGCAGACTGCTTATTCAGATGGCTGTTATTAATGGAGCATACTTTTCTTGTAGGAAGTGCACTTCCCACGGCATGCAGTGAACACTGCAGGTTTTCAGAGCTCTGTTTAAGTCTGCCAAAATGTTTATATGCTTCATGTTTCAGTTGTTCAGTCACGTACAGTAAGCGGTTATTTTTGTTTGACAGTTTTTAGCAACAAATTAGATATTTTTAAGGATGCCACCCCAGACTCATTTCTATTTAGAGTGGATAGAAAAGAGGTAAGCTTCTAAGTACAAGTAAAGAGTGAGATTATTTCTGAAAAAAGTTACAATGACCAGAGGTGGGTAGGGTAATGCACTCAAGTAAAGGTAATAGAAAATATACTTAAGTATAGTAAAAGTAACTACTAAATTACATTTTTGAGCAAGATAAACTATTAACCTGAGTCCACGGGTGATCTACCACAAGTATTTCACAAATGTATTCCTCGACATCAAGCCATCATCTCTCATAATCATCATCATCATTATCATTATCATCATCATCATCACTATGCAGCATCATCTTTATGTCTTGGTAATATTATAGATAAAATTACATTTATAACCCATATATCCTTTATTACTAACACTGTATTTTTCACCTTAGGAACATTGCTAAAGTATGGAGCAAGCATTTATATACATATCTATTGTAGATGCAAAAAAATTTCAAGCAATTCAAAGTTTATGATTTTTTTTCGTTGCATGTTTGTGTGTGTGAGGATTTTTTTCCCCACTCTCAATAATAAAATAATGTTTGCTTTATTTCCCCACAAAGCTGGTTTAAACAGGGCTTTTATATTACATTTCAGCAGTGATTACTAGTCAGTAAACAGGGTTAAAGTTGATTTACAACTCTTTCATCATACTTATAAACTTTAACTCTTTCAGAACCTGCGTTCCTTTAAATGAGCATCACATGTCAGGCAGGATTTTTTTTTTTTTTGCTTTCTAACGACTTTCACTCCAACATTTGTCATCCAATCAAATGGCAGAAAGCGATTGTGCAGCAAAGTTTTACGACATTCACTACTCTAAACAGAAGCATGTCAGTACATCACAACAAGTGGAGTTTATGTGGTCTTATTCACATAAACTGATGTATTTGAAATTACATTTCAGATTGTTTGTGAAATAGAGATAAAAGTTTCAAAATAAGGTAACCATTTGGAGGGTCTTCGTCAAAGCTGACAAATTTTTCTCAGATCTTGGCAATTTTTGCATTTTCTGAAAAATAATATATTGTTACCCTATATAATTATCTAATAACAATTTATATCTAACTCCTAATCCATATTGTAACCTTTGTGACGCTGCTTTGTAGCAACTTCTAAACAATATTTTGATTAATTGATTGACCAATCTTACACTTGACTTTTTCTTTATGCCAGGCTGCATTATTCATTCCAACAATGGGTTGCCTCATGAAAATGGAAACTACTGACCTTTCAACAAATGTTTATTATGTTTGTTGTACTTGCAGACTGGATTAGTAAAAAGCCAAGTTAAGTTTAACTAAGGTCTATCAATCAGGCGCAACTTTTTTCAGAGAGAGAGAGAAAACGGTTGAAAGGCTAAACTTTAAAGTTGTGGTCTAGATTTTAGAATTGTAGTTTAACCTGAATCCTAGAAAATATTTCAAAGTATGTTGAAGTTTCAAAAAGACGTGTGATCCCTGGGCTCATCAGTGGGCATGTGTCCATGTATCCCCATGGCCCATGGAGCTCAAAACATATACCTTTCTTTATCAAGGTAAATTATGCTACTTGAATGTATTAAAATCACATGTCATAACAGAACTCAACAGTCATGCTTCTTCAAAACAAGATAGCCTTATCAAATTAGAATGCCATGATTAAAGTACTGCAAGAATTAATATGGCAGGTCAAAGTCTTTCAAATAAGCAGAGTCATGAAAGTCAGAGCTGAACTGGCGGAACTGTTAACATTAATGTCATAAAAATTCTGACAATTAGTAAGCCTCCCAGAACACATTAGAATCATGACACTTTTATCTGCCAGCTACCCAATGCAACTGCCACAGTCACAGTCTGCTGAAAAATCTCAAACCAGGTGACTAGCCATGTTTCCATAGCAACAGCAAAGACAAACACCAGTAGACCGATCTGGCAACAACACATTTTGTTCAAATAATACATAGGAGTCCTCAACACAAAACAAGTCTTTTAATTAAAAATGTAAATTAAAAACATTCAAAAACATATGTTTATTTGCTAGAGTGAAAATACAGTATGTATTTGAACTGCGACTGTTCAAACAATGTTTAAAACAAATGAAAGAGTGTAGTCGGCCAGAGAGTTAAACTGGTACCCTATAGCAATAATAATACTTAAAAGATATACAGTAATAGCCTAGTGACACTATGTCTGTAAAATTTCCGCTCCTCTAATTGCACCTTAGGATGGCAGCTGAAGACAAAACACTGAGTTTACATCATCCGTGTCCCTTTTAACTTTTTATAGCCACGACTTTCAGGTTGTAACAGTTAGAGAGTGGTTTGAAGTTTTACATTCAGTAACCCAGTGGCAAATTAGACCATGATGTAACCCTGCATTGGCTACCTCACATACGTGCATGTATTTCTGTGAATCATTGATCAAACAGGCTCTTCTAATTAAGGCAGCCCTTGAACGGACCTCCCTTGAGATTACCGCTTGATGTTTCGAGAGTAAGCTATCATTTGTTACTCCATTGAAATGATGGAGTTGACATACCCTTGAAGTTAAATCCAAAAGCCTGTACAAAGTTGTCTGGAATGTTTTATTTAGTTCAAGAGCTGGTGCTGACATCTAGTGGAGATCTCTAAGAGATGATTCCAGCTTGCCAGCTAAACTGAATGTTTATGATGACAGTGTGAATGTGCAGTTTAAGTGTATTTAACAAATGAAAAGTACATGTTAAGTTTAATTCACAATTTTCAGAATTTTTCAGAAAGGTGAGTTAAGAAGCAGTATAGTTTTATTAAAGGTTATTGGGACTATTTAAACATATCTTTTTCCCTTTTTTTGTTTGAGAATATCTACCTTAGCATTTTACAGAGAACAATGTATATGTTTTGACATGTAGCCATCACTGAAATACTTCAGAGGTTTATTTTTTTTTTAGGTTAACCAGTTTTCAATGCAACATAATATGGAAATTGTAGTGGAAATTATACAGATTAAAACATAGTGAAAACATAACATTCCTTAATGAAAATGATAGGAATGAAATTTACCACAAGCACTTGAAAACTCAAACATATAGTCTTTAGATAATCACACCGGATTATCGTGCTTGTTATTATTTAGGATGCTAACGTTAGCGCTACTAGCTAATGTGCTATCAAATACAGAGTATTTACCCCACAATGACAGAGGAGGCAAAATAGAAATAAATTGATCTCTCTGAAGTCAAAACAGCTATTATTGACAAGATTATAGCTTCCATAAAATCATCTATTGATTTTAAAATAAGACTTTTAAAATTCCTCTCTGAAGTAGAGGTAGCAGAGGCTGATGATTACCCTTCTTTTCAGGATTTAAACAGCTAATGAATTCACTCTTTAGAGTTATCAATAATAAAAATACGCTTTCTTTTGCAGAATTCAGATGCAAATGAAAGTTTTTTTCCCAAATTTTGTGACTGTAGAGTCTGTTGGACAAAAGGCCCATCTTATGCTTGTTATAGGCATTTTCTCTATTTGATATTAAAAATATTAATTTATGTCCATCAATTCTCACAAAATAAGTTTTGCAGCAGAACCTTCTAGTTAACAAGTTTTTTTTTTACCGAAATTTGGTGATTGAAGAGTCTTTTGGACAGAAGGTATTGACCATCTTATAATTTTTGTAGGCATTTCTTTAGATATTAAAAATGTGAAAGTATTTCCATGAATTCTCACAAAATGAGTTTTGTAGCAGAACATTCTGGTTAGCAGTGATCTTTGAGTCAAATTTGTGATTAAAGGGTCTTTTAGACAGGAGATAATGGCCATTGTATCTTTATTATAGCCATTGTCCTGAATATTTATTTTGTTTCTTCGATTATTTCAAATGCAGAAGTTGCAGGTGAACCATCATTTCTGACCACAATTTGATGATTGTAGAGTATTTCTGGTGGCCATTAACCATGTTATCCTTATTTCTGGTAATTAAAAATCTAATAAAAGGCTGTGTTTCAAACACTTGTGCATCTTGTTCATGCTTGTGATCTGTGAACTAGAAGCTGATTACAAAAACTGGAGAATCTAAAGAATCCTTTAAATTGAGCTTTTTGAAACAAGAAATTTGCAATATATTATTGCCTGTCTATTCCTAAGTGGATGATTTTGATTAATTGCTTGAGTCCTAATTCTGATTGTTTACCAACTGTGTTACACAACATTTTGGATTCAGGGATCTTCTTGTCTCATATTTTATGAAAGCAAACTTTCTTGATGGAATATGAACATCTGCTTTGCATTCTGAATCTACATGGATTTTTTTGTGCTCAAATGTAATATTTCTTATTTATTTTACTTGACTTGCTTTACTTGCTTTCTCATTTATGCAAATGCTTAGGCTGACTGAGATCTTGGCATCAGGTTGGTCCGATCATTCAAATATTTGACATCTTGATCTCTCAAGTCATAGAAGAAATAAGACAACCCCCAATGCTGATTCGACAGGTAAACAGCTCTCAAGAAAGGAAAATTGGCATTCATTAATCTCAGAGGTTTTCATCAATGATTGACATTGACATTAACAATGACAGTATAGTTCTTCATAAAGATGCAAGGTGAGTCTTCCCACCCAGCCTCCATTCAAAACATGAGAATTTCTATTCGTTGTTTTACTTATAGGGTACAGATCACTCTGTTCTTCTAACCTTTAAGTAGCAAATCACTTACAATGGTCTGACATTATGTCATATATGGCTAGAAAATGTAGTTACAGGGGTACAGAATCTGTACAATGAGTTTTCAAAATGTCTCAAGACAATACGTGCACTCTTTATTCTATATTCTTATATGTGTAAGCTATTTTATTTGTAGTGTTTTATGTAGGGGTGAAACATTATATATCATGATTATCATTGATTTGAACATTAAAGGTCCCTCCAGGCAAAAATATGTTTTTCTTCGTTTTTTGTTACTTTATATGTCTGTTGCATATGGTTGGTAAAGTTTTGTGTCCATTGTTTGTGTCCATATGTTCCTGTTTAAACAATCTCAACAGTTAATGAATGCATGTCTTGTATTACATCTATATTAGATGTAAAAACTACAATGCTTTTGAAATGCCAGCAGTTTTGATAATTTTTGAAATTTTCTATCTTAGTCTTCTTCTTCTTCTTCTTTCGGCTGTTCCCAGTTTAGGGGTCGCCACAGGAAATCATCTGTTTCCACCTAACTCTGGCCTCAGTATCCTCTACTCTTGCACCAATTACCTTCATGTCCTCCTTCAGCACATCCATATAACTTGTCTTTGGCCTTCCTCTTGCCCTCTTGCCTGGCAGCTCCATCTCCAACATCCTTCTACCAATATAACTACTATCCCTTCTCTGCACATGCCCAAACCATCTCAATCTGGCTTCTCTGACTTTGTCTCCAAAACAACCAAGCTGTTCCTCTGATGTGCTCGTTCCTAATCTTGTCCATCCTTGTCACTCCTAAACTGAACCTCAACATCCTCATCTCTGCTACTTCCATCTCTGCCTCGTGTCTCTTCCTCACTGCTACAGTCTCTAACCCATACATCATAGCTGGTCTCACTACTGTTCTGTACACCTTTCCTTTGATTCTTGCTGATACTCTTCTGTCACACAACACCCCTGACACTTTTCTCCACCCAGTCCAACCTGCCTGCACTCGCCTCTTCACCTCTTTTCCACACTCCCCGTCGCACTGGACTGTTGACCCCAAATACCTAAACTCCTCCACCTTCTTGACCTCAGCCCCCTGTAACCTCACTGTTCTACTTCCCTCCCTCTCGTTCAAACACATGTATTCTGTCTTACTATGACTGACTTTCATTCCTCTTCTTTCTAGAGCAGACCTCCAACTTTCCAGCTGTCCCTCCACCTGCTCTCTACTCTCACTACAGATTACAATGTCATCTGCAAACATCATTGTCCATGGAGATTCCTGTCTGACCTCATCTGTCAACCTGTCCATAACCATAGCAAACAAGAAGGGACTCAAAGCCGATCCTTGATGTAGCCCCACCTCCACCTTGAACTCCTCCGTCTGACCTACAGCACATCTCACTGATGTCATACTCCTCTCATACATATCCTGAACTACACTGACGTACTTCTCTGCCACTCCTGACATCCTCATACAGGACCATAGCTCCTCTCTCGGCACCCTGTCATACGCTTTCTCTAAGTCCACAAAGACGCAGTGCAGCTCCTTCTGACCATCTCTGTACTTCTCCATTAGCATTCTCAGAGCAAAAATTGCATCAGTAGTGCTCTTCCTAAGCATGAAGCCATACTGCTGCTCGCAAATATCCACTTCCCTTCTTAGTCTAGCTTCCACTACTCTTTCCCAGAGTTTCATTGTGTGGCTCATCAACTTTATACCTCTGTAGTTGTTACAACTCTGCACATCCCCCTTGTTCTTAAAGATTGGCACTAGGACACTTCTCCTCCATTCCTCAGGCATCTTCTCACTCTCTAGAATCCTGTTGAATAACCTAATTAGGAACTCCACTGCTGTCTCTCCTAGACACTTCCACACCTCCACAGGGATGTCATCTGGACCAACAGCCTTTCCACTCTTCATTCTCTTCAGAGCCTTCCTCACCTCATCCTTTCTAATCTTTTCAACTTCCTGCTCTACAATGTTCACCTCTTCCCCCTTCTTTCCCTCTCATTCTCCTCATTCATCAACTCCTCAAAATACTCCTTCCATCTTCTCTGCACACTCTCCTCACTCGTTAGAACCCTTCCATCTCTATCTTTCATCACCCTTGTCTGTTGCACATCCTTCCCATCTCTGTCTCTCTGTCTCGCTAATCTGTACAATACCTTCTCACCTTCCCTCATGTCTAACCTGGTATACAACTCATCATATGCCTTCTGTTTGGCCTTTGCCACCTCCCTCTTCACTCTGCGCTGTGATTCCTTGTAGTCCTGTCTACTTTCTTCAGTCCTTTCGATGTCCCACTTCTTTTTAGCTAGCCTCTTCCTCTGGATGATGTCCTGCACTTCCTCATTCCACCACCATGTTTCCTTATCTTCTTTCCTTCTTCCAGAAACATCCTACACATCACCATCCGATGCTGTCTGGCTACACTCTCTCCTACCACTACTTTGCAGTCAGTGGTCTCTCTCAGATTGACTCGTCTACTTAGGATGTAGTCCACCTGCGTACTCCTACCACCACTCTTGTAGGTAACTCTATGTTCCTCCCTCTTCTGGAAATAAGTGTTAACTACAGCCATTTCCATCCTCTTGGCAAAGTCCACCACCATCTGTCCTTCTGGGTTCCTTTCCTTAACACCAAACCTGCCCATCACTTCCTCATCACCTTTGTTGCCCTCGCCCACATGACCGTTGAAGTCTGCTCCCACCACTACTCTCTCCCCTCTGGGAATACTCTCCATCACCTCATCTAACTCACTCCAGAATCTCTTCTTTTCTTCCAGCTTACAGCCTACTTGTGGAGCATAACCACTCACTACATTCAACATCACCCCTTCAATCTCTAACTTCAAACTGATCACCCTGTCAGACACTCTTTTCACCTCTAAAACATTCCTCACAAACTCCTCCTTCAGGATCACTCCTACCCCATTTCTCTTCCTATCCTCACCATAGTAAAACAGTTTGTATCCCCCTCCAATACTACGCGGTTTGCTACCCTTCCACCTGGTCTCCTGCACACACAGAATATCTACCTTCCTTCTCTCCATCATGTCCGCCAGCTCTCTACCTTTCCCGGTCATTGTACCAACGTTGAGAGTCCCTATTCTCAGACCTATACTCTTGCCTTTCCTCTTCTCTACGAATCCTTCTCCCTCCTCTCCTTCTTTGACCAACAGTAGTCCAATTTCCACCGGCACCCTGTAGGTCAACAGCACCGGTGGCAGTCGTTGTTAACCTGGGCCTCGACCGATCCGGTATGGAAATCGAATTGATGACAGAAGTCACTGGCTTGAAACCCCTGTGGCTAGATTGAAATTTTCTATCTTAGTATTTTTAAAATTTATTTTAAATTCATACAATATTTATATTGATTTTAATATTAAAATATTATATCTGTAAGTCATCAAAATGCTGCAGGTCGGGTGAGGGTGGGACTTAGGTGCATAAATTATCATTTTGTGTAACGACAATGAACACTAAACATGCTCTATTGATTTAAATGTGTTATTTTGGGGACCTTTTCAAATGTTTTCCTTTGACACGCAGGAATAAATCTTAGTTTTTAAGGTTCTTGATCATCTTCAACAATAATGGTTTATAATTCATGTAATGGGATGTCTATTGCAGGTTTGAATCCAGAAAGGTGTCAAAGTAAAGGTGGTTGTCAATTCGCTCCCGCAGGCACCAACAGTTCTCTGTGTAGGCAGGTGTTGACAGATTACTAAAACAAAAATCATTGAATCTGTCAACTTAATTACTTTTTCTATGAAATGTATCTTTAGCATTATATTTAGTCTACCATTAGACTTCCATGCCAAAGATCCCAGTACCTAAAACAAGTGTTAAATTGATCCTTTACCTCAAGCACTTTGAAAGAATGGCCCTTTTGTATTGAAGAGAATCAGTTTGACAGATGTTTATGGGATTCCTTTGCCTAAAGACGAAAATGATGAAATGAGACAAGAGTTTATTTTAAAGGTACTATCAGGACAAATGTCTATTAGGTTGATGTGTTGAGGTAAACTCCTTGAGGTATGAAATCGTTTTTTCAAACTAAAACTGGTGTTTTGATGTGTATATCAGTTTACAAAGAACATGCAAAAAATATTTGAGATGGATCCATTTCCAATTCTTTAACTTACACTTTTGTATTCCTATGTCAAAAATAAAGGCATAGGTGGCACACTGGTGGGAGCTTTATGGTTATAGGTTATGATCCGCTGGGGAATCTAGACCAAGTTATTTTGACCACTCACATTACCTGCTGTTGTGGTCCCCTCAAACCTCAAAATGTTGTTGTGTTCAGAACACAGGGAGGAGGAGAATGTAAATTGTGCTATGTTCCTTCCAGGCGTTGAGATGAAAGTAATTTGGCACTACAAATATATGTAACGTTTGTAGGAGTATTTCACATTGTAAAGACAAGTTAATGCCAAGCTTTGTCTATGCTATACTCCCTTTAAATTCTACTGTCAATGTGCAGGAACAAGAATGAGGAGTCAGGGGTCCAAGGTACATGGAAACCGTATAATGAAAAATAAAACATACATGTACATACTCTTCATTAACTAACAACTAGAACTGGAGAAGAAAAGAAAGATTCATTAAGATACAGGTGAACCAGGGTGTGTTAATCCCTTTTTCTGTTTCCCACTTTCCACAATGAGTCATTGCTGCAGACACAGGTTCCTCTCCTGGTCCTGGTACTCCTCACTCAGACAGCTCGCCTAGTATGCTTCTATCTTGCTCGCCAATCACTCTTGCAATACTAGGCAGTTATGAGCAAGTGCAAACTTGTGAATTTATATTTAGAACTTGGTATTTTTAACACATAGACAGGGTCTTAACTTCTGAACAGCCATGTGATGGCCATCAGAGCTCAGATCTTAAAAGCTAGTGTGACCTGTGGCTCAGGCTCCTCCTCCATCTTGTCACAGAGCAGTTTTTACTTACTGAGGAATTGATTGACTTGCGTTTGCTTTAACCACAGATGAACAAGTGAGGCTCAGTTATATATAGTAATAGTAACCCCAGTAATATATAACTAACATATGTTATACAGAGGCAAAAATCAAGCATTACTATGGGGTTAGCACAGTGTAAATGCAAAGAACACGTCTCAGAAGCGTGCAGCTTCTATTTGACTATTACTGGCCTTTACATTCCACAGACAGTGCAAACAATATATGTGTGTCAATTGTGTTTTGAAAACGAGTGCATTTTTCTTCAAAAATTAATCATATAACAGTACTATTAAATTTATTTTTTTTTTACATAATCATTTAAAAAATAATCAGTGTTAACTCAAACATAAAAAACATTTGAATTTCACAAGAAAAAAATGTAAAAACAGCCGTTTGTTTTATGGATGGCCATACCTATAATTTGAATATTTTTTTGGAGGCTGGGGTTTTAAAAATCGGGTTGCATTACAATGATAGAATGTATTTAAATTGTGCACAATATCACAAGTATCATACAAGTTAAGTATCTGCACATGAGGTTTTATGTTTTTTACATGATGTATTGAATGCCATTGCAGTTTGACTTTGTGACAAATTCTAAAACAATTGTGTCACTTTAACAGAAGTTACTCACATATTCTGCACATGACAATGCAATTGTGGTCTCTTTTGTGACTTTCAATGAGACACAAGTATGTCTAGAGTCTCTTTGAAGACTGAGCCATGCTTCCCACTCATAAAGCTAAAGCATGATCTAACCCACACAAAATGTTCCCGTGACACCTTGAAAGGAGGCATAAATAGTTCTAATGACACTCAAAAGGATTGTTGCCCAAATGGAGATGCCATTAGAAAAGCATTAAGAGTTGAAGTTTTGTTCCTGTGAATTTTCTTATGTAACTCGGGAGAACATTTTTCTAATTTAATAAAAACAATCAATCAAAAGAACTCAACCTCTTTTATTATGTCCTCCTCCTTCATGTAAAGCAATATTTCAGTTTATTTTTGTTATCGTTGAGTAATTATATTGTTATTGCCACTGTCCACCAAGATGTTTTGTAGCTGTTCGACTCAGCTTGCCTCAACTTGGTATGCTTGGTACATTTACATTCAAGACAAAAGAACTTTTTTTTCTGACCAGATGTGACATCGCTTTAATCACTGATTGGTCTGCTGCATAGGCAAGGCAAGGCAAGGCAAGTTTATTTGTATAGCACATTTCGTACACAGGGTAATTCAAAGTGCTTTACATTGGAAATAAAGAGTAAAAAGAAAGTGCATACATTAAAATCAAGCATAAAAAAGTCATATAAAATCAAACTGATTTAAAACATCGATTAAAACAAAGATTAAGATTTGAAGTGCAGAGGTAAAATAGTTGTTCGGACGTAGGTGCTCAGTCGACAAAAGCGCAACTAAACAGGAGAGTCTTTAGCCTGGATTTAAACGTGACTAAAGTGTTGGCACCCTTGATCTCCTCTGGAAGTTGGTTCCATCTGTGGGCCGCATGGTAACTAAAGAGTATTTTCCCTGTTTGGAATTTACCCGGGGTAGATCTAATTTATTAGATCTGTGGGATCTCAGCTCTCTGTTTGGTGTGTATTCACTGATCATGTCTGTTAAGTATTTTGGTGCTAAGTTATGTTTGGACTTATATACGAGCAGCAGAACTTTAAAATCTATTCTGAAGGAGACCGGCAGCCAGTGTAGAGACTTAAGAACTGGAGAAATGTGTTCTGACTTTCTAGTTCTGGTTAGAATTCGAGCCGCTGCATTCTGAACGAGCTGGAGCTGTTTAATGGTCTTTTTGGGAAGACCGGTTAAGAGGCCGTTACAGTAGTCCAGCCAGCTGGAGATGAAAGCATGAATCAGTTTCTCTAAATCTCGTCTGGAAACAAAGCATCTGATTCTTGTGATGTTTCTAAGATGGTAATAAGCGGATTTTGTCATTGCTTTTACGTGGCTATTTAGACTAAGATCAGAGTCCAGAATCACTCCAAGATTCCTGACCTGATTTGTAGTTGTTAGGCCCTTTGCATTGAGATACGTGTTAACCTTAACAACCTCGCTTTTGCTTCCGAATGCAATGACTTCAGTTTTGTCCTTGTTTAATTGAAGAAAGTTGTTTTCCATCCAGTTTTTAATCTCATCAAGACATTGGCAGAGAGAGTTTATGGGTTTGTAGTCATTTGGGGAGATAGCTAGATAAATTTGTGTATCATCAGCATAACTATGGTATGATATCTGGTTCCTTCTCATAATTTGGCCCAGTGGAAGCGTGTACAGGTTAAATAGTAAAGGAGCAAGGATTGAACCTTGAGGGACTCCACACGACCCTGCAGTCCACTTCGACATGTAATCACCTATGTTTACAAAGAAGCCTCTTCCTTCTAAGTATGATCTGAACCATTTTATCACATTTCCTGAAAGACCAACATAGTTTTCTAGTCTATCAAGAAGGATTTTGTGATCAACTGTGTCGAAGGCAGCGCTCAGATCAAGTAGAACCAGGACAGTCACTTTTCCTGAATCGGTGTTTAACCGGATGTCATTGACTATCATCAGTAGTGCTGTCTCTGTGCTGTGATGAGCTCTGAAACCAGACTGATAACAATCCATGTATTCATTTTGGGTCAGGAATTCAATCAGTTGTTTTGCCACAATCTTTTCCATAATTTTACTAATAAAAGGGAGATTTGAGATGGGCCTGTAGTTGCGCAGTACAGTATTATCTAAGTTTGTCTTTTTCAGTAGTGGCTTTACAACTGTGGTTTTAAGGGATTTGAGGAAAAAGCCGGAGCACAAGGAGGTGTTTATAATTTCTAAGAGGTCCTTTTCTAGACTCTTAAGAACCATTTTAAAAAAGACTGTTGGTAGAATGTCAAGACTGCATGTTGAAGTTCTAAGGCTCTCAACCGTCTCTATTAAAGTTTTGCTATCGATTAGATTAAAGGTGCACATTGAGAGTGGAGGCTGAGGAGGTCTATCCTCAGCCCTGCAGGGGGAGGCACTAATGCCTTTTCTGATGTTAATGATTTTATTGATGAAAAATGAAGCAAACTCATTGCATTTATCTTCAGACAGAAGCTCATTTGGAGTCTGGTTTGGTGGGTTGGTTAACCTCTCTACTGTTGCAAAGAGAGTTCGTGTATTGTTGAGGTTGTTATTAATTAAGTTTGAGAAATACTCTTGCCTAGCTGTGATTAATTCTGAATTAAAAGCACAAAGACTCTCTTTATAAAGGTCGTAGTGGATGACAAGTTTGGATTTTCTCCACCTTCTTTCAGCCTTCCTGCAAAGTCTTTTCATACTTTGAACTTTTGTTGAATTTCTCCAGGGTGTTTTTTTGTCTCCCAGGTTTCTTCTTGACAGTTATAGGTGCGATGTCATCTATAACGGACTTGATTTTTAAAGTAAATGCATCAAGAAGGAAGTCGGCTGTGCCAGCTGTGATGCTTGGTGTTTGAGATATGGCATGCATAAACATCTCGCTGGTGTCATCATTTATGTGTCTTTTTCTAACAGAAATTGATTTTGCAATTTTGACGTGGGAGATTGCCGCATCAACAAAAACACAGAAGTGATCAAACAGAGCAACATCTTGCACAACGGTGGATAAAATATTTAAGCCCTTACTAATTACTAAGTCCAGTGTGTGACCGTGACAATGTGTGACACCCTGAACGTGTTGAGTCACGTCGAACGTGTTTAAAATATTGTTGAGTTCTTTGGCAGCATTATTATCAGGCTTGTCCATGTGAATATTAAAATCCCCAGTGATGATAAAAGAGTCAAACTCTGAAAAGATGGCAGAGAGCAGTTCAATGAAATCATCGCTAAACCCTGTAGTGTATTTTGGAGGCCTGTATAAGGTGGTGAGAAGAACCCGTTTGGTGCTTTTTAAAGCTATACTCAAATATTCAAAAGATGTGTAATCCCCAAGATTGACCTGTTTGCATTCAAAAATGTTCTTGTACATACTTGCGATTCCGCCTCCTTTTTTATCAGAACGAGAGGCGTGTCTATATAAGAAGTTTCCTGGTGCAGCCTCGTTTAATATGGTTGCACTACAGATATCATCTAGCCATGTTTCAGTTAGCAACATAAAATCTAAGTCATGTGTTAAAATAAAATCATTTACGAGGTGTGCCTTGTTTCTAAGTGACCTAACATTTAGAAGTGCTATTTTTACCCTGTTTTCTGTGGGTTCAGGTATGATGGTCTCTGGCTTACAGTTTATTTTAATCAGGTTTGGTCTGTTTGATTTCTGATTTCTAGCAGACCTTTTCTTCCACTTGTTTTGTCTATTTCTAGCAGGCCTTATCTGTATCGCTAATAAAGTAAGAGCTAAAGGGGCTGAGGACATCTGCCTGTTCTGAAAACATTCCCCAAGGTCGCCGTCTTGAGGCAGAATGTCCTGTTTATCTCACTGCTGGTTTTGTGGAGTAAGGGTGGGTTGGGGGTGATTTTGCCCCAACCGGTTTGATCGCAGAACTCTTTCTGCTATAGGAGGAAGAGGTGCCCGCCTTTTTTGGGGCGATGGTCGGGGGCTTGCTGTAAACGAGTGGGACAGCTTAGTTCCTGCAGAGACTAGTTTTTCAAGCTGCGCTGGGAAACTGAGATGGGGGGATCCTGAAGATGTGGACATTGTTGATGTGTCCTCCAGGGAGTTGTTCTGTTCACTCTGGTTGTTGTCCAGGGGGTTATCCTCGTCCTCATTCGGTGGTGGTGTAGTCTTTGAGATGGTGTGGCTATCCTCATTCAGTGGTTGCGTGGGCCCTGCGATGTCCTGGTGGCTTTGCATGTTATCCAAGTATTGATCCTCATCATGTCTAGCGGAGGTTAGATAATCCTCATTCGGTGGTGACGTCTGCAGAGTGGGTGACAGTTTCCACAGTTAATTTGATGGCTCTTGTGTCTTTCAGACTGATATCGGAGGGAGAAAAGTATATTGTCCATGAGCATTCTTGCTCCAGATTTGTTCAGCTGCCTCCCATCTGATGAGATAAAATCTGGCTGATTCCAGAACACATTAAAATTAATGTGCACATTAAAATTAATGTGTATTAATGTGCATAGGCCACCATTTGTTTAGAAAGAATTTAGCAAACACACTTTCATGTGCTCTCCTGCTCTTTTGGTGACTCTTTATCTTTCTGCCATCATCCATATTCTAAACAAAGCGTTTCATTGGAGGATTAAAACTGAGCATATACATAGTTTACACATCACTGCTTTCACATAATTTCGTGTTGCATCCGATCAGCTTTTTGAATATCTATTCCAAACAAGGCAAACGTAGAGAAGTAACACACCTTGAGTGATGTGTCTATAACAAGTCCTTTCAGACCTGATACTGAAAGTTGGTGGAAACACGAAAGCCGACATGGTGAATCGACACAAGCCAAACCAAGCCATGTCCTGACATTACTAAAATCTGATATAAAAGCATCAATAATGTGAGAAGAATTGTTCCATTAAGATCTAGAGGATTGGCTCAGCTGCATATTAAAGTTCAGTACTTGAAACTTTTAACCAATGTTCTCCACTTTAGAGAATGATTTGAAATAAAACAATTCTAAACTCAGAAATTATAATTGAAACCAAGAAGGCTAATGTAAAGTTAAATGGCCTTGGGATTTTTAATTAATCTGTAGAGCAATTTGATTGATTTTTTTGTCAGCAGATTTAATCTCTGTGAAAATGTCAATGAAGTAGTAATCCTGTTTCTTAACCACTTTTCACCCCATTGCCTTTTTAGACAAACTCTAAAAAGCAGCATTATGAAGATTCCTCAGCCAGAAACCCAGAGGTTTTCCCCCTGTGCTCCAGAAGGTGGCATACAAGACTTTCTCTCTAGTACCAAAGGGAGAAATTTATAAAAGCCAGGATGTGTTGAATTGACTTGAGTCGTGCTGTTTTTGTTTGCCAAGTGGTTTTGAAAGATTGAAGTCTATAAACAGAATTGTGATGATTCATGAAACTTAAAAGAACCAGTGAACATGCTAGATTTTTTCTAGCTTGAGGCATCTAGTCAGCTAATGGGCTTGTCAATTTAAAACAAGGATTTTTCACTGTTTACTTAATTATGATTGTCATTCGTCAGTCTGATGATCTTAGCAGGCCTCAAGACCCAGTTTAGTCTATTTTGTGACATGAACTATGCGTCATGCCCTCACACCAGTCATGTAAATGGAATGCGAAAAGTGAATAACTGCTGATTTTGAGAATAAAATGTTGAAATGAAAAATTGGGTTGTAATAATAAAGCTATTTTGAGTACATTTGTATTATTGGGTTAAAATCATTGCTTGACGTTGCAGGAGATAAAAACCTCAAAGAAAACTTTGAACCATATGGTCGAAAACTCAATCGTCAGTGTTATTACTGCACAGAGACTTCACCGAATTAACTTAGGTCGTCTTAGTCTTTCTTTCATTGCTTAGTTCACTGGCTAAGCAAATATCTTCTTGGATATTAAAGCTTTAAGGAGTAGACTGGGAGCCATTTGCCAAACAGATGGATTTCAATGCTATTCTGCAGCGCTATGGTTCTCAGTTGGTTGCTTTTAGTGTTTGCATTATGACACAATATTCAACACATAACAATCTATCACACTTAGTGAGAGTTTTTGTAAAGTAGTTTCTAAACTAAGTGAAATATTTATTTTAAAAAATTTGTTTATGATTCAGTGATGGGTTTTTTAAAAGGTAGAATATGCCAATATAGAACTTCAGCACATTTAGTTAGGTCAAAGTTTGTTCTGTAAGATATATTTATGAAAATCTGAACCAGGCCAAGCGTCACGGTGGCGCAGTGGGTAGCCCAGTCGTCTCACACCAAGAAGGTTGCTGGTTCTAGGCTCGGCTGGGGTATAAGTGAATTGAGTAAAAATAGTTGCCCATAGTGTTAAAGTTTGAATGTGTGTGTGAATGTTTCCCAGCGATGGGTTGCGGCTGGAAGGGCATTCGCTGCGTAGAACATATGCCAGAGAGTTGGCGGTTCATTCTGCTGTGGCGACCCTGAAAGGGAATAAAGCCGACATGAAGATGAATGAACCAGGCCACTTTCATTCAGTATGTAGTCCTGAATTTGTTGCAATGTGACCTCAGTCCAATTGCTCTTGAAGCTATTTTTCTTCCTTTTGCTTCATCAAGCTCAAAATGCAAACTGTCTTGAACTAAAATCACAGGAAGACGCCCAGAATGATGTTCTAATGAAGTTATCCCTCATTCTTGCTCTTCTCAGTTTTAATTGTTCTTAGCGTAATTTTGTAGTAATACAGGTGGCTCTGATCAAACAAGTACATCAAAAAAGTCACATGAACAATGCATTTACAGTCAATGCTTACTTCCGTGAACAGGAAATTCTGGGAGATGTAGTTTCCTCCGCTGAGCAGGTGTGTCACATCAGAACATTAGTCTCATTTCCATCATACAGAATATGATAGCTGACGTATCTTAGTTGTTATGTGAAATTGGATTTCACACAAAAAAATCTGAATTGAGCATTAAGCCCTGCAGTCTGAATGAGGCCCTGCAGTCTGGATTTTGGGTTCTGCCATCTGAGAAAGACACTTTGTTAGCAGTAGATGCTGTTTTTGCTAAAGCAATAAGAGTTAGCACATTTTTAATAAAATGTTGATGTGAGTTCTAACTGAAATTGGACGTTTTCCAGAGAAAAATAACAAACTGTTCTGGCTGACACTTTATGGTTCACATTTTGCTGATTCTCATCATTGGATTAAAAAAGAAGCCTTCACACGCATTTGTAAACACCTCGCTAAATCCTACTGCAATAGATTACCTAGCTGCGTCTAAAATTTGCCGATATGAGCATTTTGTTCTAGGTTTGTTTTTGTTGATACAGCCTCTGACAAAGCAATTTACACCCTTGTTTAAGCCAGGGACTACAAGAGCACGTCAAAAGCACTAATTTTGCCCTGTTTTATGCGGCATGCTTTATTGTACTTGCTCATTTTCTAATCACCTCCCAGGAGACTTGAAAGGAGTCAAAGAAGTGCGGTTCATTTTATCAAGCTCTGCCAGACAGCCACCTTTTATGAATACCACCCCTAAATGCTTTGGATTCTGTGTGTCCTAATTATTCAGGAAACAGACAAAGCCTGTTTCAAACTAAATAAATAGGTGGTCAAATCTCAGCTAAGTGCCAGCCTCATCATTACCTTGGGTAAGTGAATTTTATTCCAGATGCATAATATCATCTCTTATAATGACTGAAAAATATAAATACCAATGTCAGATTTAACCACATACTCCCTGAAAATAGAACATTACCTCTCAAACGCTGGCTCCGTGAGAGACTTTAGCTCACTTTTTCCTGTTTTTACATTCTCATGTGGTTTATAATTGGAAGTGAATGCACTCTCAATCCGTTTGGTTTGTGCAAAGTGAGTGCATTGTCATTTTTCATTCAGAACTTCAAACGTATTCGTTTTAAAAGGAGTAAAGTACACAGCCACAGACACTGAGTGGTAACCAGAGCTGTTTTCCCAGTAGTTGCCTTTCTGCACCAGATCACCCAAGTTCACCCAGCATTTTTGAACCTTGAAATTATTACAGAAAAACACATAAGCTCTAATTTAGACACTTTGAACGAAGTGAGATCAGACTAACCTTGGTCAAACTAATATTGGCCAAAATTCAAAGAGATGATAGCAAATTTATGAGTTGGCATGGCTTGGACAGGAATTTGTCATTTGTGAGGTATTTCTCAGTTGTAGCGCCTGCTTGGGCTATCTTGATGTTTGCATGTTCTCACTGTATTTTCAAGCGTTAAATGGGTTATTTTTTTCAATATGATTTAGTGTTGGGACAGACACCATGTATTAATAGGAATAAGCAAGTACTAGATGGTAAACAAATTATGTACTTTTATTAAAATATATTCTGTTTATGGTCAGCAACCCCACCCCATAACTACAATTTATACTTTAAGGAGACTTAAGAGGTGTTTGTGTTTGTAACCATCCATTTAAGATGAAGGGTGCACAAGTTGATTGTCTGGAAACATTAATAGATATTCTTTGCTCACTTAGGGTTATACAGTATGTAGACTTCATTAGCTTCCTTAGCAGATCCTGACGGACACGTATTTCGGTCAGACGGAGACTGAGGTTCCTCATACATTGAAAGTATTCCATCCTGGAGGTTTGGTGTGCAAATGAGAATAGAACCCAAGAAACATCGAAGAGACCACTTAGCTTGCAAGGAAGTGCCTCAGTATTCCTGATAATTATTCAGGGAATACACAGAAAAGGAA
Organism: Danionella dracula; assembly: GCA_900490495.1. Lineage (NCBI taxonomy): Eukaryota > Metazoa > Chordata > Actinopteri > Cypriniformes > Danionidae > Danionella > Danionella dracula. The sequence goes on from UELW01000778.1 coordinate 19,211,119, forward strand.
ATCAGTTGGACCCTGTATAGACTGGTGATGCTGCAGTCAGACAACCTTTGAGAGACCCGAAGGATGCATGAACATGTGAGTGAAGACCACACCCACCATGCAACACATTTCTTAAAAATTTAAATTCTAAGCCCAATTGTTTAAACAGCATCAACAGGGGAGGGGGATGGGGTGGCCAAGTAAATTCTTGGGTGGGCCAATACTTAGAGCTATTTGGTAAAACAGTAAAATTGCTTCAATTAATACACATTTTGGAAGCAGCTGTGGTCTGGTGGTTAAGGAGATTGACTGGAGATCAGAAGGTCGCCGGTTCAATCCCCAGATCTCCAAAAGTTGAAGGTGGTGGTGATGAAACACTTGCTATCTCATTACAGCTGTGGTGGTCATGAACAAGGCACCAGTTTCCCGACTACTCCTCGGGCACCGCATCCATGGCTACCCGCTGCCCTGGGTGTGTGTTCACAGTGTGTTTGTTCTCTGCTGTGTTTGTACACTGGGATGGGTTAAAAGCAGAACAAAAATTCTGGATATGAGTCACTCCATATGGACACTTTCACTTCACTTTCACACAACAGTTACTTTGGATAATTTACAATATTGTGAATATCGATCCAAATATAGATTATAGAAATTTGGATTTAAATACCAAATACTCACAAAAACACATCAAGTCTGTAAGACTTTTATAAAGTGCAAATTTCCTAAATCAAACAATGGTTGTACAATCTGATGCTCTAAATTAGCAGGGTTAACAAATACATTTAGTAATTTATCAAGCACATTGGTATAGCGCAAATAGTAGGAACTAGTGAGGAACTAGTATAATACATTTAATTAATGCATTTAATAAATATTATTTTTCATTGGTGATTGAAACAATAGACCAGACATGGGCATAGTACGGCCCGCGGGCCATATACGGCCCGTTGGTCTTTTTAATCCGGCCCGCCAAACATCTCCCAGTTATTTCAAAATATAAAATTAATAATATCGTTACCGGCAAACCTTGTTAATTTACTTTCCCCTGTAATGCCCACATTTCCCCAATAGATGGCGCGCTTGAGCATTTGCCCCCTCTTCTTCGCTGTTAAGTTTTTCCCAGAAGAAGAAACATGTTACAGCGTTTAAATCTAAGCTCGTTTTATTCTCCAGACAAGTTGCGAACGCATCCTTCACTCATTTCGCCACATTTGACACTCAGAAAGAGGCGACACGATATGCAAAGAAATACAGCAAATCACTGGATGACCTGCACAGAGAATTCAGTCGCCGGTTCTCTGATTTTGAAAACATTGAAAAGTCACTTTATCTCGTGTCTTGTCCCTTCTCACAAGACCCTGAAACAGTACCACATGAGGTGCAATTAGAACTGATCGATCTTCAGTCTGACGCCATCTTGAAAGAAAAGTTCAACACTCTTAAACTTAACGAGTTCTATGCTTCACTGGATGAAGCCACCTTTCCAAACCTACGGAGGACGGCACAGAAGATGCTAACCTTGTTTGGCTCGACCTATGAGTGTGAGCAGACATTTAGTGTTATGAACAAAACCCGTCACAGATTCAGGATAACTGACAAACACCTCGGATCTATCCTGAGAATCGCCACAACAAAACTTACTCCAGACTTTGATGCACTGACAAAACAGGGAGATCAACAACACTGTTCCCACTGAAACTGATGGGGAGTTTTCCTGCTGTGTTTATTAAACTGAAATGTAATTAAATTAATCATTAATAGGTCAAATCCTTTATGTACTTTATATAACACTCCATCCATCTGTTCTTGGCTCGGCCCCTCCGTCAAATTTTAGAACTCATTGTGGCCCGCGACTCAAAATGTTTGCCCACCCCTGCAATAGACAATAAGAAAAACTGCAAAAACTGTAACAACATAGTCATAATTGTCTGAATGATGAAATTATGACTAAACATAACAGTCAGGAATGATGGAATGATGAAAAAAAAAATAAAAGTGTGGTGTGCTTGATGAGATGTGCGAGAGTCCAGGAGCACGTAACAGATTGCGGGGAGATAAGGGTGATAAGGGTTAAGAGTTCCGCAGATGGATAGCTTGGGGAAAGAAGCTCTGTTTGTGCCGTACATTCCTGGTGTTAGTGCCTCTGAAGCGGTGGACAGAGGGCAAGAGCTCAAAAAGGTGGTGGACGGGGTCTAGAATGGTTTTGTTAGCCCTCTTTCTCACTCTGGTGGTGTACAGGTCCTGGAGGGAGGGTAGGGAAGTACCGATGATCTTGTCAGCAGTACAAATAGTCATCTGAAGTCGACGGACGTCTGCTTTAGAGGCGGAGCAAAACCAGACAATGATGGAGGAGCAGAGAATAGACCAGATGACTGCAGAGTAAAACTGGGCTAGCAGTGTCTGTGGAAGATTGAACTTCTTCAGTTGGCACAGGAAGTACAGTCTCTGCTGGGCCTTTTTCACAATTTTCATATCATATTACTTCTTACCAACAGAATATAAGGTCACATGATGTGGATATCGTTACTTTTCTTAACGCCTATCGATGAACTAGCACTGCAGAGCCTCTTATACGTACAAGAACATCACCATCCTATAGGCCGCAGCAAGGACTACTTGAAGCATAACAGCAAAACAACTGTTTGGTAGTCATCAAGACACTGTCGTGCAGTCTGCGATAATGCTAAAATCTTTGGTTGAAAGACAAATTAAAAGTGATGCAGGCTGTGACCTATTATACGTACGAGACCTATTATATTATACGAGAGCCATGGTGATGTCATCACTGCACAATAAGTGCATGATTATTATGGTTAATTTGAGTTGGTGTTCATAGTTAGAATATGTAAAAGTGTTTGTTGTGTTTACAATGTTAAAAAAAGGCGAAGAGTTTTTGTACACCATCATTGATTATGGTTTCCCAGCAATGGGTTGCGGCAGGAAGGGCATCCGCTGCGTAAAACATATGCCAGAGAGTTGGCGGTTCATTCCGCTGTGGCGACCCCGAAAGGGAAGAAAGCCGACATGAAGATGGATGGATGGCATTGATGGTGTATTTGAGCCCCTGTTTGGGGGAAAATAAGTGATGAGCTTGTCTACTTGAGTGCAAGTTCTGTTGACTCAGCAAAGAAATCTTTAAAACGAAGAGTTTCTAGTAGCATTTATAGACATATTGTCATAAAGACCTAAATATCGTAACAGTACATAGTACATCGTAATTTAATTCCAAGCTTAGCTATTAATTGTACCCATCATACAATTTGCTGAAAGTAGATGCATCTATTATTATTACTTTTTTTAAATTAGCCAGTGAGAATGAGATTTCAATGGTGACACTTGTGGTGGTCAATACAAATTCAGGGTTAACACAGGTCACCCCTCTGGTTTGTCATCGCAGTTCGCAATCCGAGTCAAGTCAAAGAATTTTTTAAAATGAGCATGACCTTAACTTAATAGCATCTCAGCATAAATGCAATGCATGCCTAAATAAATCTGATGCAACATGAATAAATGACTGATCGTTGATTGATACTGATTCACACATAGGACAGATAATAAAGCTGACATTTTTTGGTTAAATAATCACATTAAGATCTCTGTACTTACATTTCAATTGACTTTTCAACAAGTGTGTTAAGGTTAGAGTGGACTTTATTCAATAATAGGTTGTTTTTGAATTTGGCCTGAATTTCGTAGATCTGTAATTTCAACTCATCCGAAAGTATTACATAACTGACAGAACTTCCAGAGTTTCGCATTTTTTTTCACAATATTACAAAGGATACAGGGGATGTGGCTGTACGTGCTGCAGGAAGTACACAGACACAAATTCAGAAGCTGGCACATTAACCTATGAACAAACAAGTTCCTGCAGGCCACGCTGGGATCTGACATTGGATTCAGCCTCTAGAGAAGGTGTGGAGAGAGCCTCTAAGTCTCTGATCTTCATCGTGATAGACAAGTTTAGCTAAAGCACACAAAGACATCTATCAGATGTGTCATCATAGATGGATGCAACATTAAGAACTTAATTAGACTGTGCTGAAAAGGTACAGAATGTGTGTTTTTAATAATGTTTTCATGGTGACATCATAGAGTAATCGGTACATAGTTTATTTTGTTTGGTAATTCCTCTTGACGCTAACACTGATAGACCCATCCAAAGCAGGCGCTGGCCATATAGTTAAAATATCTTGAAAAATCTAAATGAAAAGATATAAACAATTAAAATATATAAATCCTTTTGTAATAAATGAATTTAATATACAAGATGTTATATATAATATAAAATGGAAGACTTGTTCGTGTTCAAATTTGACATTTACAATTTAGTTCATAGGGTCACGGTGGCGCAGTGGGTAGCACGGTCGTCTCACAGCAAGAAGGTCGCTGGTTCTGGGCTCGGCTGGGGCTGGTGGCATTTCTGTGTGGAGTTTGCATGTTCTCCCCGTGATCGTGTGGGTTTTCTCCGGGTGCTCCGGTTTCCCCACAAGTCCAAAGACATGCAATATAAGTGAATTGAGTAAGAGCAATTGTCCATGGTATTAACATAGTGTAAATGTTTCCCAGCGATGGGTTGCGGCTGCGAAGGGCATCTGCTGCGTAAAACAAAAATGCCAGAGAGTTGGCGGTTCCCCGAAAGGGAATAAAGCTGACATGAAGATGAATGAATGAATTTAGTTCATACGAATGCATTTATGTATTATTAATATGACACCATTCAATCACACATTCTCTGTTGCTGGCAAATTTTAAATTTTTACAATTGATTTTGAATCTGTCTCATTCTATGAGGAATAGCTCTAACCTGGGGACACACAAAGCTAATTTAAAAGCATTTTAAGCAGACAAACTTCTTTATGCTGAGGTCTCAATTATTTTGCTAAATTATCATTTGTCCTAGCGTATTTATTTTTTGTTATCAGTATTGTTTAATGCATTACGTTTTATAATAACTGTGATAGTTTTTTCAAGACCTCGTTTACTAAAGAAGTGCCATAAATACAATCTGTTGTTCTGATTTTTCATTGTCTAATACAAATGCAGGCGTCTGTTTTTTTTCTTCCCTTCTTACCATGGATTACAAAAAATGGATTAAAACTAATCAATATGTTTTTGAAGTAAATTGGAAAATTTCAACTATTTTTAAAGCTCTAGCAATTACATTGCATTTCATAATTGTTGACAAACAAAATACTCTCTCTCTCCCCCTCAGGATGGAGACCCATTCAAGTTTATTTTAAGCAGAATTAAGGCAAGTCTTTTCTAGAGAGGTGATTGATCTTGCCTAGAAATTGGTCATGTTTGAATAAAGTAGTGTCTGGGTTTGGGACAGACCTTCAGGTCCTTGCATCTGGTCAAAATTGCTGTTTATTGTGCAAAAACACTGTGAAAACATCAAGACTTGTCAATGTTGATTCCATATTTTCCACCTTTCACAACATTTAGTATTATTCAATCATAAAAAAGTTTATGCCACTTTTTATTCCACTTTAAACGTTACATTTGTAATACACAAAAAGATGGTATGGTATGAATGGATTTTTTTGACATTGTCTCAATGCATAATTTGGCTTATACACTTTTAAATGGAAATCACGTATTAGTTTGTGAGGTAATAGAAACCTATTTCCCTCAATACAATCAAGATTGATACACAAGGTTTTCCTTTTTTTATTATTTAATCTTCCCTCATATGAAAATGCTACTCATGCACATAGTCCTAAACATTTACCTCATACAGCTTTGAAACAGTTCTGTAAAAAAAAAACTCCACATTTCTCATGTTGATGTTTTATAGGGCAAGCCTCTTTGTATTTTACTAGCAGCTATAAAATACTTTTCATAATCTGCTTTTAACAGGAACAGCCTCTAAAAGAATTCAAACAGCATTTCATTCCAAACATTGCCCTGCTCTATTGATAACTAAAGGACCTGGAAATTTTTCTCACGCTTCTTTTTAATTGCTTTCCTGGATTCTGTTCATTGGTTTACAAAACCTTTTCCATGAGGTGTGCGTCAGATTTTCATATAATTGTATTTATGTACAATGTTGTTAATGACAATTTCTGCTCCCACGCTTCTGGTGTGAATACAAGAATTGTATTTAAAAATTATTGGTTTGACAACATCAGCAATAGAGGTTTAGACAACTATGACTATAGCTTCACACTATGAAAAGAGCGTTTCATTGAAAATAACAAAGGTGTACATTACACATTGGGTAGCAAAAGTATTTTGTGCCATGAAATCAAGATTTCAAAACCAATTTTTTTAACACAAAACTGTCACCAAATCAACCTACCATGAACCCAACCCATTCACTACGATCACATTGGAATGCTAAAGACCTCTAAAGACTATTATCACTTCTACCACTTTCCAGCTTCCTGATCTACAGTTCTTTGACTTAATTTGCAATTAAACACTATATTTTGTATTCAGATATTTTCTGAATTAAAAAAAAATAAAATTTTATAAAAAAAAATTTACACATATCCACAACGGTACTGTCACGGATGAAAAATGTGAGTGAATAGGGAATTATTAACACATTTTATTAAAATACATCACATCCTTGGAGACAAGGATGTGCAGGAGAGAGACTTTCCGGGAGGATGTGCATGAAACGATGGAGGTGAGAATGGGTAAGTGCAGCAATATTTCCTTATTTGCGGAATTCACAATTTCACAAAAGAGAGAGAGAGAGAGAGAGAGAGAGAGAGAGAGAGAGAGAGAGAGAGAGAGAAAGATAGAGAGATCAGTCATGGGTATATGGGTAATGAAGTCTCATAAAGGAGGGTTCACTGAAGATGATTGACTAATCACCTGATAAAAATTCATTGAATTAATGTGCTATAGACCAGCTCAACCTGACTTCTTTGGTGAAGGCACATGCACTTCATTAGACCCCTTGTTTATGAATCTGCTCTGAAGCAACTGCAAAAAAGCATTATTCAAACACATATTGATTGATTAAAGTGGAACAAACTGTATTTGAATACCCCAAACTCATTTATTCCAGTTAATTAAAAACTTTATCAAAAGCTGTTGTAAACAAAACAATCCCATCCCAGAGGTTTCCATGTTTACTGCCAACAAGAAAGGCTTTCCACTGGCGGCCTGGGAAATTCAACCATTATCTCACTATTAGCAAAACAAGCGCATGGACAATATTCTACATACCTGTGGTTTCGGAAAGTCTGATGTTAATTCAAGTTCACACTCAAGAAAGTGCATTTAAAGACTCATTATTTGGCTGAGAAAATGAAACCGGGTTTGTAACTGCAAAAAAAATGAGGCAAGGGTTTCTCAGTTTATTGTGATGCAGGGATGAACAGTTTGATCCATACTCAGAACTTAACCACAAGTCTGGGTTCAGTTCAGAATTTCTTTTTACAATCCTGTGCTTAAAAACAACAACAACAAAAACAAAACATAATATTGTAAGAAGAATTTTTTTATTAGAATTATTATTTTACATTCTATTAATATTATTTTATTTTGCTGACAAAACAAAAGAGACATTAATAAAGAGATGAATTAGTATATTGTTGTTTTAAAGTAAGTTGTTGCATAAAAATGAAAAAAATAATTGTTAGGTGTTTGACAGATCCTCAGATGCTCAAGGACATTTTTTTTGCAAAACAGCTTAGCCCTCTCTGGCTGTTGATGTCAGGTATAGGGAATTGTCCTTTATGTAGTGCGACATTGAACTCACTAAGAGGTTCACAGTCTGCTCACAGCTCTTATATGCCAGACTTCCTATGATGCGGTAGAGCTTAGGTAAAGCAATAAAAGTTAACAACTGGGAAGAGCCCTCAGCAGGACTCAAGTTTACCAGAAACACTCAAGGAGGGCAGGGTTTCCGAATTTCTCAAATCAGCATAGCTACTTTTCTGACATCTCTTGAACACAAATAAACAAAACACACACAATTTATTCAAGAATTGAGTACATTTTTAAAGTTCTGAATGAAAGGCAGCATTGTGAACAAAGAAAATACTGAAATTCCTGATCTTTGAGAAACCCTTCCGGAATTTCCCCCTTCCCTTACCTGGTCGCCTGACACCTAGGGAACTCTACAGATTTTACCATTTGAGGCCCATGTTGAGGACTTACACTCAAACTATTTTTAGGACAGTTAATTAAGACTGGGCATGAAAACCTGCAGCAAAAATAACTCAATAAAGTTTATGGGGGGAACTTTAATACCTAAGGGGTGCATGTGTGGTCCATGTTGCATTAAAGATAGTACAAGGTAGTTTTCTACTCAAGCTTTCTCCTAAAGCATTCCTAAAAGGATCTTATTGAACTATTGCTTATACTAGCAGTCAATCATTATGTTTTATAGCATTAATAATTTAAATACCCCTTGATGTTATGAATTTTAATTGACATTATCCATGACAGAAAGTGAATTTTGATGAACTGCATAGAAGAAAGACCTTAAAATAAAGATGCCAATAACAGCAGACATAATCCATGACTGGAGCCAGATGACTGCAGATTTCTGTAGAAAACTTCCTAGGGATGATTACTAAGAATTGCAAGATAATATTCTGGCTCAGAGGCTGAAATCTGCTGAAGTGGAGAGTTGATGAGCTTGAACACTCTCCGTTCTACTATCATGCCTTGAATTATTTCAGCATTTGTTCTTCCTTACTTTCAAACAACTTTGTCAAAATTCCACAGAATTTTCAAAAATATCTTTTCAGAAATCAGACCCCATCTAGCTCTATTTATAATGGAAATGTAGTCCTTTTCATGGACTACAATATGGTCGCTACTTAATAAATACCTGATGAGATGCAGATCTTGAGTGATTGACTTTAGGTGAGAATAAATTATCGATCTCTTCGAATAACACTAGACTGGCTGGACTTTCATGAGAATATGTTAATTTCTAAATCTAAATCTACATGTAGGAAATCATTTAGGCAAAATATTGTTAGGAAACAATTTTTTAAAGATCTAAACAATTTTCTGTGGCTTTATTCTTTAGAGTGTATATCATGTGAACAGTCGTATATATACTCAGGTCAAGTCAAGCTCAGAGAACACACTACTGCAACACACTTTGTTGCAACCCTCCTCTAACATGCATACTACTCTAGTCTCAGATAAGCCAAGAAGATTTTTTATAATTAGTGCAACAGATGTGTTTCATGATGGTTAAACAAAAAATGTGCAGGGCTCCGTATCAAATTTGGTGATCACTGCCCCATTTTAAAAAGTAATTGACTAGTATGGTCCTGGTCAGATGTTGTCATGTCAGGTTATCAGTTGAGGATGACTAATTTTTGGCAGTCCCTTGGTGTTGCTTTGTGCTTTTTCTTACTCTATATACTTTTTATCCCATTACAGTAACGCTTATTGCAAATAACTTTAAACTTTAAAGTTAACACTAACAGGTAACTACTGCATAACTAAACAATTCAATATCTATGCGATAGTTACTTTTAGTCATCAAGTTGTTACCCTTAACTAATGAGTAACTACTGAAATAGTAACTACAGTGGTAATTACCCTAAACAATAAGTAACTATATGGTACTCAGGAAGTATTATTTAATTTAGTTTTAACTTCTAAGTGAATCAGCAGGTTTTCCCCATTAATGTAAATTGATTGGCCAGATATTAATAATCTTTTTCACTGTGACTCTTTCAGATTCAGTAATTACTTCTGAGGTGAAAAGTACATGTACTTAAATGTAACTTTCTTTTGTTTACTTGAAGTTCAAAGATACATAACCCTCAAACTTAATATTATAGTATTGATTTCATGTGGACTTAATATTAATATAATTTAATAATTTTAGAGTAAGCGTCACGGTGGCGCAGTGGGTAGCACGGTCGTCTCACAGCAAGAAGGTCGCTGGTTTTGGCTGGTGGCATTTCTGTGTGGAGTTTGCATGTTCTCCCCGTGATCGCGTGGGTTTTCTCCGGGTGCTCCGGTTTCCCCACAAGTCCAAAGACATGCGGTATAAGTGAATTGAGTAAGAACAATTGCCCATAGTGTTAACATGTGAATGTGTGTGTGAATGTTTCCCAGCGATGGGTTGCGGCTGGAAGGGCATCTGCTGCGTAAAACATATGCCAGAGAGTTGGCGGTTCATTCCGCTGTGGCGACCCCGAAAGGGAATAAAGCCGACATGAAGATGAATGAATGAATGATCATTTTAGAGTATGTTACAGTGACACTATGAGCATACAATTTTAAATAAAAAATATGTTCAAAAAATTAATATAAACAAATACAATTAAGAAAGTATCTTTCACTTTCAAGTATATTTCAAGGGAATATATTTATTTAAAGTGTAAAGTATTACAATTGTTTCAAAGTTTGTTACAAGTGTGATGTAGGTATAAATGTACTTTTACTATATATTATGCTTGGGTGGATAACTATTAAGTACATCCCTAAGAAGTATGTGGTATGTTTAGTAGAATTAGAATCGGAAAGATCTTCATTTATGTAATAAATTCAATAGCTAATGGTAATAATCATGGAATTTACCAATGATTTAGGTGTAACAGTAACTATTACAAAGTTAATGAATAGTTACCTGTTAGTTATGCAATAGATTCCTGTTAGTTGTATAGTAACTAAAGAAGAGTATCCTAATGTTAGCCACATGACTACTTTCTCGTATGTTTGAGGGCTGAGAATAAGAATGCCTTTATAGTCACAATACACATGTATGATGAAATTAAGGCCGTCACCATCAGTGCAAAAGTAACATATAGGATATAAAAGGTTTTTACTCTATACATATTGCAAAACCTATGTAAGAAAGTAAGTGCACCAAGTTGTATACTTTAGCATATTGCAGGCATAATAAGATGAAAAAACAGTGTCAGTGATAAAATTTTGCAGAGCATAAATATAGTGTTGCTAATTTGAGGCTCATTGTCCTCTCTTTAGAATTTCCCTTATCCTTGAGTTCAGATTTGGTGGTTTAGCAATGTCACTCAATCATTTGGAGTTTTGTTTATTTGCGTCTTTTGTACTAAAGTCTATATGTTTGTTGAAAATTTTCTTTATTACAGTTTAAGTTCTTGGAAGTTTTGTAATTTATGATCTTGTTTTTATTTTGATGTATTAATAACAAACATACTTATTTAGATCTCTGGCTGTCAAATTAATTGGTTCTGTTCCTATCCATCTCTTATTGGATTCTGACAATAACGTAATCAAATGAAACTGGTAATGCTGAAGCAGGAACTCATCACCCAGAGCCATTATAGGATAAAATTTCTTTCTTCATTTATCAGCTTGGTGGTTTCATCAGCCCTTCTTGATTAGGAAGCTTCTGTTCCATTAGTCATGACTTCTAATGGGTCTAACATGGAAGCCTTCAAATAATCTGCTTAAATATTGTGATCCTTTTCTAAAGTGCAGTGAACAAAAAATTTAACGCAACTTTGTACCTCAAATATTTTTAAACACGTTTTATGTAGTTGTGGTCTGGTGAAGAAGGTGACTAACTGAAGATCAGAAGGTTGCTGGCTCGGTCCACAGATCTCCAATGTTGAAGGGGATGTTAGGGATGACACACTTTCTCTTCCTTGTCCTCCAACAACCACAGCTGTGGTTCCCTGGAACAAGGCACCAGCTTCCCAACTGCTCCCTGCACTGCACTACAGCCTACACACACAGACCACAACACATATTTAATCTGGATCATGCCACAATACACAAGAGCGTATAGAGCAAACACAGCACAAATTCACACGTCACACTGGGATCTGAAGAAAAAACACAGTTTGTTTCTTTATTATTTAACCGTTTTGTTACCTGTAAACCCGTCTTCATCCCGTTCGCCCCAGTGACACAGTGGAAACATCAGGTTAGTGGTTATTTGTAGCACAATCTTCTGTAAAACATTGTTCAATACTCTAAATATATTGCAAATGCTGTTATAACACAGATCAAAATGATTACAGAACAGAACTCTGGCAGAACAGACTGACAGATAAGATTCAGCATTCTTGTTCGCTAATACATATCTGAAATTAATGAGCTCCAAATAATGTCCAAACTTTGAACACCTGAAAAATCTCTATTTAATTTCTGTCATTTATTTTATATATTATATCTAAAAAGGTGAAGTTAAACAAGTTTAGATGATATTTGTTGAACAATTTGATAACCAACTAAATTCCAAAAAATGTAATTTCAGAACCGTAAGTGATAAAGCGTGTGAATAAAAAAGAAGCACAAGAAGGTTTTGTGCTCTACATTAAATCTATGTCAAGGTACAGTTTGTTGACAGGTTTCTCCTTAAGCAAAAGTGAACATGTCTATTCTGATACAAGCTGGATATTTGAAGGCTTTTTAATACTGCTCAATGGAGGCAGGTGTTTGTAATGAACATTTTAAGCATGAAGGGGTTTCATTTCCTTCTCAGGGTTTAGGAAAGAGAGCCTTTGTTTAAACTGAAGGCAGCTGCCTCAGGAAAGATCTTCAGTGACCAAAAGAGATTTACCATGACTTCATACACGTTTAATTGGAGAGATATTTTAGAGCATGGATGTGAGGTACACAACGGCACACTGAGTTCAAGGTTAGGTGGTTCTCAAAGTTTTAGTTCAGTTTTCAGTTCAGTTCAGCTTAGTTTTATCCATTCTTTCTCTGTGTGTGCGTGTGTGCATATATATATATATATATATATATATATATATATATATATATATATATATATATATATATATATATATATATATATATATATATATTCAAAAGCAAACGTCAAGATTCACTCAGGGACACGTAAGTCTCCATTGCTCAAATTCAAACTAAATTCTCGCCTCTCCACTTGCTACAGTGAAATGTATGATGTCTTGCCCTCTCTTTCGTTAGCTCTCGTCGATCGGATAATTATATAAAAGCATGTTTTTTTGATTGGATTTTGGATCACAAAGAATTGCTTCTCTGACGTCTTCAGATTCGGAAGCAAACTGTCTTGTTAAAATAGTTCATATGCTTTTAACTAAATGTAGAATCGAAAAATTGAAGTTCATCAAACTTGCCACAATTGTACTTCTAAAATGCTGTTTTCACAAAACGTATGGCTCGCATAAGCTCATTACTCATTATTAGTGAATTGAAAGTGAAGTGAAAGTGACCAGTTGGCCAAATATGGAGCGACTCAAACCCCGAATTTGTGCTCTGCATTTAACCCATCCCAGTGTACACATCAGTGAACAAACACACCATGAACACACACACCCAGAGCAGTTGGCAGCAATGGCTGAGGCGTCCGTGGAATAGTCTGGTGCCTCTGTAAACTGTTACCTTGGTCAAGTGCACCACAGAAGTGGTTGTTGAAGATTGGAGAGCAGGTGTTTCATCACTCACACTATCTTTAACTCTGTGGATCGGGGGATGGAACCAATCACAAATTGATCTCCTTATCCACCAGACAACAACTGCCCCAATACATATTACACTCAATAAATAAACTACCAAAAACAATGGCAAATTTCATACTCTCGCTGTTACAATGAATTAATTAGCATTCAAAACTGAGGAGATTAAACAGAGGCATTAATAATGTTGCATTCAAACATCTGTTAGCTTGTTCATAAAGGAATGCTCCAAGCTGGAAAGCAATGTGCTAGGGATGAATAAAGGCTATTTAATAAACTTTATTTATATTTTAGTTAGTGAATTAATTATTCACAGATAGTATTAAAAATAAACATATTTTAGAACATTCAAACATGACACTGTTTATTATGGGTTCCCACCTGTCCCTTAAAAGACTAAGGCTTGGAAGTTCCATTTTAAATGGAAATGGGATGTGTATTGGAGCTGCAGGGCCAACCAAATGCTGCATGTTTTCCCTACAGTGTCAGTAATTGAAGAACTTGACATGATAGGAAATGAAAAAAGCTCCAGATTCCATTATTTTGTAATAAATATTCACCAAATGTAAGTGTTAAATATGAAAATGTGCCTAATTTATACCATTGTATATAATTTATAGATTTATGCATAAATATTTCTGGCCAGCATCACTGTGGCGCAGTGGGTAGCACGGTCGTCTCACAGCAAGAAGGTCGCTGGTTCGATCCTCGGCTGGGTCGGTTGGCATTTCTGTGTGGAGTTTGCATGTTCTCCCCGTGATCGTGTGGGTTTTCTCCGGGTGCTCCGATTTCCCCACAAGTCCAAAGACATGCGGTATCAGTGAATTGAGTAAGAACAATTGTCCATAGTGTTAAAGTGTGAATGAGTGTGTGTGAATGTTTCCCACCGATGGGTTACGGCTGGAAGGGCATCTGCTGCATAAAACATGCGCCAGAGGAGTTGGCGGTTCATTCAGCTGTGGCGACCTGGAAAGGAAAGAAAGCCGACATGAAAATGGATGGATGGATGGACATCCCTGGCTATGATATGAAAATTATCCCCACCATAACTTGGCATCCCTTCTTGGCAACATGAAAGGTGCTATGGTTTGAAAGTTCATAGAAAATGGAAAAAAATTTAGAGCTGTCCAAGGACATAACTTATCTCCAAGCCGTAACTCACAGTCTCCAAGCACATAACTTAACATGGGCTTTTATTCAAAATCAAGCCCTTGCTCAGGCTTAATTCTGTCAGACATAAGTTTTATAGGCCTGATTACATCGCTAGTATACATTGTCTAGACATTGTATTGTACTCCGTATTTTATACATTGTTGGCAAGATAAAAGCAAATGATTGGATGAATGGATGAGCCATTCCCAGATTAGTTTTTGCTCATCATCAGACAAAAATACTTTTTTCATTCAATTTCTCATTCACAAACCTTAATAATTCAGCCCAATACAAATCTTATGATTTAAGATCTTTGCGAACACTCCCAAAATTCCTACCCACACTGTCTGTTTTCAGTTTTCCGTGTCTGTCAGGACTTATAAAGTTCACACAAGTTAGTGATAGACATGAATATTAGAACCAGGAGGAATTCATGGACTACTTTTCTTCATACTTATACAGTGAAGGCTCTTGACAAGCCAGGAATATTTGCTTATTCAGTTGGTGGTGACAATATTGGCATGCCATCCAAACTAAGGCTTATGTTGCAAAAATCCCATGAATTTATTCATAAAGGTTATTTTGTTCAGTTATATTGTAGGTCATCTTTGACCTACTAGGACTATAATCTACTTGCTTTTCCCTTTAGGCTTTGAATGTCATTCTGGACATTTACTATAAA
Source organism: Danionella dracula (assembly GCA_900490495.1). Taxonomy (NCBI): domain Eukaryota; kingdom Metazoa; phylum Chordata; class Actinopteri; order Cypriniformes; family Danionidae; genus Danionella; species Danionella dracula. Next base: position 19,226,305 of record UELW01000778.1, read on the forward strand.
ACCAATTTACTGAAAATTAAAAAAATTATTTCTATAAATAGCTTGGGTAACCTGCAATTACAAACTTTTTTTGCCTACATGGATAGCAAACTAATGTCAAAGTCCCAGGCCTATAAAAGAAAGGTTTTGCATCATCAGATCATACAGAGTTTGGCTAATTAGTTCTGTAAGAATGGTTTAAAAATGTTCAAAAATATAGGCCCTTAAAATAATTCACAACATTCATTTTATATGGAAATCATGTTGGAAATGCTCAAGCCAGGTTTCCATTCTCAAGTAGTTGAAACCAGAAACAAACCCACAACCCAATCTGAAGTACTGGTAGACTATAGAACAGCACAATTATTTCTCCTTGAGATGAATCAGAAAGTGCCTTCATTAATGCTGCACCCCTCCAACTTCATTGGCTACATGGATAGCAACCTAGTGTCAAATTTAGTCAACATTTAGTCAACACCTACATGGAATTAGACCATGTACCACAGGTGTGTGTGTTTCCTGGAGGAATTTTCCTAAAGAAAAAATATTTTAAAGGGTAAAAAGAGCTGCCCCTTAGTTGACTACATAGAGCATGATGACCCTCCAAGAACTAACTTTGTTCTCTTTTTCTCAAAATCTTGATCTAATGGCAATATTTAATGTAACTATTATGTTTTCTTTGCTATTAAAGCCACTTTTGTTGTTTCAAAATATCATGACTTCCATATCATGTGTTTTAGCACATATCCAACCTGATAGAAGGATCCTGGGCCAATCATTAGTTACAAATTTTGGGCTACCAATGACCAGTGTTCAAGATCAAACTGCACTGACATAATTATCATTTCTTTTTTTGCCCATTTATCATCTGTATTAAATCTTTTAACCACAGTATAAAAATCTCAATGCTGACCCAGGCCCCTTTCTGAAAAACTCTAGAAAAATAGTCTTTTTTTTTACATTCACAAGGCCACTAGAGTACATAGATAAGGAGATTGACTTGTGATCGGAAGGTCAATGACCACAGCTGTGGTACCCCTGAGCAAGGCATGCCTGCTGCCCACTGCTCCGGGTGTATCTTTACAGTGTGTTTGTTCACATCTGTGTGTGTACACTGGGATGGGTTAAATGCAGAGCACAAATTACTACAAATAGTACAACTGCAGAGGGTCTCTACATATCTGGCCAAACGCTCACTTTGACTTTCACTGTTGGATTACAACTGAATATTCAGTGGATATCAGTTGGAAATCTGCACGTAACTTGCTGGAAATATATTGTTTACCTGCTAGAAACTTGATGGATACCAGTAGGATACCATTTGAAAATGTAGGTTAAGGGCTGAAAAACTGTTAGATACCATTCGTAAACCTGTAGGTTATATGTGGGAAACTTGATAGAAAGGTGTTGGAAATTTGATAAAATAGGTGTATAGAAAAGTGTAAAAAATGTGATAACATTAGCTATGCAAAAACTAGATACAAGTCGGAACGTCTCCTGTCGCCATCTACATTCTGTGAATTAATGAGAAATAGCAAGTAGTCAAACCATGGGCTGGGAACATGCACATAAATTTATAAGTGGAAAGCTGATGTGCAATTTTCAGAGGTTGGGTAATCATTGTGACATATTTTTAAGTTTTATAAAGACTCAATGAAACAAGACAATAAAGTTGTGTGTACACAGTATTAGTGCACACGTTTATGTCCTAACTCCTTCCAAAAGTTGTGTTTCAATAATTTTGGCTCTTGAAAATTATTCACAACATTCATTTTATATGGAAAACATCAAAACTCAAGCCAGGCTTGCCAAGTACAGGAACCAAAACCAAAATCCCAATCTAAAATATACTAAAGAGCAGCACAATTATTTCTCCTTGAGAAGAATAAGAAAGAAGTAGGCAGTTGAGTGCCTTCATTAACCTTGCACCATTTTCCAGCCGCTCTATCAAAGACTCCAAGAGTGAAAGCTTAGAAAGAGTTTGGCCAGATTACATTAATGTGCCTCATCATTCAGCAGAGCCACAAAACAAGTGCCAAACACCATTGGGCTCAACTGCCAGAATACTGACCCCTCCAATGATCAGCCATAGAAATTCCCTACACGAACCACAAAACTCTTCCTCTTCAGACCAGGAGCGACACTGGGAACATGTCGAATGGGGCAAAGCAGCTAATAAAATCACAGCAAGAGAGGGGGGAAAGAGGGCCATTGAAAGGAGCCTGGATTCAGTTAAAGTGGCATTGTTGGGCTCTTTTGATGTTACCAGCAGGACACAACGTCAGGGACCAGGTCACATGGGGGCGAAAGCAGGAAACTATGGCAAAGCTGCAAGAGCTTTGAGGACAAAGAAAACAGCCTCATCCATCATGAATTTAAAGGCTTTTACCTCCTTTTCTTTTTCTCCTCTTGTTACAAAAAGAAGAATAAATGTGGTCTGGCTGAACCCATACTGAACATTGTGAAAGAATGCTTCCTTGAATATACCAATGTATTTTTTTTTTTTTTATATTTGTTTAAGTGGTAAAACTGAAAATACGTCAGAGCAATTTAATAGTAATGTTGTATTATTTAATTTTGATGTCACAGAATTAAATCACTCACAGGGATGTAGATTTTGCTCCAAACAATGTTGTGCTCACTGCACAGTGACTGATATGTTGTAGGAAAACATTTGCTGAGCCTTTTCTCTAAAAGACCACAAAATGGCACCGTTCTAGAGAGTTAACAGATGCACACACATTAGTAAACCCATAAGTAAAAATCAACATAGCAAAAATATGTCAAACCACCCAAGCAGTTTGTGTCACTAGTCAAGTGGTTGAGGACATAACAGATATGTAGACAACTTGGGCTTGATTCTGGTTTAGCTTAGTGCTTTCTTGCACTTTGCTTTTATCATCTCTGCCCCAAAATTCCTATCAAATCTACCCAGCAAATATGTGACATTAAAATTATTTGTTCAGAACTAGTTAAGTTTGTGTTGTGTACTCTGTGGACTGTCACAGGACAATTGAGGCATGAACAAAGGAACAACACAAAAGAAAACATAAATTCCAGAGAAGGCCATCAGGGTGTCAGGGTTGATAGCAGCCCATTGATTGGGGAGCTGACACTCCCTCTGGTTTTTTTCTGCTACTACTCTGATTCACTAGAATACATTCCTTGTATTGCAAGCGAAGTGGAAAGCAAAGACAAAGCTGTATGAATCTGGGAGCATGGGTCTGACATGAAGCCACGTGAGTCTGGTTTGCAATAAAGGTCTTTACACATCTATGCAGCTGCTGCATGCAGTGATCCTTCCATTAAATAACATGGGTATGGCATCACCTTCCACCAGTGGTTCTCAAATGTAATGTTTTGTTGTAAGTTGGTCCACATTTTTTTCTTTTTTGTCTTATGCGTTAATAAGGATACTGTGTAATTTTGCTGTGTTATATTAAGGATACTTATAAAAAATTTAAAGACAAATGATACTATTTATAGCTGCACGGGGCGCGACAGAAAATAATTGAGAAACACAGGTCCAGAGAGAAAAAAAAGACAACAAGAACAAAGCATCCATGTTTGTGCTTATGAGCGAAGAGATTGATCTGTTCACCAACAGCATCATTTATGCAGCACATAGTTTATCACTTTGAGTGATTTTGTAAAGATAAATAATAAAATAATAAATATAAATCATAAAGAATAATCTTCACTCAATGACGTAGATCTGCAGCCATTTTGAGCTCCCAGAAAAAAAAGAATTTCAAAAGCATGAATGTATATACATCTTCAGGTACGTATGTGAACATTACTAAAAATTGTCACAAGCTGAGTTTACATAATTACCTTTAGAGATACCTTTAGAGTAACTTACACTAAACATTAAAGTTGATTCTGAGTTTTTTTCTCTCCAGAAACATGCTATTGGCCAGTGAAGCCATGGGCCTGATTGCGGACGTGAGATTGGATTGTGGCTGCTTGATCCTGTAATCTCTCTGAGCTGTGTGGTCTTTTTCCGGAGCTGAACTTCTCCCTCTCATCAGTAGAAATGGCTGGTGAAAGGATCAAGCCAGGGTCACAGGAATGATTTCTCTTCATGTCCTCATATCTGCTCCAGTGATCTCTACTGATTGATTTGGGATCCAGAAACAGATGCATTTTAACTGCGCAGCTCACTTAACTCTCTGAGAACTGTGTTCCCTATCAGCAAGTTGTGGTGGTACACCTTTGTTGATTCTAAAATTTTATCAACCAACCAATCAATCACCTTTTAAAGATAATTTATCAGGTAATGACCACAGCACAAGTTTGTTTAAATAATGCCTTTTTACTAAAGGTAGACCCTTTACAAACAAACAGGAAAAAAAGACGATTGACCCCAACCTTTCTCGTCTTTAAACTGTACAAAAGTATTGAGTAAGAAAAACAGTAAAACAATTTGGGTTTTGGGATATTTGGGAAAATTCCTGAACAAATAAAAAAGGTACAACATTTTTACCAGTTATCTGTGGACCTATAGTGAGCAGAGAAACTAGACAAGAAATGTCTACATTTACAAGGTGTGTATGGGAAACTTCTTAAAAAGCAAAACCCAACATATTGTGAACAAACTGAGAAAATGTCATCAGAGCTCTTTATGAGCTGGTGATTGTTTAGAATGGTAACCTAATGAAAATTATATCAGTATTGTAAAACTTTGACCCAACATAGGACCAAACTTTAAGGTAACAATATTTCATTTAGTCAAGAACAGATACTAGCCTATTGGCTAATTGATGAAGTGTGCTTGTTTATCTTCGTTTAAATGCATAAACTACATATGCTAAAATGAGCTTAAATATGATGCTTATTAGTCAATCAATATGTTTTTATATAGCACTTTTTAGCAGTTGCTTTCAAAGCAGCTTCACAAAGACCTAGTGTGGATCAGGGTAAATAGTCACCTCCCCAGCATAACGACTATTTGAACTTAAGATCGAACAACAAACAGATTGCCGGACATCACCTGAAAAAAAAAACTGAAACAAACAGTGGTTTCTGGGAACATTAACGCCATTGTTGCATAAACATTAGTCAGTTAGTCCAGTTTTCTGTGAACGTTTGTTCAGGGTTATTAAACATTTTTAGATCATTTGTCAGTTACAAAAAAACATTCCAGGAATATTCTGAGAATAATGTTTAGATAGTGTTTTTCATTTATCGTAGTTAGAATGTTACTAGAACATTCTTTTGTAAACGTTAGCTGGGTGTAGGCTTCAGGTTCTTGGCGACTTATGATCATAAAGAGGCACACAAAATCACATACACAAAAAAACCCTCAGAAAAAGTGTTCTTGTGAATTGGGATCAGAAGAAACAAGCATTCCATTTTCTTACTGTTCTCTCAAAACAGCGGTTTGCAAGTTGCAATGATTTGGGTGAAATGGAGAACAATTTGCACCACCTCTACCTTTTTTTGACAGTCTATTTGTGACAAGTGCAACTGGATTTCAGCTATTTCTCCTTATATATGTTCTATGGGAATACTCATTCAAGAAGCACTTTAAGATAAAAGCACCAACAAATGTGTTAGAGTTTACATTGTATACTGGAGAAGCCCCAAAACAGATTTTGTTCATAGTCCAGCTGGTGTACTATTTTTGCATGCTATACCAAGAGATTGATGGTCTTGCTTTTAAAGACATGAAGTGACATTAGTAATAGTCATGTGACGGCATATTCATGTTTTCAGTAAGATTTCTAGAGTATGCTCATATAGACTCTGAATAAAGTACACAATGAAAATTAATAAATTGCATTATATTATATTAGCATTTTGGCTAAATAAAAAAAGTACAATTTTAAAATATTTTTTTTGTTAAAAATGTAGAGTCTCAATTTTAACTTAACTATATATGGAGAGAGAAAGACCAAATAGACTAATAGATAGTTTCTTTGGTAAATAAACCTTTAAATTGAACCATCGTCTTGGTAATTATTTGCAACTAATATTCAGGGTTTGGGGAAATAGGTTTGTACATCAAACGGTGTATGCTGAAGTGAATTGTGTATTGTCTGATTTCAAGTTGGTTCTTTATAGTAGGTAGGCCAGGAATTCCTAAGGTTTTAGTCTTTATGTCAGCAAGATGGTCACCTTTGAGAAAATTTCGAAAAAGCGTTTCGAGTGTCTAGAAAAGCACTATATAAACATCGCAAGCTATTATAGTATATATAATAAGGTATACAAACCAGGATATTCTTCTCGCACAATCCGACTAGCCATAGCTAAAATGTTAATATTGTGTGCTCTAAGTTGACAGATTTTTATAAACCAAAAGCACTGATGTAGATTTAGATCTTAGCACATGGGTAAAATACCCTGTAATGAAAGCCCTAGAGTTAAAAATAATGGCAGCTTTGATCAGAGCACCACTGTAGAACAGATTTCATCTAGCTTTTGTGGCTAATAGCTAATAAAATATCTAGGACTTTTAAAGGCCTTGCTAAGAGGTCAGCTAAATTTGTATTCTTCCTGTCTTACCAGAAATGCCTTTGCATTCTGAGAAATATGTAAGTTAATTTGTTAATGCATTATCAGAAGAATGTAACTGTGAATGCTTACACATAAATAGGATGGACAATCAGGATGCGGATATGTCTGCTTGTCGAAAAGGTTAAAAATAACAATAAAATTCAATTCGATTAATTTAGTAACATACAGATAAGCGATAACAATCAGATTTGACCATGAACAATAAATATAGTAAAGTAATAAACACCCCCACCAAACCTATTTTAAAGTTCTTCTCTCATGGACTAAGAGCTAAGACAGGCATAAGCAGCTGTGCAAAAATTAAGTCTTTTCTTTGTGGTGAGTTTTTATTTTTTCAAGAAATTGAAAGCAAGTGCCTTCTGATTTGAACCGGACTATTTTAGACAGTGAATCTTGAATACCGGAGTTGCCCTCACCTTCTTTATCATCTTACAATCCCACAAGGTTGTGTTTACAAATTGATACTTTAAAAAGCTAAAAAGGGGGGAAAATTGTTTCCAAAGCCTATTAAATTAATTATTTATAAATAATTGTGTATTTGCAAATGTTTGAGTTTTTCCATTATACATACGGTAGGGTATGTGATGTTTCAGGATAAGTTTAGAGAGTTTCTGTCCAATCAACAAAAAAATTCAAATCAGTCTTATTCAAATATTCCATGTCTTAGTCACAGATCTTTGTGTTATATTAATTTAGTTATATGAATAAGTTGCTGTAAGTCAAGGGAAATGACCTCATGAAAGAGAAAATAATCCTTTTTTTACTCATGTTATCTGCACATTTTGAAGACTTAAATGTAATACTTTTAACGATAAAGTGTCTGCAGAAGATTCTTAAAAGAATGATTACAAGGGAAAAAACGCAAGAAAAAAATAAACTACAGTCTTTATGTAAATATGATCATATCAAGAGTGTTCTGAATAGATTCTCAGATGCATAAATGGTTATTCTCACATCTTCTCAGAACCTGCAAACTTTCGTACTCACATGCTACAGCATTACTACTGTATGTAAACTTGACTTTTCTTATAGCATGTTTTAGCATTGTTTCATCAAAAAAAAAGCCTCAAGTTGTTGTCAGAGTGGCTCATGCAGAGTTGTTTGTTCTATATAATTCTATATTCCTTTTTCTGTTAGACCAAAATAACTAGATGATATTAGTTTTATCATCTATCATCATAGGGCCTCCAACTGGCCATTCAGAATAAAGGCTAACCCATCTCTATGCAAAGTAGATGCATTGAACTCAGAAAAAACACTTTCCTTTTACCTTATAGGACATTTAATGGGTACTAAGCATTAAAATGGCATGTTTTATCAAAAATGCTTTAATGAATCTGAAACAAAGTTTGTTTGTTCAGCCTTAAGTGAGATGGTGTTATTAACATCGGGTTTAAAAGCATGCACAAGACATCATTAGGACTGGATAAAAGAGATTTATATTTTATGACAATAAAAAGATCTTGAATTAATGGACATAGCAGAGTGGAAATTCAACGCCATAAACACTTTGTCAAATCTTTTAATAATTGAAAGTCATGGATATTCACAGCCACGCCTAACTACAATGAGGTTACTCTAGAGTAGGAAGTAGAGGGGGAAAAAAACACAATAAAGCGAGTGGACAAGCTAGTCATAGTGGATTTAGACTGTGAAAAGAGCCAGAGACAATCTACATATTTACTAGTTCTTAGTGTGAGGGTGAGGGTGTGTTCATTTGAGTTTTGACTGTGCCACATTGTCTTCTATTTTCAAAGATATCCAGAGACATATAGCTCTGATGCATTTGAAACATCAGTTTCCTGTAGATGAAGATGTAGGAAGGGAATTTGAAGGATCTTGTTCATCCCAGAAATCAACAAGACGTATGTCTGAGGCTTTCCTTTCCTCTGGGCCAAGATGAAGACACATTGGATTCTATATTGGATTTTTCTGGTCAAGCTGTTTTTCGAACAGTTTTTAGCACAGATTCCCAATGTATAATGATTTACAAAGATATAACTGAACACCTGAACTGAACAAATATATAACAAAAGAACTGAAGATGTGTCTAGCTTAATCAGAAATCACATGTAGACAAAGAGACTTCTGTTTTTTTTTTTTGTTTAGTTATTAAATAGATATATGTAATGTTACAATTTTCCCCAACATAGAAATGACAGATTAACATAGAAATTAAAGAAAATAAAGATTTATTTTACACACTACCAATTTGTTACTAATAAAGATAATTTTACCATGAGTTGTGATTTTTTGTTTTAAATGGGTTTGTTACACAGGAAGAAATGTATTGTCAAACTTGTTAACCGGTCAAACTATATGGGTTTGAATGAAAATCTTACCCATTTTTATTGCAGGTTCTGGAATGACAGGTAAACCACTGATCAGTCATCACAAGAGAATCCAACAACTCATGGCATAATGACATCATTTGAAAGAATCATACCATGAATAACTGTGGAAAGACCAGTCTTAGGCAATATAAACTATAAATGACGAGTAGTACGTTTACTAAGAAAGCTGTTAAGACATTCATCTTGGTGTACGTGCACGTCCCCATGAAGATAGCATAGCAGTTGATCTATTTGAGCTGAAGCCATATTATGCTTCAGCTCATTGGAAATGGGCACAATCCCCACACAACGATCTATTTAATGGCAAACACATGGCTGTGAGGAGTGAAAAAAGCAGAAACAAATGACCAGGGACAAAGATGCTTGCTAACAGAATTAAAAACGATTAGCTTAATGTAAGATGGGCATCATTTGAAAGGTAATATAACTCATTACCAAACCAACAAAGATCACAGAGTGAAGTAATTACAAGCATAATCTACTTTTATATTTTCTACAGAGAAAAATAAATACATTTTTAAAACAAAAAACTTCTAATTGTCTAAATGGGTTTTGTCCAGCGGTGCTTTCTTATAAGAAAAATAAACATCCGCCTATGTTTATACATTAGTTCACGTTTTGTTTTGGCTAAAATGGTTAGCAATCTATCCTTTAAAAAATATAGTAATATCGTTTTAATAAATATGTTTTCAGTGCTGCCCCAAACCGAAAGCTGAATCATCTTATTCATAAGTACAGTCACAATTATTGGTTGTTATTGACTTTATACCTCAAAATATGGCCTCTCAGTGGCAGAAGGGGGGGGGGGGGGGGGGTTGGGTTGGGGGGCTATGGTGGTGCAGGTTTCCTAGAAAATTCCAAGAAAATTTGAACAGGATACTCATTCCCCCCCTAAATACTGCTACACCATGTTCAGAATTGAAACATTGAGCACTAAAGGTGTTTTGCAATGTTTAGGAAAATAAGAAATATGTCAGGTGGACATTCAGGCAAACCTACTGTTATGTTGTTCATATTTTAGTTTCATGTTTATGGTTATGTTGAGTCTTCCTGTGATGTTCCTTGTGTGTTTCTACAGTGTGTTAATTGGGTTCACTCATCCCCTCGTTATCCTAAACACTTTCACCTGTGATTAATCCTGGTCTCTGGAATCAATCAGCCTCAAAGCCTGCGCTCCATTTTCTAGCTTCCCTATACATTAACTCCCTCCCTTCAGTTCCTTTTCAGGGATTGTCAATCCTCTTTAAATGCAACAAATTTAAGCATTAAAAAAAACAAAAAAAAAAACACAAATCTATCAAGAGACCATGGTTCAGAATAAACTATTTTACTCTTAAAACGGCACAATCTCAAAAAAATAGCATGATAATTCATGCATTAACACCCTAACATCATATAAAATCTGGAAGACCCATGAGGTTTCCCTTCAACTGAAACTATTTTAGGTGTTTGACCTACAATTTTTTTCAACTGTAGTCATATTAACTGGCTGGCTCACTCACTTAAGAAATGTATTGTTTCATAAATATATAGCTATCATATGCTTTAAAGAAGGCATAACTAAAAGACTAAATAATAAAATCTTCCATGCCTAAGGAATAGAACTTAAATGCATTTAAGACAAGTTAGCTAGTTAAAGTTCACAAATTTATCATTGGAAGTAGGTGTGTTATATTTCTGCGCTTCTTCGATCACTCACCACAGGATGTTGATCAATGTCGGGGTTTGATTAGATGACACTTTATGTTTGAGCTTCAGAAAACCCCCAATTAAGGAGCTCACAGAATCTGTCTGCTGCTACATCAAGTTTTGTAATATACAATATCAAGTATTTTTACTCCACTCCACCTGTAATTCTGTTTCTGTTGTCCTAAAACATCTGAGGGTGACATCACAAGGTATTGGTCCGTAGTAAGTTATAAGTCTAGTGTCTGGCTTCAGAGGGTCACAAGATAACTTTAATACAGCCTATATCACTGGATAATTGGAACTGCAATTTTACATAAAACTTAACTTTAAAAGTGCTTAGATCAATGTGGTTGATCTAGAAGAAAAGAACACAGTAAGGTTTAATAAGAGTTTCATACGTGTTTAACCAAACATCTCAACCTATCATATCAGAATTTACCCAAATGATACATTTCTTTATATAAGGCTTATGTGATGGTACTTCTGTATATTTACTGTTGTACGAAACTGAATTATGCTGTTGTATGATCTGCTTGAAAAGACCAAACGAAGCGCAAGAACCAATGCATATTGCTATCTTTTCACAGGCACAGCAGGCAAAACGAGCCAATTGAAATGACAAAGCAAAGAGCCAAAAACCAGTTCAGGGTGTCAGAGTAATATGTGCCCCACTGTGTTTACTGAATCTGCATTTGAGTATCAAAAGCCTATGGGACTAGCCCTAAATTTACACCTAAATCTCACTAGCTTTGTCTCTCGATGAGCCTTAATTTTCTCTGAGAGAGCCTATCACGTATGCCTTAAATATCTCCCAACAGCTTTGACTGATGCTATCTGATGAGTATTCCTAGTTAGGTAGCTCCTCTCTAGGAGGAGACTGGTTTGAAGAAACTTTCAAAGGCAGATAGCAGACTCAAATCCTGGGCCTTTTCGTCTCTGAAATCGGCCGATGAAGGAAGAGCTCTAGAGCTCCCTTATCAAGTAGTAATCTTAGAGTTAAAATATAATGCCTTTTTTAGAATGATCAATTCCAAATTAAGTGTAGACAATACTTTCTCTTGGTTTATATTTCATAGGCTGTATAATCTACAGCATTATTTATACACATCAATTATAATAAAAGTTTGAAACTTTTTCAGTCATTCTTCTTTTACTGAAACACAAGGGTTAATAAGAATATTAACATCAAGTGTGAGCAAAATTAAAGGTCATTGAGTGGGTTAAATTTTATCTTAATATTATCATTAATAATTAACATGCAAATTTATTTGGCTGTGACCAAGAATAATGGTTAAGATAAAATCTTTTTAAATCAATTATGGAGTCAGATATACGAATTTATGTGAATTATTAAAAATCCTTTAGCACTGTTTCGAGACAGAACACATGAGCCTTCAGTCCCGGCTGGTAGTTGTTTTTGGGCCAAGCACTGGGACCCCTACACTGTGAAACAAAAACACCTCAAATCATCATAGTTAATCTCTGAAATACACTTCCTAGAAGTTTCTCTGTGAGATTACATCAAAATCTCTCACAACCGGGAACCCTATGCTGTTCCCTATAATTACCTTCAAAGTTTATGGACTTCTTAAGTGGATGTAGCATCTGTTCAAGATGAGACATCTGTGTTATAGATTCCATCTGCGTTGATTGTTACCTGAATCTAATATAATGTACTGTAACAGTGAATGTAACTTATTGTAAACAAATATTCCATTATAATGATACATTTGCTGAAGATAGTTTCTGCTTCAGCTAAACAGCAGCTTAGATGTGTGTATTTGTGTGCCGGTCTGTGGGTGGACAGTTCTGTATTGTGTCTCATTGTTCTTTCCAGTGGTTTTCAGCCTCTTCTCATTGAGGAAAGTGTGATTAAAACTGTCAGTTTATCACAGAAGCCAGGAAACCACAGACAATCAGAGTTTCATTCAGGAATCTCACTGTGTCGGAGGAGAGAGACGACAGCTGAAGAGTGAGTGTTATCACTCTGACCACACACCCTTGCGTACGTCACAACCTCATTGGTAGCAGAATGTAAGAATGATTTATCTCTTTGCTTCAATGATGAACACTCCTAGGGACTCCCTAATAATCAGACATGATTAGTTGTTAAGATCACAAAAGTAAATCATTCATCAAGTCACATTTTACTATCATAGTTCAGAGTTAGCAAAATACAGTTCTAATGTAAAAAGGGCCATTTTCTCCCAGTTCTTTCGCACACACTTTTTGGTTCCAATTTGAGAAGGTTCTTACTGTGGACTGGATACATCATGACTATAGTAACTTCATGTCATTTTCAGGACATCATTATAGTGAAAGTGCAGAAGCTATAACTATTATGGATTTCTTTTTAAAAATCCATAATATGTATCTTTCAAGAATGGTGTCACTGCAGTTTAGGACAACATCCCAATCCTCCTGCCATCCAACATGTGCTGTCAGACATAGACGAACATTTGTGTTGTTTGTTAAAGTAGGGGATAGAAATTATTGTCTCCTGCAACTTACACAAACCCCAAAGATTTTAACATTCCAATCGATTGTTTTACATTAGTCACTAGAAATGATTGCCTTTAAAAAACTTTCCCCTAACCCCAACTAATTTATCTGAGAGAATAAACAATTTTAAAGAACATTAACCTAACCAAGGAAGGCACTAATGTACCTTAAGTGGTTTCCCAACCAGTTTGAAACACCTAGCAAAGAAGAAAACACTATCCCAAGGTCATTATTGTCATGACGAAACCGAACTTCTGTCCACAGCCAGGATTACTTCCCCAATTTGTGGACCATTGGCACTGTGCTTCTGACACTGTTGAAGTTCCTGTGAGAGTGATATAACTTGTTTTGTAATTATGGATATGAGCATGAGCAAGTGTTAATCTTAGAAATAAGTATGTTGACAATTTGAAACACCATCTATGCCTCTTAAGGAATTTCACTGAAGAATATTGTCTCAAGGCACTCAAGTACTCATCTCTTAAATCGTGGATCGCTAAACAACAGAATGAATGAACAACATGAATGGGTCAGACCATATGCATACTGAGAAAAATCAATAGTTCGTGTTCTGTCAGTCACTTTCTTGTATAGTACATTTTCACATAACCTAACATTGACTAAAGTGTTGCACAAGATAGTCAATACAAAATGACAATTGAAGATCTTTTGAAAAACATTATATTAAAACACTCAATATGAACAGAAAGAAAAACAAATGAAAGAAAAACAAATGCAAGTATTAGAAAACAAAAATGGCCAAACTCTTACCAAATAAGGAAAGCTACAGCATGCTAAATTCTCATGAAGTCAGTCAAAAAATGAATCGATAAACTGGTGCTGGGGGACACCTTTTACAAAATTAAGTTCTGAAAGGGAGACAACAAAAGTTTCCAGAGGCAAACAAATCGAAAATGCACACAGCTATGGCTAGTGAGAGGGAATGGCACTCACGCATCCAGTGTGCCAGATCTGGATCATCTGGGGTACAACAGCACATCATGCCAAACCCTGAAATGTTAAAATTAATCGATATAACCTGCCCGACAACTCTGTACTTACTTAAATACAAGTATGCTATAACCATCCTTCAGATATGCTAGACAGTTGCTAAAAAGTACTACCTTTTACAATAATATGAGGAAACACTCACAAGGCGGAGAAGTGCAAGGGATGACGTATCTCTGAGGCACCTATGTGCTTCACATACATACAGAACATTGGCCTGCGCTGCTGTCACTCAAACCTAAACCATTTACATAACTAAGTGAAATCAGCAAAAAGTTAACAAATAAGATTGTTATATTCTTTATTAAAAGAATATAACTATTAACTATTTTGTATGGTATATTTACATGTATATCCTTTTGGCACATGCTTTTTGTCCAAAGATACTTAAATTAGAACATCACACAGCGATAATTACTTTCCGCAGGAAACAAACTCACGTTTGCAGCGCTAGCACAACGCTTTACTTAAATTAAAAACATTTCAGAGAAAGCCCTTAAATATTGATTGATTTAGCAGGCTAGAAAGTGCAATAAATAAAATAAAAACCTTTTTTGTCTAGAAAATTGAAACACAAACAGGTCTTCGTTTCATTTGGAGAGTATCATACAGCACACAGTACTCTAGATTTATGTAGCTGAATGGACATTTTTCATCCCCTCTTTGCTAGATTGGTGTCTTTCTAAAGGTTAATTGCTTCTGCTAATTGTTTCCTTAACTAATGTCATCCGGACAGAGGAGTGCGTCATACTCAGCCTGAAATGGCCTTTACCACATATCACAAGCAAAGCGGAACCTAAAATACTAATTTCAAAATATATAAGTAGAGTAAATAATGCCACAATCTTCATCTTTGCACACCTCAATTAAGATTTTATGTGAAGCAAAACAAACTAAAAAAGCATTAACAAACAGCCCCATTCAAAGCATGAGATGGATGTGGTGCTTCTTTACGATAGCTATTTTCCACACAATCAAAGGCAGACAAAAGGAACAAATGGCTGCGATAAGCTGTCGCACCATCACCTTCTCTAAAGACATCTGGAGATAAGAGGCCTTGGATCAGAGACGCTCCCTTCCTCTGCCCTTCATCCAAGCAGAAATAGAACCCAAACTCATCTATGGACAGAATGCCACACCCTCAACTCTATGTACTTTATTTACATTATATGCTATTTGTTCCCCTCAACAACTTCTAGTATTCACCACAATAAAAATCATATCTGATTATTTACTACACTTCAGATATTTGTTGTAGTTTTTTTTACAAAATTGTGTATTAAAAACACAAACTATGTCTGAAAATCAGACTTTTGTAACAACCCCCTGTGAAACTACCATCCGAATAGGGCTTTAGAAAATGTTTGAGGTAAAAGGAGATTTTTCACCCATGTCTCAGTGTTCATTTAAACAACTAGGAATGATGACTTGCCATATTCATAAACTCCTTACATCACTGGTGCCACTGAACTTGAAAGAGTCTCAGAGAGTTTATTTGATGAGATTTTATACGGGATTAAAGCCTCTTTTGAGCACTTGTTACCTCAAGAACGTTTCCAATAAAAGCTGTGAAATATGAGCAGATCACAGCCTTTTTCTCTGTTTGTAATGTCTTTGCTTATTAGTTCATTCCACTGGATTCCCACACAGCGTTAGTGGATACATCCATTTACGGGCAGTTTGTTTACAATCCTTCCATTACTATGTTCCACTTTTCCTTAGAACTTGAGACAGGTGTTCCTGGCTTCCCACAAGTTTTCGCTGGAGCAGTATCTGATCTGGCAGGTATGGCTGAATATCACCACTCGGTTATAAGACACTTGAAACAGGAGGTTGCCATGTTGGCTTCAAAATGACCATTGAGATCTGTCCTTTGAACATCCTTGATGAAAAGATTGGAGTGCTTTTGGTTTGACCTCAATTAAAACTGTGTCATGTAGACTGCAGACTTTGATCAGTGATTTTGTCTGTTTTTAAAATACTGCCACCTACAAATCTTATGACCAAACTGTTATAAGTGTATATCAAATACATTCACAGAGAAGTTTTTGTCACCACCCTCATGAAAATCTTTTGGCCTATAAAACACCATGAAACCAAGCAGAAAGTGATATAATTTTAATCGTTATAGAGCTGATATATGGATATTTGAAAATGATCTTTCATGCGGTGTGTAACATAGCTAGGTTTGAGGAAGACTTTGTAAAAGTTTTGAATCTGAAAGGGCTTTGTATATCAATTTATTGTCTCTAATATGAAATAGTTGACTCAGAGTCCCTGAAATGATTCTTTTTAAAAGTGAATCTTTTGTCTAGCACACTTTAATGTAGATTCGTACCATCACATGCACCGTGAAACCGCCGGGAAATAATGTAATTAAAATTAATATACTTTTAAATATACATTATTATTAGTAGTAGTATTTCAATACAAGTCAGATTATAGATCAACGAGCAGTGATACAGAACAAGTAAATTTTCCTAAATTGTTCATTGTAATAAATTAAATCTACCCGCTAGTTTTTATTTTTGTCATTGCCAATTTTATTTACAAAAAGAATGAATGAAATTTTCAGTCTGCTCAGAAACTGTCACTCTACACACCTAATAGTGAACTATAAAAAATAAATTTTTCGGAGTGATAAATGACCTATTTTATACTTTATATTTTAATTTCAAAAATACTCATTTAATTCTGTACTATTTCTACTTTGAGCTCTTCTTTAAGATGTGTTAGTGTTTAAGATTGTGTTTAAAAATTTTTTTATTGCAAATAGGTAATGTTTGTATTTCCCCATGGTATGTTCTGTTTGCTGTACAACGAATTTTGTATGGAATTCTTTTTTGTTCTAGCTTAAACCAAATCAAGTTCTCAAGGAACACAGAGTTTTGCTCGTAATGCAAGATTCTATATTACGAGAAAACCATATATGATTCTTTCACATACAAACACATGCATAACAACCACAAAACTACTATGCATCCTATATCAAATTAAATATATATTTTTAAATGTTTTCTGAAGTAAGCAGTTACATAAGATGCTAAAGCATATTTGAGTTACTAGCATCAAAAAGATCCTGTCCAGCACATCCCTTTCTGCTTTAAAACTATGACTTCAAAGCATCCTGACTGGAGAGAAGGAAATGAAGAGATTTTACAGTCAGATCTTGTATTATGTTACATGACTAAGGTATGATCATTTTGGTTTGTGCTGGCCCTTATTGGTTTTGTCGTATCATTTTTTATTGGCTGCTACTTGCAAAACAGCTTGATTTGACCTCATCTGGATTTCTAGTCAACTCCATAACAAATGGACATCCTGTGGCACTGAGAGGAGACCAAGAGTGTAAACTATGCAAGCTCTGACTACTTTTGCAAGCTTAAAAAGTTGCTACCAATTTTTCCATTTTTGTACAATTTTGATGTTGTACTTTGCAGACATTTACATTTTTGTCTGGGGGGTTTTAATCTTAAAATCAAATAATATGAATGCTATTTAAAAAGTCAGAGTTTGTGTGGAAAACTTTAAGGAATTAAATAAACTTTCAACCGACAAAATTTCAATGGAAACTGAAACTGTAACAAATTACTGCAGCACAGAAACACATGCCATGTTAAACCTTTTTAGTTCAGAGCTGGAAAAAGCCTATTCGGTCAACAACTCCCAATTCATCTTTATGTGTACATGATCAACCCGATACATATATTTGCATCCAAAGTTTTTGGCATCTCATGAAGGCTGAATGAAATCTCAGAATGGACATCACAAAGGATGAGAAATAACATTTCTGTAGCCTTTAGCATTCGGGAAAAGCACAACACTGTGCAGACCCCAAGTGTGTAAAGGCTCTCCACTTTCCAGTGGACCACCTAAAAAGTTGCATCAATAAACACAGCATGTTCTGAAGGGGAAAAACCCTCACAGGTTTTCTCAGAGAGCACACACCCAAGCCATGTGCTAGCTCCCAACAACATCACTATCATGCTTGTCTTTTAACGCAAACAAAACATTATTCAAAGGTGTGACCTTTATCTTTGTGATGCAAACACTGACGTTCTGAGTCACTAAACTTGATGCCATTTTTTACTTGAATGAACCCCCTCAGGTTGTAACATTGCACATTCTTTAGCTCGCTGAGACGGCGATCACATTGACCTCATCGCTGTAGTTCTTTTCTTAGAACAGAAGGGGTCTGTGTTTACACTGTGCAGATGGCTAATCTACCAGAACTCTGCACTTTCACAATGAGGCCTCCAACACTAACATTATGAAACGAACGATGGAAACTACTAACAAAATAATGAACCTCTTCAAAATAATCCAGCTGATTCAACCTACTGAAATATTAGCCTGTTTTTCTAGTTTTCTACAAGAAAAATAAAATTTAAACATTTTGGTAGACCTGTATTTTCTCTTTTTTCAGAAATTTCTGGCCTAACGTCTTTTTACCCCTTCTACCATCAAAGAATGTGGTGCAATAAGCACTAAGAGCTCATTGGCATAACAAACAAACCTGGGTAATTCTAGCCACCTTCCATTGTTGTCTTTACCTGAGGATGACTTTCACTGGCTTTTATTATGTCTTTGTTGTTTATTACATTTACACGGCGTTAAATCCTGGTAAGGCCTCAAATTTCGGAAGGTGTTATGTGCAATTACTAATGGAATGCTTCAGGCTTAACACCACAGGTGGCATTTGTGTTAGTTATTACAAAAAGCTAACATGTGCAAGTATGTAATGTAACATACATGGTAATTTCTTCTCTGTTCCAATTTCATGTAAGATATTTGTATATTTGTAACTAGCTTGAAGCAGTTGCAGTATTCTTCCAGAAATCTCTCCTGCCGTGCTTAAAATGCTTATTCGAAGCCTAATTGTGCCACTTGTTCTGGGGAGTCTGTCCAAGCTCATACTGGATAGATGCCAGTGTGTTACAAAAAAGGTAAAGATTGAAATTATGCTAGCAGAGTTGAAATGGTTTCAATATTTATACTTTTAAATTGATATAACATAAATAACAACAAAACAAAATCATATTTTTAGGATGCCCACAAATACCCAGTTTAAAAAGAATTGAATCCACACAAACACAGGTAGAAAAAAAACTTGTGTCCTCACAAAAATGCTGAAATGTGTCTAAAACGTTGTAAAGACCAAGTCAATCCAATAGAGGTCAATCCTGAAACCTATCAGTAAGCTTCTCCTGGCTCTGCACTTTCCTTCAATGGCTGGGAAATAAAGCTCACACAAAGATAAAAATAACCTCTTTACAAACAAAAATAAAAATCTCACCCAGTCTTTACCAAAAACTGTTTTGTTCTTAAAACTTCCTCATTTATCTGAGTCTCAACGGTTCTAGTCCAAAACTTGCACTGTTTGCGTCTGTGTCAGACAAGTGCATCAGCAGCGTTAACCAGTATATTGCTGCAGTTTGACACGTATGGTGTGTGATTAAAAACAATATTAAATATGCTGTGTGCTTGTGTTGTCCTGTACTTTTCAGAAGAAAGGCTGCTCAGTTACTGTTAGATCTTGTAAGCCTAAGACTTGAAATTGAAAATTGTGTGGTGTAGGTTTTTGTTTGTAAATCCACAACTGTGTGCAGCATCCACCTGGATGGACTTTGGTAGAACACACACAACATACTGCCTTACTGGTTAATATGACACTAGCGCTACCTTCAGGCTGCAAGTCTTAATGTTCAATTTAGGTTTCTTAAATTAAATCAATTTTTTTGTGTGCTCGCATGTGTGAACACAATCCTGCTCATTCATTAAAATGAAAGTAAACATGGACAAGGATGGAATTTGAAGATATTGTTTGTCTTTTTTTCAGTTAATTCCTGATCATTCAACCAAGTCATATCAAGTAGAAGACTTGTTTATTACTTTCAGCTCAGCCCTCAGCCATGATTGATGTGAAACTTTCTTCCCACTTCTAGAAATGTGGCTTTTGTCCCCATATAATGATGTAAAATTTGGGTAAATGCTACCTGGCGGTTCAGACTGAGCTTGGTTGGCAAAAAAATGTATATGTATCAGATTCAGGACCACATAAATGAAATGAAAATACCCAATATAGGTTGCATAAAAAATATGATTCGGGTCATTTTGGCCTGTAGCCTGAAACACAGCCTAGGAGAGAGTTTTAAAGACAATGAGGTCAGGACCTTTGATTAACATTTCATCCTAAGGACAATGTTACTATTTATTTCCCCCAGATCCGCCCCAAAATCTACAGAGAGATGCCTGCCTGCTCATTCATTTCACTCCTTTCAATGCTTCACTACCTTTTTTAAAAAATGGACTTTGACTACTATTTTACAGTGGCGCCTCATAAATGTAAGATATTAAAAACATTCTAATTTCTTTTCAATCCAAACCCAGAGAGAGACGAATGAAACATGGATTAGAGAGGAATGCTACATCGATGCCTGTCTGGTTTTGCTAATGAGCTTTGCCTGTTTCCTTTATGTTGCTGAGCTACGGACTCAAACTAGCAGAAGCAGCACTATATTCAAGATTCCAGAAATGTTGAATTAACTTTTTTCCACTCATCAAGAAAAAAAGGCAGTTTGTGTTAAATCCCAAGTGACAGCTGCATAATTTTGCTCTTGCATTAATCTGACTGAACATTTGTCATTTCAAAGCCTTTATGCAGCCATGTGACTTTCACCAAATTCACAGACTCTCAGGCAGGATAAACCTTAAAATACCTCATTCGACTAGCTGAAATTCTCATGTCAGTTATATCCTCTTTAATGGCATTACTAGATCTTCATCTGGTTCTCTAACAAAGCAAACCGCAGAATTAACATGTGTGCATACTGAGAAACAATGTCGTTATCCATTCTAATAATAAAAAAAGATTATATTTGACTTTTTACTCTGTTGATCATCATAAATGAAGTCTGAAAACAAACTGTCATATTGGATTTTTGCATGGATGATCATAACAACACTATAAGTATTGACCAACACATTATCATAATTTTAGCAATGATGGCTATACCTTACTTTAAAATATAACACATCACTTAGTTCTCACCTCTAACACCACAACACTCAAATCTACACTGTATATACGCATCAAATCAATGGCTCCATTGATACAGGTCAGCAAAATGGCATGTGTATAAGATAAATCCTAAAGGTTGAGAAGACTTCCATATTTTGTGATTGTAATGTTAAATGCTTGCTAAGAGAGTTCAATGTGAGAAGCAAGTGCAATAAAAACAACTACATCTCTACAGCACACATCAAATCACAGATATTAATTGTGCTTCAGTTGCCTTCTGTAACCTTCATTTGTTGATGTGTTACTGTGGTATTATTTTTCCTCTATTCGTGGTTTCTTTGATTTGTGTTTTGATTTGACTTTGATTTGCTTTAACCATTTGGCTGCCACAGTGTGCTCTGTACTCCTGGGTCTAGGGCACCTGCTCAATCACGTGACTTCCTTGCCTAGCAGTGTTACTAAAGCAACCATGAGAAGTGCTTGGGCCTCCCTATCCTGAGTCACATTGAATGTTTTATTAAATTGTTTATTATTTGAACGTATGATTGTTGTATTTTTGTTTTGCTTGTAGGAAGCCAGGTCCTGGGCAGGGGGCTAGTTGGCCAATCAGCAATTGCGGTGGTGGTGCTGTGATTGAATGCTGACTGCACGAGTGTCCTGGAGTGTGTGTGCACTCATTGGGTGATATAACTTGAGCCATTGCTAGCCTCCTTCTCCAGACAACTGTTCCTATATCGCTGTCATAGGTTGTGTGTGTGCTTCCTACTGGTCGTCCTCTGCTTAGGAGATGTTGTTAAATAGAAAATAAACCCATTTCATACTTTTGTAGCTCCTTGTCTCTGGTCCCTCTTTTGAAACCACGAACTTGTGTTGCTTTATTGGGTTCCCTGTAATACAGGGTGGCGTTGTCGGAATATTTAACCTTTAATGTTTTCACTTGCTGTGAACAAACTCAACCACTAGCTTGCCTAGCTTGCCACAAAGGCAATTCAGTTTTTGTGGCAACTCTTCCAAACACTGACAAATTCAATTTGAGGAAGAACACTGTTTATTACCTTTTGTTTGTCACATAGGTATTGTGGCCCTACTCTTCACAGGGTTTTGAAAAAGATTAATTTACAAACTTTGATTGTTCCAAAAGAGGTAGCTAGGAAACAAGATAGTGGCACAAGCCCATCATTGTGGTTGTTTCCCCTCTTTGTGTGCTAGTGAAAGGCCAAGCGAAAGAGGCTGAAATGTTAAGAGTTAAGTTGCAGCTCAATGTGAACAATGTCTCAGATGTTACACACGATCCCATCATCTTCGAGAGCCTTGAGTCATGAGTCTTGGCTACAGAACCCGAAATGGTTCCTGAATTGCTTCATCTCAACCAGCTTGGCTTTACTCTGCTCTACTACTGATGCAATGTTCAGCACATTGCATCTGTCACAAGCTTGGTAAATGGTTAATAAATGCAGATGTAATCATGTTAAACTCTGGCAGAATGTCCACCTCCAGGGAGAAAAATGAAACTCAATGGTTTAGTTCCAGACACTCTGTACATGAAATGTAGTGGGAGGGGCTGGTTTTATCCAGGCTAAGTGACCATCAAACCATGAGGCATAACTTTGCACTTCAGCAGGCTACTGGGGAGATGCTAATCAGCCTTGAATCAGAGCTGTTTCAGAAGATTTGTGATGGTTTTGGTGGTCCAGTGATGAAAATCCACAGACTGTAATACTGGGGATCTCACTGAGAGCTGGAACAATTTGGATTCTATTTTGTCACAAGTTTGCAATGTTTAGCTTAAGTACACAAAGGCTCACTCTAGGCGAGTGATTTGTGCATCTCTCAAATACACTGCAGACTTGTTAATGTTAGCTTCTTGGCAAACAGGTTACATCGGTTAACATTAAGGGGCTACCCTTACTCACTTAGTGATAGATCTTAAAACCGAAGCATTTTGAGCTTTGAAACGTTCAGGGTTTTTTTTTTTTGTTTGTTTCTTCACTTTTGTTTACTTTGCCCCATCCCCCCTTTCAATATTGAGCAAATTGATCAGAGCGTTTGCTTATATCCAACTCTGATGTTTATTTGGGTGAACATAGCCGGTTAATGTCAAAGCATATGTTCTGAAGGAGACACTTGTGAAACTGAAAGTGAGAATGGAGGTTGGGCAGGTGTCAACACATGAGATCAATGGAGGTTTGAAAAATGTCAGTGGAGTTTGTATCAGAAAGGTCATGAAAAGTCAAGTGACATTAATGATTAAATGTCACAAGCTTGTCAAACCTAATATTTCAGTTAGAAAGCTACAACAAAAACATTTTGAGAACATTGAGGGGTTTAGAAAGGCATTCTTAATACCATGAATAATAATAGTACGAATTGCACTTTCTAGCATCAACATATTCAGTTTTTATTGCTCAGATAAAGAGAAGGAGAAAAGAATACTCTCTGGTATACATGAGTTCAATCCACCAATCAATCACCCACTTAGCCACAGACACACCCAAAACACTAAATCAACTATTGCACTATTTCCTTATAGAAATTTGATTCTTATACAGACTTCGAATCACTAATCATTCTCTTGTCAGCGATGATCATGAGGTTTTATTCCAGTCTGGATTGCAAACTTATGCCCTCTATGTCCTCTCATGTACTCTGCTTGAACTTCCTGGGTTGAACTTTTGAATCTGATAAAAAAACCCATATATTATAATATTTATTCAGATTACAGCCCCAGTTTGGCTGCTAATGGTGATTACCGCAAGTTAATCACCAGCATGTGATTATATTTGTCCTCACAACAACAAGTTATTATTTCACCTCACAGTTCGTGTTTCTAATCACCATCTTGTGATGTTCATTTACCAGTTCCACTCATCAGCTTCCATGGTGGCAGCTTCGCATGGCACAAGTGTTGACTTCAGCCTATCTGCAGGGCACTGACTCATTCTGACATCATGCCGTTCACACATCCGCCTGATGGCAACCATATCGCTGCTTCCACCTGAGTGCTTTCTTCTCCATCTGTCAGCAATCGTCTGCCTGAACACCCAAACGCAGCCCATTGTTCAGCAATTGGCCACACATGCCAGCAATCTGCCTGTCATTATCCAAACACATCAGTTCTATCTCGTTTCGTTAGCTGAGATGCTAATCGCCTGTTTACACCTGCTCAGGATCTATAATCATGACATTGAGTTCCTGACTGGCTCAAAAGTTAAAGGAAAAGTTCTTCTTTACCTTTAGTTTGTGGTAGAGAGGTGCAGAACAAAACAGAAGTTTGAAACCAAAATATAAAAAATAAAAAAAAATTAAAAATACAACTACAAATAAAATACACAATGAAAATTCAGAAAAACACAACAAATGCAAAACCAAAATAAAAATTAAGAAAACACACCATTTCAAAAAAACTAAACCAACAATTAAAAAACACAACAACAAATTTGAAACCAAAATAGCAATAAATAAAAAAACACAAGTTTGAAACCACTGGACAATGTGGTTGTACTTTTGCAGAAATAAAAGTTGTGCATTAAACACGTTGATGTTATTAGCATCGAGGAAACGTAATGATGCAGATCTCAACTGAAACTGCATGAGTTTCAAGGATGATATAATGGTGATATAAGTATGGAATTTGATCAGTTTTATATAACAGCTGCATAATGTATTTACATTGTTTTAGTCACATTACACGGTTGAATGCCACAATATCCCTTTCCTCGCTCAAGTTATTTTGTTTTTGCTTCTCACTTTGAACACGATCCTTTCTCCCTCTGTGATTGCGACAAAAATGTTTGATAAATTTACACTCAAATTTATTGCATTATTATTTTATTAGCATTATTTTGTGATTATTTTTCTGAAATATCACCAAACAAGCAAGTAAACAAGCTTTACTGAGTATTGTGTAAACTGAACTTTTAAGATTTTTTATAGGAGTCTTTGAAGCTGTATTATTATTTTGTTGTGGTTTGATATGTTTTAAAAGGTCAATTTAAAAGCAAAACTATTTATTAATGTTGCTATTATTAAGTATTGAAGTCTATATACACCTACCTTCCCTCTCCTCATTCCTGTACAAGCCTTACATTAATTAAATTCAGCTGGATTCTGAAATTTAACACAACTCTAATAAACTCTATATTTATGTTAAGGACTGTTCCAGAGGTTAATGCAGTAACTTGTCATAAAGCACACATCAAACCATCCATACCAAATTGTTCATTTTCCCACATCTTACTGCAATAGCTAAACTTTTTTTCTTCCCTCATAAGACCAAAACATTGTTTTTAAAGCCAAATAAGTACTAAGGAAAGTATATTCATAAAAGACGCATTCCATCTGGGAATGTTTTTGCAAGAGGACACATTAACATTTTTTTATTTCAAGCACCAAGCAGAGAGGGAGAGAGAGAAAAAAAGCAATTGGGGTAGCGCTCCAGAAGAACTGGGAAACACCATCATAAACAAATACCCTTGAGAAACTGCCATGGAAAAATCCCAATGCACTGTAAACACTCAGAGGACTCCCTTGCTTGTTAGCCAGGACATTGTTAAAATTGTGGGCATAAACAACTCTTTTATACAGGTACGATGGTAAGTTTATGTAATATGTTCTCTGAACTTTGGAGTTGGTAACATTTTATTTGATGATGGCTCAACTGTTTCCAATATTTTTTCTCCAAAAGGAGCTTTTTTGATAACAGTCCAGTGGGTTAGTTTCAAATAGAATTCATTATACCACATCAGTTAATCTGTGACTGAGGTCAATGTACAGAAAACTTGCCCCTGGGTAATATGCTCATAAACAATGAGTCAGAGCTGCCAAAACATTGTTCTGTTCAGACCTGCCCTTTCACCCTGACATCATGATCCTATATGCTCTCTGTGCCAAGTCACCCAAAATATCTCAAGAATCACTTCCTTTTAGCTTCTGAATAAGTGAAAGCTTTAGGGCCCTATTACTGACATTGCAAGAACGTCACAATGGAAATTATGACGAAGCGTTAAAGAGACAGCTCACTTTAATGCCTAATACCACCGGGATCATCTTTGCTCACGTTTAGTGCTGACGTTTAAAGATCTTGTGGCTAAACGACGGGTGCCAATTAAACCAGACATCTATTGCGCAAAACAATGACTACGTTTCTTGAGTTTTCAGATAAACATTTGTCGTATTTGAATAATTTAAGTTGCAAAGCTAACAATTTGTAAACTCTTTGAGGAACCTTGCCAACTGAACTTTACATGCTTATTTTAATATTCTGCTCATCTGTGATTGAACAGAGATCTGAAGAGGTCTTGAGAAGCACAGCTCTAAATGTACCTGATATCATGAGGACATACTCATTGCAGGAAGCTGTGGAAAAATAAGGTAATAACTGGGCCAGTAACATCATTATCCTTTTCAACATTTCATCTGGATTGGGTGGCTTGAAATGGTGACTGTTTGGAAGATTTTTGCACTGTTAAGCATAACCAATTCCACCTTGAATTCCTTGCTTGGTGCTTGATAAACCTCTAAGTCTTTGGAAGAGTGACATAAGGTAACTTAATGGTTACTTTTGTAACTTTGCAGTTAATACACATATGGTTTCAGTGAAAGACCTATGGAAAAATGTGCTTTGAACCGCTGGGGAAAGGTCTTTTAGAGGGACAGTATGTAGGAATGCTTACTCTACTACTTCTGTTCGGGTGAGAGGAGCCACCCGCCACCAAAAGCAGGAGAGTATCTCCAGGGGCAAAATAATGGACAAATCACTAAGGAACGGTGCAAGCCAAGCAGGACATCTCTTCATACATCTCAGACAGTGCTGCCACCACCTAGCATGGCAGAAGAGAAGGAATCAACAATCAGTTTATAGGGTTTGGACCAACCCGCTGCCTTGCAGATTTCTGCCATCGGAGTACCTCTTGTCAGCGCCCAGGAGGCCGCAATTTCTCAAGGGGACGTTGGACGCTGTGTTTGCGGTAGAGGTTGCCTCCACTAGCCAGAATGGGCCAGTCTCTGCTTGGAGACAGTCTTCCATATCGTCTGCTGTCCTCCAAGCATTCAAGAGCAGATGAGAACTTCAAAGGTTCGGGGTCCTTCTACATAGAACCTCAGTGCTCGAACTGGGGTTGGTGGAAGGAACCTTGGGCACATATTCAGGCCTGGGCTTAAGAAAACATGAGCATCACCAGACCTGAACTTAAGCAGGTCTCGCCGACCGAAAGTGCCTTTAGATCCCTCCCCCTACTACTCAAGGCAATCAGGAGCGCTACTTTAGTTGACAAAAGGCTCGAATGGATGCCCTTAACATCCTCTTGGGACAATAGAAGGTTCCAGGAGGGAACAAAGGACAGCCTAGAGGGTCTAACCCTTCTGGCCCCTCTTTCAACTGAAAGTGACATCCAGAATCGCCGCGGTGTAACCTTCAGGGTGGATAGAGACAGTCCTTGATCCAGTCCTCTTGGAGGAAGGTTAGCACGAGTTCAACGGGGGCAGGTGCTTGGATCTACTTGGCGAGAGTGACACCACAAGCTCTGACAAGACGCAGTTATTGGACCATGGACGGGGTCTTCCGCATCTTAAGGTACCAGACCTGGAATTCCAGAGGACTGAGCGCAGGTGCTTATGCCCACATCCCTGGGTCAGACTGTCCGACCGCAAAGGAACTGTCTCAAGGTAGCAGAGTACATATAACCTAGGTTGATCAGGCCAATTAGGTGACACATTAGAACATCCCCATCCCTGATCTTGCACAGGAGGAGTGCAAGGAGGCTCGATGGGGGAAATGCATGTAGGCATTTCTTCCTGGGCCAGCAATGTGCCAATGCATCTATCATGAAAGGAGCCTGGGACAGTTTGTAGAACAGCTGGGAATGAGCATTCTCTGGGGTGGCAAACAGGTCTACGTCCGTCACAGAAAACACTCCCAGATCTGCTGGATTGCCAGGGGATGGAGTCACCATTCTTCTGACTGGGATTTCCACCGAGATCTGCGGAATACTTCAACCTGTGGGGAGAATGGACTGCAACTAGGAACAGCCTAGACAACGGGGTGAGCGTAACCTTTCTTGTCGATGACTTGTGATGACCCTGCAGCATTCTCCTGAAGTGTTTTACCACTAGGAACACTGCATAGAGCTCTAGGCGATTATGCTCCAGGAAGCGTACTTCTCGGTCCAAAACCCTGAGATTTTGTGCTTCTGGCATACAGCACCACACCCGGTCTTGGAAACTTGGTAGTCACTACTACGCACCTGGTAAGTCCTCCAGGGGGATGCCAGCACGGAGGAGCCTGATGTTCTTCCAAGACGGAGATGGAGGCAGCAATATCACATGCTCTTCATTTGCCCCAATACCATTCTCGAGATGGAACTCATAAAAAGAGCCAAGTTGGAGTAGTCTTATATGTGGATGGGGGGGTCTCTGGCACAGGGCTGATAATGCGAAGACTGAGGAGGTTTCTCCCGCATTGAGCAAGTGGTGTGATAGCTGACTTAAGGGGACTTGTCACATCTCCTCCTACACAGCGTCATAAGTTCTCACAGACCCTCCACCTACTTCCTGATCATACAGACCAGAAACATAGGGTCTAACAGTGGCCATCTGGGACCACAGGTACGTTGAGAAGATGTTTCTCATCGTGTGACTACACTTCAGCCTGGGTCAACAAAGATGGCGGCTGTGGACTACCAATGTGGACATCGTGAGATCAACAAGCTTGCCTCAACTTTTACAGCAATAAGCGCAAAAGCCAGTAGCAGCTCTCAGGGCATCCGTAAGACCTGTGTGACAACTCCCTTTCTATCTTTCAGGCCTAGGCTTGCAATACTTGAAAGATTGCCATGGCATGCAGGGCAGCAGCAGCTTGACCCCCAGCAGTGTAAGCTCTCGAAGTCAGGTCATCTCAACACATTCTGATCCTATGCCTGCTGCGTCGGTATGTTATGCCCAAAACAACTGATACATCTATCAAGCTATCCGTCAGTGCAATAGATTCACCACAACCACAGATTGACACTGTCAACATGTTTGGAAACATGCTACAAACAGTCGACCAGCAACAATTCCTCTACTAGCAAAGAGGAGTCTTACTTGATTTGATGATAAGGCAATTTACTCTGATCAACCCTAAAACGTACTGAGTAGCTTAGATTAGTAAATGGGGCAAAGCATTGTGCACAAGGAACAAAAATCAATAGGTTAAGTCTCAAATGGGTATTGAAATACACTGCAAACAGGGCCAATGTATTCGAGATTCCTGTTAACTGTAGGGGCAGGTTTTAACCAGGCAAGTTCAAATTCCAAGACAAAACCATAATGAATTAACATGATACAAAGAATCTTAATTAATGAAAATGTAATTCAAGATAATCCATAACTACACAACTAAAAACATTTTCAATAAAGCTAGGTAATTTTGTTCATCACTCAATTAGGCACCAATTTCATGGATGCCAAATCTCAATGCATAACCAATGACCCTGAATAAGTTTCGGGGTATAAAGAGATGGACAATATGACATCATTGGCAGTGATTCTTGGTGTTGTGACACAAATGTTCTCAGATCAGTGTTCATTTGGGTTTCAACACTACAGAGGCTCCTTCATCTCTGTGCTTTTCAGGGTTTAAGTGGCTCAACATGAGCCCAATGCTGAAGTCACATCCTCACTTCAATGGAAAACCTTCTCATACTTTTCTTTCTTCACTCTTTCTTGATGGGGGAAAGGTATATTGATATCCTGATGTGACGTGAACGACAATTCATGTTGGCATATGGAGATTTAATGCTGGCACAGGTCAAAATGTTGAAGAGCTGGGCTACTTTCTTAACTGCAGAAATTATACCAATCATCAAAAAACCTGGTACAGACCCGACTGATTTTAATAACCTGCGCCCCATATCTAATCTCCCTTTTCTATCTAAAGTGCTAGAAAAAATTGTTGCATCCCAACTTGACTCTCACCTCACCAATAATAATCTGTATGAAACATTTCAATCTGGCTTCAGAACCCTCCACAGTACTGAAACAGCTTTAATTAAAATCACGAATGATCTACTACTCGCCGCTGACAATGGCCTTTTATCTATACTAATTTTAATGGATTTAAGTGCAGCTTTTGACACAATTAATCACACCATCCTCATTGACAGACTTATCGCAAGTGGCATCTCACATAGACCTCTCAACTGGTTAATTTCTTATCTATCGTCCCACTTTCAATTCATCAAACTTGGTTCATACTCTTCCCAGCACTACCCTCTTTCCTCAGGTGTTCCCCAAGGCTCTGTCCTTGGCCCTCTTCTATTCATTATATATCTCCTTCCCCTGGGTCATATTTTCAGAAAACATAACATACACTTTCACTGTTATGCGGATGACACCCAGCTCTATATCTCCTCCAAACCATCCGACATCCTCCCACCTTCCTCCCTCACCCATTGTCTTCAGGAAATCAAATCCTGGTTTTCCTTAAATTTTCTAAAACTTAACAGCAATAAAACTGAGGTTCTATTAATTGGCACTAAAACTGCATTAAACAAAACTGACAGCTTTTCAATCATGGTAGATAATTCCTCCATCACACCCTCCCCTCAGGTAATGAGCCTGGGTGTCATCCTAGACAATACTCTCTCATTCCAATCACACATCAATAAAATCACACGCACTGCTTACTTCCACCTCAGAAATATCAACTGTCTCCGTCCTTCACTCACCCCTCACACAGCTGCCATCCTTGTCAATAGCCTTGTCACCTCACGTCTTGACTACTGCAATTCCCTACTGTATGGTCTTCCTAAAACACTACTCATAAACTACAACTTTTACAAAACTCTGCTGCTAGGATCATCACCAAAACTCCCTCTACTCACCACATCTCCCCGGTCCTGCAGCAGCTTCACTGGCTCCCAGTTCAATATCGCATCCAGTACAAACTCCTACTCATTACATTCAAGTCCATCCATAACCAGGCACCTACTTATCTCACTGAACTTCTTCATGTCACCACACACACCCGCTCACTGAGGTCTTCCTCTTCAATCCACCTCACAGTTCCTCCTGTTCGCCTCAGCACCATGGGGAGCAGGGCCTTCAGCCGCTCTGCTCCTCATCTTTGGAACTCACTCCCCCCTGACATTAGAAACCTTGACACTTTGTCAATTTTTAAATCCAAACTTAAGACCCATCTCTTCAAGATTGCATACTCCATTTAATCTTGTTTTTTTTTTTTTTTTATATTATATTGTCTTTTGTCCTTGTCTTGTTCATATATTGCCTGGTTGACTCTGTACGGTGCCCTTGAGTGTCAAGAAAGGCGCCTTGAAATAAAATGTATTATTATTATTATTACTTTTTACAAAAGCATATTGCATTCACCAAAAAAATGTTTTTTATCATATATTGTATTTATTAGATATGCATTTCAAAATTATGATGTACTAAGTTATAATTTACATTTATGCATTTGTAAGACACTTTTTTCCAAAGCGACTTACAGAATTGGAGGGACAATATGCAATTTGTTACACCATCAAAGTCTATCTCAGCTTGCTCAAATTGAAATTGTATCAACTGATCAATAAACTATAGCAGGAAGAAAATAAAGACAGAAAAAGAAAGTTTTTTTTTTCATTATAAGCTGTACCATAATTTTTTTGTTTTTTTTGTTCATGACTTCAGTAAAGTTGGCTGTAGAGTAAAAGAATAATTTTTGTAGCTCATTAACTCAATATCCAAATGCATTACTAGATAAAACACCCAATAACGTCACTATAACGCACTTCATTGACCCTAAATTCAGCTTATCCATCGCCATTGTATAACTCTTTTGACACAGAATATGAAGTCTTTGAGAATATTTTTTTTTCAAGCCTTTGGGAAACAGGGGCTCATATCCTGTTTCCCAAACGCATCACAAACTGCTTAAGTAAACTGTTCTACCATGATTATTAGTGATAAAATAAATTATGTTCAATAAGATGCATAGTGGTACCTCAAGATACAAATGCTTCACGTTACAGAAGATCCAAGATACAAAAGGCCACTTGAAATATATTTTGTTTATTGATACGAAAAAAACAATCAATTTAAGAAAAACAGGTACAGGAAATACATTCAAGTACATATTCGGCATTTGAAATTCGAACGGGCATCATATGACTGGTGGTCAATTCCAGCCCTGATGCTGTGTGTTTGTGAGTAGCATCCTGCTACTAGGGTTATTATTTTATTTTTTTTTTTCATAGGTAGGCGTCACGGTGCCGCAGTGGGTAGCACGGTCATCTCACAGTAAGAAAATCGCTGGTTCGAGCCTCGGCTGGGTCAGTTGGCATTTCTGTGTGGCGTTTGCATGTTCTCCACGTTTTCTCCGGGTGCTCCGGTTTCCCCACAAGTACAAAGACATGCGGTATAAGTGAATTGAGTAAGAACGATTGTCCATAGTGGTAAAGTGTGAATGAGTGTGTGTGTGTAAATGTTTCCCAGCGATGGGTTGCGGCTGGAAGGACATCCGCCGCATATGACATATTCATTTCATTCATTCCGCTGTGGCGACCCCGAAAGGGAAGAAAGCCGACATGAAGATGAATGAATGAATGATTTTCATAGTTTTATTATTATTATTTAGATTTATAATGTGTACTTCTAAGGATTGAAGAATCCTACTTTATTTTTCTTTGGTTTTCCATGTTATTTTCCAATTTTTATGTTTCTGTGTGGCTTGGAAAGGATTAGGCATTTTACATGTAAAACTAAGCTTTGACATAAGAAAAAGTCAGCATATGAAATCCATCCTGGAACGGATTCATTTCGTATCTTAAGGTATCACTGTACTTGTGTTTATTAAATGTTTATTCAGTTG
The DNA here is from genome assembly GCA_900490495.1 of Danionella dracula. Lineage (NCBI taxonomy): Eukaryota > Metazoa > Chordata > Actinopteri > Cypriniformes > Danionidae > Danionella > Danionella dracula. The sequence continues at coordinate 19,259,225 of UELW01000778.1, forward strand.
AACATGAATTTTCAAACATAGACATACACAGGAGGTCATGATGAACTATTAAATTAAATGACGTCATAACAAAATCACACAACGTACCCTACCTAAAACGAAGGAGTGAAGTTCCCAGCTGGCACTGATGAGGTGTACAGTAACTCTGAGGTAGTTATAGTTGGTGACAGAAGTCCTTGTTAGTGCTACTCACCTCATCTCATATTATAGTTTGCCTTGCAGGTAGTTTGTAAGGTGGGTCACCTGTGGCCACCTGGAAAGCAGACTCAAGTCCATCATCTTCAACCACGCCGATGGGCCAGCAGCTGGTGGCAATCCCCTGAGTGAGGAGATTAGATAGCTTGGTAGATAGAGCAGTGCTGCCGAGGCCTTGGTTGCACACAAACAAAATAAATTGATGATGACTCTTCTACTGCCCCACTTCAGGTACTTGACACTGGAAGATTTCTTAGATAAAATTAAACAACCTGAGAGACACACTTAGTCTTGTCGAGGTTTCCACTGGAAAGCTTCCCTAAAGCAAACCTGGCGGCTTCGTAGCTGCATCCATTTTAGCATGTCATGTTTGATATGGTAATTTCGAAGTAGGCGTACACAAAGGTTGGAAGTCTCTGTATACATTCGTGATAAAATATCAAGTTGAAAGTCATCATAGCTTGCATAGCATGGACTCATCCCTAACCCAACTTTCAGGATAGATTTGCTGCAGTTTTTTTTTTTGCCTGATAAGAGTCTAATGTTAACACTAATAATGATCCACCGACCACTGCTAATATTTATCACTCTGGGTAAAAAATATTTAAGCTGAGGCTAGTTAAGATCTATAAGATTGGCTAGTAAGATTTATAACTAAATAACTAAAAATGAGCTGCAGATCATTAATAGATTGAAATCTGTTCTGTCAGTAACTGTATGATTTGTATCGAAGAAGAAAAAACTAAGCATGTAGGATATAGGAAGAGGTAGAAAGGAAGTCAAATGCAATGTGAAGGCCAAATTGTCATTATAAGTATGCATCAGTTTACAAATAAAACACAAGAGTAAACATGTTTTGATATTTTAAATATTAAAATGTTGAAATGTAAAATTTTTATATCTATTTAAACTGACCTTTATCAATGGGTAAAGGTTTTAAAAACAGTCATGACACTGTTAAACACTTAAGTTTCAAGCAATTACTATCATTGAATTGTAATGCTGACACCTTTAATTAAATGACATCATCTACAGAGTGATACAATCAAACTGTTAGCACACAGTGATCTCATGGATCAGAGAGAGAGAAACAGCTGCCGAGGAAACTATAGTGAACCTACTCAACGAGTGTTTGGAGCTTTAAGTGTTTTAGGGAGGAAATAAATAGCCCACACGGCACGTTTACGCTCTGGGGCATTTAACACTGTGGTCTCCTACTGCCAACATCAAAGTCTATTGTGCCCTATCTTCTATTTTCTTCATAGGGTCTGCAAAAAAATACAAAAACACATTACTCAAGAAAGCACCTCCCCTACGCTTCTGTACTTGTGTTTTTTTTTTTTGTAGAAAACTTCGTAATGCTATTATCATGACTAAGTCACATTTTGTTAACATGGCTGTTTAAATAGTAAAATAATATATCGCCAGGTCATTTCACTGTCAGTCACTTCAGCACTTTTTTGCTCATCATCTCTCATCTGTATGAGCTCCTTAAATCAGTTGTCTGGTTGGGCGTGCATGAATCAAGTCCACGAGTCCACATGGAAGAGAAGTGTGACAGAGCCTAAAGTGGCTGCAAAGGTGAGCCAAATTTTAGTATTACTATCTGTAAAACATTTACATGTAAAACCCCAAAACATGTATAGTGGGATAAATTTAACGGAAAACCTATAGTTTAATGACTTTTTGGTATATTTGACTTTTTGAATATTTTGATCATATTACAAATAACCAAGTAATTGTTTTCAAATGGGAAGAACTAACAATTCAGATACACAAAAAATTACTTTAAACAAAAATTATTTCTTTAAGTCATTATCTACGATTTAGGTTTAATACTTGTATATGCAGATGGTGTTTTTTCATCTGTCATTGTAATGAAAAGTTTTTTGAAAAAAAACTGAGAAAATGTTTGGGTTTGTTTTTTTATGATTATAAATTATAAGTTATTCTTGATTAATGGTTGCTATACAAGTCTAACTCAAGCTCATCTGAGGCACACATAATAAATTACATAAAGTATGTTATCAGAGCTGCTCCATTCAGATATGTGGGAAAGGAAAGAAGAAAAAGTCTGGTGATTTGTGTTTAGATTCAGAATTGTTTTAATAATTAATTTGCTGAATGTATTGATACCATTTTTACTTCTATTTGAAGACAACATTCCATTTGGTTGTCCATTGGAAATCCTTTAAAATCACAACTTAAAAGACCCAGTTCACATTTAATTCAGACATTTAAATCCAGAACAGTACTTCATGCTGAAAGATTCATTATTTTTATGGCAGTCTTTAAGAGTTTCCAGGGTAATATTTATCAAATAAGATCAATCTTGCCCATCTACTTGGAAAATCTCAATATTATAGATTCTTGAGAAAAAGTCAGATTATCTGTTTAATCACTTAAGGCGATCATTGAGTGAGAATGTGGGAATTAAATTTAACTATTTATAGTACCGAAAAGGGAAATGAGGTCTTTCATCTTCTGTATTTATGGGTTTAATCATAAAGAGGATAAATAATCTAATCTTCTATACTCTCACTTCTACAAATCTCAATATTTTCTTTACAATATAACTTTCTTTATAATAAAGCTAAATTTAGCTTAAAGTTTTACATAAAATTAATTTAATAGACTAATTGATAGACTGTGATGATGGGTAGTAGTACGGTTTAAAATGGTACTTGATTTTAGCTCTGGCATGTATTTGTTGACAGCATTAGCTCTGACATGGAGTCTGAGGTGGCACTGACTCTGGCGGTATTGTTTGGAGGCTACAGTGATTCTTGATTATTCTTCCTCTTGTCTCCACGGCAGATAACGTAAACAGAGTTGCTCATCACATCAGAGTCACATTAACACCCAGACCAAATAAAGAGAAAAATATGTTATGTGTTTGAAGCTTACAAAAACCTGATTGTTGTCTCACAACAAGAAGGCAACTAATTCGAGACTCGACTGGGTCAACTGGCATTTCTATGTGGAGTTTGCATGTTGTTATGGAAATTATAAACTCTCTCTCGTAGAAATCACTCCAAAGGCAAGGTACAGAACAGCAGCACGACGGCAACTTTATTTTGCGATTCTCATTTAAACAAACTCTGAAATCATCCCCTATTAAAGCTGAAAGATCTAGTAGTGAAGGAAGAAAGCCATAAAGAGAGAGCAAAGGTCTCCGGGCACGCTAATTTATTCCCTCACAAGGGACGGGCCCATCACTGCCCGGAGACCCCGCCTACTCCACCAGTCACTTCCCTCACAGGCAGGCAAAGACATTAAACACACATTCAATATGATTAATGAAATGCTAATAAAAATACTCACTACTCATTATTATTAATACCCAATAAAATGATTTTAAGTTTCTATCACAATTTTCTCCCTGTGATAGCGAGGGTTTACTCCAGGAGATCCAGTTTTCCCCACCAGCCCAAAAGACTTCCAGTAAAGGTGAATTGGGTAAAACAAAAATTGTCCATAGTACATGTGTGAATGAGTGTGTGTTGATCTTTTTAGGTGATGGGTTGCGGCTAGAAGAGTGTCTGTTGTATAAAACATGTGCCAGATGAGTTGGCGGCTCATTCCGCTGTGGCAAACTAAGCTGAATGATGGATGGATCTTTCTACCATTAACCTTTGTGTAGAGAGTAGTACAGTTCAGAATGGGAGAATTTATATCCTCCAGTTGCTGCACACTGGCGGTTGACTAAGAGGAACTCTCTTCAAGATGAAAAACACTACATAAAAGGCATTACGTAAATAATTACATCATTTGAAAAATAGTTTTTCCTGGTATTTTTAAAGAGCGTTAAGGAGGAATGGACTAACAGGATGGTGGGCTTGTAGCACCAGGGAGCTTGGATGAGGTAGAAGGCCTTGTCTGAAATCTGGCAAGCAGAACAACACAGCATCAATTTCTGAGTTCAAGGTACACTATGTCCTGCCTACCCCAGCCAATCAAAATCTGTGTGGCAAAGGTGACTCTTCAGCTTGTGCCCTGTGCTTCAGAAAAGGTTCTGTGGACCACATCTTAACTTGCTGCCCAAAAACCATTGGGGAAGGCTATGGTTGGTGGCACGATAAGGTCATAATCACAAAGAAGGTGATAACCAAAGCCATCTCCAGAGCTGTGGCCAAAAACAACAACAACAACAACCACCAGAGGTGGGTAGTAACTAATTACATTTACTTGAGTACGTTTTTATGGTAACTAGTCATGTTTAAGTACTTTTAAAAATGTGTACTTTTACTCAAGTGAATACTGAAAAAATATCTGTACTTTTAATACTGTTTAAGTTACAACTGAGCTACATCTTGATTACATTTTAGCTCCCATTACTAATATAAATGAATGTAAATCTATAATCTATAAATATAATATCTAAATATAAATCTATAATGTTTAAATACTGCAAATAACTTTAGACTCTAAACTTTAGAAGCTATTTTTGACATTAGCAAGTCTTGTGAGATGTTGAAGAGCCTGATGCACAAGAGTTTGCAGCTACCTGAGTCAAGTTCAAGACAGTCCTCGCTGCACACTGTTGTGCGCTGATGTCATGAACGCACAGGCTTCATGCATGCAGACATAGGTTGCATGTATTGTATTTGTAATGTAGGTTGGATTATAGTTTGCAATCAACTATACATTGTTTTCCACTTAGGAAAAAAACCCTAAACTAATACATAGGAAATACTATGTAATAGCTAGCGTTTTTTTATTCTTTGCACCAATGCTATTTGGGTACAAGCCAGGAACTAATTAAACCTGGCTTTGTTCCCTGAGCGAGAGCGTATGATGACCCAAAATATTTGGTGATTTCAGGAACATATAATTTTACTTAACATGAACATTTGCTACATGTTCATGTTAAGTTAAATAGTATTGTTCTAAATAGGTATGCTTCAATTGCCATATCAATATGAAACTGTTCTGATACATGACAAGGTTGACGAAAAGTTAAACGCAGTCTCAGTGCTGCCATTGAGTGAAGCAAATGAGCCATGAAAAAAAAATGAAAACTGAAGCAGACCACAAGTCCTTCACATGCTGAGAAGAAAATCATTTCAGTCAGAAACAAACAACTGAAAATTGCTTGTTTCAATCTATATGGTAAAAAGGACATCACAACAGAGATAACAGAAGCACGATGACGCAAGCTTTTTGTTCCAATGACTCACAAGATGCCATAAAACATCAATAAAAAATAACTGAATGTTGAAACCAATATAAAACCAAAATAAACCTGCCAAAACAGAATAGCTGGTCTCACTGATGTGTCAAGTTAAAATTCAAAAACATGATGAAAGCTATAAAGGACAGAACACATGCCCAAACCTTTGTGAAAGAGCACAGAAAGGTAATGATTTAAACTATACTACACCAACTAACCTGAGGAACTAAAACACAACAGGTTGTCAAGAAGGGTGCCACCTTATGTCAGAAACATGTAAAGATGGCTGTCACCACATCAGAATCTGGCTGTTACATAACAAAGTCATGTCAAAAGGATTGTTGCCAACTTGGCAGTGGGTCCAGTCAAGATAGCTATTCACAGGCCAGCATATCAAGCCAAGATTACTGACATAGTTGTTAATCTATAATCACACTTCAGGATACATTAATGGCTCACCATTGAGGTCAAATATGGGGATAAGCACCTCAAGTGATAAAGACAGGTCTTACTGTCTTACCTCACTGGTAGATCTTTCCATGTAGGGTGGAATGATTAGGTATCCATCAAACCTTAGTCCTCTTCGCTTTTTTATCTACACCACTTCCTTGTGACCCATCATCCACAAACATGCTAGGGTGATGACACACATATCTATCACTCTTGTCCATTTCCTGTCAGTAACCACCAGATTGTCAGAATGTCTGAAATGAATCTCTGAATGAATGAATAACCATTATGGCTCAATCTTATGGTTCAATATGGCTAATGGTAATGGTAGCTTCTGGTAGACCCTGCCATTACTGCTGTTCAGCACAACCTCACCATTTAGCAGGGATCCTCAAAAATCATCATTAAAGGATCCTCAATAAGTATGAACAGCTGACCTTCCAAGCCTAAATTACCAAGATACCACAAGCTTGTAGATTTTCACTGCACAACATCATAAAGATCTTAACAGAGCATGCAACTCAACACCTGGTTCTCTCAATCTATCTAAACTGAACTTCCCAACTGAAATGCTCTTATAGCAGGACTTCACACCCTTGCCAAGTCAGCTATGTCTTCACCATTTCCTTACCAGATTCAGATCATACCACATCCTTGTCAGTGTTTAAAGTCGTTGCCACTGCCATAGTCACATTCAACTAAGAGCTAGAATGCACCTTGCTTGTGGCATCGCCAGATTACTCACCAGACTCAGCATACCATGGCAACACTAGTGTAAGAATCAGAGTCTGCCTTGTACTAGCCAGTGTCATGTCCAGACTAGAGCCAAAACCAGTCGAGAGCTGAAATTAGGCTTTATAAATTGAGCCTGACCCAAGCCCAACAAAAGTCAATCTGAGACTGAACCTGTTCAGGCCATTTTAAAAGCCTGAACCAATCAATCAATCAATATGTAAATAATATGCATGGACCTTCTCCTCCTTTAAGCTCTTATGCATCTATTTCAGCTGCCATAGAATGCAAGCCTGTCAGTCTGTGCTGATTTAAAGTTAAAACAGGTGAGGTCAGGTTCAGAACTTCAGCTCAATTTCAGCACCACATCAAGTGTCCACCAGATTCCTACCTCATGGGGGTCTTGCTGTAATAATTTACATTAGAGACATCTGTAATATCCATCCATCCATCTTCATGTTGGCTAAATCATGTTGGCCACAGCAGAATGAACCACCAACTCCTCTGGCACATGTTTAATACAGCGGATGCCCTTCCAGCTGCAACCCATCGCTGGGAAACATTCACACACACTCATTCACAATTTAACACTATGGACAATCATTCTTACCCAATTCACTTGTACCGCATGTCTTTGGACGTGTGGGGAAAACCCATGCGATCGGAGAAAACCCATGCGATTACAGGGAGAACATGGAAACTCCACACAGAAATTCAAACCAACCCAGCCGAGGCTCGAACCAGCGATCTTCTTGTTCTGAGACGACCGTGCTACCCACTGCGCCACTGTGACGCTATCTTTGAACTACTAATTTACGTGAAAAGTCTTCAATAACTTTTCTGGATTTAGCCCTAGTTGCTTTTTTAAAAGATAGTCACTAAAAAGGTAAACACTTCTAAAATATAGCAATAGGCAGGCCTCGTTAAACACATGAAATATGGTATAGTTTTCTATGTAGCTATTGTGTTGGGAAGAGGTTTTTCATGTAGATATTTACATTTAATTGTCTATTTTTCAACTTATTTATTTAGTATTTTAAAAACTATTTTAATTCCAAACACTTTCACGGGCATTATTCAGATTATATGAACATCTGGACGAAAGAAATCATTAAAACCATTTGAAGTAAATCTAGTTTTGGATGTTACTGACACATCAGGTTTTAGGGTGAGAATTTCTTTTGATGAAAAAAGCTGAAACCAAAGTTGTTTTAGATCAAGGAGTTAAGAAGCAAGCTTTCTCACTGTGGTCAGCCATGATGTTGTTACTAGCCACAGCCACAGCAACCAGAGGAAATCACATCCAGGGTTAAAGCCCAGATGGTGAGAGGAACTCAAGAGATGCCAGATAAAACACTAACAATCTCCAACAGACTTGAATGTTTATTACAGATCACTGTATTTTCTCCTGGATGCTACTTCTTCTAAGAGAACAATATAATTCAGTTTTATCCTTCTCCTTATGTTGACTATTATTAAATAGATGATTGTGGTGCAGTGGAATAATTCAACTCTTCCATATTCTGGTCTTATATTTCATCTGTAATAATCATAAGGGACTGTGTCAAACCGCATATGGTCTAATTTCTAGTAGTTTCCATACTGAATCCCTTTTTACCAGCTGTCGATGTAAATATTTAGTTAGCGACATACTGGCCAATACCTCTTCTGGACAATCTGAATAATCCTGAGTCGTGGATTGTTCCAAAGGTGTGGCCCTCCTAAGTTACAAAAGGAACTTGAAGTATAAATTATTTTCTCTTGCTCGCTTTCTCCATTCATCCATTTATATTGCAGGCACTACAACATCAATTTGACCTCAAAATTAGTTGAAGATTGATCACCAACATTTGATTTTAAATTAAAATGGACATCAAATCAATAACACATTTATATGTAAATAGAGTGTATTTGTATATTTTTATGTAAATAATTGATAAAAAAAATGTTTCTTTATTTTTGTCATGTAGACTGTTTTATATTGCTCTTTATGATCTAAGAGGTTTGCTGCTCAAGCAGGCACAGGGATAACATTATAATTCTGCTACTGGCACTGGTGCAGCAAAGCCAGTGGTGTAATCTAAATAATTTATTTTATGTTAAATTAATACTAAAAGTCAGACAGGACCTTTAAAAAAATAGCACAGATGAATATAAGTGCTACAATCTGTGTCAAAATAAATATATTAGCTTACACAGATGATATAATGATAACCACAGAAACCCTGAAATATTTAAATTCGTCTGAAGACAAATGATACTGAACCAGAATCAAAGTAGAGGAGCTTTATAAACTGATGGATTAGGTTTGATTAAACTTACACATTTAAATATAATAAACTCAATAAACTCATGTGGAATAAACTCAATGAACAAATGTTGTATGCAGGCAGCAAAATGCTCTCATCAAAATCCATGTCACACAAAACAAAAATTAGACTATATAAATCAATAAAATTCCTAGTATTACTCTTTGGATCTGAAAAAGGAAGAGTGAAGAGAAAACACTGTTGTTTGAGAACAAAGTACTAAGAAAGAAGTCCTACCTGCAAACAAGAAGAATAGAAAATAAACACAATAGACAGATCAGGGACCTCTACAATATTGCAGGCGTAATAAGTGAAATAAAGTGTGGAAAGATCCATGGGCTAGACTCGAGAGTAGTGGAAGTGAAGGTGATGAAATCTAGTCCTGAAGGAAGAAACAAAGATTGTGTTATCACATAAACTTTGACATGGAGAGGATGAGGCTGCTGAGGAAGATGTAGAGAACTGATCGGACAGAAGGGGATTTGTTGGTGTGGCTAAATATCATAAATGACCCTAGTAGTAACAGTAAGAAAGTAAACTGATGCTGAAAAAAGTCACCTAATCAGTAGAATGAATGAAGCGGTTCAAAAATGGTAAAAATATAAAAAAAACACCTTTCCTATCTTGAGGAAAGATGGAGAGTAACCCATCTCATAAGTTTTAAATAATCCCCAGGTTTATACATGCTAAAATACCAATTTTTAATTGATCATGAATTACCTTTACATGAATGAATGCACACTTTTGTTTTGTCATTGCTTAGGGGCATACAGTCTGTGTGGGACAAAGGCTCCACAGCCTTTTCCTATTACAAATTCTCAGTTTCCTGCATTGTAATAAATTGGCCCGCTTTCAGACAGCTCTGTGTTATCTCACACACAAACGCTTCACTGAAAAGCTTGCTGAGTAGCAAGCTGTTGGCGAGAGATTGTGAGGACCGACACACATAGAGGATACCCAGGAAAGCCCTTTACGTCACCAACTGTGATTCGCAGTTGGAAAACTTTCTTTGACATTGTTAAGTATTTGTTAAATACATATGTATCACCAAAGGATAACTAAGTCTTAAGTATTCAGCCTTTTTGTTTCATATGATGTTCTGTCATAGTGTATGAAAATTCCTGAAAGTTTTTTTTTCTGCAAACAAGCTTGAATAATTTAATCATTGAATAGTACACTAAATAGCCTGGCCGTTAGGTGACAAGGGATGCAGAAGACAAATTGAAGATAATTAATTTCACTTAGAAGAAAGGGTTTATTGGGCACAAAAACAAGAAAGGTTCTTGTGTTGCTTTTAAATACATGTTTTAAATTCACTTAAGTTCTCTGAAGTACACATGCAGATTTGACGGGATTTTGCTTTTGTATGTGTCATAGTTTTTTTTTCTCTGACTTTTATGTCTTGTCAGTTTGTTTCAGCTCAATTGTAAATGTTCAGCTCTAATCAGACCAGTTATTTCAGGGCTTAAGTTCAGTGTGCGTATATGCCGGTGTTACTAACATCGAAGTATCATTTGTTTGACAGTTTCCACCAAAAATTTTAATTGTATTAGGGATTTATTCATTTGAAAGAAAGGCTACTGTGGGTTCTGCAGTTTGGATAATGCAATTCTGTATTTGACACCTGTGGAAGTTCAAATATTTCAACTTTGGAAGATATTCGTGGCAGACAAATGTTCTTGCTTCCACCTAGGGATGTTCCATGTGATTACCCACATTTAGTGTGAACACAAGCTGGAAGAACACTCCCTCTTGTGCATCTGTCTTGTGCTGTAGTATACCTCAGTGACCCACTCCATGCATCTAACAAAGTTATCTAGCGACGATTCAGGTTCATTTACTTTCTGCCTGCTGTTAATATTCCAACTGTCTTGTTTTTGTTTTATCATTTTTGAACTCTGGTGATTTCACAGGTACCTTTGGGGGATTTTTCTTTTACCTTTTTCTGTAAACAAGCATCTAATATCATTCATACTTGTTCTATGAATTTGAACTGTTATGTACATATCTAGGGTTAAACTGACAACTAGTGATATCTAATTCATGAAAGAATTATTCTTAAAGAAATACTCCCAACTGCAGAGCCAGATGTTGAAAAATAGTAGATTAGTTTGTTCGCTCTGGCAAGGTTTGAAACCAACATTCATTTGAGTTTACTGTGGTAGGTGATCCATAGTCTAATGTGTCAAGGAAAAACCGCATCCTGTACAGAACAGTTGATGGATGGTGAGTGCTGGGAAATGTAGTCCTTATGAGCGAAACCAAGGTGGCCACTATTGGATAATCCCCCAATGAATTTGCCAGAACTGACGTATATGACTCATGTGGTACAAACAAAAACTTCATATTCATCACTCTCATAGCTGTAAAGAACAGCCGATAGGAATCAAAATATCACTTTGATACACATACTGTGAATAAACTATTTCGACTATTATTTGGGTGATCAAAATGGGGAATCTGTGGACTTGAGTTCTTTATATGGAAGGCCTCAAGCTCAAACACTTCCTTGTTGGCTTCTTGAAAGAGAACATGTTGGGGCTGTCGTTTAGATTCTTGATGAAGTATGAAACAACCCCCATTTTTTGCAAAGATTTTGCTCAAAAACATCTTTTGCTTCCCTGCCTCATTTCTCTCTGCTCTTGTTTTCTCTTTGATCTTGAGTTTGGATTGAAGTTTTTAAAAACCATCGTATTGACCGATCTTCTGTCTATCATCTGTTTCTGGTTTTCCCGTTTAACTTGGGAGTGTATGTTTGGGTCTAACCTTCGCTCCATAAACATTACATTGAATGAGTGGAACATGATTCATTGAGCTAAGAAGCAGGTACATGGAAACCATCTGACAGAAAACAGAAGCTCAAACACTCTAATATTGTTGAGAGGGTTAAATGGAGACCACAGAAAAGAGCAATGAAAAAGATCTTTCTCAAGCTTTTGAAGCATTATATTTTCATACATTTTTGTATAATTACCATCATAACATTAAATTGTGTTCAGAACCACCTAGGCATTAGAAATAAATATGTCACAAATTTACTTGTTTTACAAGCTGCAAACATTGAAATATGGTAAAACAAATGAAATAAAACATGAGAAGAATAACGAAATTCACAGTATTGTATACTAAGAGTTTTTGTAGAAGAAATAGATGAACATGGAGTCACGTCTAATCCAAAAACTCGGATTTACCCAGAATGACATAGAGGCTGGAGTCATGGACTGCATGTTCATGCCAAGATCAGAAGTTGTGTGGTTTGAAAAACCAGCAAAGGGGAAATTTGAGGGACATTTTTATTTCTGTTCAGAAGTGTTCAACAGTTTTTCCATTTTTCGAATTGCCAGTGTGAACATGACTAGACTAAGATATTGTTGTGGTTCTTAAAAGCATTGTAAAAATTATACAACCAGGAATCCTGGGATTGTTACAGATAGAGCTTAAACACCCGCTCCATGAGCAGCTTGTAATGTAACTTAAAGGAGAGTCACTGAATCATTTGGCAGTCACAGTCAAATAACATAAAAGTACATTATAAAAAAATGAAAGCTTATCATGATATTGCATGCATGTTAAACTACTTTTAGAGACTCATTTTAGAAAATCGTAATAGTGGCTCTTTAAATGTAAGAAAATTTAAGCAAGACTGTTTGACTTTTTAACTTAAATGCAATTTTATGTTTTTGTCATACTAAAATGAACTTTTAAGACTATGTAGGTTTCACCATTTAAAATATTAATTGTGATTAATAAAAGTATCATCATAAATAATAAAACAACCCATCGTCTGTTTAAGCTATAGATGATATATCTCTTAAGAAAGCCTGACATACTTCAGTAAAAATGTCCACACATTAAACTAAACATACTGTGCACTGTTGTTCACCATAAAACAAAAGTCACTAAATCATTCTTTTGAATAATACATAATGCCATGACCATTATTATTCTCAGTTGTGAAAGCTCAAAATGCATATTCTCAACAGCAGTGTTTAAAAGAAAATTTCCTCTTGTTAAAACCCATTTAATTTCCAGGCTGCACTGACTGTACATGATGATATAAATTGCCCACACATGAGTGTTTCCACTCTTGAGATTTCACACGCTGATCAAGTGATGAAAACAAGAAAAGACAAAACTTGCTCAGAGTTTGTCGATTAAAAAAAACACAGTGATGACAAAATAATTTAATAATTAACTAGCTGGGACAGTCTTCAATGAAAAAAAGCCCAGAGGCACATTGGCATCAAGGAACAACATAAAAAGAAACAATCTAAATAACTGATTGGGAAGATGAAAAGAAGGAAGTGTTATGAGAAAATTATAGTTTAAACTTTTGCAGAATGGCGAGACAACCCTTGGGAAACCAAGCGATTAGGCAGGATTAAACCTGGTGAGGAAAAAACTGTGGCTTGGATCCAGAGAAACAAGAACTGAAGACAAACAAGAGATTCCGAGTCAGAGAAAGAAAGCCTGCAGTCAGCAGAAAGATAATTGACAGTTGCTTTCTACTCAGAAATTTATCTCTGTAAAAAAATCTTTTTAATACATCTGCATCCATCTATAAGCCAAAATGTTCAATATTTTGTTTTACTGTCTGACTTTCTGTTTATCTGCAATAAAAATATATCTATTTAGAAATATATCAATTTTTTTCTAATCACTATCCAGCCATGTACAGTGAGGTAATGAAGTATTGAAATGTCTGCTAATTGAAAGTTAAACTCAATGATGAGAGACAGAACAACACTAAACACAATTTTAAAATTGCATTTGAAAAGTTAATAAAAAGATTTCCCAACAAATTAAAAAAACTAAATTATCAAAAACAAATCTGTTTAAAGCAGTCAGGTGTCAAATACCAGCACTTTAGCATCAACTCAACTCATAATGTCTGCAGTAGGTGGAATCTTCCCAAAGAAACATTGTCACAGTCACACATGGTGGTGGGAACATTATGCATTGGGGTGTTTGTCTCATGATAAGAAAACAATTGCACATCAAAGGGAAGATGGATGCATGTACATCAAACCGTCGGAAATAAAATTTTTCTCTAGTTACCTTAGTGAGCTTTGATATGCGGTCCTAACTTTGTTACTTAATATAATAAAACATTTGACTAAAGACTTACTTAAAAAAGACTAACAATTTCTGAAAATTTAATAGCAAGCTGTGCGGTTTACTGGAGAGAAAACTTGCAAAAATACAACTCAGCACTTAGAGTCATGCTGGTAGTGGTTGAAGATTTATGTGAATTTTGAATACAGCATGCATTCTGTACTATATAGGAGATACAAAGGAGAAAAACAGAATTTAAAAGTCAGAGATTTCTTTTTACCCCTGCTAAGTGGGTGCAACAAGTCACTTCTGACTCCTTCACATTTCTGATGCAAACAGACATCCGTTTCATGTAATTTGGAACAAAATGTGCTGAAAAAAAATCATGCAACATTGAGACTGTGAAAGATGGACCATGTCATAGCTAGAGTTAAGTTAACGTTGAATGGTGTTTTGATTCAACTTACACTGTTAAATTTAACTCTGGGACCCAGAGTTCATTTCTCCCAGAGTTCATGTCGTCTGGCTCACATTATGCAGTTGCTTTCAGACAGGTCTTTACGTCTCATCGCTTCTCCTGGAGTTTGTGTTGTCCTGTTGATAGAGAGCTTGGGCAACTCCTCCTGTCACTCATGTCACCTTACAGATAAGTTTACCTTAGTGCTGTAGCAAGGCTGTGGAGTGCAACAGTTTCTGGTCACTTTTAGCACACAATGGTCCAGGATTCATCTTCCTTAGTGTTGAGACTCAGGGCATACCAAAGATCCAATATCTCTAAAATTGCCTGTGAATGCCTTAGTATGTTGCAGGAATGTCCATGCAGAGAGATGGCTTGGTTTCTTGCTTTTACCAAACTATAAATGCAATTTTTTTGGCCTGGAGAATATTCTGCCACCTATCAGATGTCCTCCTGTCTGCCATATAACTATGCAACAGATTTTCTTTCAAGCTTTATCCATCTGTTCATCGATATATCATTTTAAAATCTTGTTCATGATATGTCATGAGAGTGTTCTTTTGCATAAGATTTCGATGATAGACTGTAGAGATTATTAACTGTCAAAAACTTATCCAGACACAAGCTCCCAAAGCCTCAGGAGAAAGGAGATTTTTGGTGCATACAAACATGCACGCTGCAATAATTCACAACTAAATAAATTGGAATGATTATGTACAGGAATTGCTTAGCTAGTGTGTTTTGTAGTTTCTACTCATATTTCATTTTCATCAGTCATCACCTGATAGGAGCAAGGAAATAGCACAATCCAAGCAATTATTTTGACTAAAGAAAATGTTCAAAAATAAAATACCATTACAACCCAACTCCCCTTGGATCTACTACATGGTGGATTTTAGATATTAAACAACAAAAATTTACATTTAGTATCTTTTAAATCAAATTAAAACTGATTTTAGGTTTGTTGAGCTGCCACATTGTCTCAAGAAATCACGTTTTTATCAGGTCATCATGTATAACTGGTGACATGGATTAAAGTCGCTGTGGAGATATCCAGTCTTAAAAAGTTCAGAAAAGGTTCACTCTAAACTCCTGAAACCAACATTGTTTTGACTTGGCTCAATGTTAAAACTACGTCACTCCATTTCATTCTAGAGTTTCACTTTCAAGTCCACACGGACCTTTATGTCTTTATTATACAGCCAGACAGAGTGACCTCAGCCTCAGACGTCTACTTAACTCCTGTTTGTTTGCATATACTGAAAATATCTCTCAAGTGCACTAGTAAAAGCAAGTATATTTGCAGATATTTTTTTCTGAAGGATTGAAGGGCTTAAAACAAGCACATGACCGATAGCAGGTTTCAATACAGAGCTTCGTGAAACCAACTACAACCAGAATGGTGAAGTGCTGTTTCAACTTGTGTCTTAATTTAAAAACAATATGAAGACAGGTTCATAGTGGATAAAGTTTCCTATGTCAAGAAATGTCACAAAATGCAGTAATCTCATTTGAAACTTACACGCATGAAGATTTCATTGTGTGTATACTCGATAGAAAATAACTTAACATTGGCGGTTTGAATATGGGAAACTATTATATTTCATTTGCTAATTATTTGAAGGATCTGATTTGAAGAGCATAACATAGAATATTTTTTAAATGAAATTTAACAGAAACTGACCTAGAAAAAGAAAATTAAAATAAAAATGGTGTGTATGCCATGTAAAATATTTATTTTGCCATACTACGTGCTAAATGCTTTTAAATAAATATAAACATCAATAATAGAAGTAGTAGTATTGTTGTAATGGGAAGTTGAAACCTAGTATTTTGACTTTTATTAATTTATATAATTGTTTTATAGTCACATCGTACTATAAAGTTTATAATCCATTCATTGTCAAATCAATATATATATATATATATTAATTCCCATAAATCTTGAAATCAAAGTTCAAAGTAAAAAGATGACAATCCTTTAATAGCACTTGTACTCACCAAGTCACTGCGCTACGTCCCAATCTGTGCACTATTCACACATTTATGGGTGTGAATGAGAATTAGTTTTTCCCAAACCGTAGTGTACACAATAAAAAGTGTCCGAACAGTGTCCAGATGTCTACCCTTTCTAGTTAGATTCCGAAGGGAAGATCCATGAATGCTCAACCAGCTGATATTACCCACAATCCCCTACAATCGGGCGGAAGGATTCTCACATAAATAAACAATTTCAACATGGAGATTATTTTATGTATTATTAGAATATTTTTAATGAAGGAATGAAAAAGAAGGAGGTAAGTTCTCTCACACATTGTGCATGATGACGCAGAAAAAGTACTCCGTCACGTGATGTTTTAGTGGGTCCCAGATTGTATTATAGAAAAATTAGTAGAAAATTAGTATCTACTTTAAGGGTGTAGTGGATAGTGTTCGGATTGGGACACAGCACAGGTCTTTACAAGAAGCACCCTTCAGCAATCTCACAACAATGATTGTAAGAGATAGGAGGACCACAGAGGAATACAGAATCATGGTTAGCTTCAAGGTGAATATCTACTGCAAGTCTTCTTTGAATACCAGGTGTGTCCAGGAAGCATTCTGGGGTTATACACAGTGGTTTGTCAATACCAGAAACAAGAGCAGGAAGAAAGTTTCTTAATCTCATGAATGTAGGCAGTGATTTGGGTTGGAGGCAGGAAGAAAGATATGAACACTAAAGAGCAAAAAAACAACAAAAAAAAACATGCAAGAGTCCTGCAAGAACCTGACAGCTATCTGATCTTGAAGAAGCCAAATGACTTAAAAAGCTTTGTTCCATTCTCCATATAAAGTATTAAACATATGAATATATTAGATTTAAGATCATTTGATTTAATTAGATTTAATTATATTTAAATAAAAAGTCAATTATCTTTAATTGTTTGCAATGTTACTTGTTATAGAATATAATAGTTATAATAAATATAATAGCAACATTAAAGGAGATATGGAAATAACTTCACCTACTTGACAGTTCATTATTATTTCACCACTATAGTTAGTTTGTAGCACTGAAGGTCTTGTAATTGGTGTGTGTTTCCTAAATTGTCACACCAGGAGGTGCCATTTCTGGGCATCTTTAATTAGTTCCGTTGCCTCAGATATAAGGTAGAAAATGTCACACGTACGTTCGACCGATCAGAGAAAACAGTGTCGGTTTCACTGAACTTCTGACCTAAGGGGCTAAAATTGGTATCAGACTTTATTAAGCGAAAATAATGTATTTGAAAAAGTGCCCCACTTTGGCCAAATTTTTGCAACATCAAATAAAAAGTGGGGGAAAATGGTGCTTGATGGTTTTAAGCTGAACTTCCTTGAATCGGAAACAGAAAGTAATGCGATGGCAAACGGTGGTAATAAATTAGGAGAAATCTCTCCTACTAGAGAGAGATGATGACCGAGGGCCATATAAAGCGGAGAGTGCTTGTGCTTTATAGCAGCTGGCTTTGACCATCAGGGCACTCTTCCTCTCAATATACTTCCTAGCTAAATATATTAAACATTAGTCCTCTTTTCCCTATTCAGTCTGAGCTATTGTAAGGCACACGGCGTGACTCATGGAATATATGAATCTAAAGTCAAGTGGCTGTCATTGAAGAAGACTTCCAAACTTCACAAAGTGAAAGAAAGGGTAGAAAGTATCGTGAATAACAGTAGCAAGATTATTATATGAATTGCTTATAAATTTGAAAGAATAAAAGTCCAGTGAGTGACTGAAACAAACCAGCAAAGCTCATTTAACACTGGCGAAAAAATAGCTGGTTATGCTTAATTTTTTTGCTGTAGTTCAACAATTAAGATAGAGAGATGGTGTATAACATTGTGATAGTTCCCCTTTTTCAGTATTTTGCTAAAGTTAGTTTTCAAAATGACGAGAGCTGTCAGTCTCTTTTTATTTATCTTATCAGCATCTTCTTATTTTGGATTTTGTGCCAGGTAACATGGGTAAACATGAATTACCACCATTTACTGGGCTGGAGTGTGGATCAGGAGATCAATGCAGGGATTGCCAATAATAATAACAATGAAACGGAACAACTATGTACTCTGTAGTTTTTAAACATGCCAAAAAGCAGAAAAGAAGGCTACATGCTGAGTCACGTAGAGGATGCAAGTATTTGGAAAAAGTAGGAAGGAACAGCAGAGCAGATAAAGCTTTGCAGCATGTTGAACATTGTCTTGCGGAGCCAGAGAAAGCTGATTTTACAATGTTGCCATAGCACGAAAAGCAGAGAATTCAGAAGATGAGAACTTTTTGCCAACTAATTAGTGTACGGACACCTGTTGCTGTATGACAGCACACAAGCTTTTTGTAAAGACTCAAACAAATTGATAAAGACTGAAACAAATTAATAAAGATTTAAACAGATCATAGCCAATGGAAAGTGAAAAGTTGTCACGTTGGGCTATATCTAATGACACTCTGTTAGCTTTAGCCACTAAGCTAGCATTGTGCTGTTGACAAATTGGTTCCCATAGATCACCTGATGTAACCTATTCAGCTTGTTTCCTGGTTTGGATTCCTTGCTTCTCTTCAGTTTTTTCTCTCCTCGTCTGCACGTAAATCACTTTTACTTGAAAACACATGTAAGAAAAACTTTCTCAGTTCCAAACCCTACTAACAATGGAAAACAAAACCCAACGAGTTCATGGTTTAGAGCATGATCTCCAAAAATAGACCTTAAATGCATTACAAGAAATTTTGGGGTGAGCAAGAGGTTTACATTTGTTAAAAGTTACTCTGTGAAAGGTCTCTTAGAAACCATCAGCAAGTTTACAGCAAGACTGCGCAATGGATTTAACATGATACTGGCATCATGATAGCGCACCTGGTGGAAACCTTTAAGTAATTTAACAGTACTAAAATACGATAGGCCACAACTTAGACATGCCACCCTATAAGATGTTATTCCATTCTAATAGTTTAACAACTGATTTTTCTTCTTACGTGAATCCATGGTTTAGAGCAAAAGGCATAACTCTACCACATCTTATGATTACACATGTTATTCCTGTGTAAAGGTAAGGCCACACTGGGGTGAATTTGACGTGAATCTTTACCAGGCGTGAGCAAAAATTCATTCCTGATATCAAGATAATATGTGTGGACATGGATGCACAGATCTTTACCAAGAGCAAAACATAGGATGTGTGAGGTGGTGGTAATGTTACATACAGTCATGGCCAAAATTGTTGGCACCCCAGAAAAAAATTCTGAAAATCTCACAGGAAAAGCATTGCATTAACACATGTTTTGCTTTATACATGTTTATTCCCTTTGTGTGTATTGGAGCAAAACAAAAAAAGCAGGAAATAAGCAGATTTGACATAATGTCACACAAAACTGCAAATATGGGCTGGACAAAATTATTGGCACCTTTCATTTAACGTTTAGATGCACACCCTTTGGAAAAAATAACTGAACTCAGTCACTTCCTATAATCATCAATAACTTTCTTACACCTCTCAATCAAAATTTTGGACCACTCTTCCTTTGCAAACTTCTCCAGATCTTTTATATTGGAAGGGCGCCTTTTCCCAACAGCAGTTTTAAGATCTCTCCACAGGTGTTCTATGGGATTTAGATCTGGACTCATTGCTGGCAACTTTAAAACTCTCCAGTGCTTTGTTGCCATCCATTTCTGGGTGCTTTTTGAAGTATGTTTGGGGTCATTGTCCTGCTAGAAGACCCAAAATCTTGGACACAAACCCAGCTTTCTGACACTGGCCCCTACATTGCAACCCAAAATCCTTTGGTAATCCTCAGATTTTATGATGCCTTGCACACAGTCAAGGAACCCAGTGCCAGAGCCCATATTTGTAGTTTTGTGTGACATTATGTAAAATCTGCTTATTTCCTGCTATTTTTGTTTTGCTCCAATACACACAAAGGGAATTAACATGTATATAGCAAAACATATGTTAATACAATGCTTTTCCTGTGAGAAATACTTGATTTTCTGAAAATATTTTTGGGGTGCCAAAAATTTTGGCCATGACTGTAAATGCAGGTCATGAGGAAAGTCTTTGCACACTCAACAAACCTCCTAGTTGCAGTAGTGTAGAAAAAGGACTAGAAGAAAAGCACAAGCGTAGAAGAAGACGAGCTGAAGGAATTGCTGGAGGTGGATCTCTATCCAGAGCGTGAGCTGCTACTGCTACCCATGGTTTGTTTGTCATATGCTTAGACAAAGCAACATATGTTTTTGACATGATGCCAACATTGGTGAAATAGAATGAATGAACTCAATTTATTTAATCATCAGTATTATATTTTTAAAGTTTAAATGGTGAAATTTTGTGCACTTTGATTTGAAGCTTGTGTGAGGGGACTAAAGATAAAAATCTGGTAAATACCAAGCCATTAAATAATTTAATACAAAACTATATTACAAAGGAGGGTTAGCACCTACTTATAGTGTCCAAGTTCTTGGGATCTCTTTTGTTATTAGATAAACATCAAATTGCAACTCCAAATTGAAGCTAGTGATTGGATTTTTCATTTTCAAGCAAGAGTCCATTATTCCATTACGTAATTAAATATCTTTTTACAGTTCATAATAGTGAATGTCGACAAAACTGGTTCTTTAAAAGAAACTTCCTGACTTCAGAAACAACTGAAATTCATTAAATGTGGCTCAGAATGCATACATCATCTTTCATGGCTATTTTACACTTACATATAAACCAAACATATCCAAACTTTCACAAGCAGAAAAGCATATAACCCTGTGTCTTCGTGACTCAAACCTGGTTGGATATTTACATCCAGTAAGTCGGTCTGTATGATCTCCATAATTACATGAAAGTTCTGCGTGGGACTGTATGCAGATTTCTCACTGCACACACAGCTTAGTGTATGTAATGGGAATTAAGTACAGAAGTGTCAGAAGTCCTTTGCTTTGAAGCCTTTGCTTCTCACTACAAAGGTAATACTGGCTTTGTTCTTTAATAACGTGATGTTGGCTATGGCCTTATGACTTGGAGTGAGATTTTAACCCAGGGTCCGTATGCTTGATTTTCAGTAATGATGCATCTTTACACCCCGCACACTTCAAAATGTGAGTCTCTGAAATTTAATGTTGTTGTGTCAATATCTTTATGTTGCAACAATTAATGTCACCGTTAGTTTACATTTTTTTCTCAAGCTCTACGTTTCAGGAAATTGCTCTACTGACCTATTTCTTGACGCATTAGATTCTCTTACCTGACCATAGCAGTATGTGCTTGGAATGTTAGCAATGTTGAACAGGGATGGGTTTTCTGCTATATCTCATTCAAAAGTATACCAAGTAAGACCTCATCTGTTGTAGACTTGTTAATCCCAGCTGCTGGCAATCTCAAGAAGCAGACACATTTTTATTCCCTAGATGTGACTGGCACTGCATGGGCCTCTGGGGCTAAAATCAGGCATTTCATATAAGGTTTTCAGTGTTCAGAACACAAGGGTTACACCACAGTCAGCGATTGGCATTCAATAGCCAATGAGTCTCCAACAAACCTTACAAGAGACAATGCCATAGCTATAGCATCGTACCCAATTCAGTAAAGGATCCCAATATACTTCAAGATGCTTTTCTTTTTTAGTATTAAATTTCTTTATTCCCAATCCATTCCTAGACAGTCATCTTTAGTATCGATGGTGACTTGTTATGTCACTATTTCTGTTGCTAGTTTTCTGAAACTGGAGCAGTGCTTTATGAGGACGCAGCTGGTTAATACCCCTATGGCTTGGAGCAATAAATCTCCAATGTGTATTTCTCACAAGTTAATACAATTGTTTTAGTTTATTTCCGAAATTAATGTCACAAACTAAGTTTTGTACATAAACAAAGCATGGATAGGACTTAACTAAAGCAGTTTGAAGATTTATTTAACAGTGGTGAAACAGTAATCTGTCGATTAATCGGTTAATACAAATTTTGTCTGACCATGAATTCAAGCAGATTTAAGGAACCTGAGCATTTGAATGCAGTGCGTTGGTGACCCATACTTTGCCCCCCCCCCCCAATATTGTCCAATATTTTCAACATAGAAAGAGATTGAAGTCTAGACCGCTGTACAATAAGGATTTCTAATGTTTCACTGCACCATTGTTTTTGACCTTTTAAGGATGTCCAATACTATACAGATGAGAATCAGAATATACAACATCACCTACCTCAGCATTGATTATCCCAGAGTCATCTGTAGAAGTAGATAGCAATAGAGAAAGCAATTGAGCTCTGAAACATTTTGTTCAGGAATTTTGTGGTTGCAATATGGTGTTATTTGGCAAATACCTTTGTTTTCTTGTTTCAGAACAAATCAATAACTTAAATAGTTTATTATGTATTTTGTTATTTAATTAATCAGTCACTAGTAAAAATTAATATGAGGACAGGTGAAAGGGACAAAAACACCCGCTAATAGATTACAATTAAAACCTAAAAGTCATTTGTATTTTCTAAAGTTAAAGTTTTCTTTATATATGTTGGTGGTCAAAATTGGTCATACAATAAAATGTGTTTTGGACCATGAATTTGCTTCCCTCCCTTCTGGTCCCAGTTTGCCTGATTCGATTCCCTATTCCCACGCTTGCGATACTAGGTAAAAGCAAAAAGTGAACTTGTGAAATATACATATATATATATATATATATATATATATATATATATATATATATATATATATATATATATATATATATATATATATATATATATATATATATGTTAATCTTATTCACGTAAATATAATATATACTTTTTGCGTTGCATTGTATTTGCTTGGAATAATGAAACATTGTTTGCTAAATTGTACCTCTTTTTACAAACAACTCTTTTGGTAACAATGTACATATTTAATGCCACACCACCGGCTACTGAAGAAAAGCATCCATTTGTCAATCAAAATCAATTTTGTTGAGTAAAGTTTTTTCCTCGTATTGCCATTACAGCATGTACAAGGGGAGACAACACAATGTGGTAGTTTTTTAAACTACGTAAGCAATACCTCATCTCTTTTAAATGGCACTTTTATTTCACTAAGAAACACATCACTGCATTCTTTCACTTGCAATGACATAGCTCTTAAAATATGACCCATTTACAAGATCACATCTGACCAAACTTCCAAAATATGAGTAGTTCGATGGAACTTGACTTGGGAACAAAAATACTATAGTTTCATTGTACTTTTCATATGTTGATAGTTTTGTAATGCATCAAAGATCTATTCTAGAAAGACGACTGAATGATGAGTTGTTGAAACTGCTTGTGACTTTTGATTTAATGTTGAAGTTTAGATGGCTGTTCCCTGGAGTATTTCACAACCAAATTTGCATTGAAACAACCTTGTTAGCTGTAACAGATGCTTTTATGGTTATTGCAAACTGCTAAACATAAACCGCAGTGCTATTAAAACCATGCAGCTCGTCTTGGGGATGCAGCAGGCAAACTCAGAATAGCTGTTGAGCTCAACCGTATGTTAGTTTTTCAGCATGTGGCCTCGCTTTTCAAGTTTGGTTGACAAATCAATGAAACACCTCATTAAATGGTGAAACTGACTGAAATTTTTGAGCAGAACAAAGTTTAATGACCTCAAGAATATCCAAACCCCAATACTTTAATTCCATATAAAACACGTGAGAACAAGTACAGTGAGAAAAGCTTCTTCTGTATGAAAAAACTGAACCACATTTTCAGAACCACTTTATATTGCTAAATTATAAACCTTGTGTTTGAACAGAAATCTTGAAGGTGTTAAGTGTCACCAGCCACCTGAAGTACTTAAAATAACAGAAATATACTTAATATTACAAATAAACAGGGTTTTTGTTTTGTTTTGTCAGCATTTTCCATTTTTTGTGTATTTAATAGTGTAGAGCTGTGTTTGATAAATGTCTTCATGATTTTTAGTAACCCCTCAAAGAGTTTAGGTTAGTGAATTATGTTTACACCAATAACACATTCTGAAATACCTAAATGAAGTGAGCAAGCAGGTTTTTCGAATGAGAGATTGAGCCAGATAAAAACAAAGAATCATTTAGCTCATCCGTGAACATGTTTGGAAATCTAATTAGTTTACATAGGGAAAGCACATCAATGAAAATTACAGCTCTCACAATGCTCTTGTTTTTCAGCATGAAATATATTCATGTGTGAAAATGTGGCAGTAACATCACACATACTTGACTTATTCTACAGTTGCTTTCCAATAAAAGCTTGAGTATCTGGAAAAAGTTTGAGAAAATGCGTACAATTTATTAATAAACTGAAGCAAAGAATATGAATCATTTAATAATAAAGTCTATGAACAGGCAATAGATGCAATCAGGACTCAACACATGTTTATTGGCAAGTCAACACTGTATAAAAATGTTATGACTCTATGAACAATTGTTAAGCGAAAAATTCCCCAAAGAAATATGTTGATTCAATTTTAATTGGCTCAACACATCACTTGACACAACACGACAGCTTGACACAACATTGACTCAACATGCTTTTTAAAATCCATCCAACAACAGCCACTGAGAATGTGAGCTCTGACTAAGAAAATATTAAGTCAACAACTTTTCAACAAAAATTGAGCCAACTAAAAATAAGCCATTGACTGAATTACCCCTCTTAAATAGCTCCAACCTTTTTTACAGTTTTTTTTTTTTTTTTTTTTTACAGTGAATGACTATAAAGAAGAAATGACTGATCGGCCATTTTAAGGGAACATTGAGGTTTAGCTGTATAATGTTTCAAGGTGCTTTGGAGTCAGATTTTGTTGTTCGGCAATGTAAGGCGCCGTTACTTTGCCCAAAGACGGAATCAAAGGTGGCGGGAAGGTGGTTTTTCGTGCTGCTACTCTCTGCTGGATGAACAGGGCGAGAACAAAGAAATACACAAAGAACGCGCTAACTGCGTAAATATGTTTAAAATTTGGATAAAACCAATAAAATCTTTAAATCTGACTCGGGTTAGGGTTAGGGTTAGGGTTAATTAAATTATGGTCATGTTATTTTCTCCTTCTCTCGTTATATTAGATTCTTCGGTAAATTATATTACTTTAGGAGGACATAATGATCCTTAAAGTTTGCCTCTTATCGTTATTTGTTCATATTTTAAGGTTCTGAATTCTGTCGCTTTCCAAAGGTCTCAATTTTTCATAAGCCTTCGACGATCAAGAGCCGTCTCAGAAGTGTATTATAATCGTTCAAGGGATTCACAAATATGCAGTCGCTTAGCTGCATCCGGATACAAACAATGAACAATACAACTATCTGTGCGATGTCACTCTAGGTAACAGAAACGATACATCAGAAGTAATTATAAATAATGATTTCCGGACAAACTTCAAAACAAACGATTATGTCAATTTATTAACCAGGCAAATCATAAACAAATCCAACTCCAGTTAAAATGCAATCATCAAATACATTCAGTTCCAACCAAATGCATTCTGACAGACCAAATAACAAGGAGAAAACTTAATCATTATTTACCTGATCATCGAGAGAGAGAGGCTGCACACCACATGACCTGGTGCGGGAGCTCTGATTGCAGAAACTCCTCGAGCTTCGGGAAAAGTCCCTTCATATACCCGAGATATCGATATAAAATTACATAATTTACACTGATTGGTTCTTTGACTTTGGAAGGCTGTCCTTCTGTGAAAACCCTTTAATTTAAAAGTTGCTTGTGTGTGTGATTGGTTCACTGAGAGAATGGCGAGAGACTAAATGGTGCAAAGCAATTAAACCAACTCATATGTAGATTTAATACACAGTGAGGCGTTGATCACTCGGCACCCCGACCCAGTCTCTTTAGACGTATTGTCATTAATGTTTGAGTCAGGCTCTGTGATCACTCTCGGTTCTGTTACTAAAGAACAGCTCGTCTTCTTAATTTACATAATCATGTGAGTGGCATCTCAGCTCAATCTGTGCCCTCTGCATATTATACATCTGAAAAGGGTGGCCATCTCTGTTGGTTCCTGGTGCTCAAAGCAAATGGCCAGGCCGTCTCAAGCAGGATCACTCAATGGTATCGTTCAGTTCCTTACAGCAAGTATCACTTAACACCTTGTATTAGAATCAATCATCCAGGTATGCGATCCAGGGTCAGAGGACCATTCATGTTGGCAATCGATGCAGGACCAAATGTCCACACATGTAGGTAGGTGATTCAGGATCAGAGAGCCACTCATGGAGTTAAGCTATTCTGGACCAGTAGAACACTCATACAGCCACTTGTGCTGTAGAGCCCAGCCAGGAACACTGAACCACCCATGTAGATAAGTGAATCAGAATCAAAGGGTCACTCTTACAGGTGCGCTATCCCAGACAATTTTGTCAGTGAGAAGCTGTGGACAAATCTGAGACACTTACACTGTGATACAATGCACACTTTTGCACAATACATTTACATTTATGCATTTGGCAGGAGCTTTTGTCCAAAGCAACTTACAGATGCGGAGAGACCAATTTGTTACACAGTCAAAGTCTATCTCAGCTTGCTCAGAGTAGAAGTTGTATCAACTGATCAATAAACCATACCAGGAAGAAAATAAAGACAGAGGAGGAAAAATTTGCTTTTTGAAAGCTGTTAGTGTTGCTGTTTCCTGACTGGATCAGGGTGCTCCACCAGCCAGGAACAGTGAGAGAGAAGGTTCTGCTAAGAGATTTTCTGCCTTTGTGGGACAGAACCACAAGTCGCTGTTTCTTCTTTGAGCGCAGGCTTCTGGAGGGCATGTAGGAGTGTATGAGCTTGTGGAGGTAAACAGGGGCTGATTTGGAGATAGTTTTGTACGCCAGCATCAATGATTTGAATTTAACACAAGCTGCAAAGGGGAGCCAGTGAAGAGTGATGAAGAGGGGCATAACATAATGTAGTGAGAAAGGATACCCTTCAGATGAATGGTAACAAAAATAATAAACTAATTGTAATCATGCAAAGATGATTAATTATTATAACTTTCATTCGTTCATCTTCATGTCGGCTTTCTTCCCTTTCTGGGTCGCCACAGCGGAATGAACCGCCAACTCTCTGGCATATGTTTTACGCGGCGGATGCCCCTCCAGCACACACTCATTCACACTTTAACACTATAGACAATCGTTCTTACTCAATTCACTTATACTGCATGTCTTTGGACTTGCGGGGAGCCTCGGCTTGGTCAGTTGGCATTTCTGTGTGGAGTTTGCATGTTCTCCTCGTGATCGTGTGGGTTTTCCCCGAGTGCTCCGGTTTCCAAAGTCCAAAGACATGCGGTATAAGTGAATTGAGTAAGAACAATTGTCCCAGCGATGGGTTGCGGCTGGAAGGGCATCCGCCGCATAAAACATGTGCCAGAGGAGTTGGCGGTTCATTCCGCTGTGGCGACAACCAAAAGGGAAAAAGCCGACATGAAAATGGATGAATGGATGGGAACACCAACACAAAATTAAGCTGCGCCAAATACTGCATGGTCAACCCAACCACCGCTTCATCACAATCCACACCGTCCAGGTAATCCAGTAGCAACCGTTGGTTAAGGGTAACAAAAATATACAAACCTAAACAAAAGAAATAAGCATTAGAACAAAAGAGTAACAATAAGACCAAAGTAAACGGTAACCATGCAACCTTATAAAGGTATATCACTCTGTTAAAACACAGCACCGATCCTCATTAAAATCAATAACCGTAACATTAGAATTTTATCAAAATATAAAACCCATTAAAACAATACCTTTAATGGTGCTTGTCTCCCCTACAGAGATCAATTACTCAGGTAAGATTCCAGATAACACTAAAATAAATAAATACAAACATACAATAATTAAATAGTTTGCCAAATAACAAGCCACTACCTCTTATATTACAGATAAAGTCCCAACAGTTTAATCATCCATATAATTTCTCAACACCTATTCATCTCATCCGACACCATAACGGCCATTCTATGACTTTAAATATCAGTGACTGTTAATGTTGCCAAACATCTAAAACCATTCTGCAAGTTAGCTTACCTACCCAATTTTCGTGTTTCCTGGAAGCCCGGCTAGGAGAGCGTTGCAGTAGTCCAGACGTGAGAGGACCAGAGCCAAAATCAGGAGTTGAGTTGCATGCTCAGTTAAGAAGGGCAAACCTACACGCTTGAGTTATCTTGGGGATGTGTTCTTTTGAAGGACAGCTGTTCATTCAAAATCACTCCAAGATTACTGACTGAAGGAGAATGGGTGATTGTAGAGGATTCCAACTTGATAGTGAGGTTATGATGCACAGAGGAATTGGCCGGGATTACCAGAAGTTCTATTCTTCAAGACAGATACAATACATACAGTTCAATACATTTTGAACTATACAATCACCACACATTTTAGCATAGGTTCATTTCTTCAGTACTTTCACATGAAAAATATGATTTATATTATTTATTTCAAATAAACAGTTTATATTGCCAAAAGTATATGCCCATCCGCCTTGACTCGTCTTAAGTGACATCCCACTCCTAATCCATAGGGTTCAATATGACGTTGGTCCACACATCAAAGCTATAATCACTACAAATTTCCTGTTTAGAAATGTGTATTTTAGACATTTCTTCCAGAAGAACATTTGTGAGATCACATACTGATGTTGATCCTGTCTCTGTCTCCACTCCCTGATACATCCCAAACACATCCCGAACACATCCCAAAGGTGTTCTATCGGGATTCTGTGCAGGCCAGTCAAGTTCACCTACATCAGACTCTGTCATTAAATTCTTTATGGATCTTGCTTTGTGCTCTGCTGCACAGTCATGTTAAAAGAAGTTGGGAGCGTGGAATTGTCCAAAGTGCTGGCGCATTCAGAGTTCCTTTCTCTGTCACTAAAGGATCTAAAGCCCAGGTCTAAAAAAAAACCAACAACCCCACAACATAATCCCCCCTTCACCCAACTTGACAAAATGCAGACAGACAAGAGCCGCATTCCTGGCAATCACCCAAACACAGGCTTGTCCAACAAACTGGCAGATGGAGAAGTGAGATTCTATGGAGACCCCATAAAGTTCGGAGGTCTGTAGGGATTGATTCTGCAAAAAGTTGGTAACTTTATCACACTATACACCTCTCCTCTGACATTAACTTATTAACTTTGATTTATTCTACAAGGTATTACATTTATTTATTGATATAGCCAATGGTACAAAACCATAGCTGCAAAAGCTGGCTGTAGTCCACCTCTGCTACATTCATCTTCCACATTAGCATCATAGTGCCTAGCAATGACATCATCTGCTACCTTCCTCCTTGACAGTGATGTGAAACGCAGCTTTGTCCATGTGCTTTGTATCACAGTATGAAAATATCTTAAACGCTGACCCCTTACATCACTGTCCCACATGTGAAAGCCTTCAGAGACAGTCTTAACAAAAAGAATAGAAGAAAACACAGGCATAATAAAGATGTTTTATTTATAGGACTTTCACAGACATGTAGTTTGTCTTCAAGCACTTGCAGAAACACTTAAAACTCAACGGCACACAAAGGTTCCTCTACACTCACTCATTTCAACCTCTCTGTTTCACCCACCACATGAAAGCTGAGAAGCAGATTAAAAATTAGCCATATAACTTTTTGTGGTTAGAGCTAAGAAAAGATGCTGAAAAATGTTCGCAGAGTTTTTTCATGATGTCATGGGGAAAAATTGACAGCCGCATTAAATCTATGAGAATATGAGGAGTGGAGCTTCTCGTGCCAAAATTTCTACATGGCGTAGGAAAAAAACTAACCAACATTAAGATGAAATCAAACAGATTAATTATAAGCAAATGTTCATAATTTTTTGCTGATTATGTCTTACAAAATGTTTTATATAACATTTTTTGTAAAGTGGTTTCAAACCCTCATGAGATCCATATTTTGTTAAAAATGGGGAAAAATATTTTGAAGTACAAACAAGTGTAAAAAATAAAAGTCTTCCTTGTAGAAAAAGCTAAAGTACAATTATGTTTGTAATGTGTAAATGAACATTGTATTTATCACATATTAATATTTTGTCCATTTAAAAACAAAACTTAGTTTAGTTAAATAAATTTTGTTTCCAAAACGTCGTCCTTTTTTGTGAGGAGAAATGAACAAATATGCAAGGTCTTGTCCACATGTGTGCAATAATTTCTTTTTGTATGTGTTAAATTAACATTTCTTTACCTTTAGGTTCAGATAACTTAATTATTACATTATGCATTAATAATTTAAAGTAGTCATTATTATTGCATCATTTACTTTTTAATAACATATATAACCAATTTACTTCCGCTTTGCACTTAGACCAATGCTTCCAGTTGTAGCAATTTCACTGACAACACAATGATGTTTTATTTCAGAATCCTTCAGGTTTCAACAAAACTTTGAATCCCAGATGTGTGTTGTAAGTGTAATGTTTGCAGTTACATTCTAAATCTTCGATTTCAGAAATTGCAATAATGTTATATAACTAAATACATGTTAGAAACTAATTGAATTGTCTTTAATAAAATAGACACTTAAAAAAAATGATAATTTGAAACTCACGTCCCAAAAGTAAAAAATAACCAACAAATTGTCTAATGTTGCCATCCAGAATAGGGGCCACAGGACGTTTCTTATTTAAGTGCAATTGTGTCAATGTAAGAGCATTAAAAACTTTTATTTTTACTTTTAAGTTTAAACTTCTGTTGTTGTGGGACAGCTATATTCAAATGCTGTATTTATTTTATTTAGCATGGATATAGGAATATCCTCAGGAATATTGCTAAAGTGCGGAACATGCTGTCTATCGTAGATGCAGAAAAATTAGTGCATGCTTTCATGACCTCCAGAATGGATTATTGTAATGCTCTGTTAGCCGGCTGTTCAGCCGCAACGCTACAAAAATTACAGTTAGTCCAGAACGCAGCAGCTAGAGTTCTCACAAGAACAAAGAAATATGATCACATTACACCGGTTTTGTGCTCTCTTCATTGGCTTCCTGTACAATATCGCATTGACTACAAGATTCTGCTCCTTGCCTTTAAGGCACTGAATGGCTTGGCTCCGGCCTACCTGAGCAGTCTCCTATCACGATATATTCCAGCTCGCTCTCTCCAATCAAAAGAAGCAGGACTATTGATTGTACCAAAGGTTAGTAAATCCACAAGAGGTGGAAGAGCGTTCTCATATAGAGCCCCGAAGCTCTGGAATAAACTACCGGATGTTGTCCGCAGCTCAACTACGCTCACAGATTTCAAAACTAAATTAAAAACATATCTGTTTAAACTGGCATTCCAATAATTATCTCTTGGTATTTGTCTAAACAGATATGGTGCCTGAGCACCATATAAATACAAACTGTTTGAAAAAAACAATGTGGTTCAATGTTCCTCTCTAACCTATCCTCATTATTTATCTCTCCTCCTGCAGCTGATGCTCATCACTTGTTTGTTGTCTATGTTACAGTTTACTAACCGTTTTCTCCATTTCTTAGTTCCTGTTTTGTCTTTGTTTGTTTTGTTTGTTTTTTGTTTTTCAGGTCCTGTCCGGCAAACCGTTCATCGATGGATTTTTAGTTTGTATGTTCTTTATGCTGGGGAGGTGATTAGCACCTGCCTCAGTCAGCGGGAGTCCCCTCTCAGAGGGAACTCCTGTCTGCTCTGCCTGATCCTCATGAGGACTTTGTGAAGCTGCTTTGAAAGCAATTGCTAAAGAAGCGCTATATAAAAACTGATTGATTGATTGATTGATATAGTCAAAATTACAAGACAACACCATTTTTTACAATCTCAAATAGGTTCTGCTACTGTCTCATTATTAAGAAGTTTTGTGTTTGGTTTCATCATTTGTAGTAAATTTGATGTTGTGTTGTGTTGTGTTATGTTTGTCTTCAAACTGAGCTACAACAGCAAAACATTCCTTTGCAGACAAAATAGCCTTCTCTGGGAGAAAATACCACATGAAGATGCCAATTCTTCAAACACAGGTGATGCTAGTTTCAACGTGAGGCTTGTTTGTGATATCACTGATCAAGAATTTTATAGAGTACAATAAAGATTTATTGGTTGAAATACAAAAGTATGAAATTATTTGAAGGATGACTTTAAATCGTCATAGGTGGTTGTTTAAAAACATTAATAAACTACATTTCCTTAAAAGACATAACTTTTTTTGTGATTAAATGGATCAGAAACATGAATATTGTGATAGATTATGAAGATTATAATGATAAGTTATGATTTGAATATTTAAATGTTGTCATAGGTTGAAAAACATTACTGAAGTACTTTAGTAATATATTTGCTTGAAAAACATTACACAATATAATGAATGGTGTTGATTAAGAGTTAGAGACCCCAACATGCCATGTTAGTACTTGCATCCTTCATCTATTGCAGTAGTGCAGAGATATTCATAGAAACCTGCATTGTTTTGCTCGAAATCATCTTCGTCTTCATTAAACCCCATTCAAAAATCTCTATACTCTATGAATCATCAAGCACCAACGATCTCCATCCTTATCACTACACTGAATATCCCATTAGACGTCACGCCTCAATCTCAGCCAATCCGCAATGACTTGACATCACTGCAGTGACATCATTTCCCCCTGCAGTAAGTGCAGCTAATGAATGGCTCTCCGCAGGTATTAGAGAGCCCCTGAATCTGAAGAAAGTTGAACGCTGCCTCAAACCGCAGCGTTTCAAATAAGAGAAACGGCCTCAATCTGCTTGAGTGCGCTTTCTTTCTTCCAGACATTCACTTCCACTCAGGCTCCGAAATGCAGAGATGGTCACAATCACATTATGCCAGCCTCTGAACAAAAGGGGAATGAATGAGAAGAGAGAGCTGGATAAAGAGAAGTTTAGAGGGAATGAACTGGTGTGGTTTCCCTTAGAAGCTTGTGTCTTTTTAGAACTTTACTTGAGTGAAGTGAAATGTTGATATAAGTCAGATATTTGTTGGATTTGCATTTTTAAATATATAAAATGGGACACGGATTTTATTTAATGCCTGAAATCCTTCTGATTTTGTCATGTGTTTATATTGTTTGAAAAAAGTCAGGTTGTTTATAAAAAAACAGTGACATCTGGCCCCAGACAGAATGCCATTATAGAAAACGATTTCTCAATGAGGCTGTTATTGTCATTGACATCATAGGAGCCAAGAAGTAACTTTGAACATTTATTAGAGAACACAGCAAACAATGAAGTAGCGAGGGAGCGTACACCATGGAGTATCACAGTGGGTGAACAACAGGAAAGTACAACAGTGGACAGTAACAGCATGGAAGCTAAACAGTTGAAAGGCAAGGAGTGATTGGAAACTTAAACACAAGATGCATGACACGAGGATTGGCTAACAAACATACAAGATAAGGACTGTGGACTCAGGTGAGGAGTGGAAATGAAGAGGCTTGAACACAAGAAACAGGGAGCATATGAGATCAAAAACAATATGGAGGACTGACACTGATAATGAAAATATGGATGACTGACTTAAAAGAAAAAACAAAAGGAATTTAAAGACTGGAACGAAGAATAAAATCAATGGAACTGAAACCACGAAACATACACTGACAGTTACTACACTGATCAAAAGGCAGTGCGTTTTCATTTTTATTAATAACATAACTCAAAACGCAACAGAGTGAACAATAGTTTATTTTATAACAATCTTGCAGTGACACGTACGTTTTTAAATCTTTCACTACTATCTTGTTTTGTCATGGTAATATGAAATGTGATTTATTTTACACTGGCACCAGTTTAGATAAATAATGTGTACTTTTTTATCATTGACTGTATATAAGTATACCAAGCGTGACGTTTAGTATGAAGAGTTTTGAGGCTCAGAATGGGCCAAAATTGGAGAGATCTTGTGAGACAAGACAAATATGTAGAACAGACTTATTGGCTGAAGGTTTAAATCTTAAAACATTACTGCACCAGGGGTGGTTTTTTTTCAGCTCCAAAGTTGTGTAGTTTTAGCATGGGAGTAAATGAGAACCTGCTCACCAACCCATTGGGCAGTTGAAGAACTACAGTTCTGTCATTTCCTATTGTGCATTACAGCAGGTACAATGAGATATAAAATCTTTTGTTAATGTGAATCAGTAATGGAATCAGTTTTGTGTCTCATACACCAGTGAAAAACAAACAAAAAAACAAACAAACAAAGACTAAAAAGAAACTAACAAACAAAACAGTTGTTAAAAAAATGTAACACAGACAACTAACAGGTGATCAGCATCAGCTGTAGGATGAGTGATAAATGATGGGGATAAGCTAGTTTGGCGCATTGAACCACATTGTTTTTTTAGTTTTTTTTTTCAACAATTTGTAACAAGCTATCCATTTGGACCCCAGAGGTCAATTAATCAAATGCTAGATTAAACCGATGTGTTTTTACTTTAGTTTTGAACACCATCCTAGAGTTTGTTCTAGAGCTTCGGGGCTCTATATCAAAATGCTCTTCCCCCATTTAGAAATCTTCAGAATAATCAATATTCTGGCTTCTTGTGCTCGAAGATAGAGAGCTGGAATATATATTGTGACAGGAGACTACTCAGGTAGGCCGGAGCTAAGCCATTCAGCACCTTATAGGCAAGGAGCAATATCTTATAGTCAATGCGATATTTTACAGGAAGCCAATGAAGAGAGCACAAAACCGGTGTAATGTGATCATATTTTTTGTTCTTGTGGGAGCTGCTGCATTCTGGACTAACAGTTATTTATGTAGCAAAGCAGCTGAGCAGCCGCCTAACAGAGCGTTACAAGAATCCATTCTGGAGGTCATGAAAGCATGAACTAAATTTTCTGCATCCAAAATAGACAGCATGCTCTGTACTGTAACAATTTTCCTGTGATGAAAAAAGGCAGTCTTAGTAACATAAGAGATATGGTTCTTAAACATCAGTTCACTATCTATAAACACGCTAAGTTTTTTTTTACTGTAGTGGGGAAATTAACAATGTGTCCCCCCAGCTCCATATTTAAATCTGAGATTCTGTAATTGCTTTTTAGAGCCATTAAGTAATATTTCTGTTTCAAGATTTAGCATCAGGAAATTTTCCAATCATTCATCCAATCATTGATATCTGCGACATATTCTGAGATTGTATTTAACTTTTAAAGATCATCTGCATAGCAATGAAAACAAACCCCTAGTCTTCTAGTAATTTTATCAAGGGGCAGCATGTAGATTGAGAATAGGGTGGGTCCCAGAACAGATCTTTGAGGAACTCCATACTCAACTAATAGTGTGTCTGAATTCACTTGCAGGCTACCAAAGTGCCATCTAGTGTTCAGAAGATGGTCTGTGGAACTCATTTTTGACCTCACGCAGACACGCAGGCAGATGACGGGTGCAGTCCCTGCTTGCAGTAAATGCAGAGCAGTTGCTGCTCAGGAGTGTCTTCAAAAAGTGGATTAGCTCGTCCAGTTAATGCATGATGAAAGGCTTCTAATTGGCCAATTGGCCATGTTGTAGACGCTGTTTCTGTAACCAGTACACTGTAAAATAACACAGAAAACGTAATTGGAGAAAGTACCGGCAGAAACTTTAAGGAACTTTTCTTTTTATTTCTCCACGCTACAATTCATATTTACGGAACTTGCAAAACTGTGTACTTACATGATTTAACCTAAAATGTCAATATGTCATAATGTTAACAATAAACTTTGCCATGGATAGGATTCAAACCCCCTTCAGGAGAGTGCCTGAGCTTCGAAGACTGTTGCACAACACTGTTTTGACCTTCATTTACCAAGTGAATAAATCACAACAGGAACATGTCATTTAACCATGTTGTATTTGAAAATAAGTCTAGGATTTACCTTCTCAACTTACCAACTGAGCCGCTATGTTCAGTAGGCAGGACTTAATGCTTAATTAAGATTTTTTGGGGCAAAATTTAAATTTTTGATGAGTTTGTTCACATTACAAAATAACAAGACAACTATTCTCTGTGTGACAGAAATGTAGTTCTTCTCCAGCTAGTTGTGTCTGTGAGAAAGCACAGTTAAGTTGGGTTCAATGATGCAAAACTAAGACAAATTGAAAAGACTACTAATAAAGTGGCCTAGATTATATATTTTTTAATGGAGCTGTTTAGACTGACAAGAAAATATAGGTCACATATTAGCAAAAAAAAAAAAAAGATTTGTGTCACTTTGAGCTACAGTCGGAATGTAGCCAAGTGAAAACAACAGTTATCCCACCTGTTAAATCAGACTACTCCAGAGTGCAAGGCAAGGCACTGTAAACCCAGAATATGTGCAAGTTTAATTGGAAAAACATGAGCACTGAGGTCTGAACAACTATCTAAACAGTAGAACTATAAAACTAGCATTAGGGAGGTAGCATTGCAGGGCAATGGAGACAGAGCACAGGAGTATAGATCTTTTTGTTGTCAAAAGCTCAGTGCAGGATCTCTAGCATCAGCATTTTTGCTGAAATATGGAACAGACTTTAGTTAACATTTTTAAGAGGTGTATATCAGGCCACACAGAGAGGCCAGTGGAGGGGATAAATCAATGCAGAGGAATGGCAAGCAAAGCTCAACCCTTACTCTTGACTATAAATTAGGCTTAATTTGAAATAGGTTATATTCTACAGTGAAATCAGTGTTCTGTGCTACACTGTTTTATGTTTTGTCTAAAAAAATCATGGGTTCTACACTGAGTGACTCGGCTGGACTGATGCACTGGCTGCTGTATGAGAGTACACTGATTACAGTGAACAGTGCCACACAGTGACAGAAAGGGAAACTTAAAGAAAGGGAGTTTCCTTTCACTTTTTAAGTAAAGAGAGGGAGATTAAGTTCAGCCTCCAATTGCCTCAGCTTCCCTTAAACACTCACTGAGCGCGAGACATCAATGAGAACAGTTGTTTAACATCATATATACTTGATATGAGTTACTAATCTTTCTTAGTTCTAACTATGTTTGCTTGGCAACAACCACTCGTTAAAAACGTATTACTAATTATTACTTATGATCTAGTTATCTGTCTGTCAATAAGTTGTATATGTTTCTGCTTAATTCATAACAAAGTTGTTTTATAGAAATGCCTTTAAATATTATATATTTAACGATAACTTGTTACGCTTTGATTTGTTTGATATGATATGTTTTTTATGATCAAAAAGTTATCATAAAATAAGACATTAATTTTGTTATAGGTGTTTGTATAATACCAATAAATAAATAGGGAATTTATTTATTTGATGTCGTTTTCATTTATCCTATTTATTTATTTATTTATTGAAATTTAATTGAATTTTTAAACCAAATTCATTTTTATTCATTTATGTAGCATAATCATTTAGGTCTTTTTCAGCCATTTTATTCAATGTCTATTTTAATACGTTTGTAAATATTCAGGTTAATTCATTACTTGTAATTTTTTTGTTGTTATTTATTTATTAGTTTACAGGATAAATGATTAAAAATGGTAAAACTTAGATTATATATATTATATATATAGATTATATATGTAGATTATATATATATATATATATATATATATAATCTTTCTTCTAGCTTGCTTATTTTGTTACAATTTTATCCTTTATAGTTTATTGTTTTTCCAATCTGTTATATATTTCCTTTTGTATTGTTATATCTACTTTTTAAAACTAAATTGTATGTATTAATTCATTTATTTTCAATATTTTTGTTTACTTTATTTCCTCAAACTTTTGTTGCATTAAATTTTATTGTTCACCTTACTTATTTGTTTATTTGAGTTAATTTAATGTTCACCTAACTTAATCCTTTATTCGTGTATATATGAGCTTGAATGTCCTGTAAAATTATTCCCAATGTTGTTCCCCAACTTCACCCACCAAAAGTCAGTAACCGGTGACTAACGCAAACATCCTCTGATCTCTGATTAAAACCCCGGTTGCATCACGGATCCGGTGCCCGGTGAGAGGAAAGGAGAGCCTGCGTGACGTCACTGAAGTGAGGTCATGGCGCCTATAAAGCCCTGCGCCGGGATTTCTCAGGATAAGAGTGGAGCTCGAAACCTCTGGGAGTAAATGAAGAGAGCTAAAAGAATATTCTCCCTTCAGCAGTGAAGAAAAGAAGCCGAATTTCAGCCAGAAGCCCCTCTTCTCCTCTGAAGCCCGAGTTTCCCGCCCTGAGGCTGCAGCATCACCATGTTCATCTCGCGTTTGATGGTTTGTGGACTGTTTCTGACTCTTCTGTCAGTCAGCGCGGAGACCAAACCTCTCGCACCGACGGAACAGAGGGTGAGTTTAGAGCCCTCCACCTTCGTTTCTGAGGAGTTTGTCTGGTCTTTGGACTGCTCTTTTTTTCTTTAGTTTTCTTTTTTAATAACGGAAGAAAAATGCGTGAAAATTTGGAGCAGATATATTTCCTCCTGCGTTGTTGCGCGTCAAATGGACTTTGTTTTATAGTCCTCAGCATCATCACTCGGTCACGAGCGCTTCAACGGTCATTGCGCTTGATAATTTCAAACACACTAATGACAAAAGTTTGCTTTTACCAATAAAAGTGTGTGAAAAAAACGTTAATGATAATAAGAGAAACATCTGACTATGATCTTTATTGCTTCAAACACAGAATTTTGTTACTGTGGAGACATCAATTTGAAAATCTTTCTTGCTTTCAACATAATTGCAGACTAAATGAGAAGTTAGAAATTATATATATATATATATTTAAATAAGCTCTAATTTGCTAAACTTGTGCGCTGGGAATATTCTGAAACAGCCCTTTTATTTAAGCGTCTGGCATCCCAATAAATCACGTGAACAAAGCTTTTTTTAATGAATGAGTCAAGACAAAAAAAATACGCTTAAAACATAAATTGGTGACTTTTTTTATAAAAAAAATTTGTTTTCTATAAAGTCAGATAATAAGGCAGACTTTTTTTGTAGTGTATGAAAAAGTTTAATAAGTCTTATAAGCCAGTAATACATTTCTTTGGAGCATGTCATTATCTTTATAGTGAGAAAAGTATTAATTTTTGAATAAACTAAACCCTATGATTTGAAAATCTAACTGTTTCATCATGACTGTTTCATGACCTTTTCGTTTTAAAAACACCTGTTTTAGTTCTCACAGTTCAAATTAATTCGACCAAATATGTAAAAGAAAACATCTTTTGGTCTTAAAAGGAGAAAGTTTTGTTTTTCAATTGATAGTGTTTATGTTTGAAAAGGTCATGGAAGAGGGTTCGGGACGGGACCCACCTAGAAACATCTTTTTTCTTTATTCTCAGGCTCTTGTGTTTCTACTTCTATGAGCATTGATAGATTCAGTTCAGTGTTATTAAAGTGAAAAAACTGAAGTGGGCATGATTTAATTTCAGAAAGTTAATTTAGAGGGACTCTTCTTAGTTGCATTTTTTTCATTTGTTAAAACCAACTCGAACTATTACGCTAATTTGCTTTCCCCAGGAGTCCAACTCAACACTGTGCTGCTGCAAAAGCCCTACTCTAGTGTGTGAGGAAAAAATAAAAAAATGTGGATGGCAAGGTGTTCATCTCTTTAGATGAGTGTTTGCAAATATTAACACACTATGAAATCTAGAGTGTTAAATTGACTCTGTTCAGAGTCTATTTGGTCCTATTCTATATAGAACTCTACAGGAAACTCTACACTAAGCCCCTCAACCTGAATCATAAAAAAGTTAAGCTTTTCCTTTTTACATTGTAATGAAGAAAAAAAGTTTTTTTGAGTGTTTTATAGTGAACTTTTTTGTTAGAAAGAATTTCTGTGAATAATTGGCAGTTTGGATAACCTCAGATATTTTAACTCAGTGTCAGTGTGATTTGTGCTCTATTCAGAGTTTATATGGTCTCACTCTGGATAGAATTTCTTATACTCTCATAATTTTACTCCTGAATTTTTGTCGGTTAAGGATGAAACTATGGAAACACTATGACTAAATAAAAATGGAAAACATGAGTTCTAGTCTTTGACGAAGATCAGTTTAATGATAACGTTAAGTAATGTCTTTGGTTATTGAGTCTGTTTAGAAAGTGAGTTTTTGCCTATTTTACTTTTATCCGAACAAATCATGTTATTTTAAATTAAGTTCAACTTAAAAGGAATGGTATGAAAGCAAAAAGGTCTCATTTAAAAAATGAATATAATTTCATAATAAACTTTTGATTTAATCCAGTAAAAAAAATTAGCAAACATGGGTTCTTAAATGGTTTACATTTTAAGAGTATGTATGTGAAAATGTGGAAAAATATATATTTAAAGTGAAAATAAGAGATGAGGAGGCTGTTGGTGTTTTAGGATGGATTGTTAGTGAATCTGTCAAATTGAAACTACATGTTGATTTGATTTGATTTCATTGCTGGATTTGTGATTATCATACATACATATACAAATGTATAATTAGGATGTTAAATTTTCTCTAGGTTGTGTTCTTAAGAAATCTGTAGTTCCTTTACTTCATTTCTATTTTGAAATGCATTGCCCTTTAAAGGAAAATTTACACACTCAAAAAAGTAAAATTGAACTGAAGTGTATTTTCTTTGCAGAAATTGTAGTTTAAATTATGAATGAGCTTTTTTCTGAAATGCTAAATAACAAATATTTTATTCTGTCTTCCCGGTGTCTCTGAACAAGTCTCTGAACAGTTTTACACTAGCACACCTTGTTTGTAGCTTTAAGTAAAACACTGTTTATCTGAACGTTTCTAAAATTGGAACTTGAGGCTTCTTCAGTCAGACTCTGCTTCTTAAGAGTTTTAAAATTCGTTTCTGAAAAAGCATGTTTCTGAAATAGAATGTAAGTGTGTCAATATGACAGAGTTTCAGAGTGTTCCCGAGAGAAGGTTTATATCTGAATAGTTATTTGAGAGTGTTTCTGAAGCACAGTATTCCATCAGTCCCTCAGGATGCTGCTGGGAGAGGACCTGTCAGAGGTATTGGCATCTGAAGAGAGTCAGAGGAGGCTGGAGAACCAAGTGCGTCTGCTACGAGAGCTACGATTAGACACCCGTGCACGGGGTCCCTGGGCTCGGATCATGAACGAGCAGACTGGATCACGCAGACACAGATCAGGATCCAAGAAAGCTGGAGGCATGGCCCGGAGTGGCTGTTTCGGACACAAGATGGACAGGATAGGGACCATGAGTGGGATGGGCTGCCAGCCGAGTCACTACCCCTCCATTAACAACCTCTCATGGTGAGTGACTGAGGACAGATCTTTAAGATTCCTCTCTATTGTTGTGTCAATCTCCGCCTGTGTTCTGAATCTTTTCACATCACTTTCCCATCATCCAGCTTACAATGCTACAGTTTTAGCCAGGTTCTTTCCTCCTGGGTTCAGACAATGTAATCTGTACACACTGTAGCTGTATGTTCACACTAAGAACAGAAGTCACTTGGTTTGCGAGTGATTTACATATTAAGTCAATAGGAAAAACATCTTGGATCCTGAGAATGTGGAGCAGATATTGTGTTTTCTGCTGTGAGGATAATGAATCGGGTCAGTTTGAATATTGAGGTTTTGTATTTTAACCCATTACCACTTGACAAATTTTACTCAAATATTTGAACTGTTGGATATCTGCAAACCAACCAATCTGGAGCTTCTGAATAACTTCTGAAAAAAAAAATGAATCGAGATCTTCTAATGTTTCGTGATGTTTTGTTCATCTGTTTGTTACTTGTTCTTTGTTTAAACCATTTAAACAACTATAAACCCTCAAAAGTTCTGAAGAAAAAAAAACCCTGCAGGAAAACTTTTACAAATCTGCCAGCAAATCTGTCAAACAGTTATAATTCATTTATGATGAAAAGTACCAAATGTTATTTTGTAGTAGGATTCCAAAATATGTGTGAAAAAAGTATATATTGTAATACATTCCATTTCTACAGTACAGTGGTAAAATTAGAAAGAAAATTAAGCAAACTAACTGAAACAACCTCAGACAATGACTATCCAAAAAGAAAGGTTTTCTTTGCAAGAGCACATAATGCATTTGCTTTTAAAATAGCACCACCCTTTGTAAATTAATTTTAGTTAATAAACTTTGTTTTCAAAACCCAGATTTTTTATAAGCACATTTTGGAAGAGAAATCTTCAGGCTGCTTACCTCTAAGAAGCAGATCAGAAAACATCCTTCATGTCCAGAATTTTTATCCACACCTCACTCTCGTCCTTGATTCTCGATTTGAATAAACTAAATATCAGAATAAGATAATTGCTTTTGACTTTACTTGCTTGCTCACGCTCATGCAGCACATGAACCAAATTGAAACAAATGGGGAATAACAAATGAGGATGCTTTCATTCAGCTGGGAAAGATAACACTATTGAAAAATAGACTTTCGGTGGAAATTGACCTCTCATTGTTTCACACCACCTATCAAACTTCTTAATGAACTCCAAATGTGCTTGTATCCTAATGTGCCCAATGCTGACAGGTGATGATAATAGAAACTTGCTATGTTGAAGCAAAACCTAAATACACCCATACATTGCACTGTTTAGTTCCAGTCATGCTATAAAGACATTCAGCTTTCAAACAAGCCTTATTTGGAGTGATCAGGCATTGCAGCAAAACGTTCACGGTGTTGACCTTCCAAGGATTAAGTATTGCCAGTTAAGCAAATATATAAATGTTATATAAATGTATAAACAGGCACCTAAATCATTGATCGTATGCACATAGTATCCTTATTGCTTCTGCACTGAG
Source organism: Danionella dracula (assembly GCA_900490495.1). Lineage (NCBI taxonomy): Eukaryota > Metazoa > Chordata > Actinopteri > Cypriniformes > Danionidae > Danionella > Danionella dracula. The sequence continues at coordinate 19,302,280 of UELW01000778.1, forward strand.
TATTCAAGGCTGTTTGCTTCTTAGCAGGAGCAGAAAGTATAAGAGAATGAGGGTCAGTCAAGGGGCTACTCCCTTAAATATGCAAGATTCAAAGTTTAAAAGTATTTTTTTTATCTAAGTTTTCCTTCACAGTCGTCACAAAACTAGCAATTACAATCAAATTAAATCTTCTCTGATTGTAAAATTGCCTGTTTTTAGCATCTTTATCAATGGTAATCAACTCACATTAAGAATTACCCTCTAGTGGTCAGTTGATAAAATACAGTCAATGCTCTTCCCATTAAGCATTTGGCGAAGGGAGGTTTCCACCAAAGAAATTCTGCAAGAGAGAAGTGTTAAGTGTCAAATGTATGACAGTGCCACCTTGTGTAATGGGTTATGTCTTTTGTTTTTGTCATCTAACATCACAAATTGCTATTCTGCTCATTTACAATGTGCTGGTTTGAATACTTAAACATGTTAGAAGTGTTTACAGACCCATGTAAGGCTTTAGTTTAATTATGTGGTCCAGCGATCCCCCTCTCACACTTTTCCACACTACCCTTCCTCTCTTTATATATCTCCTTCTTTCATCCTGATTAGCGCTCTCTATGATGTGATTCACAATTTCAATCTCATTCATCTCTATTACGCTCGTTTTCTTCTTCCATTTGCTCTTTAGAGTATTTCCTCTTCCTTTGCAATGCACCCTCTTCTCTTTTAATTCCCATTCACTTGTTTACAGCGCTTTAGTTAAATACTATGAAAGATCTCAAAACAAGGCTGCTACATTCTGATTGACTGATAAATTAGTTTAGGGTTTGCCACTTCACACTAACAAGTTGTTTGAAAACGTTTTGATTTTTGAAAGAATTGGTTGCATTGCAAGAATTGTGATTTATTCTTCATAGGTTAACCAAAAGAAAATGGAAGATTTCTCTAACATTCTCGGTTGTTGTTTTTTTTTTTTAGAGCATTGCAGACATTTTTTAGTTTGGACACGATGGACTGAGCTGTTGCTCTCGGATGAAAACTGAAAAAGCTAAAGACTAATGGTACGAAGAACCACTAGCAGATGACCAGACGACGACTGACAGACTTCATTCAAACAAACATATGTACAAAAGAAACAAACCCTGACGGCGGATCATAAGGAGGAAGAGAAGAGCTGTATATTGTTGCTGCTGCTGCTGTTCATTCATGTATTTCATTCTCGCATAAATGTATTTATGTTTTAAAAGCTATTTATATGTTTATAAAAGAGATATTTATAAATATGAGTTTTATTTATGTAACATTTGGAAATGAATGCAAACTGCAGGTCAATTCTGTTTGTAACTATTTTGTCTCTAATAGTTGTAAATGTTTTAAACATCATTAAAAATGAACAAATGCACAAAATGTCTTTGACTTTAAACAGGGTTCAGTTTAGTCTCAATTTTATGATCCTATCCCCGCAAAAATTCAATTTCTTTTCATTAGAGACTGGATCTTAAACCCAATTTATGTTTCATAAAAAACAGCAGCCACCATAAAAACAATGAGAAAATGTTAATATTAATATAAAATCCTTGTGCATTGTTCAATTGACCCCCATTTCATTATGTTAGTGAACATAAAGAGAGCACGCTTACTTAAACTGCTGTAATGAACCAAAGAAGTATCACATTTTGAGTCCTTAATTCCTAAATTTATATTCGATGTTACTGGTTTAGATGGAGAAAATTAACTATTTTCAAAATAAAAGGTAATCATAAATTGTTTACCTTTATCGGGGTCTTGGACATGTGAAAGGACAGTTTGGTTTTCACCCATTTTTAGTTTGCGGTGTCAAATTTAGACTTTTTTTCTCTCTCATTTACTGCTGTGGACATTTCTGCCCCATTGACTTCCCTTATATCTAACACATACTTATCATATATTTATCATATATCACATAAATCGATCATATATTTATCATATACGCATACATTCTTCATATATTGTTGCATTATTTTTGGTATTTTCCTGGGTGGCAAGAGGTAAAACTTCCATACACTGGACCATGAAAAGCTATGTTTCTGGTTTGTACATGGAGTTATTTGAAGTGTAACAACATAAGAGAGCATGGTGTGTAAGTGTGTGAGACCTTGTCTGTGTGTCATCATAACAAACACCTCAGCTGTCAAAACTACATGGAGTAAATAAAAACAACATAAGTGTATTATGCACTTGCTGCCTTTTGATGCTGAGATACACAGACAAAACAAGGTGAGCAGATAAAAACACTTGCACAACAATAAGCTATTTAAAACAAGATTATCTCAGTGGTTAATAATCCAAAATCTACAGTTGTATAAATACATTGCCTTTGAATTATTCAATTACACTTAGTATTTCAAAATAACAATACTTTCATGTTTCATCTAAGTTTCTTTGTTTGAAATTTTAATAGAATAATCAGTATTGTATTATAAGAAATGTCCAAATTTTCTATTAGTAATTAGAAGAACGAGATATCGCTATATTTTGACATAGTTAATTCAAATAATCTGATATCTCTCAAAATAATCAGATTTTTTTTCTTATATTTTTTTCTTATAAGTAATTTTGAAAACACACTTTTTTCAGTTGCACTAATAAGATTTTGAAATATTTTGTTAGGTAACTTAAACAATATGAAGCATTTTAGCTTATTGTTAAATTAATATTTTTAATAATCTACCACATCTTTACCAAAACCAAACCAAGAAGTACAGAAGAGAAACTAAGAGAAAGTTTAAAATGGACATAGATGAGTACATCTGGAGCTTACTTGTGTGAGTGAGTGAAAGAATTTAACATCAATTGGTTAAAGTACAATCTACAATGTAGGCTAAATAACAACAACAAAAAATAAACATCATTTAATAACGTTGGTGAGTCATACTTTAAAACACTTCGCATTCATTCACAATATAGTAGCTTAGGAAATTAAATTCTAATGTCTAACATAATAAATCAAATAACAAGTCTTTACATTTTCTGCATAATCTTAAAAACGAGAGAAATCTGGATGTAATTCTCCCTGTTTTCGGTTATAGACTTAATAGTTATAGATTTCAGTTATAGAATGAGCAAAACTAAAATAAAGCAATAATCTATAACAATCATACAGAATAAGAGGTACAAGACTAATTGTTTGTCTGATTTAAAGGTGATGATGAAACTGGTTGCTTTTTTTTTTTTACTGAAATGAAGATGCGTGTCGTATAGGGAACATACTTTTCAGGCTCTGGCGGCATCTAGTGCCAAATTAGGAATATTACTCCAATTCTCATGAGAAGGTAAAACCATGCTGCTGTTCTGGGCATATAAAATAATAATAATAATAATAATAATAATAATAATAATAATAATAATAATAATAATAATAATAATAATAATAATAATAATAATAATAATAATAATAATAATGATAATAATAATAATAATACGGCGTCACGGTGGCGCAGTGGATAGCACGGTCGTCTCACAGCAAGAAGGTCGCTGGTTCTAGGCTCGGCCGAGTCGGTTGGCATTTATGTGTGGAGTTTGCATGTTCTCCCCGTGATCTCCCTGGAGAAACCGGATTTTCTCCGGGTGCTCCGGTTTCCCCACAAGTCCAAAGACATGCGGTATAAGTGAATTGAATAAGAACAATTGCCCATAGTGTTAAAGCGTGAATGAGTGTGTGTGAATGTTTCCCAGCGATGGGTTGTGGCTGGAAGGGCATCCGCTGCGTAAAACATATGCCAGAGAGTTGGCGGTTCATTCCACTGTGGCGACCCCGAAAGGGAACAAGCCGACATGAATGAATAATAATAATAATAATAATCATTAATGATGACTTTATAGTAATAAAGAAGTACACATACATTTCCAGATAAACAATAAAAAATTAATTAAACATTATTATTTACTCCATTTTAGTTAGTCAACTTTATCAATTATTATTGAATGGCTGGAAAACTGATGAATTGATGATGAGAAACAGGCAGGGGAATCGAATCTGAGCGAATCTGAGCATTGTTTCTGGGTCAGATCCAAGATGAGGGATGCAGAGAGAAGCAAAATTCAGAAATAGTTCAGAGTTCCTTATATGGAAATTGAAAATGGTGGGCGTTGAATAACTATATAAGAATATAACGAGGGTCAGGTACAGGATAACAAGCGAGGGGTGTGAGTGAAAGGCATGCAGAGAACACAATGAACAGATTACAGCGATAAATCAAACATTTCTTAAAACTATAACGTGGCAGATTAACTGAACACAATTATAAACATCTAAAAACCAACAACAAAGGGTCACTAAAATATAACCATTCATCAGTGGTGGATAGAAATGTTCCAAAACACATACATTCATTTATACAGAATGACAACCAAGTTAAATAAAAATGTAATCTTTTTTTTTACTTTTTTGTTTTATTTTTGAATAATATGTTCATGTTGGTTCACTAAGCCAGAATTGAATTTGTAAAAACCTGTACATTACTATTCTATTACAGTATATTAAATAAAATAGGATCTTTCATTTTACAAAAACTCATTCATTCTTACATCTTCATGTCAGCTTTCTTCCTTTTCAGGGTCACCACAGCAGAATGAACCGCCAACTCCTCTGGCACATGTTTTATGCAGCGGATGCCCTTCCAGCCACAACCCATCGCTGGGAAACATTCACACACACTCATTCACACTTTAACACTATGGGCAATTGTTCTTACTCAATTCACTTATACTGCATGTCTTTGGACTTGTGGGGAAACCGGAGCAGCCGGAGAAAACCCACGTGATCACGGAGAGAACATGCAAACTCCACACAGAAATGCCAACGACGCAGCCGAGGCTCGAACCAGCGACCTTCTTGCTGTGAGACGACCGTGCTACCCACTGCGCCACCGTGACACTTTTACAAAAACTATATTTTCTAATTATTCTATCTTTCTAATCAATGTATACTCTTTAGATCTAAATGATCCATAACTTATCAATACAGGATAAAGTGTATTTCTCTTAAATTGCTTGATTTGCAGAAACAACTTTTATCTAGGAGAGTATATAATGCCTACCCCTTATTTGATTTATTTGTGTTATTGAAAGGAAATTAAGAAACTATGATTGTTTATTACATTACCTACTAAGCTAGTCGATTTAAGAAACTCCATGAACTGTATGTGTTAATTATTATTTCGTGTTAGATTATTTTCTGTCTATTTTCTTTCATTTAGCCAAATTCCATTTTACAGTACTCAGACAGATTAGTACCTTAGAAAAACACATAACTCACCTTTAACTTTTTACTATGTGGAATTTTGTTTTATAATGCTAAATTCAAAAGATAATTATATTTTGGCATTCTACGGAGTTTTGATGCTGTGCACCTAAACTAAATACCTCTTTCAGGGTGTATAGTTGGCTTCCCACACAAATTTGATTTATTGAAAATGTTAAAAAAAAGAAGAAAGAAAAAAATCACAGTCATGAAATAATAAAATGACGTCTTGTTTTTGTACATTTTTTGTATTGATCATTAGTGGAATCTATTGACTGTATATGATAGATGGAATCTGAACAGACAATGGTTAAGTTGTTTAATCAACTTAAACCAACCAATTAAACCAAAAGCAATGTTTTTCTTTTTCTTTTTCAAACTTTTAAATGGTGGATGAGAACTGCGGGAGCCCGAGATAGACAATTACAACTTTACTAACATTGCTTGGTGGTGTACAGCTAATATCTTATCTTTTTCTTTAAAAAACAAACACATGTTCTTTACTGGGGTTGGAATATATGAGACGTTTTCTAAATGCAAGGCTTTTGTCCGAACACCTAACTGAGTCACAAGAGTCGAAGGGGTACTTTGTTGTGTTCAAAAGAACCGTTTTGTAGAAAAGACTCCACAATGGACATTTGGAATGCGTCACACGGGGCGGGGTTTATCCTGAGGTACTAAAACCGTGCTGAGCGCCCTTTTTCTGTCCTGAAGAGAGAACCACGTGTGGCTCAACTACTGCAGCTCTATAATTTAACATCAGTCTTACTGTAAAAAAACAACATCAAAATACAGTCATGGTGAAGCTCGCCAAGGTAAGAATTTACGCCTCACGAATCCTTGTTTAGGGCGTCGTTGTTTTCTGTTTAAAGTAAACGCGTATTGTGCTGAAAGGCCCACACGTGTTGTAAACTAAAATAATTTCTCGTTAATAGTTTGAAGTGTGTGTTGCCTTAAACGTCGAGACAATAGTGTATTGGAAATAATGTGTTATATTAATCAACGTTGACTCGCGTTCGCCTGGGTGCTCTGAGATTTTGCTGCTGAAGAGTTAATATGGCTGACAGGCCTTTGGCTTTGGTAGGCCTTGGTGAACACGTTTAAACAAAATTTAAAATTTTGTGCTATTCCGCATAGTTTCTTTCAATTTAAAACCCCGCATGCGTCTGTATGTAAAGTTTCTAAACGTAGGAACACGTCGTGTACGTTGGCCGTGCTCGTCTGTATGCAGGTTGTCGCAGTGTAGCACGGTGTTAAGCGCCTCCATTTTGATTAGCAACGGAACATGCGTGAACGCGCGGCGAGTTTTAACTCTTTACTCATCTGCGATGTGTATTCGTTTACTTTAGCGTAAGCGTGTACTGTTCGAATTAAAATTTCTATGCGGGTGTAAAATTAAACTATACTGTGATTTTCATTACTAGAGCACATGTGTTTACCACGTGTAACATGTAGCCCACGTGGGTTTGTCCACGCGGGGAGTTTGAAGCCATTCGCTGCTTCCGTTTGGTTAGTATGAATTACATTGTTATTATATAACAATTTAAACGAATTATGTTTACATTGTTTGTTCTAGTTTAGTTCCGCCTGGGTCTGTTAATGCGTGCCGACGTTTTTTATAAATCATGTTTCAGCTATTTTTTCGACATTATGGCTGGTGAATGAAATTGTTCCGACGGTGTTTCTTTTTAGTTGAACAGGTTTGAGAAATGTACAATTATCATTCTCCCTTATAATGTTGATATCCCACTTGAAGTCCCACCGTAATGACTAAATCCATCTGTAGTTGATAATTTGAGTACATTTTCCTGGCTTATGTGATTTTCAATACTTTCAGTTGATGGGCGACTTTTCACGACGTAATAGTGGAATTGTGTTCTATCCCTGTAATCTCGTATTGTATAATTAATTACCACATGTGGGCTTTTCGGAGCCGTTGATGTCAAAATTTTAAATTCCACCCATGGAAATAGACACTTCCTAACTCAATCAACCACCAGTGAGTGGCCAATGGGTTTTTTTTCACGTGACTAAAATAAAAAGAATATATATCACCAGCTATTGTCACTGGTGTTCTGAGGTGTATGTCACTGATTTTAAGAAAATCCAAGACTACATCATAGGATATGGTTTTTATTTTATTATGATACTGTTTTACAGGCAGCTAAAAAAGAAGCCCCACTTAAGAAAAAAGCACCTCCACCTCCCAAAGAAGTGGAAGAGGAATCCAGTGAGGAGGATAGTGACGATGAGGAAGAAGAGGTGAGTGGTCCATCTTGGCCATTTTTCTGTTGGCAGATGGCTTTAATGTGGCTCAATATTTAGTATGTGATTCAATATGGTCTCTAGGCTCCCCCTGTGAAGGCTGTAGCAAAGAAGAATGCTGCACCAGCAAAAGCAGTCAAAAACGGTAAAGCAGCAGTGGCGGCCAAGCAAGAGAGTGAAGATGATGACGAATCAGGTAAGAAGCTTTTTGTGTGACTGTTAAGAGTCAAATTTTTACTTGAAGAAATTAAATTGACTGTCAATGGTCCATACAGAGGAGGAAGCTCCACCTTCCAAGAAAGCCACACCTGCCAAGGCTGCAAAGGCTCCTCCTGCCAAGAAAGCAGCACCCCCAAAAGAGTCTAGTGAGGAGGAGGATGATGATGAGGACGACGATGATGATGATGAAGGTAGACGAACACTTGGTGTCTTTGTCCTGGAACTTAGTCATATGTATATATAGCCTGTGTGTGTGTGTTTCATATCGGCTGATATTAATCAATGCTATAGCACATCTTTGACAAGCAGTTTAAGAAATAATATTTTTTTTAATTAACATTAAAGATGGATCTAGCCAGATTTTTCAATTATTTTTAGCTGCGGGAGTGTTTATTTTTTATTTGTTTTGAGTTTCAGATCCACAAATAACATTAAGCAAATGCTTTTTGTTACACTATTATTCTCATATTTAAATACTGGTTAAGTGAGATCATGACATTCATAAAACCCCTACATTCAAACACATTGAACTATCATTCATTTGATTGTGAGTGCATAAATTCATAGGTTAATATTAGAAGCCAGTCAATGAGCTTATATAATCAAAAGCGAGAGTTGTCTGATTTCTTGCATAGCTTGGTCTTCCTGTCTGTGTAGCTGTTGGCAGACAAGATAATGGGTTTTTTTTGTAGAAGTTACAGTTGGCAACATGCTCTACAGGCAACTAATTTATTTTCTGATAATAATCTAGATTACATTATGCAAGTCCTTAAAAAGTGGCATTGCAGTGAATAAATGAGGCTTGTTTACTTGTGTGTTTTTCACAGTTGAAGTGAGCGTAATCCAGTTCGTTTTGCACTTTGCCTGTTATTCTCTGTTAGAAAAATTAATGGGGTACCCAACTTCTAATAAAACCTTAAAAGGAAAAGTGAAGATCATAACAACTTGCTTGGAATTGGCTGTCTTGTCTAAGAGATTGTCAGAGTTGAGATTTAATACTTGATTTTTGCTGTTTCTGGCTCAAAAGCTCCAGGTATAAGTGCTGATAAAAACAGATAATAAATATCAATTTAATACTTGATTTTTGCTGTTAGAAAACATCTTTATTTATTAATATTTTTTCAGATTAATCGGATACAACTAAATACATTTTTTATGTTTTACTTATAACTATATAAAACTGTAAATCAAGGTATAGAAGTATACTTAAATGCTAAAACCACAGGGTTGAATGATATTTAATTCTGAAATGAAGTCTTAAATGAAAGTTTGTTCTTGAAGTGTAAAACTTCTCAATTTAAATAAATGAATAGATAAAAAAATAGCAAAACACTTGTTAAACAATTACTTTTCAAAGCAAAAACTACTATTGCTTGTTAACTTTGTTGTGGACTATAAATAAAAACAGTAGAAATGAAAAGGCGAAGTCTTGATTAAAATGAATACAAATAATTTACATTGATATACGAATGAACTGTTACTTGCTTCACTGAAAACTACAACAATTACAAAATGTAATATTCTACTGTTATTTTCACCTGAGCTAATTTAAAATAGCACCATATAACTAATCACTATTTTTCATGCGGCGATTGCGCAGAATAATGCTAGCAAGTTGCAAGTGAACTACTGAAGTTAATGGGCTATTTGCAAAACTTTTCTGCATTGTCTAGAATGGGGCAGATCTTTCCTGTTATAGCAAAGTCAATGGCCACAGCTTTGTTTTATACTCGATCTCTGCAGGAATTTCCAAAAATTGGTGCAACAGCTCTTTATCTGTGTAACAGTCAATAAGCTACAAATCAGTTTGAACAGAAATAATCGTTGAGATTGCAGAAATTTTAGACAGATCAGATTCTGATATGTTTATTATCAGCACTTATACCTCAAGCTATTGAGTCAGGAAAAGCAGATTTGTGGATCCCTGTACAACTTTACTGAACAAAAAAAATTGTTTTCTAGTTCACTGCTGGGAGTCATGTTAGCTTTTTTGCATAAACAACTTGCATCATTCACACTAATTTTTGAAAATTCTTGCAGAGAGCGAGTGCTAAACAAAGCAGCGACCATTGCCTCTGCTATAACCGGAAGTAAATGCGCTGTACTAGACAGACCCTGAAAGTAGTTGTGTAAGTAACCCATAGATCTAGAGCGCCTGTCCCGAAGTTTGCAAACCAAAAAGGCACTTAAACAGTACAAATATTACACAATTAAATGATTTTACTTGCCCTACTGGTGTTTTGGCATCCAAAATACCAATGTGTTTTCATTTAAGGTGTGTGAGAATAATGGCGGTTCCTACATTGCACCGTCCTAAACAAACAAATGTAAGAATAATTCACCCCCCTCCGAGTGTTCATGAAGATCAAAACTGGATCATGAGGATCAATCTGATTCAATAAACTTATTGGCGCCAGGAGTGGAAAACAATTTTCAGCCCCAAAGTCAGTCAGTTTTAACATTGGAGTGAAAGGACTTGCTCCCTTTTGGAGTCGGCCACAACTGGCTACTTAAGGAATTGCAGTTCAGTCACTTCACATCACGTATCAAGAGGGAAAATCCCTTTCAGTGATTCAGTTTTTTTCCTTAAATAGAGGAGGCTCCTCCCCCCAAGAAAGTGATACCTGCCAAAACTACACCGGCAAAGAAAGCAGCACCTGTAAAGAAAACTGCTCCAGCCCAGGAGTCAGATGACGATGATGATGATGACGACGATGACGGTATGCATTATTATTCCATTATCTTCATTCATGCAGTGTCTGATACTTTATTTAAGCTTTGTTTTCACCTGTTCTCAGACGAGTCTGAAGAGGAAGAAGCTCCATTGGCCAAGAAAGCAGTGGTCGCTAAGTCAGCAGCCAAAGCCCCTGCTGCCAAAGAAGAATCAGAAGACGACGATGATGATGATGATGATGACGAGGAAGATGGTGAGTTCATTGCAATTTCTGTCATCTTTTTGATGTTGTGACTGATTGGATGCCATCTTATCTTTTTCTTTACTTTTTACTGTGAAAGTGGTGTATTTGTTTTTTTGTTTTTTTTAAGAGCGTGTATTGATCATTTATGATCACCTGCACAATGGCAGCACTGTGCTAATAGCGCTTTCTCTTGATTTTTATAACTCTTGCTGATAGCCCACAAGTGTGTTTGCAAGGCCCAGGCATGACCCATGTTGTGGTAAATTCATATGCTGCACTGCTTGCAAACGAGATGATGCTTGATTGGTTCTTACCGGTTTTTATTCATTCATAGATTCAGAAGAGGAGGAAATGGACACCACCCCTGCACCTAAAGCTGCTGCCAAAAAGGCGGGAATGGTAAAAGCCAAAGAGGAATCGGAGGAAGAGGATGACGACGACGATGATGATGATGATGATGAGGAGGAGGAGGAAGAAGAAGGTGCGCAGCTTTCTTGTTTGATTTATTTTGTGTTGAAATTACATCATCTAGGGTGATTCTGTTAAGCTTGATTTAGTCATTGTTCATACTTTTCTTAAAACTTTTTAAGCATTTTTTTAGGTTTCTTTTATTTTAGTAAATGAGTACATTCTTATGTTATTTCATCTTCCTGCTCTTGTTCCTAGAAACTCCAGTAACTCCTGGTAAAAGAAAAGCAGATGCAAAGAAAGACAAGGGAACTCCACCAGCTAAGAAGGCGAAGAGCGATGGCGAGAGTGAGCGTTTATTTATAACAGTCTTCTGTTATACTAGACATGATGAAGAAAAAGGGACTTAATACTGATGAAAGTGATGTTCAACTTTTTATTCTGATGCCTTCTTTTAAAGAAGGTGTAATTGAATTTTTTTTCTTTCCTCACAAAGCTGAATACTTTTTGTCCAGGTTTTAGTCTCTTTATGGGCAACTTGAACAGCAATAAAGACTTTGACGAAATAAAGGAAGCAGTCGCTAAGTTCTTCTCAAAGGAAGGGCTGGACATTCAGGAGGTTCGGCTTGGTGGGACAAAGTAAGGACATTTTCTCAGATGTATTTTGTCATTTATTTGCTTAAAATAAAAATGCTATTTTTTTTTCTTCAAGGAAATTTGGCTATGTTGACTTTGAATCAGAAGAAGATCAACTAAAAGCATTGGAGCTAAATGGGAAGAAGCTTTTGGGTCTGCCGGTGAAACTAGACAAGCCTAGAAACAAAGACTCACCTCAAGAAAATAAAAAAGGTACAAAAAAAGTGATTGTTCAGAAATAAGGGACTGTTTTTCCAGAATGAAAGGATAAAGATTGCCAGCTTTTGAAAGATTAAAGAATACACCTTGCAACATAAATACACATTTTAATTTAGATGAGCTACTTCATGATCAGTGGTCAACATTTTTTCTAGTCATAGAATCAAATTCAACAGAACCATATTCAGTGTTTTGTTTATCTTGTGAACTCTGCTAGCATCCTAAATAATTTAAATGTAAAAATTTTGGGCGGTTAAAGAACTGTAAGGTTATTGCCAGTGGTTTTTATAATTTATTTATTTTTTTTTCGTCAGAGAGGGACTCCCGTACTTTATTTGTGAAGAACCTGCCATACTCAATCACACAAGATGACCTGAAAGAGGTGTTTGACCAGGCTGTTGATATCAGAGTGCCTATGGGGCACAATGGGTCTTCCAAAGGGTGAGTGGTTTAAAAGTTGTGCATGTCAAAGACCTTGCATCTGGTTCAGAAATGTTGACTAAAATATCCCTCCATCTTTAGTATCGCCTACCTTGAGTTCCAGACAGAGGCAATTGCAGAAAAAATGATTGAAGAAATGCAAGGCACAGATGTTCAAGGGCGCTCCATCATCATTGATTTCACTGGCGACAAGAGCCGACAAAGTGGCGGTGTAAATAAAAGTGAGTATACTGACTTTTTATGTTCTGCTGTTGAGTTTTGTAGATTAATACTGATCATTTCTCATTGCTTCAGGTAAAACATTGGTCGTGAATAACCTGGCTTTCAGTGCCTCTGAAGAATCTCTGCAGAGTGTATTTGAGAAGGCTGTGTCTATTAGGATACCACAGAACAATGGCCGATCCAAAGGGTATGCCATGCCCAGCAGACCCAAATACATCTGACTTTATTCTATAGTATATTATTCGTGTCAAATTGCATAGTAATACAATTTACAATTGTATTATTATTATTTTTTTTTTAATGGTTCTCTGTTCCGTTTAGGTTTGCTTTTGTGGAATTCTGTAACCCAGAGGATGCCAAAGAGGCACTTGAGAATTTCAACAACACAGAAATTGAAGGCAGAAATGTCCGACTAGAGATGAGCCAGGGTGGCCAAGACAGGGGTGCTGGTGGCCGTGGAGGAAGAGGGAGCTCTGGTAGGTGTTTTTCTCTATTGAAACAATTTTCACAACTATTCCAAAGCATGGCCTAAGTTTTATTTTATTTTTTTTTTTTCCAATTTGTGGATGATATTGTGTAAGTGTGTTAATTACAGCTTAATTATATTTCAAAGTTGCAAGATTTTACCTCTTCCCAAATACATCCTATGTTATATGTGAAGGCAGTGCAAATGCTTAACTGATAAAGTATGATTAAAATGGGATGCTGATGGTACATTTTTTTTTTTGTCACCTCATTTAATGTAAAAATGAACCTGATCAAGCATATAAATAGCATAGTCCCTAAAGTAGCAAAGTTAAGACCTAATTTTTTTTGTCGCAAGGAATCTCTTGTAAATTTGTGGAAGTTTTTTTTTTTATGTACCTGCAAAGCTTGGTTATAGTGCCTTGTGTTAAACCAAATTGCATTTCTAAAGGTTAACTTTGCAACAAGTAATAATTCATAAGTACTTGGTATTTTTGAAGCAGCTAAATTGATGCTCTTTTATGCTAAAAGATAGGACGTGTTTTATGATTTTGCCTTCTGTAACATTTGCTCAAGTGTACTAATTCAAAGTTAATGTGAGCCTAATAAACTGCGTCTAAGTACATTAGAGCTCATATGAAATTGTAAAACTACATAGTTAAGAAAGATTGCATTGCTTTTTTTCAGGAGATATTGTACAAATGTGTGGATGCATGTTGGTTTGATCTATACCATTTTTTTAGTAATCTGCATTTGTTTGTGCAGGTGCTACCAAAACACTGTTTGTCAAAGGACTGTCAGAGGACACTTCAGACGAGTCTTTGAGAAATGCGTTTGAAGGAGCTGTTGATGCAAGAGTTGCAATGGACAGAGAAACTGGATCTTCAAAAGGGTAAACCTGGGTTGATTTTTCAGCAAATTTAACTTCTCATGAGCTCCTCTCAGCCAGTGCAGTGGCAGAGCATGGATTCGCTGAGAGAAGTACAGCAACATGCACAGATGTAATCAGGTGTTCCCAGCATTTCAGGGACTCTCCGATGTCTGCTGTGTGACAGTTCAGAGAAGTAGAGTAGAGAATTCTAGAGGAATGTGAACTTTAAAAATGCCACTGTGTTTAACTTCAGTATTGAACATTACATTAAATGGTTCATTTGGTCTGAAACTCTGAGAATAGTAGTAATTAAATTAAATGTTCCTGTGTTCCCATTTCAGATTTGGCTTTGTGGACTTCAGCAGTGAGGAAGATTGTAAGGCTGCAAAAGATGCCATGGATGATGGAAAGATTGATGGCAGCAAAGTCACTCTAGACTATGCCAGACCAAAAGGCGAGGGTGGTCGTGGAGGCTTTGGAGGAAGAGGTGGCTTTGGAGGTCGTGGAGGCGGACGGGGTGGATTTGGAGGCAGAGGGGGTGGATTTGGTGGCCGAGGAGGTGGAAGAGGCGGTGGTGGATTCCGAGGTGGAAGAGGCGGTGGTGGATTCAGGGGTGGAAGAGGAGGTGGGTGTTATTCAGTTCATTAAAGCGATTCAGTAGTTATATTAAAGGATCAAAAATTAAACTTAGAGCAGCTAAATAGCTTAGTTATTAGTGCAGTTGGTGAAATTAGTTCAATGCCATTTTAGAACAAGTAAGTGTTAAGAGCACTGGCGGAAGACTTGAAGCTGTTAAACGTGGGAGGAAAGCACGCTATAACAGGATAGACCTTCAACATGACAAATGAGGTGAACATTAGTAAATACAAAGATTTTACTTTTTTTTTTTTTTTTTTTTTTTTTTTTCTTCTTCCTTTCAGGTGGTCGTGGAGGATTTGGAGACAAGCCACAGGGGAAAAAGATCAAGTTTGACTAAGTCAATGAATGAACTGTTGGTTGGTTTGTTTCTTGTTTTGTTGTTTTTTTTTTCTTCCTTAAATCCAGTTTCAGAGCATTTCTTGGACATTCCAGAAGGCCTCAGTGAGTGTACAGCTCCCCAAACCCTCGTCCCCTTTTAACTGTGTGGTTTCTGCCATGTCCTTCCATCTCTGTGCTGATCATGCTCTGCTGGATTGGCGATATGTTGTACATGCCACCATTTGTTGGTTTCTCACTTCTTTGTGTTACAGTGTTTTTCTCCTTTATTCAATCCCACATTTTATTTAATTTTTTTTTAAGTTGGCTCTAGGTTGCAGGTTTAATGTGCAGTACCTTTTTAATGTGCTAAGCATATTGTAACATACATAATTGACACTTATGTAGTGTTTAGAGATCTAAATCTGTATGATGTATTTGAATGGGCTGAAAATGGAGAATTGGAATGGTTTTGTGATGTTGGATTTATACTATAGTAAATTTGACTTGTGATTTGATTTCCAGTACAAATTTTCATATTGTAAAAGAACCATTTTGATTAAATATGGTTTTTAAACTGTTTGCTTGTTTGTGAAATAACTACACATTGTTTTGTCAATATGAAATTGGCTATTTAGTTAAAATATGGGACAATTAATTTAAAATGTCTTCTGCAAACATGTTTAATAAAAATGGTACAAGTAACTTAATAGTAACTTTTGATTTCTTATAACAAAGTGAATTGTAGTCTTGTGCAAGGCAAAAAATATGCTAAATGAACACGTTTATTTGCTAAAATAACAATCACACCTTACTAAATACAAATTTTTTTAAATTTAATTTAAACAATGAAATAGTTAATAAAACAATTATGTATATTGACATATTTTATATCTTGGTGAGTTTCTACATATATTATTAAACATTGAAATGAGAGTTAATTAAATAAAGAAACTTAATATGGAAACAAAACATTCAAACGTGTTTGTCATAACATTAATAAACATAATGCATTGTAACCGTCCTTTAGATAGTCAGATGAGTGTAATATAGCTCTATTCCACGCCCTGGACTACTGCTATCAAGCGCAATTAATCACCTTTAATCACCAGCAGCGGCCAATCAGAATTGAGTATTCAAGCTAGATGGTTTAAAAGCTGTTCTCCACGAGGCGGTGTTGGCAGGATGTGGCCGGAAGATGTCCTACTTTCCTCGCGACGCCCGTTTTAACGTCATTAAGGTCGATTTTAACATCAATAAATATTTCGAGCTATGTGCTCAATTGAAAAATTATTTCACTACTTTAAACACTGATAAGAAATTGTAATACACAATAATTAAAACAATAGGCAATAGACAAGACTGCATAACGTGGGATTACAGCACACAACCACACAAATGAAATCAAAGAAATATAGTAGCATTAAAGATTATCAAATTAAGGCAAATTACACAGGGCTAAGAGGCACAGAGGTTCTCCTGTAGGGGTACTGAAGAAAGCATATACACACCAGTGCAACACCACTATCAAATGTCGAGAAGTCCCACCACCAGACTGCCTATAACTGACTCAGCAGTGCAGCTGTTTGGCAGGTACAGGTTTCTACAGTTTTTATGCGTTATCTTTTAACATCTTAAAATATAGTTTTGTTTGTTTTATGTATATGCTTATATCTTTCAAATATATTTAGTGAAGAGTAGTCAATGATGTCTTCTTAACTCACTTTATTTAACCTAACTTGACATGTTATTTTTCATTTATTTATTTATTTAATTCATAGGAGCAACTTGTAAAAGGGTGTAAGTTCACCTTTGCCTGAACTATCCATACTCCATACTCCGGCTGGATGGGATCTACAGTGATCTTGCAACTGTAGCAAATCAGTGGTATAATATGTGGTGGAAATAATTCACCCCCTCAGACTGTTGAATCTAAAAAAAAAAACAGTCCCAGAGGTGTAAACACCAAACCAAGGCTCAACTCTTTCACCTGGGAGCGTGTGCAAATGGTTTACTGATTAACTACAGATTGTAAAGTTGACCTATCAAACTGAAAGTTTTGAAGAAGAAACAAGAGAAAGGTTGACCAAACAATGCCAGTGATGCAGAAAACTTCACAATCATTTGCGAAACAAATAAGTTTTGGAGTCATGCAGATCCACAGCACATTGTGCAAAACTGGTCTTCAGCGTTTAGTTTGCCACAATTATTAAAATATGCATTATTATTAGAAACTTAGACATGTGAAACTAAGCAGCTGATGATGGGATCATTGTGATACTTAATCAAAATGAACAAATAGGTAATACAATATAATTAAAAACAAATGTATGTATATATGTGTGCTTTTATGTTTTGATTTTATGCTTGTGTAAATGTTCAACTCGTTATATAAATATCAGTTACTGTGAAATGTGCTTTACAAATTCTTTTTACTTGCTTAAATCTTAAATGGTCAGTGAAACATTTTTGAGTGGGATCTTGCTTGGAGCCCCAGAGGGAAGGAGACAGAACAGGATACAGCACTTCTTTCATTTGCTTATAATCTAACAAGTTTATAGGTTGTCACCTCAATAAGCTTGCCAATAGTGTTGTTTGATGAAGAAGGTTCGATTTTGGAATAGGGATTGGATGAATGAGGGTCCAGTTTCTTCCAGCAGTCAAAAACACGAGTCTGATCCTCAATTTTCCAGAACGGAACTGAATAAAAATTAGCAACCACCACAAATGTTAAACATTCTTCTCCCCTGATCACCTAGTGGATCTGCCTTCTGAGGAAATCTAACAATGTTGCTCAGATAGTTCAGACTATCAAGGAGGAAACTACAGTGTAACTGTTAATGTTTTATTAGCACGGAAGATTAGAAAAGCGCAATAGTAGACATACTCTTGTCTTGTTAACCATTTCAGTTAATTATAATCCAATATATAGAATCATTTTCATAAACTCAGTACCAAGAACCAGTCACACAATGAGTCAGTGTCAAATATAAGATGTGTATCATTCTCTGTTATGCTTTACTTAACATTTTAGTTCCTGCTGTTTGCATTTCCTGTTTATATATAGCATAATGAAATTACATAAATGTTGACGTTTCATCACTCAAACCACCTTCAACTCAGTGGATCTGGGGCTCAAACCGGCAACCTTCCGATCACCTTATCCACCACATCTGCCCTATAACTATAAAAACTAAACATTGTTTTGGGAAACCACCACTTTTGGGTAGCAAAGAGAGATTTTTGTGCAGTTTAGGGTTAGGGTAATCTGTGTATGCGACCAGTAGCCCTTCACACTGGTCCCATTAGCTCCTGATTTCAGAAAGGTTTGTGACCCTTTACTACTCGATGCATATAAAACCATGGAAGTAACTTGTGTCTGGGTCTGAGCTGCTCAGTCTGTGTGCAGGATTAGAGCTTGTCCTCTGCAGCAATAACTGAATGTTTTGATGCACTTTGTTTTCTTTTTTTCATTGAATTATTAAGAACCAAGTTTATGGGAATTTCTTGCACTTTTCTTGCACATCAGACACACTTTTAATCTTGTAAAGTTGAATAAAAAAGAACTTGTTAGAAAGTAACGTAACAGAGTCTCATAAGTTTAATTAGTTGGTCCAGTTTAAAGTCCGCAAAAGTACAAAATAAGATAACATCATAAAGTTCCTCTACTTCACTTTTTTATTGACCTGCAATGAACTGTCAATTCTACAACTTCTCAAAAACAGCTAACAAAGGAAGAGCGTGGTGGAAATGACTAACACTTTAATAGTTTTTTTGTGAAAAACTGTATTATAGCTTTACTGATTAGTGTTGAAATAATTGTTGGCATTTCATGCATTTACAATTCAATCATTTCATTAGATTTATTATTTTTAAACTCCCTTTTGAATGTACAGCAAGTTTGTAAATGACACAATAAATGTATTTATTGATCAAGGAATATTTACCTTGATTTTTCCTCCATTTGTTGGAGACCAAATGTTAGTTTCCCTCAATGTGCTGCAATGTCACTCAACATTTGTATGGAAACCATCTAAACAATCTTTCAGAAAAATTTATCAAAACGACATTTCTGTGTTGTGGTGGAAATGCCAACAATACCTTGCGACGACTATATTTTGTATAAAATGTAATGTTAATGCTCTTAACTAAATTGTGTAATGTATTTCAACTATTTGACTAATTCTTAAATAATACATTAAATAGTAAATTAAAAGTTTCAAAATAATTCATATTCATAAGTCTGAAAGCTTAGGTGTGCGACAAAAATAAAAATGTGATTTTGACACATAAATCAAAAAGTATGAAAAAAAATCATAATGCAAAGGAAGTACAAACGGTGGAAGGTGGTTTTATTGCTAGCTTGACAAAGTGGATTTTACTCAAAATAATATGCATTTTTAAAATGATCTCCAAAGAACATAAAAGTGCACCTAATTAAGAATCACCCTTATATGCTTTTTTTTACTCAAGTAAAGAATTTTAAATTTACAGAAGCACTCACCTTCAAAATAAAATAAACTACTGAAAGTTAAAAAAAATTTATAGTGGTGCGAGTAAACCCAATTCTTTACGTTCCCCCTCTGCAAAAATGGAGATAATGTCTTGACTATTTTATTTATTTAAAACTCTCTGTAAGCCTCTGGATGTCTTTGACACTCCTGGACTAAAGTTATAGTGTAGTTACACACACTTGAAGTTTAATGTTTTAAAAGAACTCCCCTTGTACACACAAAGGTAAGAAAACAAAAACAAACTCGAGGCTTGAAGCAATTTATTAAAAAAAATGAATGAATCTTTTCCTTTGTTCCAATCGCATATTTACACAACCAGCTTTGCCGTTTGGAACAAAGACCACTTTCATGTACAGTAAAAGATTCATCATCAAACAGCCACAGCCAACCATAAATTAGTTCAGTATTTACATGTACCAGACAGTTTCACAGTTAAACCCTCCTCCAGGTAAGCATCTAGTCTATAAACAAATCAGAGATTGTTGTCTACATTGTGTCCTGAGCTATTTTCAAATACATTTCAAATAATGTTGTTTTGTAAATGTACACCTCTGCAGCAGAAATACTAGGATTAAACTTACACATGCTATGAACACATATTGAAGTAACAATCATCCACATGGGGGCAGAGTGAAAACAGTGAGGTAGAAACTAGTCTTCCTTCCATACGCAGTCAAAAAAAAAACCTGTTGCTGGGATAAATGCATACTGTCTACGTAGTGACACCAGCTGGATGGTTAACATTTTAGGCAGTTATGACCTAAATGCAAATCATTTCAGACAGCCGTTTAAAGATTCTCAGAAGAGGATAACATACCAGGTGAGGAATTCACTCAGTTTTTAGGGTTTTGAGCCTTTAAGTGTACTCTCTCCGAATATACACGCACACAGTCAGTGATGGCAACAAATGAACAAAAATCAGTTACCCTGGAGGTCAAACATTAACAGTCTTAATATATGTTTCATAATAAACAGGGAAAAAAATCGGTTTTGTGAGAATGTGAGAGAGTACATTTTTGCGAAAGCATTCATTAGTAAAAAGATTGGTGAATCTTACCCAGATGATTCACAAGTGACTTTGTCAGTTGGAACGTAAATTAAATTAAAATAAAGTTTAGAATTCTCCTCAAAACAGGAGTACTTTATCTTTGAGAAAACCTCAAAGTCCATTCCTGGCATTGCACATGAAGTCTGGAAACCTGGAATTGATAAAATCACAGGGAGAACAGGCTCTTTGAGCAGGTGATTGTGTGGTCTTCAACAAAACATAGTCTGACTGGCCATTCAGACCAAAACCAGAATTTAAATTATTAGGTAATTGCAATTGCAGTTCATTCAGAGGTGGCAGACGAGTGTGCAGACACAGTCACAGTTGTCAACAAAGATCACAATTTTTAACCTGTGCCAATTTGCAAAATTGCATCGGTGTCAATTAATCAGGAGCTTCCTAGAGTATTTACATGATTGAAACCAGTAATGGTCAATATTGTAATAATGAGCGATTACAATCTTCATTGATTATTTCCTATTTCCTATTATTTCCTATTATGTCAGTTATTTCCTATTTATGGTTCAACTAAAGGACTACATTTATCTGATAGCAAAAAAAACCTCACTAATATATATATATAACCCATTCTTGTTTTTTTTTTTCTTGTAAAGTATTAATGTTTTTGAGGCAGTGTTTTTTTTTGTACTACACAAAAAGTTATAACAATTTAGTTCTGAAATGGACCAACATTTCAGGCTCTGTGTGCAAAGAGCGATTTAATTTTTCATCTTCGATCTTCAACGAATAAAGAAACATTAAAGATGAAGTACCAGAGCAACGTAAGCAAGTTCCAACACATTTCAAAAAGAGTCTTCAAGCTTTAAAATTGAAATATAAAAAAAAAAGGTTAGGTTGAGGAATATTTCACTTACAGGCATGAAATATTTTCCCAAGAGTTCCATACTTTGACACATCTCACATTAAATCTAAGTTGGGAAAAATAATTTTTTTCTCAAATTTTAAACAAAACCCAGTGTGTTTTAAACTAAACTGGAGATTCTGGTATCTTTCCTTCAACCTAAAATTATTAGCTTTTAAATCATTTGAAAAGAAATGAATCCTGAGGCGTTAACGTTCCACTTCTGCCATTTGTTTGATTGCAATCTTTCCTTTTGATTTTAAACAAGTTGTACAATCTTTCCTGCCCTCTAAAGGAATTTGTAAAGATATCAGTCTTTGAGCTATAAATAGTGAGATTTTTGTGAGCAAATCAAGTCACTGTTAACAAGCCTCCACATTTCGATCAAATCAGGCGGCAGCAGCTTATGCACCACGATCATGCTCCTGAAGAAACAGGGTTCTCGGTTGAGCTTGCTGGTCTTGTTCTTCACCAGCCCAAAGGTCTTAAATGCATTGTGCTTGATTGGTGTGACTTGGAGCACCTCCAGACACATTCCCAAAAACACGTCATCAATGGGATAAAGCTCCAAAGTGTCACAAGCTCCGTATAGTTTTCGTGCTAAGGGTCCATCCATAAGGAATCCTCCTCCACCAGCATAAGGTGGGTATAATGTTTTATTGTACAAGGCCTGCGGGATGTAGTACTTGTTGTCCTTCTTACGAATGGGCTTAGCCTTGAAGAGGACGTCACCAACAAACAGGTCCTTCAAATCCTTGCTTTCCTCAAGATATTCAAAGATGTTAGGCACACTCACAAACACGTCATCATCTCCCTTGAAGATGTAGCGGGTATTAGGGCAGTATGTTGCAAACCACTTGAGGAAGTGAATTTCTTTTAGAGTGAGGTTGAAGAAGCTGTCCATGAAATCCCACTGTAAGATGTCCCCGTAAATGTGGTCCTCATACTCCAGGAGTTTCTGGTGGTTCCCCTGCTCCTCAGGGTGCGAGGAGGTTCCAAGAAGAAAAAGCAATTTAATTTGCTTGCCATTTATAACTTGTTCTCTCCCCCAGGTTTTTCGGATGACCTCTCTCCTATCATACTGGGTGATGACAGACTTTACAACCATTAGCAGTTCAATGTCTCCTGCACACTTCTCAGGGTGGTTGAGGAGCATAGGGAAGTATCTGCAATGCCTGTAGAGGAGGAACTGCTTGAAATTATCCCCGAGCCCTGCAAACCACTCTTCGGAGGAGATATTAGAGTTGATTGTGCAGTTGGGGTTTAATATATCCCAGGTGGTTGGTGCAGGTTTCATGGTGATTTTTGGAACTTCTGTGGTAGACTCGAGCCTTTGAATGCTTTTCCAGAAGATTGGTGTCTCTTGAGTGTTTTTAGGGGGCTGGGTAACAGGGACAACCTCCATTCGGATTTGCCTTTGGAGACCTTGGAGGGAGGCGATGGTCCCTCGGTGGATGACCGTGAGTGCAATCAGTGCCAGCAAGAACATCAAACTCACCCGCTTGTATACCCGCCATCGCTCTCGACTCGTCCTCCTATAAGAAGGAGACACAACTTTCAGAATTACAAACATATCCAAAGGTGACTGGTAAGTCTAATGTGAAGCATTTAGGTCACAATAGGACAATTTTAAAGCCATTTTTTGCTTTTTACCTTTGAATAAAGAAGTGAACACAGAAAAGAGAGATGGGGTGGGGTTGAGAAAGACCTGCAAGCTCAGAACCCAAACCCACTCACTAAACCCACTACTCCAGCGAGTAGTATATACAGCGTGTGACTAAAATCAGTCCTTAAGGTTCCCGTAGCCCTATGCATTTTGGTTGCAAGTCCAAGCGTACTAATCTGGCTTTAGACAAGCAAAGGGTGATTAACTAGTGTGATCAGACGTGTTATAAGTTGGTTGAAGATAATCTTTACAGAGCTGTGGACCACCTTTGAACACTTTTGGTGTAACTTCCAACTTTATTGAAGAAAAGTCAAGATGAAAAACACTCATGTTGTTGCTTTACTTTAATGGCCATTTATACATTACTCAATCCACAATATCTCCGACAGAGTATCTGAGAGAAGAGAGTGTGCTCCTCTACCCCTCAGCTCAAGTACACACCTCATTAAAACTAGCAACAGTGTTCAAAAAGACGGTCTAACTCTAACAAGAACGACCTTGTTAAGAACACACACTAAAAACTTACAAATATCAAGAACCATTATCTTCAAATTTTCTTTGACAACATGGCTAAAAAAATTGTTGAAGGCAAGAGAGTCCAATTCACTACATAATGCACCCCTAAAAAAGTTTGCTGTATAAAAAAGTATATTTCTCGATAAGTCAACCAAAAATACTAAATTGATTATTTAAATGCATTACTCAAGCATAATTTGATTGACTTAAAAAGGGTATACCTGAGAAGTGTAAACTAAATATTTGGAGCATGAAGTGGATATTCTTGCCACTCCACTTTAATTTGTAAAGCAATTACAGAGAAAAAAGCTGTGTCACATGTACAAATGAACACACCATGCAAATCTATGACTATTTCTTTAACATGAGACCGTTACTTGACATGCTTCGGGGGAGAATCCTCCAAAAAGCAAATCTTCATTAACTCTGACTTTACCTCGATTGATAGATGCAGTGCAATTGATTTGGCTTCTCATCAACCACACTCCAGCTACAGCCACTGACCATTTTATTAAGAGTTTCATTGTATTTCAGATTGATTCAGTTATCCCAGCTCTGATATTAGGGCACCTACATGATCAAAACCAAATGGTATGAAACAACAAGATAATACTCAAACAAGTTTTTTCACTTTCTGTAGGTTGATGGTAAACCTGTTATGTAAATGAAGCAGATGACTAGATTGACGAAGTTTCTCTATTTATTTTTCCTAAGTGGAATGGGTGCCTAGGACTGCGTGATGGGGTGGACCATTAAAAGAAATCTTTATATATATTGTTTCTGTTGAACTCATCAATGTTTGGAGCATGTATCAAATCTTACTATTTTATTTCATTTTTGGCTATACTCTTTGCTGCTTTGAGCATAAATGTAGCCAGACACGCCCAACATAATATGGCTACTACCAATCTAAAGTTTGTTAATAAACAAATCGTCCTGAGCTTCAAAGTTTTTGAATGTCATGCAGCAAATTCAGATATAACCTGTAAATGATAATCCAACAAATGTAAAGGCAAAAGTGCATCAAATAAAGTTAATAAGACGGCGAGGAATCTGATTATTTGATATCAAATAGAACCATACAATTCTAATGGGATGTAATGTTATTCGCCAAGGAGTTGCAAACAAATCAAGTCTCAATGGTTAACTCCATTAATGAATAGGACTCTTAAGGAATGAGGAAGGAAATTTTATTTTTCCATCATTAGACTTTCTCCATCACATGCACAGAAAAAACATTAAACCAACTCTTGGCAGCATTTCCAGTGAGATCTTTGGCATTCTGACTGTCAACTTCTCCAGATAATCTGATGAGATTTCTCTGTCACGATGCATTGGCTTTAAGGACACTTGCTCTGTACTTTACGCAAGCCGTTCTTACAAATCATCCTCAATGTGTACAAAATGATTCTAAATTTTTTGTTGCTAGTAGTCCTAAAATATGTTGGATTACATGAGATAATACTTCTACTTGTAGCTCAATGTAAGTTTTATTTTTTTCTGTTTAGGTTTTCCTCCATTTACCAGATTTAGCTATTTGAAATTAAATCCAAGCCAAATGTAAAGCTTACATTTCCGGCACATTGCCATTGCAGGCGTTTGCTACATTATCTTTGTTAAAATTGATAATATTAGTAACACAAATGGCAAGATAAAATGAAGATTAACTTCATCGTTTAAAAGTGTAGATTACCAGTGTAGATAATAATCTAATGAAACATGTAACAAAATACAAACAAATATGATTTAGTCTTAAAATTTGGTCTCTGAGCAAAAATATTTCATTTTGTGTCTTTAGGGGTTAAAAATAAACTCCACTTTGATGAAAGTTAAACTACACCAGATGAAACCCTACTTTATTAGCCTGATAAAATATTGACTTATAAACTATATTATACTGGACCTGGTGTCGTTCAAATTTAAATCAATGTAATAATCACAGCAATATATGTAACGTGCTGTTAAAGCTTCAGTGAGCTGCTTCCTCTGTCAATGTTTTACAAACTGAAGTGCACTTCGTGTACAGAAACTGGAAGCAATTGCGATTCTGATTGATTTGGTTGGTAGCAGATTATTTAATGTAATAATAGCATGTATGCTCATAAAGTGTCTAGTGATTGTTGTGATGTAGCCAAGGCAACAAATTAAAATGTAAAAATTAAAAAAAAGAGTGTGAAAAAATATACATTCAATTATACATTAAATAGTACAATTAATACAATAATTAATAAAAATAATCTAAATAGCAAACTATCAGCCTACTCACATTTTGATATCTGGTTATCAGTGTTCTTTGATAAAGTTCTGCCAAACTGTTGTGGTCTTTAAATGAATTAAATTGTCCCTTTGAAAATCCACTGTTCTTCAATGAGCTTCTCTGCACGAAAATAACACTGCTCGGGGACCCGAAAAGTGCGACATGCGCGAGAAGTCGATCCGCTTATTTTAAAGCTTGCGTGACGTAAATGATCAACTCCGCCTGCGACACGCTCACGCAGAGAGGACGCTCTTCATTATGGAGAGCCGTAAAGGACAAAAGCATGTGTGTTGTTGAATAGGATTATGTTTGAGTAAAGGGTTTCTGGTAAAATAATTTGAACTGTATTGGTATTCAATTTATGGACTTCAAACATGAAAAAAAAAATAAAAAATAAATATATATATACTTACACAAAAGCCTAATGGTGTTGAAGGCTTTTTTGAAGGGACCATAACTAATAATTCATATATACATACGCACAAACATATTCAAAAATTGTTGCTAATTGTATTAAAACATTTTCCTTGAATGTCATTTTACTCCAATCATATTATTACTAAATATGCATTTATTAACTACCCTTTTTTCATGTATTTTAGATTTTTATAGAAATTAAACTCTGTTCAAACTGTGTGTAAACTCTGTTCAAAACCCCTATTTTCTAATACATTAAACAATTGAGAATTTTCATGATGAACTGTTATGGAGGGCAAACAAATTTTACAATCCTCTGTGTTGTTAAATAAGATTTGTGAATATTATATTTGAATATAGGATTGTTAGGAAAATTATTGTAACTGTATTACTTATAGCATTTTATTTTAAGTCCATTATTTGAATAAGTTTAACTTACTCAAAATTCTAATGGTGCTGAAGATTTTTGTGAAGGAAACTTATGTTTTTCTTAATTTTTCCTTTTAATCAAAATCAAAGGTTCAGTTAAAAATTAATTAGCTGAAAAAATATTTGATGTCTTATTACACAAATGTTTATTTACATGAGGAATTTGAGTTTGTGTTCATTGCTTGAGAGAGTGTTACAATATAAAATATTCCAATCGTAAGCATCCACTCTCTTATAATTTGTTAACTCCACCACCAAATATTCACATTATTTCTAAATGTAAAACATTTATATACTCCTACAACAACTATAATACCATAATGGAGATTGTGTCAAACTTAGTCAGATTCTTTTCATCCAGACTAAAATACACAAAGACTAAAATGTACAGAATAATACAAATATGGGATGACGATAGGAAAAGGAGGGGTAAAATACAGTAATTTTTTGGTCAAAATAACAAATATGTAAGAAATGTAGTGCTTGAGATGTTTTTACACTTGCATTAAACAATTTCCCCATCATCATTGGAGTTCGTGATTTTAAGTAGAAAAAAAAGTTTCTTATATTCCTGTTTATGGTGATCTGTCTTCTTCATCACATAATTTTCTAAGAAAATATGGATGAATTAGATGTGGCTGCTTCATCTCTCCAGCTGAAAAAAAAGATACCGCATCATGTATTTAAGCAGTTGTATGTTGATTTACTTCGCTTGCATAACTGTGTTTATCATATGTACATTTTCTGTAGATGTAGAGGGGTTGTGGCATTTGTTGTAGTTGTTGTTCTTTGTTTGTTTCTCACTTCATACTCGAACAGCATATTTTGAAGTTAAAATGCGGATCACAAATCATTAAAGCTATAGTAATTTACTTTTACCATACAACAAACTTGTTTATGTAGTTTATTGAGCTTTCAGATTTTGTTTTCATTACTGAAAAACGTTAATGCAACCATTTAAGAAATTATAATTTAAAATAATTTAGGATGTAGCTGTTTATTTTGATGTTTTGATTAATACATGTTCATTTATGAACATAGTTAAATGGATTATAGTCTTAATTTGTTATTTGATGTTGGTCTTTTAAATTTGAGTGTAAAAAAATGTTAACTGTGGTTAGCTGTATTTGCATGCTGTTATATGTATATATTTCTCTCATCAGGATTTATAAAGTCAACTTCCCAATCAGCTGGCAGACGTTTGTGCGTCAAACACATTTTCTCAAAGCCAACTTCTCCTTTAGAGACACAATGTGCTTTATGCCTGTGCAAATAGAAAGGGTTAAATCAACATAAATTGGATTACCATGTTCTTATGTAAAATATTGGCCACTGCAGTTCCTAATTAGATACATACTATTTTGGAGATTTTAAAAGCAGTAAAATTATCTGTTGTTTCCAGTTTTAAACTGTCATGTCAATTTGAACTAATTTTGAATCTGTTCAGCTATTGATTACCATGATCAGGCAATATAATTTTTTTTTGCAAACAGTAGATCTCTTGACAAAACATGCTGCATTTTCTGGAGCAACAGGAAGTCCTTATGCCTGCTGCACCCATTTTACTACAGTAAAGATTTTACACTACGGCAAAGTAAAACTTTAGTATTTAGTTTTCAAAAGTAAGAAAAAAAAAATATAAATATTTAGTCTTAATTTAGTTAAGTGGAGTAGTCCTTTAAGCCGCATTTATACTGTTCATGCTTTGTTGGTTGACTGGTAGTGCTAGTGCATGTCCATGCTAGTGAATGTCCAAAATGTATTGAGATTTAATGAAAACAGTTCTAGTTAAGAACAAGATTCTTTAACAGTTGGTAAAATTGCAACAGGAAAAGGGGAATTAAATTAGTTTTCAGACCCAGATTCAACTGTGTACTGAGCCTCAAGTTCACATGCTGTTTTGTTTGTTTACTTTTCATAGCATTAAAGTCAAGCAGTAACTTGTCAGTACAATTGGAATTAATTTTGCCAATAAAACAAAGCTTAGTTAACACTTGGGCTCATAATTTAAAAACTAGCTCTCATTTTTTTGATGCATCCAATCTGAAGTGTAGAGTCACTTCAAAGGATCATCAGTGTCTATGAACACTAGGCTATAAAATTCTCCTAGAGAGATCAGCTGACCATACAGCAACGCAGGTCTCCAGGGCCAGGGTTGAGTTGATTTTTACACTTCTATCTGAAATTCATTAACTGTTACAACAGTAGGATATGGAGCATAACAAGGATCTGTTTTATGCCCCATGTAGAGGTAGAAGGATTAGTCAAGATGGCTCTAATATCTTCAGGTAAGTAGACGTGATTTTGCTATGAAGAAGGGTGGAGAATTGGGGGATCAGCCCTGTCAAGTTTTGGATTTAAAAATAAGGGACACTTTTGAAGTCCACTGACAAATTTAGGAAATATTCTGCCATCCCACCAGCCCAACTGAGGTCCTTATTCCTCACATTTTAATACAGATTTACAAGAAATTCTGAATAACTACAGGGTTTCACACTACAAACGTTTCACACTACATTAACCCTTTCACACTACAATTAGGTATCAAAATCTAAAAGAAATGCCCAAGGAACTTGCGTAACTAACTGCAGCACTTGTTTTGCTTTCTTTTTCTAGATACAAATGTTTCTATAGGTCTATGTTTGTGAATTTCTGATCATATCCAATTTTATTAGAACTAAATAGTATTAAGTTTAGATGGAAAACAGCAAAAAGTACAGAATTTTGGCAAAAAAAAAAGAAAGATTTTCAAGTATTTGCTTGGATAACAACTGCTACTATTTTCAATCCTTTAGTTACATATCTGAGAGGCTTAATGTAGCTATTGTTTTTCCAGAAACTCCTATCTGTGAGAAACCGTGTTTAAGTTTGGCTCGATGATTCAAAATATCCAGATAAATGCAAAATCATTGTTCAGATAATGCATTGCAAAAAGGTAATTGCTATAGAATTTTATGACCACATATGTAAACGACTTGGGTCAGATTAAAAAACTTAAGTTGTTAAGACTATCAAGTAAATATCTGATACGGATCACATAGGCGCAATGTGGGCACATGTATGGGGTTTATGTTACTTTGGGCTGCAGTCTGCACATAGTCTATTAAATGCAAACTCAGTCACATACAAACTAGTAAAACTAGTTTGAAGAGCTGCATGGTAGTGAAGAGAACTCTTCCTTAAATATCAAAACGGAGGACAATATTGTTTGTGTGATTCTGGGGAACAACAGCTTGCCCAAAGCAATATAAATGGACACACACCTGTGTAAACTAGATGTGCTGGGTCAAAGGAAAACACTAATGTTTCCTTTGGTGCTTCCTGAGAGGTTTCTTGTTTACGTAGAACACACTATCTAGAAGCTTTATAGTCATAGAAATCCTTTTTATTTAATTGCAATTATAAGACATCTTCCAACCCCTATTTGGGATGTCCTTTCCATTATTTTACTATCTCAAAAACTATATACTCTTTATATCCACTGTGTGCCTTCAGTGTAGACTTGGCCCAGCAAGAACACAGTTGAGTGCGTGCCATTCAGAGCTCAATTTACTTACTGTAGGCATGGATGGACGTGACTGACATAAATACACAACCTTTGTGTAAATTTCAATAATTTGATGACATTGGATTGTTCAAGAAATTAGCATGAATGTTGATGGGGATTAAAGCATAAGTCTGTTAATGAAAGCTTCATTGTACAAACATGTTGGTTCTAGCTGATGAATAAACATGACTGGATTTAATCGATGACGAAAAACTCTCTCATTTGAAGCTTGAGTCTGGCTATCATTTCTTAACAGAATTGCTCAGGGTGTGGTGGTTTGTCTTTAGACTGAGAACGTTGGGGGCTGAGACAAGATTATTTTAGAGAAGTCTACGTGATTTACCAGGGGGGGGGGGGGGGGGGGGGGAATAGGGTTTTCTTTATGTTATTGAGCCTTGTGATATTTTGAAACTTGAACTTTCAAAAGGTTTTAAAATTCAAAATTATGTTATTTCGACATTACAGAAATATAAAGGAATGCCCTCAAACAAAATACAAATGTAAAAGTGTGCAAGCATATTTAGCATTCAGTTTATGCAGCAAATAATCCATGGTCCCTTTACTGCTAAGTTTAGTGGGAGATAGTGTATCTGCCTTCTGTTGAGAGAAATCATGAACAAGTATGTTTGAAACATTGCAGGAGCATAAAAGCACTAAAAAGAGAAAGAAAACATACCTTTTTCAAAACTAGATACAGATTTCCTGTAAGAATAATAAGGAATTGTCATATTATACTAATTACTCTGTATTCTTGTGAGACTCTCTTTGTGCTTGTGTGTGACTAGAACATCCTGTGTTTTTATTACCCAAGCTGTCACAGTCCATCTTCCCCTGGAATTCTCCTGCACACCATTTGCTCTAGGGGGTTTGGGGGGTTTAAACTCTGACTATGCTTTTGTGACCAGTTACCACTCCCTTTTGAGAGTATATAAGGAGACTGAAATTCTGTGTTTCCAGAAGTCTTTGTTTGAATATACTCAAACAGCTTCTCTGAAGGCTACGGGGATCCGCTGATGATGTTGCTCAAATAAAAGAAATCCTACATTTCCTAGATGTGGTTAATGCCTCTCCTCTTTCAGGTACCTCTCCAAAGGCTCTAAAGACTATAGCAATAAAACCACTCCTGAAAAAGAGAAATCTTGACAACACCATACGAAACAACTACAATCCGATCTCAAATGTCCCTTTTATTGGAAAAATAATTGAAAAGATTATACTAAATCAACTTAACCAGCTATTGAGATTAAATGAGCATGAGGATATTTTTCAATCTGGTTTCGGAGCTTATCAAAGTACAGAGACGGCGCTGCTAAATATAACAAACAATATCCATTAAAATACAGATTCAGGAAAGATGTGTGGTTCTTCTTGACCTGAGCGCTGGATTCGACACCGTTGTTCATAGCATTCTCCTTGATAGGCTGGAGAACTGTGTTGGTGTTTCTAGGACAGTGCTGAAATAGCTCAGGTCATACTTACAAGGGAGAGGTATTGATTCATGCCTCGAAATTTTTGTCGGATTAATTTACTGGCATCAACTACTAAAACTGCTACAGCCATGTGAAGATTTACTCCTTCCTTCTCATTTTAGTTGCTTGTGCATAGAGCGAGCAATGTATTTTGGTGAACACGGAGGAAGGCATATTAGGACAAAGACAGCTTTGCAGCTTGTTGCCAAAGAGACACAGATTAAAAAGAGAGCTCATTCATTTATTTTGAGTTTAAATCTCATGTTTTTGAAAGAGGAAATCTGAATTTTTGAGTGAACTTTATGAAGTCAGTCATTTCTTCTAAAATTAAATTATCCGGGCAAAATAAATAAATAAAAATATTTGGAATCTTTGAATGCCCAGGCTAGGAGACACTACTGGTGGTGTGTATGCACAAAAACTGATCTTGGCATTGGAGTATTTGAAACTGTAAGAAATGTTTATTGCTTTTTATTTTTCTCGACTTCGCTCCATCTGGACCCTTACTATAACCAGTCTGTTAGCTCACACCCCAATTTTATTTTTAACAAGCAATTATAAACATCTGATATGCTTTTAACTGAAATCTCACATTTTCAAGAGAACCATATGATTAAAACCTCATCATGTGAAAAAAAGGTATAATAGGCAACCTCTTTGTGATCACCGATTATTGACATCTCTTGATCTAATCACAAAAACATGTTTTGTGATCTGAAAAGACCTTTCTCTAAACAGCAATTGTTTGGTTGAGACTAATATAAGGCCACAAATCTCGATGGATTGTTTTGGGGACAGAAACGGGAAAGATTAAACCCACTATCAGCTCACAGTTGGGGGAGCAGGAAAAAAATCTCCCGACGCACAGGATGCACATGGACAGACCATGACAGCAAGAATACAGAAGGAAATGGAGACAGAACAGACGGAAGTGTGGATTGTGGGATGCAGCTGAAGCTAGATTAAATAATTCCTGTTTTTGTAGAGCACCCTCCGGGAAGCAGGGGGAACAGATGTCGTCAGAAGTTTGTTTTGGTTGACTAAGCACTGCCTGGGGTCTTCAAGACCCTGAAAACTTTCTCTTTAAATGTATTTGGTACATTTCTGCTCGATTGTGATATCATTTAAAAATCTGTCTCATGCTCTGTGATCTCCATCCTTCTTGTTTGTCATGTTTTTAGTTTTCACCTCGCTGCACAACCCAGGAACTAAAATGTCAAGGATTTTTTCATAATAACATTGAAGATCAACTTGGTGGCACCATTTTCTGGGAATGTTTATATTATCCACTTGTTCCTTTTCAAGTTTTCATGTCACACAGCACTTATATGCAGAAGAAAATTACATTTTTAAAGGGCCGTATAGTAAATTAAATAATGTTATTCCATCACAGGAGTTATTGACTACAAATACAATTCATGTAATACTAGAATTCTCCAAAGTGATATGTTCAAAACACTCATGAATCACTGAAACACTCATTCACATATGTTTTTACATGTACACGATGGCAGCATGCTTACCAAATGAGTATATCTCTATGCGATCCCTCGAAGTGTGTACAGATTCCAAACATAAATGAGCAGACTGCTGAAGTCTTACAGAAGACCATCCAAACTGAATTAATAAATAAATAGAAATAATTTATTAGGACTTAATTATACATTTAGAAGAGAGAAAGAGTAAATGTCATTTTTTTTTCAAGGCTGTTTTAATCTATGCTTGTTTAATTAATAAAAAAACATATCTGGGTATGCTATACATAAAGTAGCAACTCTTTTGCTGACACAATATACAAACTAAATTAATCCAGCAAACTTCAACTGATTTTAACAATACATTTACCTCCATTTGGCAATTACTGTTTTCTTTTCGCAAGCAATTGACCTCCAACAAAAAAAGTGTTTTCTTTCTCCTTTTAATGCCTGATAGCACTGTTCACTAAGTATTGGTAACCATGCTAAACCACACAGAAAATAACAAAAGTTAAATGTTTGGCAGTTCAATCAAAGTGGCAGAGAAAGCGCAGGTTTCCCAGGAAATAAAATATCTGAAGGCTATTTTGATAGTAATAATTGAAGATCAACTTTGGTGACGCCACCACAATTTTCTAGTGAAAATTCATACATTGCCTTTGTGTCTAAAACAGTAAAAAAATTAAAATACTAGTAGTAGTATTTATGTTTAAAGAAATTCATTTTCAAGTGACAAGCTGATTTGAGCAGTCAGCTATTTATTGATTGACATTTTATACAGCTTGCTCATAATAGAAGCTGTATCAACCGATCAATAAGCCATAGCAGGAAGAAAATAAAGATAGAGGAGTAAAAAAATTTTTTTATAGTAGGTTTTCCCTGAAGGGAAGAGTTTTCAGTTGCTTTTTGACAACTGTTAGTGTTGCTGCTTTACTGACTGGATCAGGGAGTTTGTTCCACAAGCCAGGAACAGTGAGAGAGAAGATTCTGCTAAGAGATTTTCTGCCTTTGTGGGACGGAACAACGAGTCGCTGTTCCTTTTTTGAGAGCAGGCTTTTGGAGGGCATGTAAGAGTGTATGAGATTGTGGAGGTAAACAGGGGCTGATTTGAAGATAGTTGTGATTTGAATTTAACACAAGCTGCAAAAGGGAGCCAGTGAAGAGTGATGAAGAGGGGAGTGACATGAGCTCTCTTCGGTACCTTGAGGATAAGACGAGCTGCAGAGTTCTGGATCATCTGTAGAGGTTTGAGCATGTTTGCTGGAAGTCCTGCTAGGTGATCGTTGCAGTAGTCCAGATGTGAGAGGACCAGAGCCTGAACCAGGAGTTGAGTTGCATGCTCAGTTAAGAAGGGCCTGATCTTTCGAATGTTGTGCAGTGCAAATCTACACGCTTGAGTTGTTTTGGTGATGTGTTCTTTGAAGGACAGCTGTTCATACAAAATCACGCCAAGATTACTGATTGAAGGAAAAGGGGTGATTGTGGCTCACAACCTCACCATCCAGTTGGAATCCTCTACAGAGGGATTGGCCAGGATTACCAGAAGTTCTGTCTTGGCCATGTTGAGCTGTAGGTGAAGATTCTTCATCCCGGTAGATGAAGACACACACTCACAGATACATTCTGTACATCTTAAAGTAACACCTGAACATGAAACACTGAAACATTCATTAACATATGTATGTACATGTACACGATGCCAGAATACTTACTAAATAATATTTTAGCCTGTGAGCATTAGGTGTGACTGTCTGTCTGATCCCTCGACGCTTGTACAGATTCCAAACATAAATTAGCAAACAGCTGAAGTCTATGGAAGATCACCCATGGCGTAATTTTCAAAGTGAATTGATAAATATATACAAATGATTTAATAATTATACATATAGAAGAGAGAGGAAATTTTGTCAATTTGTTTCAAAGCTGTCTCAATCTTTGCTTGTTTAATTCTTAAAAAAACATATCTCGTTAAGCATAAAGCAGCGACTCTATCGCCGACACAATATACAAATTCAATGAATCCAACAAATCATCAGTTGACAATAAATTTGGACTATTTGGTCATTACTTTTTTTGCCAAGCAGTTGTTCTCTAACAAGTAGTATTTTTTTGTCAGCTTCAGTTAATGCCTGATGCCACTATTCACTATGCACTGGCTGGCCGCCCTAAACCACAGAGGAAATAACAAAAGCTAAATGTTTAGCAGTTGGCTTAATTCTATTAGAGGAGAAAGGACAGGTTGGATAGTATCAAGCATTCAACGAATAAGAGGTGGGTAATTATTTGACATGCAAATAGTATGCTGGGAAATTTAAATAATTAAAGAAAATCAATGATGTTGATTTTTAACAAAATAATTTACATTTGTATTAAATGGAATTATGCGATTTATTACTCAGACCTGATCATGTTTTTGGGGGATCAAGACTCCAAAAACCCATTGGGAATTACGCTCATGGTCTCCTGGCTGGTAGTTAAGGGAGTGCTATGTGGGTGTTAACCTCATGAGTTGGAATTTGCAGTGATAGCTTTTGTTTTGCCTGGATTTCAGCAGATTATTGTGTGTTTACCAGGGCACTACTGAATGGATTTTGGGACATTGGTTGTTAATGTGTTCTGGTATTTTTAGTTCAATCCTATTACACTGATAGTGTGATAAGATTAGATTGTTATTTGGGGCTGTAATGATGTTCTTAAGTGTCATTAATACTGTTAAGGTTGGTTTCCAGCTGGTTTAAAATTAATAGGATTTCCTTTTACTTTGTTTCAATGCTGCAGCTACATGTTAAAGTTTTTCAAGTGGCTTATAAGTTATTCTTTGTGGATGTTAATTGTCTAGACAAGAATACTTGAACAAAAATTTTATATTTGTAAAGGAAATTAAAGCGAAGTTACTAGACGTTTAACTACTGTATGATATTTTACACAAACAGTTAAGGAACAACCAAGGCCAAAACAAATAAATAGAGCTTAAAATTGCAGTATTAGTGACAAGTGTAAATGACTACAATATTGTTGTGTTCCATCATCTGCGCAGATGTTCAGGGTGACTGACACACAGTAGGACTTCTTGTCTTTGCCTAGCTTTGAGCAAAACACCACAAGAGGAACATGAGCAGATGTTTTTGTTTATATCGTCTTCACATGAATGTGCGTGTTAGTGAGATAGCCACTATTATTTCATGACACAACAGCCTTTAAAAACATTCTGTTTAATGTACAAAAATATTCAATTCATAACACTTCAAAAACCGATCTAAAAGAAGAAAGTAGCTTCAAATATAAATCATGTCCTTAAAAACAACAGCTGTCAGTTTCCTCTCTTTACAATCACTAACATGTAAAAGAAACTATGGACAAAAACAACCTACAGCAACTTCACAACTTATTTTGGGACCATGAATTCTTCCTCAGAAAGAGAGAGAGAAATTGGTAGTCGATGGAGAGGGCTGCTTGAAACTGTGTGTGTGTGGGGTATCATGAAAGTACCTGTTGTGATCACTAGTGGAGTGTGTTGTGTTTCAGAGCAGCGGGTTCACAATCCACAGCTTTGTTCTTAGACACTCTGCCTGATAAGAAACTTGTATGCAGTTACAGGAAGCTGGATGA
Source organism: Danionella dracula (assembly GCA_900490495.1). Taxonomy (NCBI): domain Eukaryota; kingdom Metazoa; phylum Chordata; class Actinopteri; order Cypriniformes; family Danionidae; genus Danionella; species Danionella dracula. The sequence continues at coordinate 19,338,961 of UELW01000778.1, forward strand.
TCCTCTGGCGATTGAGTTCAGAGGATGAAAGCTTCTCTTCTCATTTTCTGATCGACTGGCTGTCTGGAGGATGAAAAGAGGGTGTTTATCAGGACCATGCAGCAACAAACACGGCCAAACAACCCAGAAATAATCCTAAGTATAACAATTTATTAACTCCCTAATAAGCAGTACTCCCACTCTGTTCAACTTAGCAGCTATATAACCGATGAAACACCCTGACTTCATTAGAATATCCCAGCACTTTGTATCACTTTGAGGACCCAGCAATCAGTGAATAACCAGAGCACCCCAAAAAAGATCAGCATCTTAGCAATCCTTTTAACAACATGAACATCCCAATCACGCTGAAAAACCCAACAAAGTGACAAAACGCGCTACTGATTCTGAAAGATGTCTCCACGTCACAGTCTTGAAAATCCCAGTGAAAAAGGGGCAAGGTTAGTTGGGAGGTAATAAACTTCCAGCAAATAGGGCTTGCATAAAAAAGGAAGTTACAGTACATAAACACTTCTCATCTACTTATATGAGCTATTCACTGCTGAAACGAGAGATAGAATAAAACTTTTTACATTTACATTTACATTTATGGATTTGGCAGATGCTTTTGTCCAAAGAGAAATACAGAAGGGTAAATCACCGATGCCACTCGTGGAGATGCTAGGGATTAATCCCAGGACCTCAAACATGCAAAACATGCGCTCTACCACTGAGCTACATCCCCCCTATTGGAATCAGTGGTTTCACCATATTTACAAATGCTCATTAGCGAGTTCAGTGTCGTACAATGACTGTATACATCATGGATGTACCATGCTTGACGTTTTTTATGAAGGGTGTCGGAGGCTCAAGAATGGGCGTAGCCAGCCATCTCCATCATGGAAGTGCATCCCTTCTGGGTACCCAAAAATGGGCCCAGAGCGGCAGGACATAGGTGTAACACGTATGTTTAAACATTTTAAACAAACATATAAATAAAATTAATTTACCCCCCTCAGTGTGTTCATGAAGGGCAAAACTCGCTCAATTTTTAACCCTCCCCTTTGCGGTCAGTTGAGATTACAGACTGTAGTTCAGTCACTTCCTATTGCGCATCAACAGGGAGGTTGGCCCTTGGTCTCGTAAGAATGAACTTACTCTATACAGGAGTAGAGTTCAATGTCTGACTGCAGGTATAGATCATATTTCAGCAGATTCCCAAACCCACACTGCTCATAGCATCTCACAGATTTACTTTGTCATACGATAATGAGACAATGAGATCACAGTAAATAATCATTTAAACCAGTATTTGTTTATTTATATAGTCAGACTTCAGACAGGAAACCAATTAATGCAATTTAATATCTCAAACATTTATTTATTTGTTTATTACTACATATTACAGAGAATTTAAAAAAAACCTGAAATCAATAAATTTACCAATAAATGAACAGTCAGCTGCATATTATAATTTGAAAGCTCAAAACCAATTAAAAACCAAACAAACATCAATATATAAATTGTTAGTTTAGGAATCATCAGCAATCTCTAGCATTGGTATAGAACTGGAAGCAAAAAAAAGCATTTCTAGTCCCCATTCTCTCGTAATACTTTAGAAACTACCCTGTCGTCAAGAGCTATAACTATAACAATTTATTTATTTTACTGTTTTTGATTTCCTCTCTGGTCTCTCAGATTCAAAATTTTACAACATATTTGGCTTTATTTCCTGTCAGACATTTATTCACGTATTCTAAGTGGCTTAATTTCTCACATTTTCAACCAGATCTTCAAACCAGAGGGAAGTGATGTATTAAAACAGTCATACTAAAACAAACAAGACAACCCTTTAAGCATTCAAATTTGAAATGCTTAGAAATAATCTAAAAGGCTATATCTACAAGATAGAACTCATAGAACTAATAAAGTAAATGGTCAGTAGGTGAAGAGAGGGCATAGAGAAGAAACACACCATTAATGGCATCTATCTAACTGGTTTAGACTGTAATTAGATAGACTAATTCAAATGAAGACTTTAATTAGATCCTGACCCACTTCTCTGGAGCAGAAGTGAGAGAAAGAATTCAGTTGTTTACTTTGAAAGTTTTTATTTAACTCAAGATATCAATTACTTGGTATTCATTCAAAAGGAAAGGTGATAGGATCTCAGAAAAAACTTGGGAGGTCAGAAAATATATAAATCATTATAACATTTCAGATGGTTATTCTACCTTATTATCTAACGTCTTATATTTTATAATTTTCTTTAAATTCAGTATTACAAGAAAGTTGATGAAAAAATGTAATCATATGTATTATATTGTAACCTAATTACTAGAAATCAAATTAAATCAAGTTTATATTTGATTTATACTTATATTTTATATATATTTTTCTCAATGTGTTCTTGTTGCATTAAGAAAAATAATATACATGACATTGAAAAAGGTGTTTTGGTCTTTACACCTCTAAAGTTAAAATGCTATTAAAATGTTATTACAAAATAATAATCTGATTAAACTGAAGTAAACACTCTTAATTGTGCCTGCAATTGTGTTTCTTAATTGTTTTTTGAAAATAATTTGAAAATAAAGGCCCATTAATATTTTTTTACAATATGTAAAGTACTTACAATTTCTAGAAATCAATAATCTATAGAGACACTTGCATTTCTCATTCTTCCTGTGCACTTAACTCATCTAATTGTGGTCGGCCAGATGATACACAATGCCTTTCCTGTTTGAAGCATTTAGATCATTGAGATAGACAGATGGAGCCTTTAATAGGAAGTAAAGATAGCGAGGAGCTTGAGCATGTGTGCATTATGCTGGATAATTGATTTAACAGGACAGAAAAGCAGCAGGGAGGAAGAAGTCACCAAAAACAAGATCTCTTTAATCCCATCTCAGTTCTGAGAGAGGCAGCTCCCAGAGGCAGAGCTGGCAGCTGATCGGATATAACGTTTTATACTTGGCTGATATTAAAAAAGAGCTAGATGTAGTTGTAAAAGAAGAAATATGTCAAATTAGACGTAAGAAAACTAAAAGAAGCAAGAGTTTAAATCAAATTAAATATATCAATGAAAGAACCTTCTTAGCAAAAGCGCAAGAGCACATTGGCAATGAGCCTAATAACCTCCCGGAATAATCTACTGATCTCTCTTAACACAGAGGAACACTATAGATAAGTACAGCAATAACTCCTCAAGATACTTCTCAACAATCCCCAAACATCAACAAAAACAAAAAAAAAAACCTTAATCATTGGGGTGGCAACAGGTCAGAGCTACATTGGAACCACCTAACAGTTAACCAAACAATCCATCAACAACAGCCCAAAATAATAACAACAATTAATCACAAATAATAACCAGTTAAACCCCAGCAAGCCACCATGGCATAACTCTTTAGCATCCACCTAACAATGCCCCAAACACTCTATTGTGATATTCAATAAATTTGAATAACTGTGACGGTAAAACAATTAAATATCTTAGCAACCACCTAACAACGACCCAAATGCCCTAGTAACACATAGGGCTATTCAATAAATTTGAATAACTGGAATGGTAAAACAATTAAATTTCTTAGCAACCACCAAACAACGACCCAAATGGCCTAGTAACATATAGGGCTGTTCAATAAATTTGAATAACTGGGACGGTAAAAAAATTAAGTATCTTAGCAACCACCTAACAACAACAACCCAAATACCTGGCGACAACTACAGACGGTCAATGAACTTGAATAACTGGCACAGTAAAAAAACAACAAACACTCTGGCAACAACTAAAGACATCCAATGAATTTAAGTGACTGGCATGCTAAAAAACTGAATATCTTAGCAACCACTAAATAATAACCCAAATCCCAAATGATAATTACGGCAGACTATAACTAAGACAGAATACCTTAGCAACCAAAACACCATAGCAACAAATAAAGAAATTAAATGAACGTGAACAACAGGGATGTATGAACTTCTAAAAAACAGCTATAAACATCCCCCTTGCAACAACTCAAAGAGTATATTAGGAACCACTTAGAACACTAAGGGTGGTGGGGTTAAAAGAACATACTAGATGAAAGGCTTCTTACGATAATGTTTTTTTACACTGATCTAAACAGTTTTGACAGAAATAAATAAATTCTAAATCTTGTAGAAACAACATCCCTCTCTTATGCCATTATATTATCGAAACTGTTATATAACTGTTTTTTTACAAGCTAAAACATTAATTCATATTTAAACACCTTTAACAAATTTCATTAACAAGCCATTTTACGTCAGAAGCACTCAACTGTTGAGCAGCTGTTCTTGAGAGCACTTGACATCTGTCCCAATACAAACAAGAACAAACCGCTGAACGAGAAAGTCAACAAATAAAGACACATTCAAGTGTCTCCTCAAATATCTCTTTGTTTGCATTCATACTCATCTCTCTCATTTCCTCTCCAGCGATGAACCGTTCGAAGCTCACATTTTTTAATCCCTTTAAGCATATCTACTTTATCTGTACACAATGAATAGAAGATATTTAAAATAATTTCAAACTTAAATATTTGTTTTACAAAATCTCAAGTATTACATGTATACATATTACATATTTCAAAAACATTCAATGTGAATTTCTTTTAACATCGATAATCTGAGGTTTCCCTCTGAAATCTAACACTGTGGGAACAACAAAACTTAACAAAACTTTTCATTGTTGAAATGCTATTTAAAAAGAACCTGAGAATAAGTACAAGGAACTAAGTCCATCAAAATAGTTTGGACTGTAACTGGGGCTAAAACAACACCTGACTCCTGCTTTGTCAAGACAATAAACAAGGAAAACATTTACAGAAACCTTAATAGTTTTTCAATCTCTTAGTGTAATAAAGAGATTGTTAATATAAACAATAGATATTGATATTTACAATTTAAAATACTCTTAAATATAACTTCCAAAAATCTCCTATTCAGGGATCAGATTGAAACCAAACCGGAACAACAAAGGTGTGATACTTTACTAAAACCCCTTCATGGATGCACTAGCTCAATTATGTATTTGCAGTTGTCACAGTGATGGCACACAACATATGGTATACATGAGTAAAATTATATAACAAGGGCGTGAGTCTAGCACACACTTAAAAGGTTTTGAATGGGTTCATGGGGAATCTTCAAACATGGGTGGAAATCTGAATAGTAATGAAAGATAAATACACTCGCCTTTTGTTTGACACATCACTACATAAATAAAAGTGTGACTTTGGAAAACAGTAATACTCATTGGGACATTTTTCTCAATATCAATCACCAATAATTGATACTGTGAGATTAAACGAAAAGGCACTAATGTGAAGGTTCCCATTAAAAAGAAAAAATGTGTTATGTAATGGAAAATTGTAATCTAATTTGCTTAAATTATTTTTCAGAATGATCTAGGCACCTCCAGTGATTGTAATATTTACAGAGTTCTGTGATTTTAATCCTGTGCAAACTGACATGCCAGTAATTTAAAAGGGTAATAGCTCGTCTATGATAAGTTCTTTGGGATTTTTGATTTTTCTTTAACATTTTGGCTCTACTTACTGATATCTTTGCAGATGGAGTTGGCTCTGAAAATATTGTCATGGTTAAGAAATCTGACTACATATAGCAAAAAAGCATAATAAAGTAATGTACACTTAGTCTAATAGCAATCAAAAATGCCCAAGTGAATGTGTGTGTGATGCTATATAGATATTAAAAAAAAAAAAAAAAAAAAAAAAAAAAAAAAAAAAAAAAAAAAAATATATATATATATATATAATATATATATATATATATATATAGATATAATATATATATATATATATATATATATATATATATATATATATATATATATATATATATATATATATATATATATACACCTAAACATAAACATATAAACATTGGATATTTAGCCATAAATGCTAATGGATGGAGGACAAAACATAACATAAATGTTTAGTCCTCATAAAAACTATGAATAAGTTATTCATTAACATATTTGTAACTATTGCACAGGATTCTTTGTATAATATGTTATAATACAGAAAATAAATTTGTGATAAAATAACGGAACCCCTTTCAGGATAAAAAGCAAAATGAAGTTAATTATTCTGCAAGAATTGTCGCTGAAACCTCAGAATAACTAAGTCTTCTGTCAGTTGCTCACAAACATGTTATATTTTTTACATTTGAAACTGTCGTTTGTCTCTTTTTTTGGATCATATGACAGGAAAGTGAAAACATCCTTTCACAAGCCACTACACATGCAGCCTGAAGTTACCAAAAGCATTCATACTAGACGTTGGAGCACGATTGAAACTAAAGGTACAGGGTGGTGAACTCAAGGAAGGGGGTGGCCAACCCTTCTTTTCGTACTGCTTTTTGTACTCACTATGTTGGCTGAGTGCCCCTCTGGAGCCCCCTGTTGACACAGGACGGCTGCTGCTCGGTTGGGGTTCGCTGTTGGAGAACTGGGGGGCCAGTGGAGGCAGACGCGACCGAGCAGAGCTGCTTGCGTCACTGTCAGGGGTGCGAGGAATCTTTGGCTGGCTTGTAAAGCCTGCCAGATGAGAACTGGGAAGAAGAGAGAGAAAGTGATGGCATCAATTTGAATAATTTGCCTTCCTCCAAAATGATTTGCTGTCTTGAGTGACTAGCAGATTCATTTGAATCCTTTTGCATTTGCTTCTCAATAACATTTGTCAAATTTGACAGACATTTTAATTACAACTTGCCATTCTTGGTATTCTCTTGACAACAAAAAAATACATGAGTATGGGTATGTTTTAAATTGTTGAATTTATTCATTGTTAATGCATTTCGAATGTATCTGTCCATAAATCAGTTTCGAAAATATAAAGCTATCGCTTCTTTAGCCATTAAATGGTTTACATCATTGCGTTAACTACATTCACATAGTTTATATCATACTTGTTTTTTCTCTGATTACAATAGGATATTAATTTATTCTGGTCTTCTGATCCTGACAGGCCATCAATACTTCATAACACCACATTAAAGGTCACGAGAGACCTCCTGCATGTGCTGGCTGCATGCACTTCCTGTGTGCACATAACCATTGAGCGAGACACTAGATTGTGTGCAAGTGAACAGAGAAAGTCATTTAACAGGGACATTTTGGTTCTTTATTTTGGGTTTTAAATCATCTAATAAAAACAGCACTATTTCTTTCAGTTCACCTATTGTTTGAATTTACTCCTCATAGTGTGTAAACATAGGTGTTCCACTATGAAAAAAGGGTCAGTGAGATATCTACCTCGTAGATTCCAGAGGCAGCATTTCCAGGTTACGTACAGAACAGTTCCTTTCTTTAAAATATGAATTACTGCTTTAATATTACATTGAATGTGAAACTATGCAAAAAAAAGAAAGGGGTTCTGTGTGTCTTGGTGAGCGAAGCAGTCACTCACAGCAACGCACAAACATACACTTCCTCACTGGTTGCTTGTTCTGTTTTCAGTCTTGTGCCATTAGCTCTTTCAAGGCGAATAACATGAACAAAGGAACCAATCAACAATTTCATGTATTCATTGAAAAGTGACCAACTGTGTTTGGAGCTGCATGCAGCAACTGTGTAGCTGTTTTTGTACTATGGGATGTTGAGCAGCACATTGTTCTAATAGCTCTGGGAGGTCCGCCTAATTATCATCCACAGATATTCCCATATAAACCTTCAGATTGCTATAGATTGACAATCTATTTTTGTATTTTTAGGTGTAACCACAAAGTTGACACATGGTTTGAATACCATTTGCAAGAGAAAAACAAGTTTTTTAAAATTACTACTTTTCAGACAAAAGGTGCTCTCTTCAATTGAAAGGGTCACAACACTACCCAGAAATAGGGTGTGGTCAGTTAGAACACAGACGCTCCTCGTACGCTTACTCGCATCATTCACTGCTTGAGTGAGAGTGAGTAAACAAGCCTGTGTCCAACCGCTGCACAGGGATCATTTGAGATTATGAAACTTAGAGAGTCATGTCTCATTACAACCAACTTGAGCCTATTTCTGCAGTTTTAACACATTCATGAATCCACTCACTGATTAACTGATTAGCTCACAGTTTTAGTCTTGCATGTTAACAGAAACCTAGTGACGTAAGTGAGCATGTTTCAAAACATAAAAAAAAGCATTGTCAACATTTCCGTTCAAACCAGGTGTCAAATAGCTACCCAAAACATGACAAATGAACCCCTTCCTTGCAACAAACTAAATTAAATAATCTAGATCAGTCCTAGGCCAGACAAAGAGCAATTTATACATGTTAATATTTTAATGGAGTTTTTTATTTTGTTTTGACTACAATTATTGAACGCCTGATAATAACTTAATAATGTTTTCCACTTTTCTGAAACCTTGACAAGTACATTTATTTGGCTGTCTATTGCGCAGTTCCTTTCCTACCATATTTGATATAAAATATCTGTTTCAAGGAGAAACAAAGCTTTAACAGGTTTGGCACGACATGGGTAAGTGATTAATTACACTTTTTTTCCTCTTTGGGGTGGAGTTTGAGGTTCAGTATATGAATATGTATATATATATATATATATATATATATATATATATATATATATATATATATATATATATATATATATATATATATATATATATATATAATGTTGATCAATAAGAACAAAAATTCATGCTGACAATGAGGATTTAGTCAACATGTTATAAAATTCAGGAAGTTTTATTAGAGGCACATACTACTGTAACTTTCATTTAAAAAAATATTTCATATTTATCTTGGTCCTTGGTGAGTCAAACAAAAAAAGTGCATTTCATAACCACTTTAAACACAAGGAAATGTTAGTCACCTTCTCAAAGAGGCAAACCTGCTAAAAAAAACACCAGAACGGAATAAAAAAAAAATTCTGTTATTTTTAAATAATAATTTCTCAAATATTGTTCAAATCTCAGAATGCAAATAATGACCAAATATGTGACCAGAAATACCCAGTTCAGGGTTACCAAGTGAAACATGAGCTAGAAACACCAAGCATATGCAAAGTACAGCAGGATGCAAAACGGATTGTGTCTGAATTGCTCAAAATAACCATTTGTCTTCATTTTCTTGTGTTTGCATTCTTCTACTTACAAAAAACAGAGTCTATATTTAAAATAAATGCACTCATTACGCCAATATACATCAGAATACCTTCTTCAGAGGGGAATCGAATTAAAATGGAAAACAATTCCAGCAATTTAGAACAGTTTTAGCTCTATTTTAATTGGTCTGTGTTGTCAGCTAAAATTCACGCCACATTCAAGGGAATGTGGTGCACGTGTTCAGAGGATCATTACATCCCAGGGTCTCCGGGAGTCAGGTTGGTCAGGGATTTTGGCCAGAGAAGGATCTGAATCAGCTCTTTGTTCGGTAGCTCTTTGATTCTCATTGTTTCGAGGTAGTTCGATTGAGACCCCCTTCTTTCAAAATTCCAGAGCTATTGACATGCTTGACAACACTGGATCCTGCATTTTAGATACGCCATGCTACAGTGAGCATGGAATGTCACACCCGAATCTTGAAACCTCCTCTCAAGGTCTTAAAGAAATGTTGTCACGGAAGATCCTGTAGGTGGATAAGTTGAGTATCACACACCTGTATGTCTGGTCATTGTTGCTTGTCTGGACTGGAGGAGGAACTGGTCTTTCTGGAGAAACCATGAGGCCTGATTCAAGTGAGGAACGCCAGCAGTCTGAATCTGTGAGGATTGGAGGAAGAGCAGAAGTCTCTAAATTATACATACACCTCACACGTGGCTGACATCATTAGCACACACACGCTGCAGCAAAAGACCTGAGTGCTCTTCACTTTCACAAGGACTTGTAAAGTGGTCTTAGAGAAATGTTCTATGAGGTTGCATTTCGTGAGGAGAATAGGAATAGCAAAAGCAGCGCATAAAATAGAAAGTCAGTGAGAAATGAATAAAACACGTGTTCTGAAGCCTGTTAACTATCGAAGAGTTGAAAATCATATTTTAGAGTTTGGGGGCTGGTTTAATCCATTCTTATGAAGTTCTGTGATGCATTTGGTGCTTGCAGTTGAAATCAGTTAAGATCATAAAAATATAATATTTTTAGGACTGTCTCAAAATTACTTATGAAGACAAAACATCTCTATTAAGTGATGTCTTCAAACATGCTGCAATTTATTAAAAAATGTATTGGGTTATTCTTAGCTTGGTTTGTCAGAAAGAGCTAAAATCAAAAGCACAGCTGAGTGTGGAATGTCTTGTTCACTAACTGCTTGGCTAGTAATGCTGGATGGTTGTAACACTAGAAGAAATAGTACTCAGTAGTAAAAGTAAGAGTTGTAGTAAAAGTAGTTGTAGCTGAAACATAGTTGTTTTGAAAATATAAGTGATAGTAGCAGTTTTTGTTGTAGCGTAAAATTAGTAACAGCACAAGTAGTAATATTAGTTTAAGTTCTAGTAGTCATTGGATAAATTGTAGTAATTGAAGCAATAGAAGAAGTTGCCCTGGTAGAAAAAGTAGTTATACTAACATTCTTCTAATGTGCGAGTGGATTTTTTTTAACCAATTCAAGGTGGTCCTTTTTTCATCCCACAACATAAAAATGTAATCCCACAATATAAAAGTGAATCGTTAACTCTAACATGTTATTTAAGCCTAATTTAAGGTCAATATAATGATACAAAAATTCTTCTGAATCTTATAAAGAACACTAACAAAACGTGGTAGTAGAGGTTGTTGTAGCAATTAAAGTAATGGCAAGAGATGTGATAGTTGTCCTATTCAAAATAGTAGTTGTAGTAGAAATTTTAGAAGCAGTAGTCATGGCAGTAACAGTAGTGTCCAAAGTCGGTAGTAATAGAAGTATTGTTGTAGAAGAAGTAGCTGTATCGGAAATGTTAGTAGTATGTGTCATATTAGTAATATAAGTAACAGTTATTTTAGTTTAATTGTAATAATAGTCACATTTATGGTAGGAGCAGGAGTAGTCATAGTAGTTGTAGGAGTAGTTAAAGTATTAGTTGGTTGAGGAAGCATAAAGGATGGTGGCCTGACAATACCTAAGGCATCAGCAGGGAGTGGCAGGGAATGATTACTGCCATCACCCCGTCACTGGGGTTAAAGGTCCCCAGCTAATGGCTTTTGAAGATTTCTGCTTGTCAAAACTAAACACCTTCATCAAATGTGGCAGCTTCAGTGGTATACATGTTTGCTTACTTAGGTTACATAGAACTAGGTCTGACTACCTGGAGGGTTGAGGGCAGGGTTCATAAATAAATGGCAGAAATTGGTGTTAGGTTTGGGTGTTCTTTGAGCCCAGCAAGATCCAAATTCATTCAGATTCACGGTTTGAGAACTCCAGAAGTAAGCATTTCGGTCTTTGTTATAGTAGTACAAGTATGTTAGAAAACTAGGAAATTATCATAAAATAGAATAGTAGAATAGAAGAGACATTATAACAGTTACTAACCTAATTTAGTTTTTTATTAAATTCTAAATTAAACACACAATAGTTGAGCTGAAAATGCAGGATTTTCTCTTAGGGTACGGAACATGTTTTTCCACTTCAATGATGCGTTCTGGTCTTGTTCAAACCACAGCCTATGGGCAATGAAAACCATAATCGATTTCCTCAGAATGCATTTTTCCAATGTTGAGGCAGACCACAAAGGATTAGAAATGCTTTAATTTCACAGAAACAACTGTGGTGTAATTGCAACAGTTAAATAAGTTTGTTTCCTTTATTGTTTATTGTTTATTCTGCTTGTATTTTTCTTGGCTCTTCCTTTTAAATGGAATTTGTGGGTTTTATGACAGGCGAATAGTAGAGAACAAATAGGGAGAGAGAGATGCTTCACTCGGCAGTACTCAAACAAAGACAAGAATAAAAATGTCCTGAGACAGCCAATAATTATACAAGATCTCATCCTCATTGGATGACAATAAAAAAAAGATTTAATAAAATCATTAAAACCTATATATGGAAGGCATTCTGTGGGATTATTCACTCTAAAAATGTACCTAATGTTCTGTGGATGGAGTCGGCAGTGCTTGGGCGGCTGGCAGTGGGAGTCAGAGGATGAGAACTAAAGCGAGAGTGAACTGGGCTTTCTTCAGTTCTCTCCCGGGTAGCATGGTAGATTCTATCCTCACCCGACCTGCACACACAAACACATTTAAAGCTTTATAAAATCCTACAACACTTTTTTGAGATAACGTTGTTGATGAACAAAGTTGAACAAAGAACCTGTAATCAGACTAGTTTAGAGAAATAATATTTGAAAGTTCAAGAAGCTTTAGTTTTGGATCAGTGAAACACGCTGTTCTGTCAAGTTCCTTTTTCAATTGAATGTGCTATCATTTAATTGTTCCTGTTTGTTTCGACAAAACATTTAAATGAATCTGAATTCTGATTTTTTTTTTACTTTTAGTAAACTTTTAAGAAAATATCTTTTTAGCTAAATTTACTTTTATTTTGTAAAAGTGTTTTTTTTTTTTTTTTGTTTTACAAATGTTTTACAAATACACGTTTGAAAAATCAATCAGTTTGTATTTTTAATTAAAAAACCCATTAGGTTAACTTCTGGAACCATTTATTATAATCGCATTCTCAATTTTGACCTCAATAATTTCCACTTTTCCAAATTGTACAGCCCTAATGGCTACCTAAAGCTTCAAAACCTTATTTCACAAACTTCATTAACAGACACAGTTTATTTTCAGACCTTCTAAAATAGTGAGTTGTGTTACTGTGAAAATAGGATGAAAAGAATAAACAGTTACACACTAACATTTTTTTCTGCAAACATACAAGCAATAATCATTGATTGGATCTCACCCTTTATGTCTAAACAAAAGCATTTAATCCCAATATTGTGTTTTTCCCTTATAGCGTTTCAAAACCAAGGTTAAATCACCAACAGTCACGCAGAGGTTTTCATCCCAGATTTCACCACATGCTTCAGCGGAAACAATGAGAATCTAGGATCCTGCTTGGAAATTAACACACTGTTTGATTTCAGGGCGAAACTATTGACTCAAAATGTACACCCACCTTGAGATCAGTACCAAATTTGTAACTACCTGCAATGCCAGACAGCTAATGTGAATATAAACAAACCAAATCTTATTTAAAATACAAAATTGGTGGATTAAAATATCCAGATAAACTGAACAAGTCTGATATAGCATAAAGGAAAAGACCACACTGTATCCCTTGTGTGACAACATAATTCTGTCCCTGGAAACAAATCAAACATAAATTCTAAAAACAACAGTTGACAAGAGCGCTGGACATAAAGAAAACAGTGCCAGCACGAAATCACAAAAACAAACACCTCCTCGCTATCAGAATGGCGCCAGTGTCCTCAACCCGCTGTCAGCGTCAGAAGTAATACATGCCACAGTTAAGGCGCATGCCACAGTTAAGGCGCATGCCACAGTTAAGGCGCATGCCACAGTTAAGGCGCATGCCACAGTTAAGGCGCATGCCACAGTTAAGGCGCATGCCACAGTTAAGGCGCATGCCACAGAAAGCATGATGGTTTACCTGAGTGAGTGTAGGCACGTTGAGTAGCAGATAACCTCAAATAGTCAGACAGAGTATCCCCTCCAAGTACTTCACGAATCGCATCTATATTTATATTCAAATTTTTTATCCTAATTTATTCATTCATCCCGATGTCTTTCCTGACCAATTAAGGCTTCATTCCTTTAAACACATATTGAGATATTTTGGAAATTATCCAGGACGCTATAGAATGCTTCATTAACATTTATGTCGCACAGATTTTCAAGCCTTAAAAAGGCACTTTAAATACTATCAAATGTCTCCATTTGACCTCTGAGGTAAAATAATAATTTTCTGATCTCCAAAAAATTTACTTAAATGTCTCCTGATTTTCACTATAACAATTGTCGTCCTCAAACTGGAGGGGAGCTAGGGCCGTTCCCATCTCGGGGTTTCAAGCGTGTGCAACATATCTTCAGATACTCATGGGTCATATTCATTAAGTGATACGTATGCAAAAAATTCAAGTTGCACTGAACAAAGCCTTAACGGGTCTGCGACTTTGACCAAATTTTCAATTAGATACATTTTTGCTGATTCATATTACTACAATCAAATTTCTGAGTTTAGAGAGTTTCTTTTCAGTTAAGTTATGGCTACTATTGGATTTCATGAAACTGTGTTGAGTAGCCTTCTACCCATCTGCCAAATGTGTACAACTTCTGTGTGAATTTTAATATATAGTGATTTTATTAGCTGTTTTTCCATATACTGTGAATGTGAGTTTATTTTAGACTTTTCACAACAGTTAAAAAAACAAATGTACTTTTATTTTCTTGATAATTTTTCTTCATTATATTTTACATAATGAAAAATATAATTACTTTTTAAATGTTTTACATTTACACAAAAATAAATTAAATACGCACATGTTATTTTGAAAATGATGTAACTTTTTAAACTAAATGTAAAATAAAATAAGTTATTTTATACCATATTGCTATGCGTAACAATTACTCATGTTTTCATAAGAACATTTTTAAAGAAAAGGAGATTTTACCCAATTCTAAATAATTACCTCTGTTCCCAAAGGCTTCTGCTGGTCTGCACTGGAGAATTGTTGACTTTTTAACATTTAAAAACAACAGTCACAACTAACAGTACATTTACATAAAGTAAGAGAGAAAGAAGAAAAAGTTCTTACAAAGAGTTTCTGTGGGAGCCGGGCGTCACAGGTCTCTGGAAGGGTTCATCTATGCTGCGAGATGCAGGAGGGTTCGTTCTCCTTTTTGTCCTCACCATGTTGGTCATGATCTAAAAACACCATAGAAAAATACTCTGTAGAGTATTACAGATCCAACATTTACCTCCCATGTACAAATGACCCAATACCCATTGTTTATCATTGAAAATCAGAAAATAATCACTAATGTTGATTCACTTTTATATATCTCCAAGATATATCCTCATGAGACAGAAAGATGGAACCGGCCGCACAATGACCCAAGGTTTGGTCATGAATTGACGTGTGAATAAAATAATAAACACGAAATACATCTTTTTATACCTGGGACGAAATTGTTAAACATATTAAACATAAAAATTTGTAGAGGATAAATAAACTTTACTGGAGAAAACTAACTTTTAGAACGTAAAGATTATGATGAATTCAATGCAAAAGATACATTTAAGAATTTTGAGGTTGAATAATACATTTTTGGGGGAGACCACATAGAAAATTTGAGATCTAAACATGTTCAATATAAACAATACTTTTGAGAGGAATGAAATTCAAGAAAGTGAACCTTTATATTTTAAGATATTATTCTTTGGTTGAAGTATTTAAATGTTTCAATGGTACAAATTAGAGCTTGCTTAGAGTGAATGAGAACATTTCAAGAAATTTTGACAGAAGATTTCAAGACAATTTGAGCGAAACATTGCATTTTTTGTGAAACTTAATTTTTAACAAGATGTTTTTGAGTAAAACATTGATAACTTGAAACAATTAATTTCAAGAGCTGATGATCCTAATTGAGACACTTCTGGGACTTTGAGAAACACTGTAAAAAGTTTAGATTTTTAAGGCATAGATTTTAAAACATCTGTTCTTAGATTAATTTAAGCCAAATGTAAGTAATATTACACTCATAAAGGTAAGCTTTTCCTTGCTCATGGTGATTTTGACTGTTAAAACAATGCAGAATCTCCTACTTATATTTTTAGAAAGAATATCTTTTGATTTGTAAGCATCGGCCAAATAACTATTTTTGAATCTAAACATAAAATTTTTACCCCGAGATATTGCGAGACGAGTAAAGTCTCTCCGCTGAGCTCCATGGGCAGAGCTTGCAGCAACTCCTCTCTATCCAGATCTGCTTCCATCACGTTCTCCTATTAAGATTAAACACCAGTCATAAAAGTAACGTCATAACCCTCTGCAAAACTGATAAAGAGCGGAATCTTAAAACGGGATGATTGAGAAATCAAGGTCAGGTTGAGAAACTTTCTATTTCAGTTACCTCATCATCATCGTCATCTTCTTCCTCTTCATCATCTGATTCCGTTTCATTCTCAGGAGCTTCATCTGATTGGAATATAAGGAAAACAGAATTAATGCATGCAAATTTGGTGCACCATTACACCAAATGTGTTTTAAAATGGGGTGACATTTGAATTCAGAGCCAATTTACAATTTATATGTAACAGATTATTAATGAATCGCTAAGATTTTAAGAACATTAATAAAGTAATAATTCTTGAATGACCCATTTTCACCCATCAAAGAAAAATTAGTTACAAATTAGAAGAGAAGTAAATCAAATAAGAATGACTTCATCAGATATTTGACACTAGTAAAATATTTATCATGCTAAACAATAAGGTCCATTATACAATCTGAGCTAAGAAAACATAGTTACGTGTTGATTTTTTTTTCAAACGTATAAACTGAGAACTAAAAATAAATACATAATAGATTTTAACGCTGCAAGGTTGTATGAGTTTGTTGTACATTAATCAGTCATTGAGTGGGTTAATAAATTGTTAGCAAGCAAGTGTTTTGTATTCCATACGTTGTTCACACAGAGGATGTAAGGTAAATGTGCCCAAACTCCTTCATAGGGGGGTATTATGCCAACTCTGTTTAAATAGATAAGGAACAGCTTTAAACAAGCAAAGTTGAGCTTAATTAATAGAGTCAGGTGTGTTTAGTGAAGAACCTAAGTTGTGCGGGCTGTCAACTTGTGAGAAAGGCATATCTGAATGCTCAAACTTATGCCATAAAAGCATCATAAACCAATGACTACTGATGTGTTTATATTGACTTGTTGAGTACTTTTATAGCCCTTTGATGGTCCTTTGGACTTACTTTGAACTTTCAGTTACTTTCATTGTTGGCTAAGACATTTTGCCCATTAGGATGAGTCATGCTGGAGGCTTGGTAAAACCTTGATTAGAGTTCATTGAAGATTAGGGCCATTTAATGATTTATCAAGAAAAGTCTGGCCTTTCCTTTTGAAACCTTTTTAAGATTATTTATTGAAAATTAAACACCCAAAGTTTCCTGGTCTTTGTTCTTGAACAAATTTTGTTCTTTTGCACACACACTGATAACCTCAACAAGTGTTTTCCACAAATTCCTCCTAGGTTCTCAGTTAGAGCCCATGTTTTGTTAAAGGAAGATTTCACAGCAGCACTCGCAGCATATTTCCAGACATGACAAGAACTGATAAACATTATTCGGATGTTTGTATTGAGAAGCATCTGAGGAGAAAGACATTTGTTTTCTTCTTTGTACCTGAGTTGAGTTGTGCAATAATGTATTCAATCTGTCTGTTGAGCTCTTGACTTTCGTCTTTACTGTAACAGCGTAAAATATCTTCCATGCTCTACAAGACACAAGACACTTGTATTTTAAAATGTTCACAAAAAAGATATAAACACAACAAATGTTACATTCATGAAATAATCCATTCAAAAATATATGAATATCTCTAAATGTATTAAAAGAATTAACATAGTTGTATGTATGTTAATAAGAAAACAACACTTTTTTGGTTTTAAAAAGCTCACATGGAGATTATAACAGTTTTAAAATATACGGATATGCATGTAATTTAGGGAAAACTGTTAAAATGTATATATTTACAAAATATTAAAAAATAATCTTGTGAGGTGAATGCTGTTAGCGCATCATCCTTGTGTGTCTGTTGAAATCTAACCAGTCAATTCTTCACTGAAAAGCTATAATTTCTAATAAATATTTCTACTTCACTATATAAATCTCACTACTCTATTTATGTTGACTATGTATGTATTTATGTATCTTTCTCTATGTTTTAAAATTTTTTTTAATTTTGGACAGGTACTCGAACAGGTACAGGTACTCTTACAGGAAACATTCTTAAGGTACAAAATATATTTTCTATAAATAATCTGGAGTCTAGGCAAATATAATATATGAAACGAGTAAATGAAACACATACCATTTGTTTGGCTTCTTCACGCACCTCCGGCACGGACAGGATGCTGTATAGAGTTCCATTCACATAGTATCGGATCTAGAATTACAAAACTTCTTTATGCTAGTGGCCTTTCTGCTGCTTTGGTATTTTTTTTTTTTTTCATTTTGTGCAACTACTTTAATGCATCTTCTGTTGTGTCTGTGACCCTACTTTGTATAACTGATTCTGGTTTTCCATTTCCTTCTCTGTCTCTGATCACAACCTCTCCGTTTTTCTTTGCTTATTACCTGTGATCATGTTCCTTATATACGTAAAAGTATCATATCTATCTTGTCACATTCACATCTTTAAGAGTGTTTATTGTTCTTGCTAAAATTTCGAATGCGTTTGTCAGACCCCATCACTTACGTTTAACCTCTTTTCGTTAACTTATTTGTATGTTCTTTGTCTTAGCATTATACATCGTCTAGTCTTAGTTTATGTTTGTTTGTGGTACATGTATATCACCACCTGCCCTGTTTGAGCCTGCTCGTTGCTTCACGTGTTTACTCCTCATTATTTCTCACAGTTTAGTCAGATGGTCTGCTTCATTGTAGATCACTCCTTGCCACCTTGTCTGCTGATTATCATTCTGTTTGTATCAGTAAGTTGTTACTTCTAAAGTTTTTGAGTCCAGTTTTAGTGTAGTAGATAGGTTTTCCATTTGTGGATTTGTTTTCTTGTTAATTATTTCAATAAAACTCTTTTTCCAATGCAGTATTAATTTAACCAATTGAATGTACAATAAAAGTTGTGAAGTAGCTTAAGTTACAGAGAACATAGTTGCTTATAACAGAAACATTAAGAGTAATTACTTGAACTGAAACATTCTTTTGTAAGAAATTACTCCCAATACTAAAACCTAGCTGAGCAAATGAATTTATGTAAAACCTCCCAAGCAAAGGTCTTATTCCAATCTTGATAAACCAAAGATCTTCGTATTTAAGAAACGCATGATGTACAAGCTCTAACACTAATTGACGCTTATAACCTTTTCTTTAATCAGGAAGGCGGTAAACAGACTGACGGAGTATTCACCTCATGGTTCTCGTGGCCTAGGAGCTCAGTTAGTACCTTGAGGACCAGTTTGGCCTCTTCAGCACACCTTTTCTTTCCTGAAACATGAGGAGGCAAAGACAAACACAACAGTGCTCAATACACATCCCCATTTGACTGCAGCGCATACGGTTGAAGAGGGAAAGAGGTTAAACAAAGGAGAAGAAGGATAATGAATATACAATGGCAGCACTGAGAACTTGAACGCCTGAGAAAGGATTTAAATACCATTTAATATAATTATACCTTTTCAACTCAAACAATCTTAAGCTGCTTTTGACACAAGAATCAACAAAAGTAAAATTAATTAAACTGATTTTATATGCTTTATAAAGTTTAACGAGGTTCAAACAGTCAAGCTGCTGACACAAATCAAAAGTCAAGGAAAGGGATAAAATAAATAGTAAAATAGTTTCAGGAGTTGATTCTCTTCTGCTTTTTTGCATCAGTTTAGTAAGGATTTTCAAGAATATGACACAAAGTTGTTCTGGATGACAAGATTGTTTCAAGCTAATTGGCTAATGACGTTCATGGCTATTTTTGGGGTATTCAAATTTTATCATAAAGTCTTGTGACATCTTAGATGGACATACTCTTAACATTCAAGTTGATAAGATGAATAGTTATTTTTTATATAAATTATAGCATTACCAAAGGGCAAACATTTTTGGAATGGGTCAAGGTACGTTCCTGTATGCATTTGTGTCAATTTTGGTGATATCTGATTCCATTCTTGAGTTTTTTTTAATGATGTTAGCTGCTCATTACACTAATCTGGATCAGGTAAAAAAAAAAGTAGGGACAGGTTGTTTTTCAACACTTTTATTGATAGTAGATTCTCTTCTAAATAAATGTACATGTTTACATCTTGTTTAGTTTTTTCCTTTGATCGCACTTCGAGAGCTCTGGGATTTTAGGACCACCTATGATTTTTAGTGAAAAAAGTTAAGCTGTGGGAACTTCATTAGGGACTCTGTCACCAAAAGCCTGGAGAAGGTAAGGCTTGAGAGAAAAAAAATTGTGCTGTTGATGGTACTATAGGTTGCTGGTAATACGATTTGTTAAAACATTCTTTAAGAAATACACTATTTAAGGAACTTATTTAACATTAATTTCTTTGAATTACATTTTTATATCATCAAATCTACAAACCAGGGATAGGCAATATTAGTCTGGGAGCACACCTTTGGTTTGGTTTCCACAGCCCTGCAACAGACTTGAAATACACCTGAGCACACTAATCAAGGCTCCTGTGGTTTTTTATAGAAAAAAGCTTAAAAGAAAATCACGCAGCAATGCAGACCTTCAAGATTTCTTCTGTATATTATAGATAGAGTGTTACCCTGAGTGCGCAGACAGAGATTCATGAGGAGGGACATGGCATATTCCAGAGTGTAATCAGACAGACAATCAGAGTCATGGAGCTCCTTCACCAGCCAACTGACCAGACCATCTCTGATCATGAGAGACTGCTGTGCACGCCTGAGTCCAGAGAGAGAGAGAGAGAGAGAGAGAGAGAGAGAGAGAGAGAGAGAGAATTACATCTTTAACATTGTATCCTTTCAAGTCCACATTTTAAACATTATTTTTTATTATAAATGACACTTTACAAAATGGCATGGTTGTTTTGAAAGGTGTTCAGTAGAGTAATTGTACAATTTTATACTTAGTTCAGCATACTCACTTGGTTCTAAATGATTTGAACTTACTATACAAAGATGAGCTTCGCTGTACGAAAACAATGTTGGATTAAAATATGTTAAGAAGTTTTGTGTTTTTTAACAAGTAAATAGGATTTGGAAATTCTACGATAATTTTTTAAGACAAAAAGTCATATTGTATTGTGTTTTGGAAGTAATTTTTGAAGTAAATTTGTACCTGAGACTAAGCTTCTGCAGTGCTGCGAGAGCATCTTCTCGAGTTGCAGATTCCTTTTTCTCTGTCTTCAGACAGTGCTGCAGAAGGCTCAGTAAACACGGAATGTGCGATAGATACAATCGGCCTGGGTGAAAAACAGTGTCAATGAACAAAAAACGGGTTTTTAACTTACAAAAATTTGAGTTTCAGAGGTTAAATTTAATGATCAAGAATCACAAAACCTATACAGTTTCTTTTTTGTAAAAAAGTTTAAATGCAAAGTTTACAACACATAAACATTAAAAAAAATTGTTTGATGGCATGCAAATTTAAAATGGCATGTCTGCTTCAGAATAAATCCTGTAAACTCCACAAGCAGAAAAAAATATTGCTATTATATCTGTGTAATCTCTTTTCATTACAGCATCACTTGTAGGTCTAGAGTATTCTGATTTTAACTTCAGATTTTCCTTCAGTTTCACATTCACATCAGACCACTGAGTCTATGGCAGATGGGGACATTCCTTTTTGTTTAACTGCTGTTTTAAGGCAGGAAAATACATCTGTTACAAATGTCAATAATCACATTTACACATTTAATTGTGCATATTGAATTGAAAAAGGTTGTTGTACTTCAAAAGAGGTGGTATTTGAAGCACATCTAAACTAACATATTTCGCAAAACTACAAGGGAAACCTGCTGCGCAAAGCTGATGTACTTCCTCACAGGTACCATAAAAGCTCCCACAGCATTACAAAAAGTTGAGCGTGTCATACAAACGTTTTTAATATATGGCTCCTCTGTAACATAACCAACCACTATTTTCTAAATACATTAATCCGTAGCGCTCCTACATGTAATGGACTTCAGGCTCAGGCTTACTCAGTCTCCAACGTCTCCTTTAACACATTAAGATGAGCAAATGGCGTGGCTGAAGTCTGAATGTATCTGCTGTAAATCAAAGTATTGTCTACATTCGTCGCCATGTTCTTTGAATCATTTATTGCAAAAGTTGGTTTGTGTTTAATCGTATAATTATGATTTAATGAAAAAGTGAAATTTTCAACATTTCGTTTTTTCAACAATTCGAGAAACGCAACAAATGAGACAGTCACAAGCCTTCAGGACTGTTTACCAAATATCTCAAAATGTGTTCAGAGGGAGAACACAGCCATTTCGTGTATGAAAAACATCAGGGTGATTGATGGATGACTAAAGGTCTGGCCACATTGCGGCGAAATTTCGCCGTGAAAATGCGCACGAAAATGCGTCAGACGTGCTCAACGTCTGGCTTTTAATTTCAAATCGATGGTCATGGATGGGCCCACACAGATCAACGGTGAAAGTGAAAAAAGTTTGATGCACTACTTGAGGGTGCTCTTCACTCATTCTCTCTTTCTCATCGAGCTTCCTAGAAGAAGAAGAGTCGGAGAACAAAGGCAGACCCCAGGAAGGAAAACGCTTTTTCTTAAACTTTTTACTCATTTTTGCACTGGTTATTTTATTACTTTTCTTCTACATTGTGCCTGTTAATATAAATGTATGTTGATTTATAATTATATTCTAAAATTTGGACAGTTTTTACATGTAATTGCACTTGTGAATTTGTTGTTATAAATTTGCCCATTCTGTGTCTATAAAATATTTTGTTATTACAATAAATATAAATGAATTAGTTACAGTAATGTCTTTGTTTAGCTGTTTGACAAAGATTACTACTATTACTAATACTACTATTAAAATGCAACATGTATTCCAAACATGGAAAGATTTGAAATATTCAATGTGTATAATAAAAATCACCACACATTAGGTGCATGCTGTGAAAAAATTTCAGCAGTGGATATATTTCACTATTTATCTACAATCAATTGGGTCACATCTTTTAATCAATTGTTGTCACATCAAGACAACTGATGGTGCTGTTGATTCAATATAATGGTTTCATCATATGTGTTATTTAAAAAAATAGATTTTTTTTCTAATTGTACTAGAACAATGCAACAAGTTGCACGCTAAAATGCAAGAAAATGGTAAATTGAGTGGTTTATGTAGTTCCATTCAGCCAGTACGTATATGACAGTTTAGCGAAACAGCTCAGTTTCCAGGTACAACCCTCAGCAGGTGCGCCGATAAGGAGCAGCTCAAAGAAGACCAGAGATGGCAGAATTCACAGAGACGTTATTTGTCAAAATTTTTATTGCAGTTTTGTGTTTTTGCAAACTGCACCCTCATTTCTGAAAGAAAAGCAACGATTGATTAAACCCTACAACTAATTAGCTTCAAATCTTCATAAATTAACATCTACACGTTCATCTACACTGCTTCTGTGAATTATCAGATACACATCAGATTTAGTTCTTAGACATGTCCTTATATAAGCTTTGAGCACGCGTCACTCTTGGTGGAAAAGTGGGGTAACTCGCAGATCTCTTTTTAGGAGGTTTTCAAGACACATACGAGAAGTACTTTGCTTTCTGGAACTCAACCACAGCTATCTATGGTTTGTTTACCAGATAGTGAGGTAAGCCACAAGCGGTCGAAGGGCCTTTAGCTCTGAAGCTCCATTCTATGGTGGGAGACTTTTCGTTGCTCTCTGGCGCCATTAAATCTCTAATTCCCTTCACAGGCGAACGGCCCCCCGCTGTTCAGGAATGCAAAAAACCCCAGCAAATTTAAATTGCCTCAATGTGGCCAGACCTTGTCTTGTATTTTGTGGAGGACTATATCTTTAAATACTAAATGCTGATCTGAAAATATTTTCACTCACCGTCATACAAGGAAGCAAATGCATTGACGAGTCGGACCATATACTGTCTGACAATCTCGTTGGTGGAGGCTATCAGATGAACTACAGTTGTCTGTAATGAAAACCAATCGGTTAGCTGACACATCAGATACAACAGGATGTGGCTCTAGGCCCGATTCTTATATATAATGAGCCAATCAGGCTTCCTTTATCAACGTTCATAATAGAATAATAGCAGGTGTTATATATTCCAGCCTAAACAAAAGCAGAAAGAGAAGCTGAATACAGCCCTGAGGATAATCCACAAGATTGCTTGAAGGAAACTGCGGATGATTGGAAATGAGTCAAAATGTCATGTTTACTGCTGAAACCTGATAATCCAGATCCAGTCTAAATACCATGTGCTCAGAGCATTGTTAGTAGGACAAACTCTGCTTAACAATCTTTAGATTATATCTAAAAAATGTGTTAGTCTTAATAAATTGTAAAAATCTTATTTGTTTTTTAATACACTGAAAGGATAAAAACAAATCAGCAGAAAAAGCCATTTAATACTTTAAATGAAAAAAGTGAAATGATTCAAAACATATGGATAAGTAGCTTAAATACAAATTGCTGTAGTTTGAAATTACATCTTCACTAATATAAACAGCATAGTTCCTTTTTAAGAATAAACAGAATGAAAAACTGACAGCTTTAAATATTTGTGGTGATGGCACTTTGGCAGTAGGTTACTAAACATTCAATCAATGTGACATGCTTTAGAAATTAAAGTGTCATACATATTAAAGGTATGAGTGCGAAGGGGTGAGAAATACCGATTTGTTACTGTTTCGCTCCAGCAGATCGTTGAAAATAAAAGCCTGTAAAACAGTGTCTCTCTGCTCCCCGTGAACAGATCGGGTCAACCTCTACAGGTCAAAACATAAAAACAAATGAAACTATTCAATCTCTTTGGTTTTATATACATTTCATTGCTGTTAGGTACAACATAAAAAATTACAGATAAAAAAGTGTAAAAAGGGCAGTTATTAAACCAATTTTTGGGTGATGTGTCCATTAAATGAGATGATTGAATTTGTAAATGGTTTAGATATTTGTATCAATGAACCCTTTATGCTTATTGTGAGTTACCCAGCGCAGTGCCTGAAGCAACAAGGCCTTGAGTCGATCGGATTCGCTCAGCAGATCTTTCTTCAGCCGCTCATAATCAAGAGAAGGCAGCAAGGGCACATCTCGGGGTCTCCTGAGAGCAGGAAGAAGATTTTTTAACATTTTTTAGAAACGGTAGTGAAAAGTTCAGACACACTCACTGACTCACTGAGATATAAGATCCCACAACTGTATGAGTATTACTAAATAAATAAAAAGTAAGAAATATACAAATAAAAAAAAACAATAAGTAAATAAACAAGTTAAGTTTTATATACATTAATTAATGTATAAATAAAAAACTTTTGCTAAAAGACAACTGAAAATTTAAACACATAGGTTTAAGAGGCACATACAAATCAGAATTATTTGTATGTGTCGTTTTGTTGAAACTTTTGTGTATTTATACTTTTTTTTGTAAATGCATATGTGCATGTATATAATGTATTTAGTTAGTTATTTCTCTTTATATTTTTATCTGTATTTGTGTCATTTTTCTCTCTCCATGCAACTTTTGCAAAACACATGAAAAACTAATGTAGGCCTCAGGTCAAAAACAATAACACAAATCCAAAAAAGTGCATTTCTATAATAACAAATTTCCATAATACTGCCAAGTGATGTCCAAGTTTTTAGTGAAACGATAATAATGCACTGATCAGGCTAGTCATAACATTATTCAACAATCTATTTGACAACAAATCAACATTTTTTTTACATGAGCTGCCTTTGCATGCTCTATTTTGCAAAAACTTTTTTCTTTTTTCATAATCAAAGTTAGAACTATAGAAATGGTTACTTTCAACACACCTCACTGTACATGTAAATTCTTGGCCTTTAAAGTTATGTACATTTTTTTATATTAAGCAGATGTTATATTGCCATGGTTTGTCTTGTAAAAATACTCTAGTAAGTAAATTGAAATGAGTTGAAACATTGCTTTCTTTTAACCTCTGCTCAGCGTTGATAAGGATCAACATTTGGACAACATGCAAAGCCACCAGGACATCTCAGTGGCCACACCACCACCAAATGAGGATAGCCACACCATCTCAAAGACTACACCACCACTGAATAAGGACAAGGATAACCCCCTGGAAAACAATCAGAGTCAACAGAAAAACACCCTGGAGGACACATCAACAACACCCACATCTTCAGTATCCTCCCATATCGGCCACCTCCCACTCCTACAGCAATTCTGCGATCAAACCGCCTGTGGCAAAATAACTCCCAACCCACCCTTACTCCACCGAACTAGATAAACAGGACATTCTGCCTCAAGACAGAGAACTTGGGGAATGTTTTCAGAACAGGCAGATGTCCTCAGCCCCTTTAGCTCATACTTTATTAGTGATACAGATAAGGCCTGCTAGAAATAGAAAAAACAAGCGGGAGAAAAGGTCTGCTAGAAATAAAAAATCATGTAGACCAAACCTAGTTAAAACTGCAAGCCAGAGACCATAATATCTGAACCCATGGAAAACAGGGTAAAAATAGCACTTCTAAACGTTAGGTCACTTAGAAACAAGGCACACCTTGTAAATGATTTTATTTTAAGACATAACTTGATGTAATGTTGCGAACTGAAACATGGCAGAATGATAGCTGTAGTGAAACCATACTAAACAAGGCTGCACCAGGAATATAACTATAAAAACTTCTTATATAGTCATGACTCTCGTTCTGATAAGAAACGGAATCTCAAGTATGTACAAGAACATTTTTGAATGCAAACAAGTCAATCTTGGCGATTACACGTCTTTTGAATATTTGAGTATAGCTTTAAAAGGTACCAAACGGGTACTTCTCACCACCCTATACAGGCCTCTAAAGTACACTACACGGTTTAATGATGATTTCACTGAACTGCTCTCAGCCATCTGTTCGGAGTTTGACTCTTTTATCATAGCTGTGGATTTTAATATTCACATGGACAAGCCCGAATATAATGCTGCCAAAGAACTCAACAATATTTTAAAGACCTTTGACTCGACTCAACGCAGTCAGGGTGTCACACATTATCACGATCTCACACTGGACTTAGTAAGCGTTTAAATATTTTATCCGCCGTTGTGCAAGATGTTGCTCTGTCTGATCACTTCTGTGTTTTTGTTTTTGTTCATTTCCCATGTCAAAATTGCAGAACCAATTTCTGTTAGAAAGAGACACATTAACGATAACAACAGCGAGATGCTTATGCATGCCATATCTCAAACACCAAGCATCACTGCTGGCACAGCCAACTTCCTTCTTTATGCGTTTACTTTAAAAATCAAGTCTGTTATAGACGACCTATGACTGTCAAGAAGAAACCTGGGAGACAAAAAAACCCTGGAAAAATTCAACAAAAGTTCAAAATATGAAAAGACTTTGCAGGAAGGCTGAAAGAAGGTAAAGAAAATCAAACTTGTCATCCACTACGACCTTTACAAAGAGAGTCTTTGTGCTTTTAATTCAGAATTAATCACAGCTAGGCAAGAGTTTTTCTCAAACTTAATTAATAACAACCTCAACAATACTCAAACTCTCTTTGCAATGCTAGAGAGGTTAACAAACCCACCAAACCAGACTCCAAGTGAGCTTCTGTCTGAGGATAAATGCAATGAGTTTGCTTCATTTTTCATCAATAAAATAATCAGAAAAGGCATTAGCGTTTCTTCTGCAGGGCTGGGAATAGACATCCTCGGCCTCCACTCTCAGTGTGCACTTTTAATCTAATCGATAGCAAAACATTAATAGAGACGGTTCAGAGCCATAGAACATCAACATAAGGTCTTGACACTCTACCAACAGTCTTTTTAAAATGGTTCTTAAGAGTTTAGAAAAGGACCTCTTTTAACTCTTAGAAGTTATAAACACCTCCTTGTGCTCCGGCTCTTTACCAAAATCCCTTAAAACCGGAGTGGTAAAGCCACTACTAAAAAAGACAAACTTAGATAATTCTGTACTGTGCAACTACATACCATCTCAAATCTGGTTCTGATGAAAAAAATGGTTCAGATCATGCTTGGAAGGAAGAGGTTTTTATGTAAACATATGTGATTTCATGACTAAGTGGCCTGCAGTGTCTTGTGGAGTCCCTCAAGGCGCAAACCTTGTTCCTTTACTATTTAACCTGTACATGTTTTCACTGGGCCAAATTATGAGAAGGAACCAGATATCATACTAGTTATGCTAATGATGATGATCTCCCCGAATGGCTACAACCCCATATACACTCTCTGCAAATGTATTGATGAGATTAAAAACTGGATGCAAAACAACTTTTTTTCAATTAAGCAAAAGCGAAAGCGAGGTTGTTAAGGTTAACACGTATCTCAATGCCAAGGGCCTACTAACTACAAATCAGGTCAGGAATCTTGGGGTGATTCTGGACTCAGATCTCAATTTCAATAACCACGTCAAAGCAATGACCAAATCAGCTTATTGCCATCTTAGAAGCTTTGCAAGAATCAGATGCTTTGTTTCCAGACAAGATTTAGAGAAACTGATTCATTCTTTCATCTCCAGCAGGCTGGAATATTGTAACGGTCTTCTCACCGGTTTTCCCAAAAAGACCATTAAACAGCTACAGCTTGGTCAGAATATAGCAGCTCGAATTCTAACCAAAACTAGAAAGTCAAAACACATTTCTCCAGTTCTTAAGTCTCTACACTGGCTGGTGGTCTCCTTCAGAATAGATTTTAAAGTTCTGCTGCTCGTATATAAGTCCAAACATAACTTAGCACCTAAATACCTAACAGACATTATCAGTGACTACACACCAAACAGAGAGCTGAGATCCCGCAGTTCAAATAAATTAGATCTACCCCGGGTATATTCCAAACAGGGTAAATACTGTTTTAGTTATTATGCAGCCCACAGATGGAACCAGCTTCCAGAGGAGATGAAGGGTGCCAACACTTTAGTCACGTTTAAATGCAGACTAAAGACTCACCTGTTTAGTTGCGCTTTTGTTACCTCTGCACTTCACCATCTTAATTTGTTTAAAAATTTCAGTTTTTAATTACTATTATTTTATATGACTTTCTACGCTTTATTTTATTAAATGTACTTTCTTTTTATTCTTTGTTTCAAATGTAAAGCACTTTGAATTACCCTGTGCACAAAATTTGCTATACAAATAAACTTGCCTTGCCATGCCTTTGTGACTTATTTTTTTTATTATTTTATTAAGTTCTACAAAATTTAAAAGTAGTACATTTTAAAACATAATCCACTTAACTGAATTATCGTGCCTTTGAATGATTTGAGAAGGACTTGTAATAAAAAAATACAAATAAAAAAAATCAATCAAGTTGGCTTATAAGAGTTTTCATAATAGTTTAGGAGGCCAGGATTGTGTGGGCAGGTATTTACCCGAGTTACCTGTTTGAAAACACTAATCTTGAAATCTGTGACAGAAAGAACGTAAAAACTAGAACTGTTAAGCATCCAAACAAGACATGCTTGCCATGACTGCATCCGATTACCATTACCCTTCTAGTGGAACAGCGTAAAAGGGTAAATGCAAAGGAAATAGTCCGTTGTAATAGCAGATTTTGTGACAATCTTGTGAATCTTGGCGATCTTATGAAGTAATCAACACTTTTTGGGAATAAAAGGAAGGCTTTGAATAAATCTTTGTTAATGCAATACATTACATTCTGACAAAAGGCTTACTTGATTTCTATCCTTTCTTGAGCCTTGAGGCATATTTTAATCAGAGCAGATCTATATATGCTGGGAATCAATCACAACAATATGTAAAAGCTCAACAATAATATAACAACAATAATCAGTGAAATGAATATACACACTAAAAATGTTTGTCTACAGATAAAAACAACTAGTAACGTATACAAGGTAAAGCAAAAAAAAGAGAGAAAAAAATTAAAAATACAGTCTTTAAGAAGGAGCCAAAATGAGAAAGGCTTCACATAATTGGTTACAAAAATGTCCATACCTCAATTTTCACAAACAATAAGTTAATTTTTAGCTACTTGACTCATTGTCTTCATTCATTTCATTTCAGAAAATACGAATCTTTGAATATGCAATTCTTGTCAGTTCTACTGCAAAACATGCCAGGCAACCCCAATGCTTCTCGTAATAATATAACTCAACATGTATTCTATTTTTAAAGAGTACATGTATTCATATATTATTATGAAAAAATAAACATTAATTATTAACATGGGATTAATTATCTGGGAATTAAACAACTTACTGAGGTGCAACCGATGCTCGTAGCATTGAAGAAGCCTACATGGAAACAAAAGCACACATAGGTGAATCATGCTAGAGATAGCCTGCAAAGCTTCCAAGCTAGTAGTGTTTGTTAATAAAATAGTGAAGTGAAATGAGGGGAAAAAACAAAACACAAAGAAATATTTCTTCACAGTTATCTTTCTCTGCTGTTGTTCAAAACCTGTTTAAGTTTCATTATAATTTTGTTAAATAATTCTTGAATCTGTACCGATTTCATAGGAATTGTCTCTTTGGTAAGAGTTTATAGAGTTTTTCTGAATACTCTGTGTTTTACAGTAGAATAAAACAGGTTTGGAACCAGAGGACAGTGTATTTTTAGATTTGAGTAGCGTAGCAGTAAATCACATGCTCTTTGCATCCGAGTGCAGTACAGAGGTGTTAGGTTTACACACATGCGATGAGTGATCCGAACAACACACAACATCCTGGGCGCCGAGCAGGGACTGTGTTAGTGAGATGAATTCCCCTCGGTCATTTAAGCGCCACACCTGAAGGATCGAGTTTCAACAGATGAATTCTGGCATCTCAAAGATGCAATTTAATGCCACCAAAAGAGGAGGGGTGCACCGAAACCAACGAGGAAGACAAGCATGACTAAGTGCTTTTGAGTTTGTGCTGTGATGACTGTGGAATGCTAGATTCTGATTGGTTGCAAACTTTGGATGTTGAAAAGGTGTCTCAGTAAAACCAATCTCGTCAAAAACTAAAGGGGACACCATTTGAAGCACTCTACATTAAGTTAATGTAATGAGCATGGTTGATTTTTAATCAGTAAAGGGAAAAAGGAAAGGCATTTTTATACGTAACTTATACTGAGTGACAAACAGTGTTAAATCTTCCCGCAGTGACAAAAAAATCTGATTCAATTAAATATATTCACAGATAATTTCTTTGTCAGTGGAGACAAAATCAGCAAATAATATTTATAACATAATGTTACACTACATTTTACACAGTCATTTCCATGCTTTGCATTGCAAATAGAAGGAAATAGGAGACCTTTTTAGGATGAAAATACATCTTTCAAACTGTAAACTCAATGTGTAAACGGTCAAGCTGCTTCTACACTGATGGCTCAGTGTGATGGCATTTCTAAATAAAAAAAAATGTAGCAGTCATTCTTTGCTGATGGTGTAAAGGAAGTGGACATCTTATATGTGATATATAAATGAATGGATGTGGGAAGAAAAAGTGAAAAACTACTCCTTTAAAGCATGCAAGAAATGCCAAGAACATTAGTTCCAGTTTGACGTCTCCACGTTTGTCATAAAAACTGGTTTGAGGAGAAATTATCACAAATATGGTTGATAGCTCTTTCAAGTTGAACAAATCCAGAGTGTTTGCTGAGAATATTTACAGTTTGTCTGTGTTTCGCAATGAAGGTTTGCTCAAAATGGGAAGGTCCTGGAACTGAACAGGATTAGGTGGGTTTATACGTGGCTCTCAAGCCTTATTTGCTGTCATCTAAAACAAAATTGAAGCACAGTGTTTAAAACCAAGCATAATTTTCTGAATCCTCAACATCTTTATAATGTTTTCACAAAGAGGAATTTTCATACAAACGTATATAATAAAAAATATTTTATTTTACTGAATTCCTATCGAATGAGAGGGATTAAAAAAAAAGTTTGTTTATTGCATTGATTCCAGAGATATTTTGAGTTCTCCAAAATTATGGGCTTTATTCACATATATAAAACTACTTTGTTGGAAAATGTCTATTTCTAAGGCAGAATCTTCTAGTTTTGCTTGCTCCCTGTGCCAGGCAAAGCAAGAGATTGAGTAAAAGTCCAGAATATTTTATTTACTAAAGTTGAAATAACCTCATCTAGCTATTATTGCCCTCTAAACCGCAATTGCACAAAAGCAAGAAATGATAACTTCTGAAACAGGTGGTATTCAACATTTCTGTTGTAGTAACAACTTTTCAGCACTTTAAAAATGACTCATAACAGATTTACAATAAATACAAGGGAAAAAATATGCTTAGCTATGCAAATCCACCATAGACTTATATTAATAACAATAATATATAATAATACTTTTAATATTTTATTTTCCTACTTGATGAATAATTTTCTCATCTTTCGGTTCGATGTGAAATCAACCACATTCAATAAAATGAGAGAGATTAAACATATGGATGCACATTCATTTGAATGGTTTGCTTTATCTCATGGATTCAGCAGTGAAGTTGCTGGGGATGTAACAATGGCTCTATTATAACTGCTGTTGCAGTGAAAATTCTTTCAAAGTGCAAAGTAAAATGGTAAATCATTAGAATCCAAGTCAAGTCAACATTACAGGGGCAATTTTTGCACTCATCCTAACTGTATTCATTGAGTCATAAAACAGAAGGTAGTCTATTCTGTGTTAAAGCATGCTTCATATTTTAATTCCTCATCAAATCTGTCTCTAATATACATCAGGCTCTTCAAAGGGAGAACAAGGGACACAGCAGGGGGAAACAGGCATGGGTGACGGCTACACAGGCAAGAGCTGCGAGACAGGGGTTGACGATAAAACATTCAGCAACTTACATATCCATCATCAAAAGGACTCATAGAGTAATATCCCTTCATGAACAGATGGTCGGACACGCACAAGCACACACAAACACACAAGATATGATTGAAGGAAGCATGGAGATTTCAACACAGATTACATAATCATTATTGTTCTATCTGGAAGCTCTGAATGTAAACACTACGCGGTAAAAAAGCTCTACATAAACATTATGCAACATGGGTATTAGCTAATTCGAAATGATTTTGCTCAAAGTAATGTTAAAGTTTTTATTTTAAATCCATGTAGCGCAAAACCACACACAAGTCTTGCCAGACCAGCTCGACAGGAACTTCATTACTGAACAAATCGATCAGAACTACGAGGGCCTATAATCATATTGTATAAGTGGGAAAGTAAGTGTAGGAGAAAATGAGAAACTGAAGAAATACCATACAGCTCCTAAGTTAGCCACACGATAATTCAACTTTATTAGTTTGAGCTTGTTATTTATTCAAGAGCTTGTTCACTGAGACAACCATGAGCAAAAATAAACCTATTGACTTCTTTGACTCACGGTGCCAGGTCTTGAGAAGTCGAGGCTTTGAGACTCCCTGAAGAGGCGCCTACACACACTCTGAAGGTACTCTGGTGAAATCTGCCACACACAAAAGAATGTCGCAATACCATGTTTCTCTAACTAGATCAAGCAACTACAGTAAATGCATTATTTGAAGCCCTTTGTTATACTTTGCTCGTTTAACTTTTGCCACTAGTTTTGATCTCATTGGTGGAAGTGTGTTCTTGTATGTGCTTGCCCGTTTTCCGCAGATGGAGTCCTCAAGTGAGTCCACTAGCTCGGCCGCGACGCCAACCAGTTCACGATACTCAGACCAAAGCTTCTGAAATTTCTTGACATTTGAAGAGGTTTTTTTTTCCGCCTTTATCAGTCTGCTCTGAAGCTGCTGGAAGGAGTCTGTTGGATCAAATAAAAGACAAAACAGTAGTTGTGTTTGTAAGGATACCTTCTATACCATTTCGTTTTTAGTACTAAACTCAATTAAACTTAATGGTTTGTCTCAACACAAACTTTACAAGTAATACTATATGATTGAGATTCTTCGCGATAACAACCATCATGACAACCATGGCAGCACCTTTTTATTTACATTTAAAGTTTTATTTTCTGCCACCAGTATTTCAACAAAGCTGCAGATGCTCAATTACAAGAGATTAAACGTAAAAATAAAAGTAGTTTTTTTTAAGCGTTTGGTGTTGAGTTGAATGTTCAGCTTTTTTTTTTCAAGAAAAGGGATACAGTGTTACAAACTTTTTTTTTTCAATTTTACTATTCAATGATGTTCAATGATAGGGATATATAGATGTTTACACAAAAAATCTACATTTTTACTATTAAAATTTACTTTCTGTTTGTTGGCTAAACATCTAGGGTTTTGACCATGGTAAGAACAAAGAGATGAATAATAATTTGTGAAATTACGGTGCCTCATATTCTCTGATACTTGAAACTCTAAATTTGAAATGAGAATTACACTGGATCTTCAGCAATAAAACTAAGAATTTTGTGTTATTTCTGCTTTCACTTGCTCATGGGGAATCATGCTACGGTTTGGTTTCTTGACGCTCAAAAGCAAAGTTGTTATCTTCTACTTGTTTGCTTTCATCAATGTGCTACAATTGATGTTTGTTGTTTTTACTACTAGCAAATTAATTTTGATTTATTTTAGTTCAGATTTTAATGTGCCCATGTTTTTGTACATCAAATGCTGCAGGTTGGGGCTTGGTTAAAATGTTTATTTTTTCATGTTTATTGTCCTCTTTTTTTTATTATTAAACATTTCATGTAAATTTTGTTCTGAGTGGGTTTTTAAAACCTGATTTACAACGTGCCTGAATATTTCTATCTACTTCCTCTTAGTTCACATCTTTCTCACTATTCTCATGGATCATTCTTTAATGAGATTCCACTGTTTTATAAAACAAAAATAATAATCACCATCATACACTTCAGAAATGGATTGTGTCATTTTATATTATTTCAAATGACATAACAGTATAACACAA
This sequence comes from Danionella dracula, assembly GCA_900490495.1. Lineage (NCBI taxonomy): Eukaryota > Metazoa > Chordata > Actinopteri > Cypriniformes > Danionidae > Danionella > Danionella dracula. The sequence continues at coordinate 19,373,647 of UELW01000778.1, forward strand.
CCTCTGTTTTTGAAACAAATGGAAGATTTCATATGACTCACCTTTGTAGCCTCTTCCACGCTCGTTCTGGTTTCCTGAAGCTAAGGCTTATGCCAACAAGTCATTTTTCTTTTTCACCGGATTACTGTCAAAAATGTCAATAATTGACCTGCCTTGAAAACACATTGAACATAATCATCCCAGCTAGCTCAACAAACATAATGTGAGGATTTATATTCGCAATGAATTAATCATTGTTCTGACATAGCTCAAGAACAATGCACAATGAATTCAACCATTATGATCATCATACATATCTTAATTCACAAGTTTAGTATACTGGTATTAGTCTATAAAAAGAATATTGAGGGAAAGTCCTTACAGGTCAATAATGAGCTATTTCAGTCTATGTGCTATTGTCAAGAGGAAGATGAGGAAAGAGGAAACAAGCTGAAGGTTAATATGAAAGAAACTGCAACAGAACACCTCATAGGTGTCAAAGGCTGATCGCCGGATTCCCTTGATGTCTTAATTATTGCAGAAGGGCCCAACAATGTACAGACTATACACTACATTAACAAACCATTCAGAAGGTCAACATGTGTTTCACTTTTGGAACCAAATGATATCCTAGGAATTCAAATTTATTTGGCACATACCAACAGTAATTAATGACAGTTTCCTGTAAAACCACTATTATTGCTGATGTTGTAAATCCAAAGTACAGAGTTCAGCTGCTGTAAAACAGTTACTCTCTTACTCATTATAGTTGTTTTCTAAGGAAATCACCCTTAAAATAACTACATAACATAAATCTAAATGTATAGAAATGTTTTCTATTCCTAGTAATGTTAACATTGCAATTTACTAATTTGTATCTATATGCAATAGATACCTACTTAAGAAAATTATCTTAGATTTTTTTCCTTTAAATAAAGACTGTAAAAAGTTTGAGAAAACAAAACAGCACAAAAAAATCAAGGGAACTTACACCAATTGTTTCTTAGTTTGTTATTAACCTGAAAACTATTATGAAAACTATTATTTATAGATTTTATCTATCCACCACATAATTTGCTCTGTACATTATCTGAAAAATATTAGTTACTGTTTCCATATATGCCATAAATAAAGTATAAATTGTGAGGGAAAAAAAAAATTGCTCTTGCCTCTGTCAATAAAATTGATACATTTGAAAAAAAGGATACGTAAAGAGTTAGGAGCCTAGGTGTGTTTGAAGCTTTCAGAGTTGCTGAAAGAAATTTCTCCAGCCTCTCTCTTAGGTCTGGAGTCCAGGAATCCTGTGGAAAAAAAATGTGAAAAGTTGAATCCACTTTTGCTGACCAGAATTTGCAATCTGGGCAATGCTGATAGGTTCATGCTATGGTGGCCTGTAAATGGCACCCATACTGTGAAATCAAGTTTAAATCAAGTAAATTTTGTACATCTAAATTAAAACAGTAAATTCAAATTCTGAAATTTGAATTCTTCAGTGTGACTCCTGCACCAACCACAATAATTACAATGCCCTAGGTAGATAAAGCAGTGCGCTAAACAGCCAAACTCCATGAACAAAACAATAATATTAATCCTAATATTATATCAAAAAGGTTTTGTATGTTTACATACAAATCAGTAAACTAACTTCTCATAAAATCCATGTTTTTTTACATTCTGAAAAAATGCATACATTCTGTCAAGCAATTCAGTAATCTGTGATTCTGCTTCAAAGTCTGTGTACAGCCATGCTATTATAGAGTATTCTTTTTAACACTAATTTTTACACATAACACTTTTAAAGATATTTGATATTTGTAAAATGTGATAAGTTAGAAAAAAAATCAGTGTCCAATGATTTGTAAAAAAACAAATCTGATGTTTTACCCAGCAAACCCAAGTAATTGAAGGGGCAGGGACAATAGGAAAAAAAAAGAACATGAATACTGACAGATCAGTTAATTTCAGCATCAGATAATTTGATCGTTCTCTAATGCCAAAAGATTGGTGCCGTTCTGGTGTGATTATGGCATAATGACATGGTTTCGATAAGTTAACATCGAAATTAATTAAAAAAAATTAGAAGTCTGAGCCAATCAACTGCAAGTTGTCACCTCTCAAACTATACAGCTATTTTGAGGTTTGGTCGGATTGTTGTTGTGCTTTCGGGGTTTCTCATTTATTTTGTCGTTTGCTAGAGTGTTTTCTGAATTGTTGATTCGCTTTTTTTTTACTTGTGATTTTTGTTTTTAAAGTTTCATTTTCCTTTTATAATTGTGATTTGATTTGCACTTCTCGGTCACCGAACCACTGAAAATGTTTTGAAGTCATGGCCATTTGTAACTCCTTACTTTAAGTAATGAAAATGGCAGTAATTTTCTATAATCAGGGGCCTTTCAAATAATGAGAATGGTTGATTGGAACCATTTGACCACATAAAAAGTAGATAAAACAATTAATCTGCATTCTGTTGGGAAAATATGCATTGAGCTAATGTTTACAGGCATGTAGACAAATTGTTTTAAAGTAGTTAACCTTTTCACTTTTTAATGTATACTACAATAGTAAGAACATGTACAAACATTTAAGTTAGTTCATGTTAAATAGGCTGCATTTAGGGGTCATTCCAAACCCAAACTGTCACAACTTCAAGAACTTCTCACTTAAGGTTTCAAGACTTTATTTTTAAAGTACTTTTCAAACCACTTTTCCAGCATTGTCAAGGTTTTCAAGCCACTGAATGAACCTTAAAATCAACCTCAGGCATCATTCTTGAGGAAACGCAGCACTCGTGTTTTTGAGCATTTTCTAGTAGTGGTACCTGGAAAAGCTCCTGAAAGGATGGGTGCATTGTGGGATTGGGAACAAAAGGTAGTGCGTAAAAGGGTAGGAACTCTGTGGTCTGGCTAAGAGCTGCTCCTCGGGTCTCCAGATAGAGTTTAAAATGAGTAATTCGATCCTGTAAATCTTCTTTAACCTATAAACACACAAAAAATCTACAATTAAAGAGGCAAACAATATGGGACGCTTCTTAAAAAAATTAAATAGATATATATTGTTTATCATACTCTGAAAATAAGGCTATTGTTTGTGTTCATTTAAGTAACTGCAAAAATGTTTGAAATTGTTCTGATCATCACAATATGTTATGTGATTGTTTAACTTCCCACAATGAGTGGTGATTTCCAAACTTATTGGACAGAATAAGCATCATTAGAGGGCACGCACAGCATTTTCTTTTTTGGTGGTGTGCGATAATTTCCTGAGTTGTTTGGTACATGCTGACATCTGCTGGTCAAACACTGCACCTACAGTAAAGGTGAGTTGCTGGGTCAATTGTGTTCACTGGGTTACACGTGGACATCTTCATTGGAGAAATGTGTTTTACTCCTCTAGCAAAAATAGAATTCTAAAATGTCATTCCCTGAGCCAAATGTCAAAACCTAGTCCTAAATGATAATATCAAACAATATCTTCCTTTTTTAATTCTGAGCTAAAGCATGCACTTACGTGGCCCCCGGGGGTCTTCAGAGGAAAAATGGTAAAGTGGATTTGTAAGTAAAACTCCAATTTTTGGGCGACTGCATCAAAATCCTGAATCTCTAGAGGAATGTTGTTGGCCCAGAGCTCTGAAAACACCTTGTAGTCTCCATCATCGAAGGAGCTGACAAAATCCTCCTGGAGGGAAACAAAAATAAAGAGTATATTATAAAGGACTCATTGTTTGACCAAATTGTTGTCTGTTCTGGCCTTTATTTATATATATATATATATATATATATATATATATATATATATATATATATATATATATATATATATGCTATCATTTTCATAGTCATGAAAATAAAGAAATCTTTTTGAATGAGAAAGTGTGTTCAAACTCTTGGTCTGTACTGTAGATAAAGCTATAGATCAACCTCTTTATAGGTTTCTTTAGTGTTTAATAAACAAGAAATGTGAGAGGCGTTCTCACTTCTTTGAGATGTGGTACAGTATTAACCATTTTTAAAGCATACAAAACCTTTAAATGATTCTCTTTCAATGAACTTCAGTTTAGAAAATGCTCTCAAAAGAAAAAAAGCTCTCAAGCATAAATAGATAAACAGAGGTGCTCCCCACAAGCCCCCCCCAAGATTACAGATGTGATAAAAGGAAATGGTTTTGGGGAGTCAATAAATTTCAGCAGAAACGAAAAATTAACACCAACACAATAAGTTACATTTCTAGCAATTAACTGAAATTATTTAATTAATAAAACACTTACATTTAACATAGGAATTAATACAAGTCAATAAATAAATATCAAAATATGGAGCTTGATAAAAAAGGTATTGGTCCGTATTTCAGCATTAATTATTCAAATCGTTCAAAACTCAAATCTCATTTCACACAAGAGACCAAACAGACGTTTTCCTCACATATGTGGAGCTGCTTCTGGGATCTTGAGGTGAGAATGCAGCACTTTGGATGAGCGCCGGTTTCCCTTTCTGCTTGATTTCTATCTCAAAGGCTCGAACCGTCTCCTCAAACTCTCCAAACCTCAAATACTGAACGTCACATCATTACTCACTCTGTTATTAGAGCAAAAACCATCAGAACAATGTAATGGTTTGAGCTGGGAACCCACCTCGCTGATCATGGAGAGCAGATCGGTTTCACTGGTCAGACTCTCAGCCATCCTCGCACTCTTTCTACACTCTAACCCAAACACACATAAAACATAAAGAATTGCTGATTGGCAATAAGGGTGTACTCTCACTAAACAAAAAATCTGGTTCTGAATTGACTAAGAAAAAATGTAACATCATTTTTTAGATGATATAATCTCATTCTGGCTAAATACTTAAGAAACTCTGTTTGTTGTATCTTTGGCTTTTAGAACTGTCATTGGAACAAAGTGTTTAAAAGCTTCCTGACTGACTGATTTTCATTTGTTAAATTAATGAATAATTGTTCTTGCCATAATTTAAATTCTAGCAGATATAAAATAGGGCCATAAGCTCAGCATCAACCCAACTAAACCTAATTGACCAAGTCATTTGACCATTTTGTTTCTTGAGTTCTAGGTGTTGCTATGGTGACTCAAGCTCGAAATAGTGGGAGAACTTAGAAATGTACATTTAACTATATTTGTGGAGGCAGAAAAGACTTTGTGAATAGGATCGCTGATGGAAACCAGCACCAAGCAGACTCTGATTGTTCAGCTTTAGACAATAATACAACCAGTCTGAGTCATAAATAAGTGAAATTGCTTCTCAAAATCTTAAAAATGTTATATACTCATGTAGATTCCATTTTAGAACTAGAGTACAATGAATGGGTTATTTTATGGGTATTGTCACTTGACTTAGCTGTTTTTCCCACAAGAAATAAAAGATGGCGCAAAAAGCCAATCATCCAATCAATCAAAATATTTTATATAGAGCAATAGAAGTATGTTTTTAATTAGAAAACACTATTTATGCCATCTTTGTTCGTTTTTAATGTTTGGGAACATTTATATTAGGTGTGAGATGGACAAGCACTCCACATCTATGATGTTAAAGAAATGTGCCTTTAGACCAAGCACAGCTGTGTGGAATGAACTATTTTAAGGAGCAAAGAAAATAAAACCAAACAAAATGATTATTACGTGATATCATGTGTTTGGTTTAGCTCAGCATCTAAATCAGACATCCAGAGACTCAAGAGCACAGTTCAGGCTGCTTTAAAGATCATTGGATCTATATTTTTACCCTCCCTTCAAGAACTGTACATCTCCAAAATTAGAAAGAGGGCTCTCAAAACCACTCTGGATGCTCCCCACCCAGGAAACCACCTCTTCTGGCTCTTATCCTCCGGCCGGCGCTTCAGAGCCACAAACACCAGGACAGCCCGGTACAAACACAGCTTCTTCCCTCAGGTCGTTCAGCTCCTGAACCCATAACTTTCCCCACCAACATGCTCATATATTTCATCTAAATATTGCACTAAGCAACAGGACTCAGATGTGAACTATTTGCACATTTTTAGTCGCTCCACATTCTGTTGTTTTGTTGCTGCACTTTTTTTTTATTTTACTCTTTGGTCTGCACATTACCCCCAAAGCACATCTCTTCAGTTCCTTGGATTTCTATAGTTATAGTTGTATTACTTTATATTTTTACTACCTCTAATTCTAGAATATTACTATAGGCTTTTACTTTTAGCTTGAGAAATTGACTTATATAACCTGTGTTACTGTGCAACAGTATTGTGTTGTTTTTTGTACCAACATTGGAGAGTTTCCATGTACTATTCTAACTATAACTTTTATCACCACTATATATTAAATATATATATATATATATATATATATATATATATATATATATATATGGGTTACTAACCTTCGCGTTTTAACTCTCTCTATAACTTAACTGCACACTTGCCAATAAACATCTTTCTGATTCCGATCATGCAACTATGAAAAAAATCCAGCTATATCATATTTTTTACATACTGCCTAATTTCATTTGATCATTCTTAGATGTGATGCCTTCGGTGAGTATCTATAAAGCAAACATTAATGAAAATAAATCTGATAATATAACTATCATTAACCGCTCATAAGATGAAAACCGCTCCTCAGAGAACAAATAATTGAGTGGCAAGACATTTTTTATCACTCAGACTGAAATATAATTTATGCCTTAGTTCCCATAAGCACATTGACTATGAAATATTAACATTTGATTTATTCTGACGTATTTAAAGATTGAATTAACGTAATTAACGTTACCACACCTAAGATCGCATGTTGTAAATTTAAGACTATCGTTGAACTCTCTGGATACCCCGGAATTAAACTAGCTTAAATTAGCTATGCTTCAGATATCAATACACATGTGACCTTAAAAATTATAATAATTAGAAAAGTACCGTTATACAAATGATAAACAAATGTTCCACATTAGCAAGAGCGCGTGCTGGAGACCAAGTAAAAAACAACACGATGAAACGTACCTCTCGAACAGTCAGTCAAGTACAGTTGACGTAAAACATGTCTAAAATGTGTTTTTTTATGTAATTCCAAGAGTCACCCTGGCCTTTCCATTGAATGTTTTGGCGAAGGAACAGGCATAGGTTAGCTATCTATGTTGGTAACCATGAGGAAGACGCTTTCTCCTAGCAACTTCAACGGAAGTTCAAATGCAACTGAGAGGCCTGTCGTAATATTTTTGTCGTTTTGCAAAGGGTGTTCAAACGAAACAAAAAAATAATACCCTCGTTTTTTTCAATAATTTATCTGTTTTTCATTAAAAAGTATACATTTTCGGAAAAGACATTGATAAACAAATATGCGATGCAATATAATTTACCTGTATTTGACGAAAAGTATCAATATACGCTAATCAAATCGCCATACGTTACCTGTAGTAAAACAGCTAAAATAAACACAAAAACATTTTCATTTTCAAATATAAATGGCTTGAATTAGTTTCTTCGTGAACCGGATGTAGTTGTGAACCACGTGACGTATCAGGGTCACGCACATTGTTTCGCGGCATGTTTCTGTCTGTGCTGGACGACACATATTTGTTTGTTTATAATTAATTCGTTCTGCTATTTCAGTTAAGTTATAGAGAGAGAGAGTTAAAACGCGAACGTTGTCTTACTAATACTCATAGTCAGGTTTTATGTTCAACTGTGTAACTGATTCACTGTAACTTTAACTCATGCTGTTCTTTCATGTTATTGTGTAAAACAAAGAGTTTTACTTGGTTAACTTTACGTTACTTGGTTAACTTTTAACTACCTTAGGGGCGTTTGGTTTATTCCATTTTCGCAATTTTCTGGAGCCGAGTTGCTTAAATGGCTGGGATTTTGTTCGAGGATATTTTCGACGTGAAGGACATTGATCCAGATGGGAAGAAGTTTGATAGAGGTGAGATTAACTTTAGTGGAAAGCTGTAAGATTTGTTTAATTATTTAGGTTTTTATTTATAATTGGCCAAGAAATACATTTCCATTGTTATTAAATTTTGAAATAAGCTTTACTTTATTTATATAAATTATGTTTAAATGCAATCATATTAAGATTGGTCTACTTGATATATATATATATATATATATATATATATATATATATATATATATATATATATATATATATATTGTTCTTAAACTATTGTGGTAATAAAAGTTCTGGTTGTGTTGCATTGTCATTTTCAGTGTCTCGTCTTCATTGTGAGAGTGAGTCATTCAAGATGGACTTAATACTTGACGTCAACATCCAGATTTACCCTGTGGATCTCGGTGAGTCCTGACACTGATGATCATTTTCTTTGCTGATGTTTGAACGAGATCTTATTTTCCTGACGATGATGTCTTTGGGTCAGGTGACAAGTTCCGACTGGTGATCGCCAGCACACTTTACGAGGATGGGACGCCTGATGATGGAGAGTACAATCCCCAGGATGATAGACCTTCAAGGTGGGAGGAACGAGTTTTCTGTCTTTGGTCGAACTGACAATCTTGGAGATTTCTGCTCATTTGTTCGCCAACTCAAAACAAGCTATGATGAGTAGACTGTGTATTTCATGCCCTGTTGAAAACAAATACTTCTAAAAGAAGAAGTCTTTCCCAAAATACCTTGCCAGAGTACCCTCATGGACTTAAATAAAGGCCTCCTCTGGCCTTTGAGACGTCATCAATTTGTCGATTCTAGTGAAGTCCATAATCTGGAATGTGCCATTTGGGACCGGGCCATAGAGGGAAGTAAAGCCGGATTTATAGTTGTGCACCAAGCCTATGAATTGTCAGTTGTGGGAAGCTCTGCGCGCGCCCATTTGTCAACAAAGCATTCATACTTGTGCACTCGGTCCTGCACTGTCCATGCACTTATCAATATTGGCTTGATAAAAATGGCAACTGCCAACAGACTAAAACACAACACAGATGCTAACAAAAGACAACTGTTTTTTTTTTATCTTATCATAAATCTTATAAATTGTTTTATGGTGTCTTCTTTTAAAACCACCTTTAACCTTTTTATTTATTATTCTCAGGTTAGGTAAAGAAAGTCAAATCCATACACAATATAAGTAAATTGAAATACTCACCATTTGGTACAGAATACAACATGTTTCAATGCATAAATTCTTATATTCTTTTTATTTGTTTTTGGTTGGTTAAAATACAGCACAATGTTTCAGAAATAAAAGGTTACACAATTTTCTGTATAAAATACATCAAGACTTTTCTTCAAAAAGGTTACAATATCCTTCAGTATAAAATATGTAAATTCTTCAAAAAGGTTACCATATGCATGCGTAAATATAATTTCTTTTTAATACATTTTAAAACCTAACATGCACTACATCCTCTACCTTTTCTAAATAGTGCTTATATAACTTGTGGGTACATAGTTTAACATAATGAAGCTCACGTTCACTGAATAATTGCATTTAATCCAATTTGGTTAACAAAGTATAACTTCTTACACACATCCGCTGCTGCTTTAGAAACTCTGTCTTTAAACTGATCAATATCACAACAATGTATGATGGTATTGCTAACTTCTAGCTAGTTAAAACTCAGCACAAATAACAAAGAAAAGTTATTTACTTTATTTATTATTTAAGAAAAGGTATTTAAACTTAGTTATAAATTTGTACTTTATTATCCAGCGTTTAATATGGAGTGCAAGTCGAGAAAGTGACTTAAAGCACTTGCTCTGCTCCATTTCGCCCAACCGTGGAGCTCGTGCTCTTTGAAGCCTTGACGTGAAGTTAAAAATTTCGCAAGAAAGGTGTGCTACAGGATAAAAGCAAGTGTGTCAACAAAAGACTGTCATATTGAGGTCAATTAGAAAAAAAGTATGGTATGAACGTTTCTGTGAGGATGACAAAAGAATGTGTTACCAATAGGAATGCATCATTATAATGGAATCTACCTAGAGGTTGAGGATCACTGATTAGAATAGAATAGAATAGAATCCCTTTATTGTCACTATACACATATACAATTTGCATTATAAGCATGTACAATGAGATAAAGAGCATCTCGCTATTCAGTGCAACATTTAGTAGAGAAAATACTATAAAGTGTCTAGAATTAGGACTAAACACTAATTGAGGAGAACTATTAATGAAAAAAAAATCTATAAAATGCTTATTATTAATTAGCAATTTTAGTGAAGTGAAAGTGATCAGTTTGCCAGATTGGGTTAACCATATCAGGATTTTGTGCTCTGCATTTAACCCATACCAGGTGTACACACACACAGTGTACACACACAGCACTGAACAAACACACTGCTGTTGAAGATGAGAGAGCAAATGTTTCATCACTCACACCACCTTCAACTTGGTGGATCAAGGTTCGAACGTGCAATCTTCCACTCATAAGTTGATCTCATTATCCAACCAGACCACAACAGCCACTTTTTTTAGTATATTGACCTTAATCAAAGAAGAATGGTTAGAAGCATATGTAGGACTCCATTTTCATTTGAATTTTAAAAGCGTTTGCTTTATTAGGAATAATGCTCTTTTGTGTTGCTCGGCAGAGCGGACCAGTTTGACTACGCCATGTACGGAAAAGTGTACAGGATCGAAGGAGACGAAACATCTACAGAAGCTGCCACAAGACTGTGAGATTTTGTATATTTTAACTTTAAGAGTGAACTTGCTCTGAGTTCTGTGTCTAAGCAGCTTGTAATTAAAGGCCAATTGAATTAATTTCCAGAGTATCTGAGTGGAAGAGCTGTTCAGTTTAAATGTATTTAAACTTATATAATCTAAGCTCTTTATAGCACATAAACAAAATACATTTAATTAAATGAATTCCAATGAACAGCAAATGAATAAAACACTTGTTTAAATAATCATGTTTATGGAGTCCACCAGAGCTCTTGGATTCTAATGCTAACATTCGTGTGGATTACAGTTATATTTATTTAATTTTTAGCGTCTAATTTCTAGTGGTGAAGACTTTATTGTTCCATTAACCCTTTACTGTGTTAAATAAAGTGTTCTTTCATTTGAAATTTTTATGAACATATTAATTCTTAACATTAATGCATTTTTTGTTTATAGATCAGCATATGTCTCTTATGGTGGGCTGCTGATGCGGCTCCAGGGCGACGCCAATAACCTTCATGGGTTTGAAGTGGACAGCAGGGTGTATCTACTGATGAAGAAACTAGCGTTCTGAAATCTCACTTCTGAGGACTTATTTGATTCGTCTGTACTTTTTTTATTCCATGTTTCTATTCTTTGAATCTGCTATTGATGAGAAGTTCATCGTTCTGATGAAGAGAAATTTTGTTATAAAATGAAAACTTCTGTGTAGATAATAAATGTTTTACATAAAGCCTGTTTAATCGTATCAATGCTGGCAGATTCTAGTAAGATTTAGTACGATTTTTAAGAGACAATAGGAGTGTGGTGTGAACAGTAGGGCCGTTTGAAGCGGATGGGAATGCAGTTTAAGCCAGTTAAACATGTGTGACTGCATGATTGAGACATATCAGCAAAATCTTCTGCACTCTCTGTTAAAAGAATAAAAAGAGTCCGTTAAAAGAATAAAAGTCTGTAATACAATACTATATGGTTGAGGAGCATGAATTAAATAACAACTGAGTCTGGTTCCAATTTTAAATGAAAAGAAAAAAAAGTTGTTTTCAAATTATGTTTCAGTTGGGATAAAAAAGTAACTTGGTTGATGTTGGAAGAATTTCATAATATTCTAAATACTTGTTTTACCATTTATATTAATATTATAAAAAGTACAACATTTTATTAATACTTGTGTTATTTTATTACTATTATTAAAGAAATGTACACACTAAGTTAACTATTTAAAAGGAAATTTTGTTGCACAATTTTTTAACTCTCAATCAACTGTAAGCAAGCAGCAGAGATTTGTTAAGCACAAATTGCTGACGATTGCTTATAAAACCATCTAAAGATCAGCCCCTGTCTACCTTCATAAGTTCATACAGGCTGGCACTACATCTTGTGGTTCCATTCCAGAAAGGAAGAAAATCTTGTGACAGAACTTTCTCTCGCCCTGTACCTGGCTGGCTGACTCCTCGATACGGTTAGAAAAGCAGTGAAACTAAGTTCTCTTCAAGGAACACTTGCTATATAATTTTTTTTATTTTTTTTTACTGTTGATCAAATTTCTATTGTGAGCAACCTAAGTTAGTGGCGTTGTAATAAATTGCATATTGTCCCCTAGTATGTCACAAATGTGGAAATTCAATTAATCTAGTGTATTTTATTAATATATTAAATTGTAAAAAGTTACAAAAATACTTCAACCATGTTTGAATATACCTTGGTTTATTGTAAAATAACATGTTGGAGAACTTTACAAAGATCTGACTAGTCAGTTGGAGAAAATGGATGTTACTGTAGGTCACCCGATCAAAAACCTCAATTCCCCGGTTTTAGCGATAACTTAAACTATTCTAACGTGCTGTCTATTTAAATCCGAGAGTTCAAATCGTTTTAAAGCTTTTAACTATATAACAAAGACTTAAAATCTTGTTAATACATTTAAGAAAATCCTCACAGTAACCCGGTAGTGACGTAATTCGTGATGACGTTTTTTGGTCACGCCCACAGCAGCTCTTGTACAAATCACAGTTCAAACGATCCCTGTAGTTTATTTAAGTAACAGGAGACTTGTTTTCTTCGGAGGAGTTAAAGCACAGCGATACACTCTCTTGAAGTTGGAAGACACTTCTTAATACATGCTCTATTCCTCTTCAGCCGGTGTCTTTGTCTGGTTCCTGTCCAGGATGCACTTCGCTGGGCTCCGTCAGTAATTGGGCGCAGTGTCCCGATCATTATGGGTCACCGGACACTTTAACGTGGATTGAAATCTGCTTGCTTTCAGTTATTATTGGTTTTGAACGTAAAAAATGGATGTCAGACGGAAGAGGAGATTGACTTTCTTCACTATTGGGCTGATCTTCTTATTCAGCGGGATCGAGTATGGTAAGTTTAAGTTACTGTGGTGATGTTAACCCAGGCAACACCAAGCAAGTGCGCAATATTTTGTTATGAATGACAAACAGCTGCTTAGAATCAATAATAGGTACGTTTGAAAAATCTGTATGCAGGTTATTTTTGTTCGTTCTTTTTAGTGAAAGTACATTTTTAGGCTTAAGGATTTTTGTTGTTGTTTGCAATAGTAATTCAACTAATTAATCCTAATTTAGCACCACAACAATTGAAGTCAGTACAAAATGAATGGTTTCACTGCAAGCGAACTGTAATAGATTTTCATGTTAATGAGCTTTTCAAAATTATAATAGGATTTAATTGGATATAAATGATTGACTTTGTAAAATGTATATTTGTAATGATTTATGTTTAAATATTGGTTAAGGATGGCTATGAATAACCCTCTGTCCTACTGACAAAATGTTTCTCCCTGTCACATCTGAGGTTTACTAACCTTATTGTTTGAATGTAGAGATGCTTTAAGACCATTTATTTTGAGGCTTTTCATCCTGTATTAAATCATAGCTGACGAAGCTTCTCCTGTCTGAAGCACAGAGGTTGTCATACACGTGATTTATAGAAGTCATATTTTAATGGGCTAAAATGTGTTCATTTTTAAGACCGCTATATTAGCTTTCAGCTTGTAACTTTATCACACTGATCGAACAAACCAACTAACCTTTTTAGTTTGTAGAAATGTAAGCCTTTTTCTGAATGGCCCTCTTGATGAAAGGCTACTGACTTTTGAGAGGTCCACCAGTCTTTGTTTGAGAGACAATTAATGCCCATCGAAAATACAGTGTGTTTTATAATATTCAAATCTCAAAATGCAAGTCCTTCAAATGGCAACATTGTTAAAGTCGACTTAACATTATCATTGAAGTATTAACAATAAAAACTTTCATTGAGAAATCAACAAGCGTATGCTCTCACTTCTTCCAGGTGTTTAGTATAAAATGGCACCTGTTCAATCAGCAGACTATCCCAGAAATCCCAGACTATCCCAGAAAAATGGATTAAAACATGTAAAAAAATAAATAAATAAACAGAGAAATTCTCTAAATTTTATTTTTGAAAGATCATCATTAATTTCTCTGGAGGCAAAATTCATTCATTCTAGTGTTTATCTTATTGCTTTCAGAGAGACAGTGTGAGATTCATCACAAATGCTGAACGTGCTGTGGCTGATGATGCTGATTGAATTTTCACTTGTTTCTCTTGAGTGAGAGGTTTTCAGAAATTCCAGACTCAGAGGCAATCTTTGTCTCCAGAGATTTTTGGAATAGTTTTTTCATTTCTTACAATAGGAGATAACTGTGAAGAGTAAAAGCCATTCATTTCCAACCAAGTTTATGGCATGTGTTTAAAACTTCCAAATGTTCCAGCTGTCATCCTGCCAACCATCTGGAGGTATCTGCAGACTCTGGAGGCACCAGCATATTTTTTGGGTCTCAGTCTGTCGGCGTTCAGCTTCACCGGGTTACTTGCCGGACCTGCTTTCGGACATTGGTCTGACCGTACCCTCACAACCAAGAACATTATCCTGTTCGCCAACACCTTCGAAATCATCGGTGAGGTTACAACAATAAATTCAAATGTATTTATGTAGTGCTTTTTTTTAACAAGCAAGGGCCTAATGTGGAGTAGCATAGATTAATCAATAGGTTATATTGACTAATTTAATAGGGTAAAAATCAAATTACAATTTACAGTTAACTTAGGAGCCATAAAGTTTCTTTTTGAAATCAGGAAACATAACTATCATTTTCAGTCTACAGAAGCCGGGATAATATCAAGAAGAAAGTGGACATCATTAACTTGTCATATAAACCTAGTGTAGTCTAATTTGTTGGCAATATACAGTATACAATGTACTTTTTTATGTTATATGATTTGTGAAAACAGTAGAACAAGAACTCCCTCCAATGTAATGTCCCCATTTGACTCCACAAGAGGCATCCTGGCTGAGCTAATCTGGTGCTAATCACCTCGCCAGCATGCCTCCCATAGAATCTGAAGATCCATCGCTGAGCAGATCACTGGACAGCACCTGAGAACCCATTAGAGTAGCAAAAAAAACAAAATATCAGGTTGTTTGCATCACTTGCAAGGTATATGATAAATAATGAAGATATTTTATTTAAATTCATTAACCCACATTGCTGTTTCAAAAGTTTGTACTCATAGACCTCAACAGAGAATGGTCTTGTTAGAAAATAAAGAACTAATCCAAACCAGAAAGCGAACAACATAGATGGATTTCAAGTCCAATTGATTTATTCATTCATTCATTCATTCATCTTCATGTCGGCTTTATTCCCTTTCGGGGTCGCCACAGCGGAATGAACCGCCAACTCTCTGGCATCTGTTTTATGCAGTGGATGCCCTTCCCTGCCGCAACCCATCGCTGGGAAAATTGATTTAAATAATCGTAAATCTATTGTTAAAACGAATGCAGATTCCTTTAGGTGGCTAGTCATCTGTGGTGTCCTCTAATGAGGGATAAAGACACTCCCCATCTTAAAATACTACCATAAAATATATCCAAACAGAGAAACTTGTGCTATGCATAAGTCAACTGACAAAGAGCAATGCAGACAGACTGAATGATTGACACATTTGGCTCAGAAACAGGACAGCAGCAGGCAACATACAGACAGATGTACTAACTGATGGATATATATTTAGGTTGATGGTGAGTTTATTAGTCTGATCCTTTAACAGTCATATATGTGGCTGACTCATTCATTCTCTAGAGTCCTTGAGTGACACTAATTCCTCTGTTTCAGGGAATTTTATGTATTTTATGGGATTCTCCAAATGGCTGCTGCTCTCCAGTCGACTGGTTGCAGGTGACGTTGAGTATTTGTAAAATATTGTTTATAGATGTCTATAGTTCTATAGTGGGTCCATTTTTATTATGGGAGTTATGGTCTAAAAATCACCCACAAAATGTGAAATCTTTGAGACAGTCTGCTTTATTTTTTTGCAATTATTGTAGATGGTTTAAGGCTGTTAACCCCGCACACGCTACACACATTAGCTAAATGGGTATGAACATTTTCACAATTTTCTATGTTGTTCAAACACTCTCAAAGTTCAAACCCCTGCTTTAGCATGTTCAGAAGTCCAAATTCTGTGCGATTGAAAACACCTTCCTCTACCTTTTGGGAACAGGAGGCACAGCATAGGGAAGACTCATACAATTAGGACGCATATAATGGTTTCATTTTATTTCCGCTTACTTTCTGCAACAAGTTATTGATGTCCAACTCCTCCTCATTTCATATGCACATGGACAATCTTGGCTACTTACTTTTTAAAGTTCAATAAGTAAAAATTGTTGTCAATGATCTGAAACCTAAATCATAGGTTTCTTTTCATCCAAGAAAAAAAAATGTCATAATATAGCTAAAGTAAAAGTATTATAATGTCACACCAGTCTTGGCTTACCTCCATTGGCTTCCAATGACTTTCAGGATTCAGTTTCTGTTGCTCGTGTTTATGGCCGTACATCATCTTTTCTCAACGTATATTACTGAACAGCTGTCTCCGGCTCTTTCTGTGAAGAACTTGTGTTTGACTGAGAAGGGTACTCTGTTGGTTCCTGGAGTCAGTCTGAAGTCTAGAGGTGACAGAGCATTCTCTGTGGTTGCTCCTAGGCTTTGCAACTGTTTGCTTGGAAACATCTGCAACCCTGCTATTATTGTTTATTTATGTTCCAAGGCTTTTTACATTTCTTTATTGAGTGTTGTTTTTCTATTAATATATTCTTAATAATTGTATTTTTGGTTGTACAGCCCTTTTGGCTGTTCCTCTGTGAGAAATGTAGTTTTTAAATTCAGTTGACCTACTTGCATACTATAACAACAATTAAATTTATTACTAGTGGCTCAACTACCCTG
The DNA here is from genome assembly GCA_900490495.1 of Danionella dracula. NCBI lineage: Eukaryota > Metazoa > Chordata > Actinopteri > Cypriniformes > Danionidae > Danionella > Danionella dracula. The sequence continues at coordinate 19,390,511 of UELW01000778.1, forward strand.
ACATTGGCATTGGATCTAATAAAGGTTCTAACAACATTGGAGCTTTGAAATGTTCATCTTATCCTTTATCTAAAATGTTTTTGGTGTATCTCGATCAGTCAGTCCATGACTTACTGTGGTAGGTTAATGAATGATTTAATCATTAAACTTTCTATTCATTTGGGGAATGACATCTTTAACCTAACCTCTGGTGTTCCAGGGATCGGCACTGGTGCTGGATCATCAATTTTTGGCTTTTTAACCAGAAGCACAGCCCCAGAGGATCGATCCACAGTGTTTGCTGCTGTTATGGCCTGTCGTCAAGCCGGACTTCTCATTGGTTAGTTGTCTATGGACAACTCATGAAACACACTTTTTTTTTTTTTTTTTTTTTTTTTTTTTACATACAATTTACGATATTCTGTAATGAAAAATGTTTGTGTTCAACCACTTTTAACATATATTTTTTATCTAAAGGTCCTGCTTTCAACCTTTTCCTCAGACTCTGCAACTTCAAGATCGGGCCCTTCACAGTGAACAAGTACACTTCTCCTGGGGTAACAACCCAATGATGGAGTTAAATAAAATTAAAGTTTTTCAAATGTTGCAAGTGCTGTGAGGGATGAAACACAACATCATCATTTGTTTTTATTATTTTTCATTTAGCTCTTCATGTGCCTGCTGTGGGTCTTACTTCAGTTTGTGGTGCTCTTCATGTATTGGGACATCCCTCATGAGGATGTACGGCGCTGCAGAAGAGCAGCAGAAGAACCACAAGAGATCGAACATCAGCAGGATGAGGCAGAGCCAGAAGAGGATGATGAGATTAAGCCTCTGTTCAGCCCCAACGAGCTGACGGGTTCCTACGGGACGGTGAAAAGTGTGCAGTCTAGAGACTCTTCGATTGCCAATGGGGATGCGACTTGTATTTCAGCTCCAGTGGAGGAGGAAGTGGAGGAGGGTTCCTTTAACAATTTCAGTGCTAGTCGAGGTCAGAGCCTGATCAAGTATTCAAGTTTGAATTCAGTTTATGAGCATGCAGTTATTTAATTTACGTAAATGATTATGTAAAATGATTTTACATGAGTTCTTCTTTCCAAGTACTAACCAGGTTCAGACTGCTTTGCTTCAGTAGAAACTAGTCTTGGGTTGTAAAATGATAATGTAAAATTGGCTCCTGAGTGAATTTAGCTTGTTAAAGCCAAGTCATTAAAAACAAGGAGCTGTTACAAAACACAAGGAGAACAGAACTAACCTCTGTCTTATGTCTAATAAAACAGCACCTGAATGCAAACCACACCAACCACATTTGAAAAGAAACAAAAGATTTGTTCATATAGATTATTTACCTGTCTATAAGCTGTATTTGCCCATGTTATTACATTTAGACAGAAATAGTTTATTTAAATGTTTAATTTAATGAATGTGCTTTGCCAAACAGTGCCTGTAAGCATGGCAGTACCACAACAGTAATACAGCCACAAAATGACAGCTGATTTAAAGACTAACACAGTCTAAAGTAGCTCAAACAAAAATGTTTATAATTTAAAAGATTAGTTGTCCTCTATGAAATCAAAAGAGTGCCACAATTGAAACGTATGTACACTGTGAGAGTTGGTTAGTTGTAATGTTGGTGGTGGACACTGGGTGGTATTTCGCACCCTATGAAGCACATGGAAGGACATGGTCAGAGTTAGGTATGTCTGTTTGGCACACCTGGGATCTAAGACCTGCCCTGTAAGCCGTTTAACTGAGCATCCAATCGCATTTCATTTCACATAGGGTCATGTTTCTGGTCATGGAAATGTTGCTACCAAAATTGCTCAGCAGTTGTGGTCTGGTAGATAAGGAAATTGACTGGCGAAAGGTTGCGGTTCGATCTACAGATCCACTGAGTTGAAGGTGGTGTGACTGATGAAACACTAGCTCTCTCAACAACCACACCTGTGGTGCCCTTTAGCAAGGCACCATTTTCCCACCTGTTTCTTGGGCGCTGCAGCCATGACTGCCCACTGCTCCGGGTGGTCACGGTGTGTTTGTTCACTGCTGTGTGCACACTGGGATGAGTTTAATGTATGATATGGGTTACTCTTAACTGGTCTCTTTCACTTTCTTAGTACATTCAGTTTGATAGCTCTTTGTTTTGATCACATGGTTAAACTTTATTTTATAACAAAAAAATTCTCAGAAAAAATTCAACCAATTAGATTACAACTTCAGGCTGGGGCTGAGACTAGGGTTGAGGTAGTGAAGATAAAATAACTTTTACCGCTCTTGGGCATCCTCATCTGGACTCTCTGTAACCATCTAATACTCAAATAAATGGGCATTTTAGCCAAACATCTAATTTAAGAGGAAAGTGCTAGCTTTTATTCAATATGAGCACCAAAAGTTCATGGCTTTAACCACGTTGCTTTTTGAGAGGCTGGACAACCGCTACAAGTACGTTGAGATATTTTTGGCAAGCATGAAACAGATCCATGAGAAGAAATTTAACAAGTTTTATCTGCATGCACATCATCTGAGCGATTAAAACACACTTCTTTCAGCTTCTGCAAGAATTCATTTGACTTCATTTCCCTCTTTCCTCGTTTGCTTAGAGTGCAGTTTTGCTTGCATCAGTATGCTGGACACTATGTGAGTGATCTATGTCCAGCTAGAGAGCGGATCTCCTCCCACCTAGGTCTGCTGTGAGGGGGTGTTTGTCATTGTTAAGAATGTGTTCCTCTCCGTAACATTTCTTATCAACTGTATGCTTTGCTGCTGAATTTTGCTTTGAGGCGCCCTGTTTTCTTTTTCTAATGCATGAATCTCTCTTTCATAAAAATGCTCGATTACTTGTTTAATCTTTCCTTCACTAAAAACACAGATTTTTTGGATCAGTGGCAGTTTTCAATTCAAATACAATGCCTACTTTGTTAAAGTGAAAATATGTTTGCTTATAAAATGTACTATTAGATTTTTTCCCTGATGATTTACTACTGATACGTTTACAAATCCAAAGCAGACTATTCTCGTTCAAATGTCAATATCTTTTGTTGATTTTTGTATATTGTTTCTACTTTTAGAGTTCCTAAGAGAAGAAATAGTTGTGCTTTTGGCTGCTCAATTCATTACGCTGTTTAATCAGACTGCACTTGAGGTGAATGAAGTGCACCTTTAAATACTTTAACTTGCTTCACTTCATTTATACCATCACTAGCTTTGTGTTTGATCTCTCCAGACAATGGTGACTCCAATGACTCAACAGTTCTTTGGTTTCGGGGAGCTGGAGAACAGCATCATGTACTGTGTGTGTGGTGTGGAGGTGATTGCTGGGTTCCTGTTTGTGCGCTGGCTGAGTCGTCGCGTGGCCGAACGAGTGGTGCTCGCAGTTGGCCTCACGATATGCAACATTTCCTGCGTCTGGTGCCTCATCTTCCTGGCAAATCCACAAGGTTTGTTCTTAATTCTATAGACTGCTATAATGATTAGTTTTTGTGCATAAAATGCTTATTTTATGCAGCTCTGTGTCATCAATTTCTGAGTCAAGTTTATACATTCCTAAAGATTAAGAATAGGTCTATTTTTAAATGAAAATAAAAAAAACCTTTCAGAAAAGGGTTATTTAGGATTTCATTTCACTACCAAAAATGTGTTCTGTATTCATGTTTTTTTACGAGATTACACAGTTTTTTGCTTTTTGTTACAACACTTAAGTTGTTGATGCTATTTCATTTTCTTACATGTGAACATACACTAACACTAGGAATAATACTAATACTAGATTTTAATTTTCATTATATTTAGTTTTGTGCTTTTTACATGATCATACATTCTTGTTTTTTTTACATGAAAAGTTTTTACTTTTTATACATATACAAAATATATTTTTGGTAGTAAGTGTAGAATATAACTTTAAGTTTAGACGATCTCTTAGGTTCTAACCCCATCATTCTCCCAGGTAGTAAATTATTCCTTGCTTTATAAATACAAGAAAAACTTTTTTTCCCCATTTGTATTTATTATAATTTCAATAATGTGTTACATTTTCAACTTGATATATTAAGGGTTGGTATGATCCTGATACTCAGGTTTAAAAACAATTTTTACAGCCCTTTTTTGGATTAAGAACACTGGTTGAAATGTACTTCTGTATGCGTTTCCCCTGCCCTTAATACAATAATTAAAATAAGGTAAAATTTATGAGTATAAAAAGACCATTGAGTGTTTTCCACTCTTTGTTCTTTTTTTTTGTATTTCTTTATGTTGAGATTTGCAAGTAAATTTGTTATCCAATATGAAATGTAAAAATTTAAACAAGATTTTAGTTTCTTGTGTATACATTAATCAAACACTTTACATTGTTATCCTGAATGTGACGTCACCTTACATATATCGCTAGTTCACAAGTGTTTCTGTTCCTCAGGGGGATTTCCATGGCAGCTGACTGAGTTCATCATTGGTGTTTTCCTTCAGGTCCTGGGCCTTCCTTTTGTGGCAGTCGCTCAGGTGTCACTCTTTTCAAAAATCACATCTGAAAAGACACAAGGTGAGTGGATTAAAACAGTAAAGTAAAAAAAAAAAATGTTGCTTAATCATTCAAAAAAAAATTTAACGTAATACACTGGAATTGAGGCAGCTGCTTTCTTGGTTTAGCTAGTGCTCTTGTATTTAGCAAAACACAGCAGCTGCACAAGTGTTTAAAGGCCTTTAGCATGAGATGAATGTGTGTCCACTTCCTGCTCAGGCTTCAGTCAGGGTATCCGACGCTCGGTTGGCGGCCTGGCCACCATCCTGGGCCCACTGTGGGCTGGTGGTCTGACCTCAAACTTGTACGTGATGTTGGGGCTGATGATGGGTCTACTCGCTCTCCTCACTGTAAGTATTAACTTTCAGTCACAAAGCAGAGTCCACAAGTTTGGGCTACAGTTCAACCAAAAATTTTATTAAAACCATTTCTCAAACACTGCTTAATATGGTACTTAGTAATTCCTTTTCATTTGCATTTATTAACAGATGAGTTATCAGCAATTTTTAAATAAAGGAATATTTAAGCCTGCTCTATGCGGGTTGTACTATGGCTGAGTGGTGAAAATAATATCAGAATTATGAAAGCAAAATAACGCTCTTGAAAGCACCTAAACATTTATGGAAATATTAAATCACTATTTGACTACAACTTCATCAATGATTCGGCCAATCTGGAAAAATATTGCATGATTTGAGAACCATACACCTAGTGTTGACTAGACAGGACTTATCGCGACAAGTACTTCTACACTTATATATAAGCAGTCCCTTTTCAGTTTTTTCTTCTAAAAAAATGTTATAATAACTGAAATTGAATTAATTAAATATACGGAAGGGTATTTTTATGCAGTGATTGCTAACAGGCTCTTAACATTCCTTGGAATAACATGCCTGAATTTTTATAAAACACACTTGAAGAAATCTGTTTGGTTCAGCCAAAAAACTATGTTCCATTGCAATTGGCAAGCACTTTTGGCAAGCACATGGACAATGTAGCTAGCGCTTTTCCATAAATACATTGCATAATGTTGCATGTTAAACACATGTGATGTTTTGCAGTTGCTTAACTTAAACCACGAACAATAGGCCATAGTAAAGTTAGTTTCAGGTTTGATATAATCAGACATTTGTGTTCACTGAATCGTTCTCTGCCGTGACATGGACAATATCTACTGTATGTACAACTCTTGAATACTTTTTAAAATACATTTTGAGAAAAGTGCTATAAATTTTGCGCAGCCAAAAGGAACCTTTCTAATGCTAGTTTATGGTCACTCGCTCAAAACTTTACCCTCCGACAGATTGTAATGCCACTTTTTATGAAGTTTGAATGACCTTTCTGGTTAAACCAAATTGTTGTTGTGTTTTCTCAGTTGTTATGTTGAAGTTTACAAAACCTTTATTGTAGCACTAGCACAATACCATATTGTGCTATTTTATACAGTGAGGTAATACACAAAATACGAGGATTACATTTTAGAGATATTTCAAATTTGTTTTTTGTATTTTATTTATATTGCCTCTAAACTCTTTTTTTTTTTTGGATGCTATTAACATGTCATGATTCTGAAATGCTCATCTATGTGCTACAGTAATCAGTCAAATTAGCATCAGAGGGCAGCCAATCAGCATCAGTTCAACTTTATATTTGAATGTCTGCCTTTTCAAAATTTTGGTTATACTTGTGTAACAAAAATGATATTTTTAAAAAAAAATGGCTATCAAAATATAAATTGTAATTCTGGGCCATTCTCCTGAGTCTCCAAATAACTATTAGTCTGGTTCAAAGCTGGACAAAAAATGGACAAAAATTATTTAAGCCTTCCAGGGATTGTTTGTTATTTTATTTCATCATTCAGTCAATACAAATGTGCCATCACTGTTCATCCTTTAAACATTCTAAAGCTTAGTAGAGTTTTAGAGACTAATTGTCTCCAATGGGAGATCATAAAAGGCCAAGTAATACCGGCTGAACTTTGGGCAATGGGAAAGTGAAATCATCATAGATTAAACAAAATTTGCAATATTGAAAATGGAAAATAGTTTAATATTTTCATTTTGGTTAGTTTAGCTCGACTGTCCATATGGAAGAAGCTTTTCATCACTGCAGCTGCAGAGTCCCTTTGCCGCAGCCTTTGGGTTTGTGATTTATTTGTGGAAACAGTCGATAGGCTAACGTCAAGCAGTAAGAGATGAGCCACAGCTCATGTTATGTTCAAACAGACTTCAAACTCATTTGTTAGCCTAATCCAGCCCCTCAAACCATCACCGTGTTGTGAATTTCTTGAAATTCATGCAAAAATAGATTTTCAGAATAGTTTTACTAATTGACTTATTTGTTAAGCAAATAAGGGGTTAAAGTTAGGGGTAGCTTGCAAGGGTTTTCAGGAACTGAGACAGCACAAAATTCTGCTCCAAATGGTTGCTGGGATGACAATTCTGTGAATTAGGACTCCGCTATTAGTTGTGGCAGTTGTGGTCTGGTGGATAAGGACATCAACTTGTGATCGGAAGGTTGCCGGATGTCCCCAGATCCACCGAATTGAGAATTGTGCGTGATGAAACACTTGCTCTCCCATCTTCAACAAACACAGCTGTGGTGCTCTTGAGCAAGACACCAGTTTCCCGACTGCTCCTCGGGCGCCGCAACCATGGCTGCACACTGCTCCGGGTGTGTGTTCACGGTGTGTTTGATCACTGCTGTGTGTGTACACTGGGATCAATGCAGAGCACAAATTCTGGGTATGGGTCAATCCATATTTGACCAACTGGTCACTTTCTCTTCAATTTCACTATTAACCTGTAGAAAAATAAATTCCTAAATATGTTTTGTATGACTTACTAACCTGTTTATGTTACTGTTTTGGTAATAGTAAAACCTTTGAATTACAAAAGTTCTTGTGGGTGTCTTTGGTAACACTGGCAGCCAACTTGGATAACACAAGCTGGGAATTCTATCCATTTCTGTTTTGTTTTGAACTTTTACTTGTTGTCAAACTCCAGATAAAAATGGTTTTCTTCATTCTAAAAAAATGGTTTTAAGTAATTTAGTATTAGTGCCTTTGAATCTGCTATATTTCTCTGATTGTGATTATTCTTTTGTTTGTCTGTTTGCGACTGATGATTGTGGTTGGTTACCAGATCATGTTGGTGGTGTCATATGAGCGTCTGGTGGAACCAGTAAGAGTCTCGGGGGATCCCTCTGGCCCTGAATCTGAAGACTGACCGGTAACCCTAATACAAAACACACGCACACAGCATACTCTGCAGTTAAAGATGTAATAATTGAAAAAAAGCATGTAAGAGATGCAAAAGAAATAGATCTAGCCACCAACAGTCCCCAGTTTTGTAAAACCTCCAGGTTAGCACGCCTATTACATTTTGTTTTAAGGCGTAGCTGAGGAGATTTGTGGAAAAAAAACTGCTCCCTAATAATTGACAATGTTTTTAAAGAACAAGTTAAATAATGGTGATCACGATGGTTATAGTGACAATAACAACATGGATGATGATTATAAAGTAAAACAACATTGGAGTAAAAGTTGTGAGCTATATCTCTTATATTTTATTACTTAAAGTAAGTTGTATAATGTGGATACTAACATTAAAGTACTTGGAAAAATCTTGGCTTAAAAATGTATGTTCGAAAGGTCTCATTTGCGTGTAATATTATAATCAGTATCATAAATTCTGTATTCACATCACAGCTGTATAGAGAATTAAAGTTTAATAATTATATCGGTGCCAAGCCTTAGTCATCATAAAACAAATAAAATAAATTATGTTTTTGTTTATCATTTACTTCATGCCATGTATGCCATTTATGCTAAATGTAATAATTATTTTCCTCTAATTAAACTAATATGCATACGAATACCTACTTCACATAGACTAAATTAACACAAAAATGTCAAAAACTGTAAAACTGTTTCATCCTCTTCCAGTGGAGCTGTGGCAGCGCAGCACATTGATTGTGCTATTTATAGTTCAACTCCTTGTTGGTTGACACATTCATTGGTTGCATTTTCCTCCATTATCAGTCAACCTGTCACCCTCGCTCTTGCTCTACATAAGAGAGGTGCACTCGAGGTAGCAGTTAGCCTTGGAATTTCATCATTTAAGTGTTAGAAAAAAGTATCATCTCGTAGTTTGGAAAATATGCCCACTTGGTAGCAGAGACCTCAGATTTTTAAATGATAATTCTATTTTTATTTTGTGCAGGGTTGAGAGAAGCTGAATATGGAATCCACCAAAGATGCAGACTCTGAAATGGAGCTGTCAAAGAATAGCTCAGCATTCTGAACCAGGGATGAGCTCTTGAGGAATCACATTTCTACTGTTTCCTATGGAAACTACAGTAGGGTAGACAAAACAGAAATGAACACACCTTTTTACTCAAAAAAAAAAAAAGAGTTTTTTTTAATTTTTTTTATCTTTAGTTAACAATAATTTAAATGAGTGGCGATTTTAAAGGAAGCGATATGGTGAAGGACAATGTTGCTAGCGGTTTAAAACTAAACAAATCTACTTTAACAGAAAAAAAGTTACTGAGAACAATATTTTTTAGCCCCATTTCAATGTTGAACACTATGTATAAAAGAAAGGCTGTTTTCTCTACAGCAGACTAGAAGATAACTTAAGACCTCTTTTCTAACTTGAATTAGTCAGTAACTCAGATTTGATCAAATTCGTTTTATTTATTTATCACTGTTTAAGACAATTTTTGTGTAATTTGTTCAATTGATTTTCAATTTAAAAACAACAAAATGACTTTAAAGCAAAAAGGAGAAATGTTTGTCTATTTGATTCTGTGCTCAAAATGCAAACATTAACGACCTCACAATTTTTTTTCCTCTAATTTTCTTTTTGGGGCATCTCTGCGTGATGTGAAATCGATCTTGACCAATGGGACAACCTCCAGTCTTTCCTGTCGATGTGCAATAGGGAATGACTGAACTGCAGTTTGTCATCTGGCCACTAGAGGCTGACTCAGGCTAAACTTGTGCTTGAATTGACCTTCATGAGGGGTGACTCTTTATATTGATTGATTATCAATTCAAGAACAAAATATTTTAAGCGTTTTCATTTTTTTTATTGAAAATCATATGCACGAATGATTAATTCATTGGAGCTGAGGCCACCATTTGGTTTTGCATTTATATTTTTGAACATAGAATCCAATATTTAAAACAGACAAGCTTTTCTTTTCCATTTTCATTTTTTTAAACTAAATTTTTTTTTCTTTTTTTTATTGAAAATCTTTTAAGTGACTTTTTTGCAACAAGGGTTTTGAAACTAAAAAAGGGACTGAGGTTAAATATGACTGTTTTTAAAATGTTTGGTCATGGGATTTTATATAGTAGAGAGAAGTAAGATTTATTTCTATATGTAAAGGCTTATAAACTGTATTGATTTGATCTCACAATATATACAAGGAATACAAACCTCTCAAATGGTCTGTTTTGCATTATAAATACCTCTAGAATTTAGCAAAATTAAGTTATCAATTTATGGTTGTTCAGAATTCAATAAAGAACCCATACATGCTTTTTTGGAGTTGACTGAGACATCGAAATAGCTCATTTCAGTTTATTTTGAATAGAGCCACACCACAACGAACACCTTTGACCAGGGTGCCAACATTCAAAAAACAAGGTAAAATATAAAATTGACCCCTTATTTTCGGCTCCGACCTTACTCAAATGCCATTTAAAAAAAGTAAGTCTTCAGTTTAGTTTCAAATACATAGATTTAAATAATGGTAGTCATATTGTAGAGAAGAATTATAGCATAGTATAAAGCCATAGAACTGATACAGTGAAGTATTTTCTTCTAGTTATAGTTAACAACAAATATTTTTAAGGGGTTTTGTCAGTCAAAGTCAATGTAGTTCACACCTGAAAACTTACTCTTTGACTCTAGGTGTGCTAAAACGTGACTCCAATTATCTTTTTTTTTTATTCACCTACTTATTTAGAACAACCAGGAAAAATTGTGTTTGTGGAAAGTCATTTTAGTAACACGCATTCCTTGCAGATTTTTTTTACTTTACATTTTATACTAACATGTATTAATTGAACTTTGTTCTGTATTCAACTTATAAACATTTCAGGGTCTATAGAATCAGGAGGCAATAATGTCAGAGCTGTTCTTTCAGAGGTTTTTGTTATGATCAGTTAAAAGTTGCATGGTGAACACATAATTTATAATCACTTTTAATATTGTCTTGTATGAATTCATTTGTAATATGCGGGTAAAATAATAAGTGTTATTATGTTTAAAGACAAATATATTTACAATGATATTTATTGATGGTCAATAACAATAGAATATGAAAGACATGGTAAATGATTGTTTATACCCAATACTTACCATCACCAATACTTACAATGGTTTGTAAATGGAACACTTAAGTTAAAATTACTTATTAAATATAAAATTTACGATAGTAAAAAGTTACGGTAACTTAAGTATAGTGTTACAATGTCAAAACTGCAATAAACTAAATTTTCCAATACAACAAACAGCAAATCTGAATATTAATTTGTTCCATATAAATTACCTTGCATCAGAGAGGTGTACATAGGTATTCCAAAAAAAGTTGTTATTTGGTTAGTTTTTTGTTTGGTTCATTTGGACACTGAACACAAGAGGGCATCCTTCACTAACATAAAATCAGTCTGGTTTGATTGCTCCAGCGCTTTTTTCTTTATAGTGTTGAGTAAATACACATATAATCCATACTGTTTTGGGATGAATTTGTATTTAATGTAGGCATCATAAATGTTACATGAAATGGATGAAACGAAACATAATGTAATATTTTTTATTTATTTATTAAAAACCTGTTTGACAGTTATTTTGAACAGAAGTGTTTTTATTAAAATCTCTTTATCAAATCTAAACTTCAGTGTAAATATAAAAAATCTTGTCAAAATGACTGAAATGTATCAATGAAGAACCTAATTAAATACGCCATTGGTATTGATTAATAAAGGACAATCATTTTGGCGGGTGGAGGGGGTCGAAAGAACATTGTTTTACATGTTTTGTGACTTCTATTATAATAAAAAGATGTGTTTGAGGCAGGGCATCATGGGAGTTAAATGTTTAGTGAGAGTTTAGCTTAAGAGAAATACATGAAGTAAAAAACTCCAAGTAATCCTTTAGTCAAGTGGGCGAAGTGTCAATAGTTTTATCATCTTTATTATTGTATGATAAGCACCTACTGAGAAATGTCTGTAGGTCACATTGGCACAAACTAAACAACATGCATAATGGCTTGTTATTATTTACAGTACATGAACCTCCAGAGCACCTCAAAATGTGGTCTGGATATAAACATTTCTGTGTTGTAGAATGTTACAAAAAATCAGAATGAAGGCTTTGTCATGAAGAGGATTCAAACGCTGACCCAGACAGCAGTTAATCTTTAAATTCTCGATACTTCCTAATGTACCTCAGGAATCTTGTTTTATATATATTTTTTATTTAACTTAAATGATGCATCTGACTCTCGTGAGTTTAACTCTACACAGACACTAGTAGACTGACACCTGTACTTTGACCAGGTATTTTAGTAAATAAGTACAAGCTTTATCTTTTTTGGTGACCACCTGAAAAAAGGATAACGAGCACCATCAGGTGTTCAGGATATAATGCCACCTGTTCAATCATCAAGCTATCCCAGAATGCAGTGCAAGTTTTAAAATTAAAATTTATAAACCATGTCCACGGACCGATTACATAGAAAGTTAACAGGGCATTGTCCTGTTTTGTCCTGTGTTTTACAGAGCAGAAATAAGGAGAGCCGTGTCACTGTGATCTTACTTCAAAGTCTTCAAACTTTTTTTCAGGGGAAAATAATTCATTTTAGAAATGCATTTCCTTTAGCTTGGTTTAGATTCACAAGATTCTATTTGTAGAGCTCACATCAATTTAGTATATTTAACAAGTCAGTTGGTAATTACAGTTTTTAAATTATTATTTAGTTTGAAATCTCATATTTGATGTTTTTAGGTTGCTAAATGAGTCTCAATTTTAGGGACAATAAATTAGAGGCAATTATGTCACACATACATAAAAACAATTACAAACCAATATTTTGATCTAAATTCTAAATACACAATTTATTTATTTTTTTCTATGTTATGTACAGGTATTTATATGCATGTGGACTGGATTTATCACAATTAATCACATTACAATTGTGACTAAAGTTTGTCTGTTATTTGTTAAGTCTTTAAGAATATTTATGTGGTTGTGATAAAATCATGTGCATCTTACTTCAATAAACATAAAACATTTTAGTAAAAACATATATTTGACATATATAACACTTATTATATGTATAATCAATTAAATAGTATGCTTACGATGAAACTCTGGTGGCTGGACATATCACAATTGTATCTTTCTGTGTACACATATTTTTTTACACCCTCAAAATGGATAAATAAAAAAACGTTAAAATTTCCCATAAATCAAAATTGTGATATTGAAAGTGCAAAAATTAACCCTGCATACACTGCTGCAAATAAATTTCAATCAAAACATTAAAATTGAACAACAATTGTTGTAAATGTTAGTATAATATTTATTAGTATTGTATTTGTTGTTGATTTCTGTTATCATAATTATACTTGATTTATCATAATTTTGTTTTATTATAATTCTATTTATAATGTAATCAACACTTTATAAACACTTCGTCTTTAATGTAGTCAGCAGGAGTCGCTGCATTTCTTTTTAACGACCATCACAGCCTTAGATTTTCATAACGATGGGCGGAGTTTCAAAGCTTTGCCTCATTAACATTCCTCATAAACAAGTGATGCTGTGTATGGGGGCGGGGCTTATGCTGATGAATGGCCTCTGGATGAACTCTGCTAGTGGACTGAAGAGGACTGAAAACAAGGGGCTTGAAATGCCGAGGTATTTCGCTCATGATTTCGAAGACCCTCGTTCCCTGACCGAAAGATGACCCCAGCGATGGGTTCACAAGTTCAGAAAATGTCACGTCACGACTTAAAAATATCATAATCCATAGAAACAAACACCTGGCCTGGTGAACTCCAGATGAACCGCTTAATTCGTTCTCTGGGACAATGACAGTCGTATTTGGGTTTGTTTTCGGTTCTCAACTCCACATTTATAAAACACAGATGAAACATGTGACTGGTTTTGCTCTGACCGCAGCTTGACCTCGGGCGAGCGACCCCTTCTCTTGCAAGCTGTGCACTTTATACTGTCACTGGGAGTTTCAAAGTGTGTCGCGACAGCTCTCTGCTGCAGGGAATCAAGTGTTTTACTGGTTTTTCACTGCTTTATTAAATATTCAGATAAAATTGCAGTGTTGGAAGATGCTTTTAAGAGTTGTGAGTGTCACAAAAACACTTTGAAGGATTCAAGGTGACATTTAGCATCTTGTGTGATCGTGTCCTGTCAAAAGTGTGTTTAAGCGGATTCAACAGGCCAAACTATAGCCATCAATCCTTTAGCTACTTTTTACCCGAGCTCGTCAGGGTTCAATTTAGTTTTGAGTTGAAAATACACTTTTTTTGTTCTTTCGTGGTAATGTTAGAATTTTATTTTCCTTCATCTGTGATTGGAAGAGCACCCAAGTTTTTGCATAACTTTCTGGTTTATGTGATTAGATTGCTGTTTTTAAAACACTGCACATTTTTTTTATTTTAAGTCCGTCAAAGTTCTTCAACTATCAAAGCAAACTTCCTGTCATCAGAGGCCTTCAAAATGAAGTCGGAGCACTATTGGTCTAAAGGAGAGTTTGTTTTGGGTCTTTAAATGTCAATATTAGCTCCCAGAAATTGTTTGTACTTGATGCAACGGTATGGTATTTGGGCAAGGTTCTGTCGAAATGAAAACCAACTGCTAGTCAATTATCAAGAGCTATAGTTAAAGCAAAGAAGCTTTTGGTACCTGTGTATTTGGTGAAATAAAAAATCGACACCAGGTTAAAAAAAAATTGCAAACGGCATCTTTAACCTCCATTGCATTTGCATTCAGGGACACCATTTTAAGTCAATTTACAGAAAGAACCTTTCAAGGGATGGAAACAATTAAGAAAGGGTGAATAAATTACTTTAAAATGCCTTTAATACCTGAGAAGTGTCCTTCAGTTGATTGGATAAATCATTCATCAGGCGTTGGATGTGATTAAATTAAGCTGATACTTCGAAAATGGTTTCTTTTTATAAGCTATCAAATGTTCCAGGTGAGTGGTTTATATTTGATCAGGAAACTAGAATCAAGGTCAGTGCAGTTTGTGTTTTCATTTGCATTTTAAGAGATTGGGTCACGTAATCGATCAATTTAATCATCATTTACATGTTTCTAGGTCTGAATTTTCTATGGAATTTGCTGCCTGAACATGTGTGAAGTCAATCATGTTAATATGAGTAGTCATCTTTCAAGCAAGCCAGTTGTAAGTTGAGCAAATGAAGTAAATGTAAAATGTCTGGCAGGAAAATTGCTGAACATTCGCTAATAATTTATTGTAAAATACCAAATGTGTTTTAATGATTTAATGATTTTTTTTTTACTGAGAAAATGTTTTATTTTCGTTATAATACCATTTTGCATACAAATGTAAAACATTATAAACAGCAGTTTTGTAAAATACAGAGTATTTTTACCATTGTGCTAAGGTATCTCTAAACTTCCTTTTAGAACCCCTAAAAGTGACAGATGACAGATTTTGAATCATTAATTTATTTTTATATAATTAAAAATGTAATCAAGATATTGTAGAATGGAACTTTGAAAAATATGATCTCAAATAATGAGAAAAAATGTTATTGTCACTCATTTAAATTTTATTTCATAAATTCATTATAATGTACAAGCTAAAAAAAAATTATATATATATTTTAGCCTTAAAATGCAAAAGACTAAAGTTTGATCCTTTTAATCTTTCCCCATACAAACAGACCCCATAAAAGTTGTGTTAAAACCATGTCAAATAGCCCAATATATTTCAAATAGTTTTATTTATTATTTATCTAAAAAAATATAACATTAAAACATTTTTCACTGAATGCAAAAATGTTTTAAAACAAAATTGACTATTACTATTTTCAAATATATGTCTATACTCATATATATCTCAAATACTCATCTTTAAACGATGCTTCAAAAACACTCTATAATTCAATTACAAAATCATAAAACAATTTCAGCTTCAAGTTATCATCGGGCTCTTTATTACTATTGTGGATTATTGCACTTTATTTAATTGAGGACACAAAAAATCCCACCTTAAATAATTAGATAACTCTCATCACAAATGAATGAATTAAACTAAACATTTTTCTGTTTATACAATAAAAAAACATGAACATGTCAGCTGTCTGACATGAAAACAGCTGAATGAACAACAGTTTTCATTTTAGTAGAGTGTGAGAGATTTCCCCCAAATTATAGGAAGTGACTGAATTTCCAAATCTTCGGGTTTGAGACAGGTGTTTGGTCGCCTTCTTTCTTTTTTTTTAATCAAGCTAAACCGGTAGGACAGTTGAATAACACTCATTAGTGGACTCGCCTGTGTGTGTGTATGAGGTGGCGGTCCGGCGGAGGGATTAGCGCGCCCCATCTGTGGCGACCACTCTCTGGCTCGGGGCACACTGTTAACCCTGATTAGTGTGATGATGTGGTGCTGGCGGAGGAAGAGTGTGAACCAGGCCAGAGAAGCCTGACCCACTGCCCTCACGCTGACCTTCCATTCACACACACCGAGAGAGAGAGTCATAAAGAGTTTTTTTTTTTTTATGTTTAAAAACAAGAATTTGTAAGTTCTAATGCACGTTTAAAATCCATGGATTTTTTTGTAGATGTCTGAGACGCTATAGCCATTTTCACAGTGGGTTTTAGTAACAGCACGATCCGGCTTGGTTTGGCTTCACTGCGGTTCGTGTTTGTGTTTCCACAAACTTTCAGTATCAGTTCTGAGTGGGCTTTTTTAGACACTCAATCAAGTCGTGTCTCTCAACTGTCAGTCTCTTTTCGTTTAATAAATAGTAGGTATGTGAATAAAAAACATAAAGCAATAGATTAATAAACACTGAGAAAAAGAGGCAGGGTAGAAGCAGTGGTATTATTTAATATTATTTATTTTTACGTGCTGACTTACAAAGCTCAAACTTAAGGCTTTGTTTAAAAGACGAATGATAGCAGCAAGATGATGAATGGCTGTTAGGCAAAGGAGACAAATAGTGCTCACTAAATGGCTGATCAATAATCAACATGATTTATTGGAAAGCCTTATCCACATAGTTTGAAAAATTACAGAATGCAATGGTAAAGCCCTCAAAAGTAGGCCGTTACAGAACAGGTTGGTGGAAAAAAACTGTGAACACAAGATTGTGTTGAACTTAGAAATCCAAACATATAAGACGAGCTAACGTGTTAAGACAACTTTTTGAGTTAATTAAAAAAATATATATATTACAAAACATACCTTATAATAAAACTTCAGAATGATCTGTCATCCAACAAACTATTAGAAGATTGGAGAGAGCTAAAATTAAGCACTCCTATTTTAAGCATCCTTCCACCCCTTTACCTCACACACTGATTTCTACAAACTCGCAGGGAGTTAAGGTCATAATCTTGGAGCCCACGTTCGGACAGCATGCAAAATACTTCAGTATATTAGATGCATATGAGAATTTATTAATCTTTTTCATGGCAACACATTCTCCTGTGTTGTGTATTATATATAAAGATAATATTTTTTTTAATTTGTTTTAACAAGTTGTATACATGCTAGATGATTGTATTGTGCCCATGTTGAATAAAAATAAATACATTTATACCCATTTATTGCTTATTTTGGACAAAAGGTGTGTTGTGGGCAACATTAACTCTTGCACTCACTTCTAAGAAATTTTGTCTTCAGTTCACACGAAGCAGGTTTTTTTTAACTGTAAAAAAAACCAGAGCCACGCTAGCACAGGAACAACTTGTAAACTTGACTCAGATTTGCTTCACCAGACCACAAAACATTGATTGAGTGTATAAACTGAGTGAAAACATAAAATAATAAACTGCAGCACATTTTAACAGTGTGACCTCAAGTTCAATTGTAGTGCAAAAATGTATTCAATGCAGACACTACACACCAGATCAACCTCAGTCCTAACCAAATTAACACAAATAGTCTGTGAAATATCTTTAAAAAAAATGTAAAACTTGCTCTCGAGAAATCAAGTAAGATAATACCAAAATGTGCAAGTGCCGTGCATTTGAAAATATTCCAGACAGTTACATCAGGTGATAATTTATCTGAAACTCTCGATTGTTGAATGAATAAACAAATAGTTAATAGACTCAAAGGTATATGAGTACAGGTGTATGAGTGTAGTTAACATCATCCCTATAATTTAATATGTACTAAGATCAGTAATATTAGAAATGCATGGGATCAGTTTTTCCACCAGTGGTCTTTTGTGTTTAGTGGTAACTTGGGTGTTTTGTGCGGTTACCATAGCTTTAATGTGGCTGGTGTTTTTTTAGAGAGCATTGAGAGAAATGTGGTTTTTAAGCGCTCGGAGGCATTTCATGGATTAATAATTCATAATCATTCAAGAAAGCATGTTTGTTTTAACTGGTTGTCATGTCTGAACCACATCTGAAGCCTACCGTTCATATGATATCATTTCCTGTTTAGTGCTGCTCAAGTGAAGCTTGGCAAACATTGAAATTTTATTTTTTATTTACACCATACATGCTTGCTTTAAAGATTATGGAAGAATAATTATACTTCTATCCAACATAGTTATTTTACATGTGTTTGCTCTTTATATCATGTTTTTTTTGCATTCAGGATTGTTTAAAGGCTAACCGTTTTAACACTTTTAATTATGTATACACCCATATCTGTTTCAATATATATTTCATTCAGCTGCTAGAAGAGAAAGTATGTAATGTATATGAACAACTGATGAAGATATGTTGCACAACAATACACTTGAAACCAGAGCTTGAAAACTAAAATATCAGATTATTCACTTACAAACTCTGGATAACAAAATCCCTTTAACAAATTCTAAATTAAAGTAAAAAAACTAAAACATCACAAGTTCTAAAACAAGAAAAACAGCACACTTTAAAAAACAAAACAACAATTCAGAATACACAGTAAATTCTAAAATAAAATGTACATTCACGAAAACTCAACAACAAATGTTAAAAGTAAATAGCAATTCAGAAAACAAGTTCTAAACTAAAACAACAATTTAGAATAAACAACAAACTCTAAATCCAAATAACAATTCGGAATACACAACAAATTCTAAAATAAATCATTAATTCAGAGAAAAACACAAGTTCAGAAAACAAAAGTTTCAATATATATGTATACAGTTTCTAAAATAACAATAACAAAAACACCATAACAAGTTCTAAAACAAGATAACATTTTAGAGGAAAAAAACCCAAGTTTCAAATTCTAAAACAAAGCAACAATTAGACATTCTAAAAGAAATTATCAAGACTTAGCAGAAAATGCAGATTGGGCAGACAACCGCCTCCTTGATAAAAAAAAATAAAAAAAATAAAAAATAATACAAGTTGAAATGAAAAACAAAAAGACAACCAGCCAACTTTGTGGTAATTAAGGGCCAAATTTACTGTTTATTAAATTATTGGTTGTTTACTATTTATACTCAATTTTAGTGCAGCTCTAGAATTCAGACCATGATCAATTACTTTTATAAAAAAATACTTTTAACACTCTAGTCTGCAATGATTCGATATGGTTTTAAATTTAATTTAACCTGCTCAAAACTCTGCTCCCATCAAGTTCAAACTTGAACATTTTATTCCAAGAGTAAGAATGAAATATTGATGATAATTCCTTTGTGATCTGATCGTAGAAAAAATTAAAACACCTGATAGAACCTAGAGCTGAGCCTCAGTGTGTAGCCTCTGTCTCCACCTCATGTTCCCTTCGCAGTGCGCTGACCCGCAAGTGAGTAGTCATGACAGAGCCAGTGTGGTTTGATCAGTCGGCGCTGTGTTAAATCACTCATTAAATCCAATTATCAGAGGTGAGTGAATCGCTCCACTGCTCCTGAGAGACCTTACAAAGCTCTTCTGGGGTTGTACTAACTCAACACACAGAAATAGAGTTGTTTATGAGAGGCAATAACACCTGAAGAAACATTATTTACAGTCATTACAGCTATTCGATTCAGATAAATAGATTAAATATTACAAATAGTCATGAAATTCCCCAAAAATGGTAGCCCTTTATAATAACTACATGATACGAATCATTAATTAAATATTAGCAAATAGTTAATAAATATTAGTTAATAATAGTTAATAAAGAATTGTTCTATGTTATTACACATTTGTAAGCAGTTTATAAATATAACTTTAAAGGCTTTATTTGTGGTTTATAAGCATCTGTATAATATGTTTAATAACATGAGTTTCATGCTTCATCGAGGATCAGTTAATCATTTATAAATTGTTGTTTATAAAATACCCAACAAAACAATCAGTAAAAAATATATTTAACTCATTTTCTAAACATAATTAGCACAATATCTTTATTTGTAGGTTATACAATTAACATTTGTTGTTGCTTTGATACAAAATGCACAGTTAAATTTGAACTTTTGAAAATTTTTTACATACAAGCTCTAAAAAGACCAAAACTATATCATTATACAGTTTTTCACAATTGTGATGACAGTTTGTTTAATACATTTAACAAGTTTCCTAAACTCTTAACACAGTTAGCACAGCATTCATCAAGGTAGACTATACAATTCACACATTTTCTGTTGCTTTGATGCAAAATACATACAGTTAACACACATTTCAAATCATCTTTTAAGCTCAAGGTTCACCGATGCCAAAACTATATTATTTTAAAGCTAAATTTACAATGGCTTTCACACTGTATGTCAGAAAAGATAACATCATGTGCAAAACCGAACATGTACAGGCTGAAGTCAAAGTGAAGCACTGTTCATATTGTGAATTCTAATACAGAAGACCAGGCAGAATTTTAAATATATATATATATTATTTATTTGATTTTTATTTTAATTAAAATTCCAGTGTTTTTTCTGTTGGTATGTCTGTTTTTTGTCTGTCTGTACTGCAGCTATTCTGTGTCTGGATTCTTTTTACATAAATTGTATATTTTATAAAGCTACTCAGAGATGGACATTATTTTTTTTTGTAAATAAATTCTATAGCAAAAAAAAATTATGCATTTACTAAACCCAACAAAACAAAAATGTAGAGAATGGTCAAATATAAGAGCACTGCCTTGTAAAATAATGCTGTTTCTGAAATATCAGCTGATCATAGTGTTATGACAAAATGCTGCTGTTGGAAGAGAACAAATGTGTTTGTGTTTTGAATAACTATTTGCTTTTGAAACATGTTTGCAGTGTTTTGTTGAATGATTTTGAAAATGAGTTTTAAAGTTTTGTTAACAATAGGTGATTTTGAGAATGAAATTAACTGTTTTGCCAATTGTGTGTTTTAGGTGAATCAGTGTATTATGGGTTTAGCAAAGTTGTTAAATCGATTAAAAAACTCTCTTAGCAATTGTGATAAACTGTAATCTCTTCACTATTTAAAAAACAGTTAGTTATTAGCTGTATGCGATTCATGGGTTGGCACACTCACATTATTATTCAGATATTAACCGTTAATAAGTTTTATAACAAAAGCTTTTTTAAAACATATTTCTACTATAATTTGTAAATAATTTATCTAGTTATCACAACTGTACCTATATATCAGGTTAACAAGATGTGTTAATGTGCTTTCAAATAGTTTAATAATCACTTATTAACACGTTCTAAATTATCTTATCAATCGCTTACAACTAATAAGTGCTTTAAAAGTTCAATTTATAAATGATTAAGTGATCTTCAATGAAGCATGAAATTAATGTTATTAATCATATTTTATATATGTTTATAAACAAAGAATAATGCCTTTAAGTTATATTAACTGCCTACATAAACTGCTTACAAATGGCTATTAACAAAGCAAAAATACTTTATAAGCTATTCAGTAACAATTAGCTGATGCTTACTTACTGTTTAGTATCATGCAGTTTCTATAAAGTGCCACCCCAAAAAACAGTTTTTTTCAATATTAACATTTTATATATATATATATATATATATATATATATATATATATATATATATATATATGTGTGTGTGTGTGTGGTATGCAATTGATACAAAAAAAGCTAAACACAAAATCAATTGGAATTTTATGCATGATTACAAACCCCAGAGCCACTCCATACAAAATTAATGTATTTTTAGAATGAAAATTAAAAAATAACAAGAAATGAATTGGGTCAAGGGCATAATCAGGTAATCATCTGCCTTCTGCTTAATTGAAATGAACAGGGTTCCTCCACACCATCATGGCTTCAGGTCCCTAAACCCTGGTGACTACCTAGACGCTGAATCTTTCAGAAAGCAGCAGCTACACATGGACTTCAGGGGCAGCAGAAGTCAAGGGTGAACTTTTGACCCCTTCCATTGGACCTGGTTTAAATTTAGCAAAGCGAACGCCACACTGGCTGAAATCACAGCATGTAGAGCTGTCTGGGCAAATCGCACCTCTCCGAGGCACACAACTCCCAAAATACCTTGGCTGGCTGCCCTAATTACATCAACATCAGGGCATTTCCCCTTTGGGTCACTGTGTGCCAACAGGGCCGCTGTTGCTTTTTTTGTTTATTTGCTTTTATGTTTAATGTTTTGCCTCATTATTTGGTGGATTTATGAACGGCCGTGTCACATCCTGTAAAGCGGATACCAGCTGCATGATTTGCAAACATGCAGATTAATGTGAAATCTGGGGCACAATTTCAACCAGCAAACTTCATCGTTTTTGGATGTCCGAAGCAAGGGTCAGTCACTAATGAGGACTGGGGGCCAAAAGTGCCAGGAGAAAGAGAGAGAGAGAGAGAGAGAGAAAGAGTAATATGTCCTAGATAATTCAAAAAATGCCCAGCGTGAATTCCTCGGGGTCTGTGACATGTGTCTGGCTCCAGAAAAACTGCCCAAATAAGAAGTGCAGCAAATGGTTAGTAAAAGAAGCGCAGTATAGTTTCAGACGATTTGTTTCTGATATACATGAAGAGTTTGAATAGAACTGTTTGGGTTATACTTTAATTAAAAGCCACATTATAAGTCTCAAAAAGGAGTTAGGTATGCATAGACACACTAAATGATGAACTTAATATATAAATGGTTATTGGGGACTCCGTTTAACATAAATAAAATAGCAAAGCATTATTACACTCTGTATAATTAAGCATCTGTTAAAAGTAATGTCAAAAGATTTTATGTTAAATGACTAAAGTTAAAATGTTAAAACGCTAACATTTTTAGCAAATAGTCCTTTTAATGTATGTTATTGGACAATTTTGAAAAAAATTATATATATTTGTCTTGATGGGTTTTTATAATGATCTTATTCTTTTCAATAAACTGAAAAATCCCTCATTGAGAACAATTAGATAGAGTTCGGTAACAAATAAGTGTATATTTTTACTGTAAATAAAACAACTTAATACATTTCATTGGGTCAGTTTTTTGGTAAAAATTGAGAGTTGTATTACGTGTATATTATTCAGACAATAATAATAAAATAATAATAATAATAATAATAATAATACATTTTATTTGAGAGACCTTTCATGACTCAAGGAAGCCACACAACAAATACAATAAAAGCGGTAAAAAAATGTAGAGAACGCTAATAAAACAACATAAAACAAATAAAAAATGCATAATACCTCAAGATAAATCTTGTGTTGAAAGCAGTACACATTCAGAGACTATTAAAATAAAAGTAAAATGTAACTCTTAAAATCAACAACAATTAAATATAAAAATAACAGACTCACAAAAAAATCTAATCAGAAAACATTGAAAAGTGAAAAATTGAGTGAACTACTAACTAGTTGGTTAATAGCTGAAGTTGTAGATTGTTACTTTAATTTAATTTTATTACTATTCATAATCTGAATCATGAATACTAATTAAATATTATTTTATTACTTTATTACAGTTTTTTTTAGACAAATAGGTAATTTGAAGCACAGTTACTTCACAGTTTACATTTAAAACGAGACTAAAATAATACATCGAGGTATATAAATATTTTCTACCTTGCTATTCTTTGTATTTTACAATTTAGTACATTTATTCAAACTATAAACCTGTCATTCTAACCATGTTTTTTTTCAATTGAGTTTCAAGTAAACATATTATTATACATTTCATGGATAATCTCTCAAAACAAGGAAGCTTCTTAATCAACCGCTAAAAAGATTTAATATAAAAAATAAAATGTTTTTGAGTGTAAACCTCAGGAAAGAAATCATCCTCATTGCCTTTAAATACTGATGAGAAGATATGAAGTGATTAACATATACAATTCAACTTTTAAATGTTTGTCAAGTTGATTTTGAATTAGTTCAATTCAAATTTTAAAGAAAATGATGTTAATACATCTGTTCAGCTTTTTTAACAAAAATGTTTATAAATAAAGATATAGTGTTTTTCAAGTGTTGAAATAACATGACTATTTTTCATTTAGACTTCAAATAAGACTTCAGTCATTTAATATGCAAATAAAACAGACTTTAAATTAAACAAAAAATGTTTGTAATAAATATGTAATTAGTAGTAAGTATGTAAATGCTAAATAACTTCCAAATTTCGTACATCGGGTTAAACATTGAGTTGTTGATTCAAGAATTGTGAATGTTTTTTTTAGTTAATGCTAGAATTAAAAGCCATTAAAAACCCCAATTTAGCAATCCATTTTTAGAACATGTATTTTTGACCAAACCTTTTATTTATTTGTATATTTCAATTAAACTCAGCTAAATACTTATAAATGGTAAAAGTAAAAAATGGCCGGATGTTGTGAAGTCTTATTTATCTTTCAAAAAAAAATCTAACAATCCATTATATGTTACTCCACAGCAGCAGAAAATACATTCAAGCAAATATTAATCTTATTTTAAGATAAAACTAAAAGGATTAAGAAATATTTTCTGCTCAAAATATGAAGCCAAAGTTAAATTCACAATAAGTTAATCAGCAAATATTTTATTCATAGAGTAATTTGATGACTAAATTAACTTAACAACTCATCTTGCTAGTAGCATGAACTGACTGAACGTGACCGTTTCTGACATCTGTATAATTTGACCTCTTGTCAACATAAAATAATCAGATGACTGAATATAACACCTAAAAACAGTCATAGAATGGGCATAGAAAACAATTAATTGTTTGTAATAGAACATAAAAGTTCATTTTTAATGAAGCCGAGTGAAATCTCTCTCTCCCTCCTCTCTCTCCCTCTCTCTCTTTCTCTCTCTCTCTCCCCTCTCTCTCTCTCTCTCTCTCTCTCTCCCTCTCTCTCTCTCTCTCTCCTCTCCTTCTTTCTCTCTTCTCTCTCTCTCCCCTCCCTCCCTCCCTCTCTCTCTCTCTCTCTTTCTCTCTCTCTCTCTGTCTCTTCATGCCTGACTGCTCAGCTCACACTGAAACTCTCTGACAGATTGATAGAATGAAAGAAAGACAGAAAAACCTTTTCTTGTGTGATTTCCTCTTTCCATTAAAAACAGACAAACTGAAGTGAGGTCAAACTGAGGCCACAAAGCTTCGTAATATTACAAGAATACAATAATACAAATGTAATTAATATTAAGAGGATAAGATCATGTCTAAAATGTTATTGTTTTATAAGCAATTGTGTGTGCTTTACATAAAAGTGAATTTCAATACCAACATCAGATTATGACCGAGTGTCAAGCAACCAGAGAACGCAACACAAACCACAGACAAAAAATGTTAGTTAACATAACTGTCACCATTAAAAGCCGTTAGTAATCAGAAAACACAATGTAGCATCTAAGCTTTGTTTCAAAATGAGAAAAGCTTAAATCTGGCACATAGCAGTAGAAAAACAGTTAAATGTAAACGAAAAAAGCACTGAATTTATAAACCATAGAAACACACTTCTCTGTATTCACTCTTCTTACAGGTTATGAAAATGCTTTGCTATAAGTTAAATAATGAATACAAGGTCAACATTTTTTGTAGTAAAAGAATAATGTACCTATTAAAAAAACCCTGAAGAATCAAAATGTTTAAATTGAACCGTTTTTACTCAAATGATCAATAGAGCCGTTTTTTATCAGGATTATTGTTACTCTTCAAATATTTTTTTCTGAAAGTAAAAAGGTAAATTGCCTAAAGAATAACCAATTAGAGCAAAGTAAAATTTCTATCTTTATTATTAAGATTTATTTTTAAAATTATGTTTTGGGAAAGAAATAAAAGATCTGGACTTTTTTGTTCTCTCATTGTTGAAAAAAAAATCTAAATCAGAGGACATTAAAATACTTTTTTTTTACTGTTATAAGATTTTACTTCTGCTTATGCTTGCCTTTACAAACCTGTGGTTGGGAAAATATGAATGCTTATGTTGTAAAAACAAACAAACAAACAGACAAAAACTCAATCATATACGTTTCCCCTTATGAACTTGTTTTTTTTTAATAAAACATGTCTATTTTTTCCACATTGAGCTGAGTATTTTACTCTTTGGCTTCCCACCGAGGCTTCAGCTTCATATCTCTTTACTTAATCCTGTAATTTTTTATCTTTATTTACATGGAAAACACCTCATTTCCTCTTACAAACTGTTCTGATTTATGAAGAGATTAAAAGAGACATGAGAATCCTGCTGGAAAACCCTTTTACGTTTTTGTGTCAACAAAATGAAGCAGAGTTGATCCTCGGTTTTCATCCTTCCGATTTAGAGAAAAATTTAATCCAGAAATGCTATATTAATGTAGGCTATTTAAAGTAAACATCTATTTCACTATCATTGATGCATTTTTAAATGTTTTTACCTTTCATTCCCTTTCATCTGAATCCGACTTTTCATTTCAGTATAAAAATATTTCTGTTTTTTCTATACAAGGGACATCTTTTAAAGCTTATCATGGACAGGTTGTAGATTTTTTAAACCTGAATTAAAATGTAAGATAAAAAGGGAAATCTCATTATCAAAATATAATGCAATTAAACTATTTAATACTTATATAAATACATATTTATATATTATTTCACATTAAATATAGATTTTACAGTTTACATTGATTTTGTGACAATAACATAGTCATATGTGTTTATTTAATGCTATTATATAATTAACAATTGCTATATCTTTTACATTTGTATTTATTTTTGTAATTATATATCTATTTGTAATTATATTTCATGTTAACTTTCAGCTATTTAAGTGCACAAATACTTAATTTAATCAGCATTTTGTTGTTAAGTGCTTAAACAGCTTAACTTAAAAAACATTTTCATTTGTTTTTTTTTATAATAATATAAAATGTGGTTCCCTTGAAAAAAAAAACATTCCACACTTCCACTTACGGCCTCTAGAGGGACCACGTGACCTTTAAGTCAGCGCTGAGAGACCCACTTTGACCTGTGTTTGAACCGCTGCTCCACAGAGCCAAATGCTGGCTTTTATTCGAGATTAAATGCGACACAAACACCGAGGAGACAGATGAGTGATGTGTGTTGTATCGTTGAGCTGTCAGAGCAGCGTGTCTGTGTGAGGCAGAAACAGAGTCAGTCAGACACGAACCCCTGGAGCTCCCTTCGCCTCCTCTGACGAGAGTAGCTTGAGCTTACTTCATAAAAGTATTGAGTTTCAATATGAAAAAATTTCCCTACAATTTTTACACATTTCACTGCCTCTAAAGATTTCCACCTTTCCTAATGTGCCAATGTGCTTCAACTAAAATGCTTACTACAGATGCTAGCAACACGTAGCCTCAATGAAATGCTCTAAAAGAGTCTTGAGGCTATTTAACAATTAAGAAATAGGAGACTTTTTATGTGCAAGGAATTTTAGATGTTGGAAGAAGGCTACAATTAATTAAATAGACCAATCACATAGAATAGGACCTTAAAGTGTCACCCACAATGGTATATTTAAAGGACCACTCTACCATTTTTCCATTCTAAAATGGTGTCCCTGCCTCTTAATTTTATATAATTATTGCATTGATTCGACCAATACTTACATATGAAAGCCAAATTTTCAGACTTTAGTTTTTTTACGCTTGATCCATTTTTTTTTCACTTCAGCCTTCACTTAACACATGTGAATTCATATGGAATGCGATCTGTGCAAATGTTTTATATTAAATAAATAAATAAAAAATACAAATTCATTGGAATTGAAATTAATTTTTTTTTATGAAAAAAGATTTTAAAAATGACCTAAAAAGTTACATAACCATATTTAATAATTTCAAGTTTTATTTCAAAACAACATAAAATCATAAAAAAAAAATTCAGTCTAGTACTTCATCAAAATTTAATTTTGATAGATGCACATGACAGTTGAATCAATTTAAGAGAAATATCAGAGCTTTTAATCATTTCATAAAGCCAAGCTCTTAAAAGTCAGCCTCAGAATGACTTAGTAGAGAGGAAGGAATAACTCATTTTCATGGAAGATTCAATTGGAACTATTTAAAAGTGAGTCAGTTGGCTTCCAAGAGCAGAGTTCATTTTCTTCTAACGGATGTTATGTACATATCGTCAATGGTCTCATTCCAAGTCTGTGCCCCTCTTCCTGGACTTTTGATTTTTTGAAAGAGTGAGCCAGGCAGGCTCCTACTTCTGAAATTAAAGACATCATATAGACAGAATATGAATCTCATCTTGATGTCACGTGTTTGCTAGGATGATGGGGTGCAGTATCTTGAAGGTAAACATGTCAATCCAGGACAAAACCAGCAAATGTATTAATTAATTGTGTTTTAGTTAATGCATAAAAAGTATAGCTTTTAGATTTATCATCAAAAAGTAGAGCTCAACTGAGAAATCTGAGAATAAAAACTGTATGATTACTTTATTGTTAAAAAGTTTCACTGAAAAATTATGTTGAGTCAATTTCATCTTCCAAAAAATTACTCAAACTAAATGTTTTAAATGCCTCAACACATCAATGACACAGCTTCATGCAACAACTGACAATGTACTTTTTAAATCTAGTCAACAACAAGTTCTAATGTGAACTCAGTTAGTCTAATGTGAACTCAGTAGTTAGACTAAATAATAATTTAGTCAACAACTCTTCAACAAAAATGTTACCAACTAAAAATAAGTTTGACTGTATTACGCCTTTGGATATTTAATTAGTTGGAATTTAATTAACAAACATTTTTAAGCTCAGTCAATATTTAATTAGTGGTTTTTTTACAGTGTATGGAGCCCACCAGGGTTACATTTTAAGGACCACAAGTTTAACTGTGCCTCGCCCCCCCTTGTATTTTTCATATTATCTAAATAGTTTACAAAAGAATAAAAAGAAACTATGAACTGTAAAAACTAATTCCACTTAAAACAGAGACAGCACTAAAGGAAAATAGTACACATTTTACAGAACATTTATGTATTCCATGTACAATGCATTTTTGCTGTGTTTTTACATTATTGTTATATTTTGGGCAAATTAGCCTATTGAGTGACAAAATGTAAAGTGGGAACAAAAAAAACATGGTCAGTAAAGCTCAACAATGTGTTCAAGATTGAAGCTCGGGATGTGTAGCTGTGCTTACATGTCCCGCTCACTGATCACAATACCATTACTGTTTCACTTTAATATTGAATGGGAGCATTTAGATAATTGAACAAAACAAAATAAAAACTATTTACTGTAAGACATCAAATCTAATGTGTGGTTATAAACTTAACATTATTTAGACAGCAAAATGTTATTTAATCATGCATTTTATTAAACAAGTGTACACTTTACCTTTTTAGCAGCAGCTTCCAAGAATCCAACACAGGTTTAATAAATAGGGATTAAAACATATAAATCATGAAGATGATTGAGTTAAGTGAACGTGTCATTTATTCTCTGTTATGCTTTTACAGTATGCTGTATTCTAACTGCATAGGTATGCAACTGCCTGAATGATTTGTAATCATCATTTCTTTAAAAAAAAATTAAAAGAAAGACTTTAGGTGATACAGTTTCGTTCTATGAGCCTATCAATGAGTGTAAATAATGAAAAGTCAACCTTTTTGTCATTCCCGACAGAACCTTTAATACTATACCTCTTTTAACTAAAATATACCCCTTTTTATTTGTTAACAACCTGTCTAGACTACTACAATGTCATGGTCTTTGGAGTGAAGTTTGTTCTAGCAAAAGAAACTGTGGAATTTTAAAAACTTAGGGTTTTTATGTTTAAATACATCAAATAAATGAAACTACAAGAAAAAATTCATTTTGTTATTCACAAAAAGCTGACTTTGTTGTTCAAAATCATATAACATGCATTGACATAAAGGTTGCAATAAATAAAAATGTAAAAAATGAATATATTATAGAGCACTTAAAGAAAATCTTGCATTCTGGGATTATCTGCTGATTGAACAGGCGCCATTATATCCCAAACACCTGACGATGCTCGTTATTTTTTTTTTCAGTTGGTCACTGCAAGTAATGCTTGTGCTTCTTTACTGAAGTTCACAGTCAAATTACACAGTTCTCTCTAATAGTGTCGAGTTAATACATATGTTTATTTGAGTATGACACATTATAATCTCCTATTGAATTAAAGTTAAAACTATGTTTTGTCCAGCACTACGGGCACTGAGTACTGTGTCAATATGATGGCCAGTCAAAATTCTCCTCGTCTCAAAATTCATAAATTCTGTAAAAATTCATAAATGGGCATTTTAAAATAATGGGAAAAGTCCTAGTAATTATCTGCCAGTATTTTATCTGTTTTTGGTTTTCTGCCAAACTTTGTATTGATTTTTACGCTGTACACATTTTTTTAATAAATTTGAATATTATGTTTTAGCTAAAAACAGCGAGACTACTCTTAGTGAACCTCAATGATCACTTCAAAAACAAAAAAAAATAATATCTGCATGAGACCCCTTTTACAAATACAATCTTTTCAAGAAATCCCAAATCTCCTCTACGAATACCACCCTGTTTTATCCCAAGCTTGTGTCAGTCCAGTGTCACCGTTAACAAGCCTTTTGGTAACCAGACTGTCTGGTTTTGATGAGTTTGACCTGGAGCTTTGGGATGTATGTGGCAGTTTGATCGAGGTCAGTGGGCGCCAGATCCTCTGTGAGTCAACTTTAATGCATCCTGTCAGCTGTGTCTATTGGTTGGGATTTTTAGCAAGAGCCTCTCATAAGTCGGGAGTACATTTAATACTCTATATGAAGTTTAACATTTAAAAAAATAATAATAATGAACAAATAACAAAAATAAATCAAAGTAAGAGAAGTGGATCTGAACACCCAGGCTCTTGAATTCCACTACATAGTGTTGAATAAAAGAGGGGTGTGCGCTGTTTGCATTCTTAGTTTTATATATTTGAAAATAATAAATATACAACAATAAACAATTTTTATTAATATGGGACATTATCTAAGATGATCATTGCAGGGATTTTCATACAAATATTTTTAAATCATTAACCGTGTACTTACATTCTACAATGGATCTCAAACGTTTTTTCTTGACTTGAATTTCTTTTGTAAATATTTATTTTTTAAAACAAAAAAAAGTACCAACTAGAATTATATTTCATCATAGTCATTTGCTGCAAGATGTAATTATATTGGCTCATAACAGGCACGCTTTTGGTCTTGGTAGCATAAACAATGGTCCCTGATCATTTTGTTTAAAACAACCACTTGTCAGATAATATTGCAATCTTTTTTAATCCAAACAAACATTAGCTAGTACAAAAGTATTATAATGTGATGTTAAGATACTTTTTATTCAAGGATAACAAATATTGTTATTCTTAAATAGAACATATGTATTTTTACGAAAAATTAAAAGGAAAGATTTGAAGAACAAACTAAACTTTTCTCAATGGAACAAATAATTTTCCAAAATAATAGTCTGACCATTTGTACCAAACAGCTTCAATAGAAATATTGCAAGAGAGACATTTCCCAGAGACAACAATTTTTTAGAGAAAAATAAAACCCATATGTTACATCTGCAAATGTTTCCTAGGGGAACACTTTTCAGGAAAATGTTTTGAAACGTGCACAATGCTCATTGATTTATGTGCAATGAAGAACGGCAAAGAAAAAAAAGATCTCAACACATGGTAAATGTAAACCTTCTGAAATAAAAATAATACTTCAATTAAGAAAAATTATGTCACAAATTATGTTCACATGGCACCCATTATGCGATAAATTAACGCATATTCTTTTACATAACAAGAAAAACTCAAAAGGTGAGGTGACACAAAATTCATGAAACAACTAATTTTGTAGACGCACAATAACAAGAAGTGCAGGACGTGATTTGGGAGGATGGCACACAGTAAACAAGAAACACACTGGAAGACCAAATTGTTAAAATGACAATACGGAATCACCAAAGACATAAACCAAACTATAAACTTAAACCAAAGCTAACTATGGAAAGCCAATATTTATAATACATTATACTACAAAACAGAGTTCTAACTGGTCAGAAGCGACCTGTTTTTATCAAAATACTCAAACAAATTTGTATTAGGGAAATCTAGCAACTTGGGTCAATGTGGATACATTAATAAAATTGCAAAAGCTTGAGACCACTAAACATACAAACCTCACAACAAAGCAGTTTAGTATGAGAAAGCTGATTTTCAAATCCAACCACAATAGTATATTTTTTTAGATGAAAAGCCAAGCTTACCATGTTCCTTGGTACAACATTACAAGCCACATTTGGACAAATCTAATATGCCGTTGCAAGAACTCCCATAGATTTGCCTCCATTCATCCATTAACACAACGGTCTGAAAAAGACAGAAACTCAGACAAAGGCACACTGCTTGGCACAATGTAATTAAATTAATATAAAAATGAGGAGACTCAGAGGCACTGATTAGGGGGCTGTCAGTTTAACGGCTGTTTTAATTCATCTTAATTCTTAAAAGTTTGCTCCCTGTTGGGTACCACAATGAACCATGATAACAAGAGGCACTGTGCTGCATATCAAGCTCTCTTTAAGGGACACCTATTATGAAAACTCAACCTTTAGAAGATGTTTAGACAGAAAAGTGAGTTGGTGTAAACACACTTGTGTTAGAGTGGTCTAAATTAATTAAATTGTGTTTTTTTTTGGAACATTAGCAAAAGTAAAATATCAGCAACATTCTGAGCTGTTATAAGGTCGAGCAGTTTAAAACATCACTAATTGCTCTCCCTTGCTTGGCCTCCCCACCACTATTTATTGAAAGGTCTTCAAGGCAGCGGCCAAATAAAGTAAATTCATTTCTGAAAACAAGCGGAAAACTCTCAAAAATCTAATAAATTAAACAACTATTTTAACATGATATGTATAAATTACTAACCACTGATCAAAATCCATTTTTTAAGAGATTTTATTCAGGCACCCCACATGCAGCTTAAGAGCCTTAAACTAGGAAGGCAGGGGCAAAATAGAATTAAAAACATTGATGCAGCATCCCAATCCGCACAGTATTCACAGTTTTTTGGGTGTAAAATGGGAATTAGGGTGTCCCAAACCATACTGTACATAAAAATAGTGTCCGAGCGGTGCTGGATGTGTACCTTTTTCGGTTAGATTCTGAAGTGCAGATCCATGAACGCTCAACCAGCTGATATTATCCACAATCCACTGCATTAGGAAGGAAGACGTTATCTCTGAAACCCAAACAAATGACCTCTCTGTAATATGGCAAATTTTTACAGAAGACTGACATAAGTAAACAATATCAATATAGAGAGTGTTTATTTTTTTTAAAGATTTTTTAAATGAAGGAATGGAAAAGAAGGTGCTAAGTTCTCTCACTCATTGTGCATGATGACGTGGAAAAACTTATTTCGTCACTTGACGTTTAAGTGTGTTCCAGATCGTTCACACTCTCATCTCATACATTAAAAACCATGTACATTTACTTCTGAAAGTGAGTATCTACTTTAAGATTGCAGTGCATTGTTTTCGGATTTGGATGAAGCATTAATTTCTTTACACTACCTGCAATTTCAGATGCTTTTTTTTGTATTGAGAGTTTTTAAGATAACAAAAGATTGTAACTGACTTACTGCAATAATTTTAAAGAAGACAGATAATCCAAGCAATTCTGTTTTACTCTGTGGGGTGGGTTGTTCCGTTTAGACAGTGAATCAGACACGCTCCTGAATGTCTTCATATCAAAAATTATCATAAAAGATCTGGTATGTTTTGAACCGAAACCTAACTTGGCATATCAAAGAGATTCATGAGATGGATAATAATGTAATGAAGTAACTTTGCCAAAGTACAACCGAGTCCAAAGTTTTTCATAAATTTGAAAGCTTATAAATTGCGCTTCTAACACTTGCTGTACTCAGTAAAAAAAAAGGTAAGGCTGGATCCTGTTAGACAAAAAACAAACTTCTAGCCAATCAAGTGGAATGTGTTTGATTGGTTTAGCAGTGATATTTTATATTATAAGGGAGAATAAATATTGGAGTTAAGGCTAATTGGTTTTGATGAGGCTAGTTCAGGTTTTTTTAAGACACTGCCACAGTACATCATTAATAAAAATTATTAAATATATACTCTTGTTATCAAGTTCTAGTTGTGAGTTTTTTTCTATGAAAACACTTGGACTTCCACTATGCGGTTACAAGCACTAATGCCTTAGTGACTCCATTCATCTCTTCAACACTTTCCGAACTATTGATGGACAGGGGACAAATTCAAATTATGATTGACGCTAGCCGCCTGTTTAGATCGACTGATAGTGACCTGAGAATCTCAGGCTTGAAAATTAATCCTGCTTGGAAACAAGAGAGAAGAAGAAAGGCACCGTCTTCAGCCATTTTGAATCTGCAATAATAACTAGCATCCTTTGGCGCTAAAGCTAATCCAACACAGGCCTTGGAAACCAATGAAAAAAGTATGGTGACCCGCATGGATTCAGTTAGAGACACAGATGGACTCTTATCTGTGGCGGCCATCGCTCCTTGCAACACATTCTTAGACATCTGGGTAATGCTCCTGCTGCTAGCTAATGCTAACTTCACATTCAATTACATGCCGAATTAACAGCAGGATACCAAATGTTTGCTCTTGCCGACAGATTTCAAACACTTTAGTCACTTATTAAATTGTCTCACAACACCTAGAGTTCCTAAATCCAGAGATGTTTCTGATATCTGAGACTTAGCCAGGTGCTAATCATAGCAAATAAAGCTTTACTCTTTAAGTGTGCAGTATAAAATGTCCAACAACAAGCTCAAGATGTGATTTCAAGTAAAAGTAAAAGGTGCAGTTCCAGATAAGCTTGAAGTGACATAGCGCCTGCTTTAACCATCAGATTTTTCCCAATCTTAGCTAGGCTATGAATCAGACATCTTTGGTCCCAACAAATTTGAAACACTACTTATAAGGAAACACTTGGTGTCATTAGAAGACTTTTGTTGATGTCACAGTCAAACATTGTATTATTAAACAAAGTTTGATGTTCACAGTATCATCAATACTTAAATAAAAGAATGGACATTTTTCAAAAGTATAAACAGTGTGTAAAAAAAGCCTTCTAGACAACATATCGAAATAAAAATATATTGAAAATTGAAAGGAGCAGCCGGATAATAGATAATAATTTAGGGTTTGTATGTATCTGCACTGTTGACTGTTGCATACATCATACAGAAACATGTCTATTTTTTAAACACGTATATCCCTTTTTTTTTACTTTATTTAGGATATATTGTACACTCATATAAAAATTATGATCAAATGTTTCGTAATTATCCATGTTTAAATATCTGCACTTTCACAATCCTCTACTAGGCTTCACTTTTAGTTAAATACCTTCAGTGTCTTAGCTACAAACAGGAAATGTACGAAATCCATCTAACTAAAATAAATTCAAATTCCTCCTTAAAAAATTTGTTATTGATCAAAGAGATTTTTTAAGTTTGGCGTGTTTACTATTCTAAGATGGGGTTTTTTATCCAGTCATGGATTTTGTCATTTTGGGGCCAAAGGCAAAGAAATGTGCAAGGGTCCCCATTTTTTTTAATTAAAATATATTTGTTTAGCATATTATATTTCAGATTGAGTGTACAACATTTTAAGAGAAACATATACTTGAAATTATTTCACAATAAAACCTTACATTTTCCATATTTAAAAGGCAAAAAAATAGTACTATGTTCATCCATCCATCCATTTTCATGTCGGCTTTTTCCCTTTCAGGGACGCCACAGCGGAATGAACCGCCAACTCTCTGGCATATGTTTTACGCGGTGGATGCCCTTCCAGCCGCAACCCATTGCTGGGAAACATTGACACACACTCATTCACACTTTAACACTATGGACAATCGTTTTTACTCAATTCACTTATATTGCATGTCTTTGGACTTGTGGGTAAACCGGAGCACCCGGAGAAAACCCACGCAATCACGAGGAGAACAACCAAACTCCACACAGAAATGCCAACCGACCCAGCCGAGGCTGGAACCAGCGGCGTTCTTGCTGTGAGATGACCGTGCTACCCACTGCGCCACTGTGTTCATTTTCAGGTAAAATTAAATTTAATTCCAAGTCAATTTAATTCTCTTTATGGGCTGAACATGTGGCAGATTTTATAGAGCTTATAGATAAATAAAAGAAAAATACCAAGCAAGTAAATGTTTTAATTGATTTAAAACAGTTCTGTATTTCAAGAGATGGGTTGCGACTCAAGGTAAGATGCCACTAAAAAGTTAGGGGCCCAAAGCAGTCCTCCCGCTCCCAGCTGCTAGAGGGCAACTTTAAGCACAACATAAGCAAGATGTTCAAAATGTAAACAGAACAACAAATAACTTCATGAAAACTCTTGGATTTTTAAATACAAAAGACTACAAATTATTTTCAACTCATTCATGTACACATAAACATAAGCAGATCTCTGGGGAATGCATAATTTGCACAAGGAAGATCTATATTTAAAGAAATGTAGATTTACAATTAGAAAGCAATTGGGTACATGCAAATTGCACCTCAAGGATTCAACAAAATCCTTTTTTTTTAAGTCAGAACTGTAAGTGTGTCATATTTGTAGAAAAAAATCATGCCACAAGCTGACTGAGCAACAAGCAGAGAGGATCACAGATGGAAGTGCAGCAGGTGAGGTGAGCTAAGGAGTAAGCTGAGAGCTGACCTGTAGTGAACTTGACACACAAACACTATCTCTTCCTTTCACATATCTCTGCTCCTTAGAGAATAAAACTGGAGAAGGTTGGCTGATAGGTCAAGCTGCTTTAGTGGAAAATAATAATGGCTGGACTGCAGAAAGGCTAATTTTGAAAAAGTTTGATTATATATATTTATATTTGCAAATGTGTTGATTACATTTTTTAAATATAAAACCCAGAAGCCATGATGCATATAGTGGGCCTGAAGCCATGACCCATGCAGAATATTCCACAGCTCATTACTCTCTCTTGACAGGCCTTTCAGAAAGCCTAGCCAAATCCTCTGCTGCCTTGGCCTGGGTCACAGCGCTTGTCAGGGACCCCAAAAATGTCTTCGCAGGCCTTTAATAATAGCACATTATTTTTTACCTGTTATTAAATCCTGTCAGTCAGAGGAACAGCTGGAATGCTTCTGTTGGAGCCGCTGGTGAGTGATGGGTGAGAGTCTACCTCAGTACTCCCGGGACTGGCTTGAAGCCAACTGTCCTTCTACAGGGGTGAGAAGTTCAGTACAGGGCAGTTCGCCAGTTCGGATCCCTTACAGAGATACTAACATCATGTGGTAACATGCAGTTCTGACTAACATGTGCCTTATTTTTCTCAGCCCCTTAGCTGAGTTAACAGTAAGTGTTTTAGTAGTTCTGTCTTGTATTTAAAAGATTCTGTAAGATTAAATATGAAATATAAACTCGTGTAATTGCATCTCTTCTACCTGTTCCTCTACCTAACTTCATAGTTCCCTCCTATCCCTCTAATAAGACTAAAATTGTTTTACATTTCAGCATTATGAGCACTGGTTTTGAGCTAACATATCTATATATATATATATATGAATATGATATTTGATATTATGGGAGAATAAGGGGGATCACACTCCTCAGCCTCCCGGGGAAAGTCTATGCCAGGGTACTGGAGAGGAGAGTTCGGCCGCTAGTCGAACCTTGGATGCAGGAGGAACAATGCGGGTTTCGACCTGGTCGTGGAACACTGGACCAGCTCTATACCCTCTGCAGGGTCCTCGAGGGGTCATGGGAGTTCGCCCAACCGGTCCACATGTGCTTTGTGGATTTGGAGAAGGCGTTCGACCGTGTCCCTAGTGGTGTCCTGTGGGAGGTGCTCTGGGAGTATGGGGTCCAGGGCACTCTGCTAAGGGCTGTCCGGTCCCTGTACAACCAGAGCAGGAGCTTGGTCCGCATTGCCGGCACAAAGTCAGACCTGTTCCCAGTGCGCGTTGGCCTCCGGCAGGGCTGCCCTTTATCACCAGTTCTGTTCATAGTTTTTATGGACAGAATCTCAAGGCGCAGCCGGGGGCCGGAGGGGGTCCGGTTCGGGGACCTCAGGATTTCATCGCTGCTGTTTTGCGGATGATGTTGTCCTGTTGGCTTCTTCGGGCCTGGACCTGCAGCGTGCGTTGGGGCGGTTTGCAGCCGAGTGTGAAGCGGCTGGGATGAGGATCAGCACCTCCAAGTCTGAGGCCATGGTTCTCGACCGGGAAAAGGTGGCCTGCCCTCTCCAGGTCAGTGGAGTGCTCCTGCCTCAGGTGGAGGAGTTCAAGTATCTCGGGGTCCTGTTCACGAGTGAGGGGAGGATGGAGCGTGAGATCGACAGGCGGATCGGTGCAGCATCTGCAGTGATGCGGTTGCTGTATCGGTCTGTTGTGGTGAAAAGGGAGCTGAGCCGAAAGGCGAAGCTCTCGATTTACCGGTCGATCTACGTCCCTACTCTCACCTATGGTCATGAGCTCTGGGTCATGACCGAAAGGACAAGATCCCGGATACAAGCGGCCGAAATGAGCTTCCTCCGCCGGGTGGCTGGGCGCTCCCTTAGAGATAGGGTGAGAAGCTCCGTCACCCGGGGGGAGCTCGGAGTAGAGCCTCTGCTCCTCCACATCGAGAGGAGTCAGCTGAGGTGGCTTGGGCATCTGTTCCGGATGCCTCCTGGACGCCTCCCAGGGGAGGTGTTCCGGGCATGTCCCACTGGGAGGAGGCCCCGGGGAAGACCCAGGACGCGCTGGGAGGGACTATGTCTCCCAGCTGGCCTGGGAACGCCTCGGGATCCCTCCCGGGGAGTTGGAAGAAGTGTCTGTGGAGAGGGAAGTCTGGGCATCCCTGCTTAGACTGCTGCCCCCGCGACCCGGCCCCGGATAAGCGGGAGAAGATGGATGGATGGGAGAATATAATTATTATTAATTATTGTTTTCTTCATATCCCATTTTATTGACACTTCTTTAGTTTTTTTATTTATGACAAGTATTAATTCTGTCTAATTGGCAGACTATTTCCACCACTAAGCTAATTAAAATGCATTTTTAACACCCCGCAAGGCGTACCTTTATATCTGCCAAGCAATTATTTTAATGGAAGAAATTGCTTCTTTTTTATTACATTAAACTGTGACTTAGACTGTGTGCAGACTCACCAGCAGAAAATACATTTCCCAGCAAGCTCGGCATCAGGTGACTGAAAAGATTTGCTGCTGGCACTTTCTGACAGAAACTACAATATATACCAATCATTCCCAAAAGATTTGGCATGAACTATTATACATTTGGAAATTGTGTGCATCAAAGGGCATATGCGCGAGTACCTCCTGAACTCCCCTCTCCATGTTGATGTGCTTTTAAATGAAATAAAGAATTTGATGAGAAAATATTATGATTTTGAATAAAATCTTAAATTTATCAGAAATAATTATTTTACTTGCAGCTGAATTTGCTCAAGTGAATTTTTCTTTTGTTCAAGAAAAGAATAAAACTTCAGTAAGAATGGTTAACATCCATTCTAGAAAAACTGCATGTGATTTAATAAATAGTTAAAATTGTATTGGCTGATCCCACACCCCCCATACAGAAGAGAAATATATCCACAAAAATAGGAAAGATGTTAAACATAGTAAGGTATACTTATATAAGCCTCTATGTGAAACAAATGGGCTTATAAAATATATAATGGGTATATATTGTAACTTAAAAGTACACTAAAAAACACTTAAAAGTGTAAAGAATGTTTTAATTTTTTTACGTGTATGTGGATTTTGGTCCTTATTAATATTTTTCCATATATTACAAAAATGCATTTAAAATATGTATCTTAAAATAATATATATTTATAACAATGTTTCACATATATGTCGATATATTTCTCTTCTGAATACTATGTATTGAGATGGGCGGGGTTAATGTTGAGTTTGGGCTGGAAACTGTCCCTCAGATCTGCACATCTATCATTTTAGAAAACCCCTTTACAATGTTCCTTTTTTTACTGTTACTTTGTCCACAGAGCCATAACCCAAGAGGACTGTTAGTGTACCAAACTCGTGATTGTTTTTTTGTTTAGCGATTTCAAATTTTTTTCTGGATAGAGCTGACGATCTGATTGTTAAAGACATGGTTCGATGGCTCATTTGGTCTTCTCTGACAATCACTCTCGTGTGTGTGTGTGCGTGTGTGCGCGTGTGTGTGTGTGTGTGCGTGTGTGTATGTGTTTTATCCTCAAAGCCTGTGAAGGTTTACTACCCCTGCTGTTGTTTTTCTATAATCTCTGATGAACTGCTGCCAGCAAACAGCACAGTCTCATTCTGGACCGATGCCCATGAGGATGAGGCCACCCAGAGAGAGCAACTGTTACACTGGCCTGGCATTTCCAGCAAATTCATTTCAGATTCCTCAGGGAACAATATTTGTCTGCCCTAATAAATCTATCTGTGAGATGCATACCAAAGACTGATTCAATACAGAGAGATTGTAAATCAATTTTGCATTAAGTGAGGAACAATAACTTAAATGACATAAACTGACAAGCTGTATGACAGAAAAGATATACACACTAATTACATCAAACAAAATGTTAATTATATCGTTGAAGAACAATACTATAGAAATGAAACTCGGTAGACATCATGAAGTTTGTACAAAAAAAATAAAGTTTGAGTTTTTGAAGAGAGTACATACACTATATTGCTAATTAAACTAAAGTATCTTAATCCATTTAAAACAACGACTAAGGACTATTTTCTGATGTCTTCTGTCCTGGAGAATTTTCCAGATCAAAAACATTAAAATCAGGGTTTTTTTCATGGATTTTATGTAAAAAACATCTTGAAAGCAGTTGTACTGTAACTGTGGAGACAGTTGATAATTGTGAGTTAAAAAGTGACTAGTGGTCACTTTGCTGCATTAAGTGTATGTAGGCGAAAGTAAGAGGAGAGTGAATGTAACACTTGAGTGTGTGCAGCTGACCTGGCAAACATCCTGCCAGCTGTCACTCTGTTCTTTTGTGGACATGGCAAACAGGACTCATGCAAATCCTTCCCGGAGACAGAGTGACGCTAATACAGCGATGGTCACACACACACAAATGAAATTACAATCGATGTTTTAAGAGTGTACATTTTCTTTCCAATTAGATGCATTGTGTTTTTTTTTTTTGTGTTGCAAAATAGTATATATATATATATATATATATATATATATATATATATATATATATATATATATATATATTATATATATATATATATATATATATATATATATATATATATATATATATATATATATATATATATATATATATATATATATATATATATATATATATATATATAAGCGTCACGGTGGCGCAGTGGGTAGCACGGTCGTCTCACAGCAAGAAGGTCGCTGGTTCTAGGCTCGGCTGGGGCAGGTGGCATTTCTGTGTGGAGTTTGCATGTTCTCCCCGTGATCGCGTGGGTTTCTCCGGGTGCTCCGGTTTCCCCCACAAGTCCAAAGACATGCGGAATAAGTGAATTGAATAAGAACAATTGCCCATAGTGTTAAAGTGTGAATGAGTGTGTGAATGTTTCCCAGCGATGGGTTGTGGCAGGGAAGGGCATCCGCTGCGTAAAACATATGCCAGTGAGTTGGCGGTTCATTCCGCTGTGGCGACCCCGAAAGGGAATAAAGCCGACATGAAGATGGATGGATATATATATATATATATAATTTCTTTTGACTGTTTCAAACTGCTATTTGCTTCTAACAATTCAATCAGTTGTGTTGTGAACTGTACTGTTTCACTTAATTTTTGTTTTGTATTGTATTGTATTTTGAAATTAATGCACCACTGGGGCCCAAGAATTGGACCGAAATGAGACACTCCAAGCAGAGCTAAAGAAAAAGTATTTTTTTTTAGGAAGAACTAATAACAAAGAACAAAACTTCTTCTCAGTATGAGGTCTTTAAAATATAAAACTGAAGTAGTACACTTTCAAGTTTGTTAGATCTTTTGTTAATTGGATGTTCCTTTTATGTTTTATTCTATGTTTTATATGTTTTTTTTATTTACATTTGTTTCATTGTGAAGCAAACTCCTGCTTGCGTTTGAAGTTACTCTTGGTTGTATTTTGAGCATTTATTTGTTGTTTGGGAGCATCACGGTGGGGCAGTGGATAACAAGGTCGTCTTATAGCAAGAAGGTCATTGGTTCAAGCCCTGGCTGTATCAGTTGGCATTTCTTTTTGGAGTTTTCATGTTCTCCCTGAGTCTTTCTCCCCGAAAGACATGTGGTATAAGTGAATTGGGTAAACAAAATTGTTTATAGTGTTTGAGTGTTTAAGGATGTTGCCCGGTTGTAGGGAAGGGCATCTGCTGCATAAAACATATGCTAGTTGGTGGTTTATTCCACTGTGGTGACCCGTGAAAATTGGGATTGGTCCCTTTCAGGATCCCCTGAAAGGGACCAAGCTGACAAAAAGATGATTGGATGGATTTGCTTTTTGACTTCTTATATTTGCGCGATACATTTTATTATTTACTTTTGGTCAATTAACCTCTATGTACTTTAAACTTTTGCTTAGCTGAAGAATAAAAGTGCACTGGCTTCATGCTTGGTGTTTAAAAACACTCCGGTACTTTCTAAAATCAGTCAGAAGCCAGTTTACACATAGATGCTACCGAGATCATTTTTTCAGCTTTTTGTGAACCGTTATCATACTTCTATGAACAATTGTGAACTACACTTTTTTATATTGCAAGAAAGATTTGTCAATATTGTATTGTGCTGGCTTAGCACTCTAGCCAGAAGCCTTAACAAAAACACACTAGATTTTCCCACCAGATACAAATGGAAAGCAATGATGGCAAAGCACTAAAACCCCAGAGCAAATCTTTTAAATTGACGTTGAGTTTTACACAGGCCTTGAATATTTGATTAGTGAATTCTTGCAATATCTTGAGACCGAAGGTGATGAGGTGTGGTATTCCTTGACCGGACTGAGACTTAAGTGTGATGGATTGGGCTTCTGTGAAATGGGAGTGTCATGGACTGGACAGTGATGAATTGTAAGTAGAGAGGCGGCCAGGCAAAGAATAACAGCACATCTCTCTTAGCGGAAAGAAGGCGTTGGGTTCAGAAGGACAAGCCTTTGTGCCTAATGATATGATTGTTTATTCTTATCTACGAAGGTCTCAAATGAAGGTGTCATCCCAATGGCTGACATGTCAATAGATATTGTCCAATGGTCTTAAACAACACAAGTTTTAACCCTTTAAAAGAGTGACTGTTTTATTGAACTGAAAAAAAAGATATCTAACACAATACAATACTCTTCTTTAGTTACTGTACCACTAACAGGGAACTACCACATAACTAACAAATAACTACTCATTAACTATGTAGTAGTTACTGTTAGTTACCAAAAAAGTTACCTCATAGTAACTACTATGGTAATTACCATCAACTATTGGACTTACTCACAACTCCCCAACTACAGTAAATTCTTAAATAATTACCTTTACTCTGGAAGCATTTATTTTAATCTAAACGAATCGAATGTGAATTAGAAGGATGTGTTTCACCTTTATCATTATGTTTTTATAGTGACTCTTGCGAATGCCTAGTAATTAACTGATAACTAATATCCAAAAACTATTCAGCAGTTACCTGTATTTCATTTACGATACTCTTCCAGATTACTAGTAATTTATTTGATAACTATGAACTAAATTCAATAGCTAATGTTATTATTGTGAAAGTTATTTTTGGCAGTTGTGTTTCACTAGAATTCATGAGAGTCGTACAGCACAAAATGGAGCATTTTACTTTTCAAAGTTATCACCAGCTTTACTTGACAGGTATTTATTAGCAGGTAAGTGAGCACAAACCAGATAAGTTTAATTATAAATCAAATTTGGTTAACAATGTTTATTAAGGTGCTGTTAATAAAACCAAAAATTGGTGTTAAAACAATGAGAGAAACATTAAACAGAAGTAACTTCTTTATGACACTAAAGGGACCATCAGAATACACAAAAGAATAGAAGTGTTTCTGATTTCCTTGTTCCTGC
The DNA here is from genome assembly GCA_900490495.1 of Danionella dracula. Lineage (NCBI taxonomy): Eukaryota > Metazoa > Chordata > Actinopteri > Cypriniformes > Danionidae > Danionella > Danionella dracula. The sequence goes on from UELW01000778.1 coordinate 19,434,640, forward strand.
ATCCTCAATGACCTAGACGCCAAGTTAAGTTAACCATCTCAAGATACTTTAATTCTTTTATAAGTCCTCAAGGATTTAAAGAATGAGGAGTGAAGACATTTCCAGAGGAGCGATGAGAGAGGATATACAGGTCTATCATCTATGGAAGACTTTTGTTTTGAAAAACAAAATGAGCATACAAAATGTTCTCCCCACTCACATATCCCAAAACAGTAATTTTTGATTTACAGTTTTGGCCCTTTGCATGATATTGGTGTTAAGATTTGACAGTGGATAGGAGGTGATATGGATTGGAAATCGATTTGGGAATAAAGACGTGTTCACTGAAAATAGGCTTGTAGCTTTATTGAAAGATACTTTACTCCAAAGATGCAAATTTAGTAAGTCAATTACCTTCGTGCTGTTTCAAATCCACAGATGCTTCAATTTTGCAGGTGCATGCGCACTTCGCTTGGATGACATCAGTAGTAGTAACTGTATCTTCACATTACATCATCCCAGTGAAGTGTCTCACTTCATGTGATAATCTAATAGAAAACAAAGCAACTGAGGTAATTATGTTGTTCTTTTTGTAAACAAAATGGGCTTTCAGTTTAGTCGTGAAGTTATAATTGAGCCCCTGAAGGTAGACAATAGTTTAAAGATTTATTCATACTTGAAAATGTTTCTCATATGTAATGTTACAACGTCAAAGAAACATAGAATATTTTTTGTTAGAAAATGGTCTAGAAAAGAAATGTTCTCCTCTCTGTGCACAAGGTATCTTTACTTACTCATGAAGATCGTATCCACATTTAGTAACCTACTACTGAACAAAAAGTATTCTAAATACATCTACTGTCTGTTTCAGGTTTAATGAATGTAAAGTGAAGGGCTCTCAAGTTTTGATTACGAATGCATCTTTTTGGAAAAGTACATAAACTGAAATGGAGTAACAGACCTTTCAGTGTTTTTTGTTGTTGTGTGTTATGAATTATTTCCTCCAGGTCACCTTACAGGTGTATGGCTATCCTTGTGGATGCTTGAGCTTTAGTTTAATTTGTTTGATTGGCCACCTTGATTTGTCAATCATGCTTTTTGCATTGTCCTGACCATCGTGGTTGTCCAGAAACAAACACCAAAAATATGTGAATCTGTTATGATTTGTGCTCTTGTACTGTTCAAATAAAGTGTTACAACTTGGTGGGCATTATAAGAAGTGTGGCATGAGTGTGTGAAGGCAGTAAAATGTATGTGTCACACATTTAATGCTTAAGACTTTAGAACCTGGAAATTGTAAATGTAAGAATTAAAGCTGTCACTATGTTGAAACACTCAAGACTTGATCCTTCTAAAACAATGAGCTTCTGGGGTATAATAATGCACATGCATTGGCAAAAATATAATAAAAACAACATTATTTTATTCTCGATTCTAGGATGTCATTATTGTCACAAAACCAATATTGTAATCAAATCTGCATTAAATTCATGGCCCAATAACATTTTCAGTGGAGTGTCAATTTTTGTAGTGGGGTATAATGCCCAATAGAGTCTAAAATGTTAATTTCAGTTGATTGGTGTTCTGAATTGATGCATAAGAACATGCCTTTTATAATTTCTTTTGCAACATACTTCCATCAATTGAAAAAACGATGAGGGATGATATGTTGTCCTTAGTGTTCATGTTATCCTTAGTGGACTTAATTCAGTTTATGCAGTCCTATTCAGTCCTAAATCCCAAACCATTGCTAAGATTTCTAATAACTATTCAGAACGAGTTCCTTTTTAAGAGTAAATACTTCTCAAAGAATCAAGCATGGTCTTAAGGTCAGAGGTCATCAAGAGCTAATTAAAAAGTGGAATGTAGGGTAGCATTAGGAGTATCTGCTGTAATTTCTCATTTGTAATTTGGGAAGATACTTGGGTCAGGACAACAGAGGTTGAAATGTACATAGACTTAAAGGGGTCTGCCATGGTGAGCGTTTTTGTGACTTTTATAGTTATTCATAATAGTAGATTGAATAAAAAATCTAATTATTGACGTTCCCAAACAAAAAGCGAATAATTTTTTTTTATTGGGTTTTATCCGCACCTTTGACGCCGTCACACAAGTCTCGTTGTAACCTCACTGCCAGATATGAACAAGCAGATTTCCTTCCTCCGGAAGTGATGCACTATCCACAAAGCAACACCTTCTCTCGTGATATCGGAAACATACACGTACAAATCAAACAGAGTGAATGATGAAGCGAGCAGCACACAACTTGGAGTTGTGTTATTTAAAGGAGGTTATTAAAAGGACTTGTAAGGATTCAAAATTTATGCTCAATTCCAGGTTCTACAGAAACCAAACATCTTTATGACTCTGGCTCATAGAGGTAAGATTGTAAAATAGTGTTCCCTCCAAACGCCATTATAGTGTCTATCAATGTTGCTAGCTCTGTGTTCGTGCATTAGGGTTATTGAATTTAATCCCTCTAATATCTTTCGAATCTATGTTGCCGTCAGACAGTACCTTATGCATACACGTCTATAATATGCAAATCACTAACCAATAGGTAATTAACTGGGGAGTGGTTACAAAGCATGAAACATACATAAACCATTTGCAAACCAAACAACAACCATTCTTGATGTTAATGTGTAGTAATATTAATTCATACAATTACTATTAATTACTATTAAAAAATGCACAAAAGACAAGAGCTCACATTGTCCTGTTGTTATTTCAAGCTGTAAACTTCCTATTTGACTCTCAATATGTGAGCAACACTTTGAAAAAACACCCATAATTTACCAGTAGTAATATATTTTAGGTGTAGCTGCTCCACTTGTCCTGCTAGGGGAGCTCCATGAGCATCTGGGGCTTTCTTTTGTAACATGTAAGGGGACATCAGATGCCCATTTTCACAAGTTTCAAAGAAAATCTTCTCAGAGATAGAGCTGACGCATGATGGATTGGTACATGATGACGCATGATGTATTGGTAATATCAACAGTATACTTATATAAATTTGCCAGATTTTCAGAGAGAGTTAATGATTTGTTGTGATTATTAAAAAAATACTGGGATGGATTTTGATCATGTTGATTTGGACACAAGCACACACACGCACACACCCGCACACGCACGCACGCACACACACACACACACACACACACACACACACACACACACACCAGCAATTCAATATTCTGTTAAAACCTGAAAAAGTGTGATTTTTGTGAAGGTCCCTTTAACTAATTGTTCAATGAGAATTTTTGATTAGTCTTTGCACCCTTACACCTAATAAAAGTTTAATGAGATGACTGAACAAAAGCTACTGGAATTGAGTCTTGTGATCTAATCCAGGAACCAAAGTTTAAGAGACAAAGAAGAAGATAGTGTTTGACCATTTTCTGAGATGGTGAAGAAGGCTCATTTTAATGAGACCCTTGAAAGTCACTGCAGTACTGATAGTGTGCGAGATCTTAAAGATGATGAAATGAGTGGAAATCTAGCTCGGTTCTGACCAGAGGCAAAGAAAGCATAGCATCTTCAAAATGGAGCTGTCTCAAGGGGTTATCATGGTGCCAGGAACACCACAAGCAAGAAGATGCATCTTATTGGCACCAGAGCAGCATTTGTGACTTTGTTAAACTTGTTTGTGAAACTTTGGATTACATTTGATTACAAGAAAAATATGTTAAAAGACAGGGTCTAATATTTTTTCAATAAGAAATGTGAAGAAATTTGTAATTCAATTGAAATAATTTTGTCGCACATCCTATTTTCCAACTTTTTCTAACCCATTAATTATTACAGATTCTGAAGGGAATTCAGGGCCAGCCATCTGTTTGTAACATAGCATACATGTATATTCAGTAATTCTAAACATTCTTCAAATGAAGAGGATTCACAATCTAATCTTTACACTTTTTGTGACTGAAATATACATTTATATTCACGCACTGTGTCCCTAAATGTGTTTAGTCTGTTTTGACGTGAACAAATGTGAAAAAATTCATCAAATAAAAATCATGAAATTATTATTTGTCTGTATTTTACTGGATTTCCCATTTTACTCACAAAAAGGTTTAGTCCCATTTATCCAGTTTACCACTTGTTTTTAAGTTTTACACTTAAAATAGTTCATATATCATTTATATAAAAATGTTCATGTAAATATTTTCATGGACTTTGATAGACATCCCAGAATCAGAATCAGCTTTATTGCCAAGTTTGTGTGTGTGTGCGTGCGTGCGTGTGAGTGTGTGTGTGTGTGGGTATGAGGTAGAATAATGTGAAGGACTGATTAAATGTAAAGAATTGAACTAAAGTCCATAAAGTGCTAAGTGCAAAATGCAAGTGATGAAATGTGCGAGCATAGCTTGAAAAAGTGTTGAATTCCACCATACTTTCACTGTCAAAATGTGCCTGCATTTAGACCCTGAAATGCCATCATTGTTTACAAAAATTAAAAAGAGTCTATGCTATGTGAAAATAGTACAGAACTTAAAAACCGGTGAAACTACATGGAGTGTGTCAGGTCTAAGGGCCATCTGATGAGCAACAAATCAACTGCCTACTAATCTGAGAAACTGTACCTTAAAAGTTTACACCACCCACAGATCCCCATGCCATGTCATCACAATCACCTTTGTGATTGACTTTACACTCCTTTATCTACCTGAACCACAAACCTTAATACTCCTACCATCGCCAGTCATCTTCTGTTTCCTCCTTCTCTTTGCATCTCTTTACCGACATTGTCATAACCTCTGCAGGCCATACTCTCCCCAACATTCCCATAATTATCGCTGACCCAAGGAAGCCATCCCACAGAACGAGATAAGCCTGCTAAAGTCCTTTTAAGGGGACATTATGGTTTTGCACACATTATCAATTGTCTCCTTAATAAAAGATTAAAAGTTAATTACCATCTCGTTCTGTGGTCCCTGACAGAGTGCATGCTGCAAATGAACCCATCTACTGATTATGACATTTCCAACAACCAATTTAGATATTTTATTGATAGATCCAGTCTCAAACCTATAATCATGACAGCCATGGTTTTCAGGGTACAGTCTGTAATTTTTCAAAACTACTTTAGAAGAGCTCTTTCTGCTGGCATGGTGCGTAGCCAGCCAGCTAAAGTTTTCAGAATATCTACAAGCACTATTAGTCTATGGGCGTGAATCTCTGGGATAGCGTACAGCTTTAACAAAGACTGAAAGTTTGCCTTCATTGTACTTATGTAAAGGCGTCATGGTAGCGCAATGGGTAGTACGATCTTTTCAAAGAAAGAAGGTCACTGTGACCTTGGGATTTCTGTGATCGTGTGGGTTTACTCCGGGTGCTCCAGTTTCCCCCACAAGTACAAAGACATATGGAACAAATGGGTAATTGTCCATAGTGGGTAAACAGAACTGTTCATAGTGTATTAGCGTGTTTGGTTGTTTCCCGGTGGTGGGTTGCAGCTGGAAGGGCATCTGCTGCGTAATAATTTGTTAGCTAGATAATTTGTCGGTTCATTCTGCTGTGGCAACCCCTGAATCTAAAGGGACTAAGCCAACAAGAAAATGGATCTTTGATGGAGATGACTCATCTGTTAACTCTATCAATTCAGGTTGTTGTTCACTTTAAGCTGCAGGTGTTCATAAATTGCCAGAAAAATAAAGCTTACTTTTAAAATTAGGTTGATAAAGGTAACTAATTTCACTTGTGTTATTGGGTCACTAGGGTAATTCCATAGTAACTTGTTTTAAAAAGGGACATTCAATTTCTATAGCCTAAGTATAGATATGATGCAATGTAATGTTACAATGCACATTATTATAATTTTTTTCATTCTAGAGGTTCAAAAAAGTTGAAATCATGGATGTAAATACTTCAGAAGTTATGGATGTAATGCCATACATAAATAAAAATATATTTTTTAAGGTAGAAAAATTACATTTTAGATATCCTAGGTGAAAATATTTTAAATAGTACATTTAATAAAAAAATCCTTTACTTACATTTTTAAATCATCATATTTAGCCTTTATTTATGCTGGAGTATGGTCTTTTAAGCTTTAAAATACGTGTAAGGCTTATTGTGTTTATTGAAGTTGACTTACCCTGACAAAATGAGCGCTGAACAAACAATCCTTCCTAAAAGGCATTAGTTCTTCTCCGCCAAAGAATGTCATGGTGATAATTTAATTTGAATGTCATGAAATTAAGTCAATTACCAAGTATTATGTTCAATTTAGCACCTGTGAGAAATCTGACTTCCCACTTTACAGTAAAGTCATAGAAAGTGCTCTGAAATATAGTCAGTGTCTTCTTGGCTCTTGTTACTTTTTCTGGGAGGTCGAAAATTTAAGGGAGTCAAAGAAGATCAGTGGAGTCAGAGAATAAACAGGCCAGCAAGATAACAGCGATGCTTTCTGTGTTCTGGCACGTCTTGAAATCTTTCTTGAAAAAACTCAACAATATTTAAGAGCCGTCTGAATGTCTGCCTTAAACAGTGGGCTGGGAAGTTTGTGTAGCAGAATAGAAGGTCCTAATGCATGCACACACAGTGTTGTAACAAGTGTGTAACTCATTCATGCATAATTTAGGTGGATTGTCTCTTAAACGTAAGTATAATTTTAAGTGTATCACAATTTTAAACAACATTTACTGGATTATTATTATTTACCACATCAGCCAAAGAGCACTTACTTTTCCTTTAAAAATGGATAGAGGCTCAACTTTATTTCTACCACATTGGAAGTTATATTGTAAAACAATTCACAATTAGTTTTAAGGGCCATTCAATCTTGAATACAGAATACATTTTGGGTATCCTTCAGTGTAGAGTGACTGTTAGAGTAAGGCTGGTTCCTGCCTCTTTCTTTCCATGAGCTAAGTGTGATTTGTGTTTTCTGAAAGAAGCAAAGGCCATTCTAATGTACTATTACTTACTGTTTCACACATAGAAATGCATTGTTGTTAGAAGTAGCAGCAGTAATGTCTCTACCCACCTATCCAAATCGAGATTCGAACAAACTTTGACAACAGCCACATGCTCAATCATTTAATAATCTTTGTGGTCTTAGTTGAATAACTTATGCTAGTCAGACAGCAGCTTTGAAATTTTCTGTGAAACCGCAGCTCAGCTACGCTCTCAGATTTCAAAACTAAATTAAAAACATATCTGTTTAATCTGGCATTCGAATAATTATCTCTTGGTATTTGTCTAAACAGATCTGGTGTCTGAGCATTATATACATATAAATTGTTTAAAAAAAACATGTGGTTCAATATTCCTCTCTAACCTATCCTCATCATTTATCACTCATCCTGTAGCTGATGCTGATCACTTGTTTGTTGTCTGTGTTAAAGTTTTCTAACCGTTGTTTCTCCATTTGTTAGTTCCTGTTTTGTCTTTGTTTGTTTTGGGTTTTTTTTCAGGTCCCGTCCGGCGAATGGTTCGTCGATTGATATTAAGTTTGTATGTTCTTTATGTTGGGGAGGTGATTAGCGCCTGCCTCAGTCAGCGAGAGTCCCCTCACAGAGGGAACTCCTGTTTACTCTACCTGATCCTCACGAGGACTTTGTGAAACTGCTTTGAAAGCAATTGCTAAAGACGCGCTATATAAAAACTGATTGATTGATTGATTGAAACAGTAACAAAACATTAGACCAAAAATTTGGATAGGTCTGTAGAGACCAGTAGCCTGCTTATATCCACCATGGGTTGAAGAGTGACAAGGGATGGCTTCTAAAGAGAGGTAAAGTAGGAGCTGTGAGTTCTGCAATGTCTGCTTCAGAAATGCGGCATTGTGCCAGCCAGGACAAGTTTCTCTAAAGAACAAGCACAAGAATCTAGCTGGAGAAATTGCCAGTGTAAGAAATATGATTGTGACTCTTTATCTCTCCTAACCAATGCCTTTAACCTATTTCCAAAAGAGCTGTTAGAGTCCCTACTTGTTTATATCACTTTTGGGTATGTGATCATTATGAGGGGTGCCTGTAATCTGGCCTCAAATCTTAACAGAGAAACTACAAAAGTCAAAACAACATGAACTGAACATGACTGTCTCTTTGTATACTCTAATAAAGATTACAAGTGTCTGTGGCCTCACTCCCATGAACCAAGGGTGGCTCACATCATCTGTTACACCCAGCATAACCATTAAAACCACCTGATACATTCTAATGTATTATATTAACAAATCCCCCATGACCAACAAAAATGTAAAGCAACACTTTTATTAGGTTTTGGGACACACGCTTTTAGGATTTATTGTTTTTATTACCAGTTTACTCCTGTTCATGCCTTTCTGTGACTTTGGAAAAAAGGTTCTGGCCATACTTAGAAGGGAGAGGCTTCTATGTGAGTATAGGTGATCACATGTCAAACTAGACTGCAGTTTCATCTGGAGTTCATCAAGGCTCAATTCTTGAACCGTTTCTGTTTAACATCTTCATTCTATCAATGGATCAAACACTGTGAAGTAATAGAATTGAATATAATAGTTATAATAGTTCAGTTGTCCAACATCTTGTCCAGTCTATTGTGTTCATCTGATTCTCTTCAAGTCATTTACACTCATTGAATCTAGCGCTGCTTAGTTGGGCTGATCACATTCTCTGCTACTCATTACTGATTTATCAGTGGTAAGCATTTGTAAATATCCATGTCTCGTTCTATCTTGCCAAGCCATGATGACTGTTCTAAACACTTTCTGCCAACAGTCTGGGGCTACCATCAGAGACACCAGACTTTAAGACGTTTTACATACTCCCGTTTAGAAGAACCTAAGTTTAGTTTTTGGCTGTTAGTTTGTCCAGTTGTTTGTTCCTGTTTGGTGTCAATGCACACCCATTGCTCTAAGCTTTAAGTCTGAGGAAAAAATTGATTCATACCTGCGTACCTGGTTTAATGCTTGTTCCTTGAAAAATAGTTATGCTATTGCCACTTTCTCCAAACGACTACTGTCCTGCAACCTGCTTTTGTAAATGACTGGATGAGATTAAGAGATGGACAAACCAGAACTTTCTTACATTAAATAAAGGCAAAACATAAGCCATTGCATTTGGGAACAAAGCTGAGGTTCTCAATTGAGTTTCTCAATGTCGTCATAGATCTAAGAGTATAACGGCAAAACATTTGGTTAGGAATCTCTGGTCAATTCTAGAATCCGATCAATCTACTTAATATCATCTCAGAAATATTTGTTTCCAGTCAGGAACTTAAGAAAGTAGTTTTCACCAGCAGGGTGGACTATTGTAATGGTCTCCTCACTAATCTTCCCAAAAAGACAAATAGACAGCTAGTCCTTAGCCCTCTAAACTTACTGCCAGTGGCATTCAGAATAGATGTTCAAGTGATGATACTCCTTTATAAGTCACAAAACAGATCAGCACTAGAATACATAAAATATCTGCTCACTGTATAAAAATCAAAAATTGCTTTCAGATCATTGATTTCAAATTAGTTAGAATTACCATGGGTTCACTCAAAAAAGGGGGGAGATGCTGCCAGTAGCTTGAACCAGCCTCAAGAAGAAATAAGAGACGCTAAAAAAATTTGTCACATTTAAATCTAATGTTAAAACACATTCGTTTAAATGTATAACTCTGCAGTCTGAACAGTGTTGCACTTACAAATGTATGTTTTTTTTCTTTTATTCTATGAATATTAATGTATTATTCTGTTGTGTCTCTGACCTGTTTTTTTGTCTGTTTTAATTCTTCTGTCAAGTATTTAGAATGTTTCAATGTGTATGAAAAAGTAAACTACACATTTATGCCTTGTTTTCTCTCTCCAACAGATAATTTATTTCCAGACTAAAGTATTACCTTACAGTTCATCTACTTAATTCTGTCACAGAAGAATGGTAGCTTCATGGACAGTGCTATATTCATATCAATCCTTCATTTATTACCCTCATTGATTCCAAATGCAATGCCAGCCATAACTAAACAGTGGTTATTTGAACAATGGCTTTTCTGTTGACATTTAAGTCTTGCACCCATCTTGAACCAAATGGTTCTTGTCTGGAGTGTAGCTCCCACAGAAACTATACTCCTCTGGACACTGAGATCAAGGGATACATATGAGTGAAATGTCCACAGTACTATTATCCATCAAACATCTCCTCCGCTGCTGGAGATATTTGGCTACCCAACAATTGTGTTTCTTAAGATTGGGAAAATTCACACCAGTTAATGCCATCAGCAAATTTATCTTGTAATCCACGCTGCTTCTCTTTTCTTATTCTTTTGGGTTAAAGTACACATTTAAGACAAGCTTTTGGAAAAGCTTACTCTACTTGATTAATTGTGCTGTTCTGTTCAGTGTAAAGTCCCTCTTTTTATCCAAGCCGTTCTATAAACATAACATAAGTTTCATGGCAGATCACACTTAAAAGAATCTGTGTCTTCCAAGTGTTTATACATCCCGTAGACAATGGAAGGTGTTCTCAGAGTCAAAGTTTGGCAACAGTAGACTGACATGTTTGCCAAGTAAAAAGACACTCTATGGATTTCTCTCTCAATTGCACAAGTCCACTAATGTCAAGAAGATTGTTTTTTTCAACATTGCATTCACTCACAATAGGGGTTGCATTCTTATAAGCCAAATCATGTTTCTGGCTCTTAAAGGCCGAGCAATGACAAAGTGCATGATTTAATGGGATTCATTAGAAGCCGTCTGACAGCAGCCGTTGCCAAAAGCTTCCCACGCACACAAGCAGAGTTCTGTGCAAATATGTTGAACAGAAAACAAATGAACTGCAGGCTCTCACATCTGGCCTGTAAAATGAATCAAAGACCGGATAAACAATGTGCCTTTGAGAAGGAAGAATAGTGGACAACACTGAAAATGAAATGGTACAAATAAAGGAAATGTAGACTAAGACTTTGAAGTTATTTGGTTATCAGGTGATGACTGAGTTAAATCATGCAACAAATATATGAAAAATCAATACTATGATACAACTTGAAAACAACAAAGACACAAACAAATATGTGATTATTTTAATGAATGAAGCTGTTTTTAGGATTGTGACTGTATAACTGAGCGGAATGATTAAGATGAAATGTGCATGGTCATCCTCGGAACATGGAATGAGCACATTCGAGAAGGATTGCAGTTGTTTTAACGCGACTTCCACTAACCAGAAAATGAGGTCACACTTTCTAGGAGCCATTACTGAGAGTATGAAACATGTATAAGAAGTAGAAAAGCAAAACAGCACAAGTAGTGAACTGCTAGTTAGTATTCTGAAATAATTTACATAACAAACCAAATGTCTTCGGGAGAGCATGTGTAAATGATTAAACTATCATGAAATGTTTTGAGGTATTCTGTGTGATGCCATGCAAGTTTGTGATTGGATGAGAGCTGAATAATCCAAAATTTAACACAGGTGAAGGAGTCAAGGATAGCTGGTTGATGAAAAAAATAACACTTAAGAAGAAGCACAAAGTAATATGACAAATAACTACTACACATGGCCAAAACATAGGTAAAAGATGAATGACAATTGATAGAAACTTCATACATACAATACATAACCGTCCTTTAATGATAAATTTAATATTAGGTGAAAAGAGTGATTAAAACTGTGAAATCCTGGTGTAATTCTTCTGTGTTACCTTTAGAGTATAAATCCCTCCAAATAAAAATCTATATGCTTACAGATACATGATGTTTTAAAGTAGAAAAGAAAAGCTCCCGATAAAAAATATTATTATCTTTAAAAATGCATTTGAACATTATTTCTAAAGTTTATTTTTTTATTATTACTATTTTCTGCATAAGGTCTTCTGTAAGAGAAAAATATTTTTAACAAAAATATTACATGGAGTTGATGGAACTGGTTGGTTGTACTGTATTTTTTTTCACCTGTCAATGCAATTTCTTTTCCTCTTTTAATAAAAACTGTTATCTCACTGGATTTAGAATGCCCTATTTGTACATGTTTGTTGATAAAAAAAAATATTACGTGAACATCAGTTAGTTTAAAAATTTGAGGTCAAAGATGTTTATAGTTAATATGATAAGAATCACTTTATAGTGTGTCTCAAAGCATGTTTTATAGACTGAGCGACTGGTTGTAAAATACTTTAAAGTCACCGAATTTCTTACTATGGATAATGAAACATTGGGGACCTTTTAATGACTATAAGTTGTGCTATGGGCTGAAAATCAAATACTGCTGGCTTCCCATAAGCCTTTGGCTTCTGTGTCTTATCCAACTCATCTCTTCAACACCATATGCGCATTGTTTGACTCTCCAGACGGCAGAATAAAAGCTCTGTCCCCAGTCTCAGGCCACTCCAGCCTTGCTTTGATGGGATTAGTTCGCAGAGTGACGTCACCCCAAAACCCCGCGCTGTAAAAACAAAAGGCCTTTTTAAAGTAAGCTTTGACAGACGTGCATTTTATCATCTTCCTGTCGACCACTAATGCAGGTACGACAAGGTCAAATTCAAGCAAGAATAAACAAACAATTTGTTAACCGGACAAGTTCGGAAATGCAGAAAGATTGAAGGATGAAGGATGTATTTTGATTACCCTCAGGCTGGGTCAAGAGGTGTACGCTTAACATGAAGAGTACGTATAAAAATATTTTCTCAGAAAAATGACTAGGCAAATGTATTGAAGAAAGAAATTCAAAGGATCAAATGATACATTTTTTCTTGTATTCTACATATTCTATGTTTTTAAGTTTGAGTGACAAATCTTTACTCTGAAACCTCATCAGAGGAAAGTCCATGTCACAAACTGCATAGCGGTTAATAACATACGCATCACTCACTCACTATTTTGGCTCATTCTAACTGTAATTCCCAGAGGTCAAATGTCAGCTGTCTATCAGCAGAAGAAATATGAGCAGTTCAGTCATTTATTTCCTCCTGACTGGAGCTGCTTGTTTGCCATGTAGCAGTGTTGAGCGAAGACAGAGTGGTCACAGAGTTTTCTGTGCATTAGCTCACTGCTTCTCTTTAATCTTTAATGAAAGAACATGTGGGTTATGCTGAATACATCAGTTTGCAGAAATTAAAACCTTGCAGAGAGCCATGTTTGAGATGTGTACTTTAGAAGCTAACTGGCACTTACTTGTGCAGTGAACCTGGAAGCAATTAGGGTTGCACTTGTTTGGATAGTCCACATTAGATTAGACCCCAAAATGTCAGCTAAAGCTTTAATTAGAGTTATGAAAGAGAATGACTTTACCTCATGATCTTCAAGCACCTGGAAAAAATATTTCCCTCAGCTAAAAGGCTCTATGTTTTTTTAAGTTCTCTAAAACATTATTAAATAATGAATAAATAATAAATAATTAATTAATCATTGTGTGAATAAGTGATCCCAGTTTCCAGTTTACCAGCAGCACTAGCTTTTATAAAAAGGTTCATAGTATAACTCTGCAGAAACAAGCAAGGATCTCATATGCATATGTCTTCATCATGTATATTTACATTTAGGCATTTGGTAGATGCGTTTGTCCAAAGGGACAGTAGGGGAGAGACAATATGCATTTTGTTACAAAGCCAAAGTAACTCTAGAAGTTGTATTAGCTGATCAATCAACCAGAGCAGAAAGTGAATAAAAGGGAATAGAGGAAATAAGGGAATTTTTTATTTGTAGTTATTTTATTAAATTTATGATCGTAAGTGTTCTTTGAAGAGAAGAGTTTTCAGTTGCTTTTTGAAAGCTGTTAGTATTGCTACTTTCCTGACTGGATCAGGGAGTTTGTTCCACCAGCCAGGGACAGTGAGAGAGAAGGTTCTGCTAAGAGATTTTCTGCCTTTCTGTGACGGAACCATGAGTCGCTGTCCGAGTCTGGTTAGTATTTTGAATCCCAGAATATTTCCAAGCCAATATTTTTGCTTCGATCTTCCTTCACCCATTTTTTTACTCTACAGGGAATGGTTAAAACAGCTAAAACACATTATATACTTCTTTTATTTGCAGCTATAATTAATTGATGTAGTTTGATGTGTACACAATTGCCTGTATTACTATATAGTGGTTTGTGTCTTGAGTAAATTTGTATTGTATAACTTATATTATTGCTATGAATTGCCATCGTAAGTTAGGTAATTTCAAGAAGCTGCAGTGATTTGCAATATTCATTTTAAACCATAAATATAAATACAGATCTAAACGATCTAAAGCAATTTTCTTCTCTTAACCTCGGTCATTCTCTACACAGAAACAGAGAATTGTAAACGCATTACCCTGATTGCAACTCTAATGGAAGCATAGTCTTTCCCAAGGGGGGACAGCCATCTTAACAAATCCACACGAGTCCAGAGGTCAGGGTGAAAGTCACATCCATGACTCTCTTAAAAGCCTGACTGCATCATAAAAAGCCAGCTAATGGAGATCTGGAGTTTGTATTGGAGTCTGAGCCAATAAATATGGCACAATGTCATGTCATCTGTCGCTCATTTAGATTTATCACGATGTAAATTGCTCCAATGCTTTGATGAATAGAGATGAAGGCCAGAAAAAGCACTTTCAGGCTTCGCTTGGGTTTTCGCAGGCCATTCTCATTCAACTTATTTTCATTTCCGTCTAATGTAAACACAAGTCTACTGGGAGTCAAGATTCAAAAGTTCAGGAGCTTATTGGTATTGAAAAATAATACAAAGAGAATCTTCTAAAGAGATGCTTCACTGTACAGAAAATTCAAGATGGAAAGGTCATGCAAAGAATATTTTGCTTCATAATACAAAAAACATTTAAAGATACAAAAAACACGCTTGAGAAATACATATTTGACATTTGATATTCAACATGTCACCAAATGTTTTGCTTTCCTATTGGTCAGTTCCAGCCCAAATAGTGTGTGTTTGTGTGTAGTATCCTGCTCTCCTATTGGTCAGTTCAACCCCTGATGCTGTGTGTTCATGCATAGTATCCTGCTCTCCTACTGGTTGCCTTACGCCCCATGACATCTTCCCGGAAAAGCTCTCCCTCTCTTCATGCACACTTTCATTTTCATGTTGGTGTCCTAAGTGAATATTTTTGTGTAGCTTTTTTGGCAAATCATATTTTTATGGCCATGGCTCTCCTAGCTACCATTAGTTCTCTGCTATCACCTCCTCCGACACTTCATCACATTACCTCATTTGAAAGGTAAGGGTTATTATTTTTTCAGTTATTTTATTGTTTTCATTAATGCATTATTTTTTATTCGATTTGTAATGTGTACTTTTAAGGGTTGAATAATCTTAGTTTATTTTTCTCTGGGTTTCCATGTTTTTTTTCAGTTTTTAGTGTTGTTTCTATGTGGCTTAGAACTAATTAGGCATTTTAAATGTAAAACTTACTTCGACATATGAAAAATTCAGCATAAGAAGCCACCCTGTAACTGATTAATTTTGTATCTTGAGGTATCACTGTAGTTATTTAATTTCTATCATATTATATGGAGTGATTTCCCTTCTCTGTGATTGATCTATTTGCACTGTAAAAAAAAACATTGAAGAACCTAACTGGCATAAAACTTTTTCCCCTTTGCTCCATGTTAAAACAGGGATTTCAGTAATTAAAAAAACTGAATATTTATGTGAATTCAGACTATTTATTTTACAGACATTTTTGTGTTTTAAAATGGTAAAAGTAAAATTCTAAATTTATGGTTGGAAACTTCGTCACTAGAGGAATTCAAACCAAAGGTCAGTGCATAACCCACTACATCCAGAGGTTGAATGAGTACACGAATATAGCAGTGGATGAGCTAGGCAGGTTTGGGACTAGGACTCTACCTGGTCCGAAAATATTACCCCCCCAAATAAGTCTCCCTTTGATTTATCAATAATTTCTTAAATGGTCACCCCTCATCACAGTTGCTTAATGGCTTGTGCCTATATATGGGTTAGTAGCAAGCATAAGTGGAACCCCTGGATTAGTGGGTAATTCTATGGCAAGCTCCTTTCGAACTTATTTCGAATTGATTAATTCACATTTTATTGCCTTAACAATGTTGACTAATTTGAAACCAGATTTGAGAGTAATGCTGAATTCTACTGAAATGATGAACTGGTTTGAAGATCCACACATGAGCATTCTTCTGTTGCCATCCTCATCCTCTAGCTCTTGCTGTAAGACTCTCAATGTCTCTGTCTTTGATGTCTGAAGTCATTGGCCCTGTGTTGTGCTTCCCTTTTTTATTCCCTTGTTTTTTTACTTATTCATTCCAAACCGTCTCTCACTCGCCTCTCAACTGGGTGGCCTTTTGGTCCTTTGTAAGCGCCTCTTGCTCTTGGGATGTCCCGTACTCACACTATGTGAAGATGATGAAGATATGTTTGAAATAATTGATGAAGAGCTGGCGAATTCCAAGAAAACATCTGAAGTACTGTAGTGATCCTCCACAGTTTTTCTGACATCTTATTTGGATTTTACTGTATATGCTGAATCAACCCATGTAGTACTTCACACAGAATCATTTAGTTCACTCTTCCTTTAAAGATGTAACATCTAACTTAGTTACATTCATCAGCTAAAAACTATTTACATTGTGTGATAAATATCAAAAATATTTGTAGGTTCTTTTTTAAATGCAACATACCACTCCTGCCAAAATATTGGTGAGTAGACCTCATAAAAATGAAAATTTAAAGTTCTAAATCTAAGTTTAAGGTCTGATACCAGTAGGTACTTTTATAAAAAAGTTTAAGTGAAAGATCATTAGATGATTGACTATTTTTTTGTTTTACCTCGTATCATCTTTGTTTATTTCCTCTTTGCTTATGTAGTTTTTCAACATAAAAAACATACCAGGCATGGTATAGAATGTCTAAGCAATAAGTACAATGTCCAAGGATTCGCAAAGTGTATGAGAGCACAACCAAGTGACCAAAATGAGATGTCCTTGTGTGATAAAGAAAATCGAGCAACATTGAAAAAGAACTCTGTGGTTCCGTCACAAAAAGGCAGAAAATCTCTTAGCAGAACTTTAGCCTTGC
The DNA here is from genome assembly GCA_900490495.1 of Danionella dracula. Taxonomy (NCBI): domain Eukaryota; kingdom Metazoa; phylum Chordata; class Actinopteri; order Cypriniformes; family Danionidae; genus Danionella; species Danionella dracula. The sequence continues at coordinate 19,451,568 of UELW01000778.1, forward strand.
TTCTTATAACAAGTAGCTCTGTGCCACTTTTGGAAAGTATAATTTGACAGAAATGTCCTTGTAGATTGCTGTCTTTGTAACTAAATTAAAAAAAATATCTTATTATTTTTTAACTTTCGAGTTACCAAGTCAGAAAACATAATTCTTTAATTTGATTCAGCTTCCTTCTTCAGTTTGGTGCCTGTCATATATTTTTTCCTTTCTACTTATGCTTAAAATGTAACCATATATTTCACCAGACTATTCATTAATGTATTATATTGTTATTATTATTAACTACATAAATATGATAAATAAATAAAAAACTAAATATTCAGATGTTTTCCTTAAGTCATTATGGTAAATATATATTTCACTGCTGGCTCTTTGGCAAGACTGTATTATGGTTAAAATGCAAACCTCTACTGACAGACAACAGAATGCATGCAGTGGTGGTTGCCAAGTCATCAAAGCATCATAACCATAATGGATTAGATTTAATCTCAAACCCTATCAATGCTGCCATTATACCCACTGACGCTGTGCACATTGATAATATCGCTAATTACTGTAATAATTTCAGAGAGCAATAGAAATGCCAAACTTTTCGCGCAATTGCACTTTGGCTTTAGAAATAATTATACCCAACAAAATGTAATCAAATCTATCATCTATTTTTCAAGTGGTGCTGATAGAAAAACATTGTAACCCAAATAATAAAATGAAGAAGCTACAAACAAAAGTAGAATTACATAAGCAAAAAAAAAAAAAAAACAGATATACTAAAACAAAATATATGATAGCATTACTGCTTCTTGAATGTATTCAATATGAATGCTTAATGTGATTCATAAAGCATAAAAAAGTAAATAAACAAAAATCTGCAAGGCATGGAGAGGGGATAAATCAAGATGAGTGAGGAGATGTGAAGGTTGCAGACACAATTAAAACAGATAACATGTGGAAAAAGTTTCGTGGAAGTGAAAAATATCTAAAAGACATGCATAGACTTCCACTATTTAGGGAAACTTGAGGGAATCACCCAGTTGTGTGAGGTCACAAAACCATGCCAAGAGGTTGTTGGAGCAGTTAGATATAGCAGTTAGATTTCATGTAGAAATCTACATGAACAACTCAACAATATGAACATAGATATAGGATATGTCCATATCTTGTACTTGAGAGAAATATCAAACAGAGAGTCAATGTAACCCAGGAGGAAAGGACCCTCTCCCCCACCCCCAACCTCTTCTTATAGAAGCATAGTGGAACTCAACAAAAAACAAGAATCAGGTTTTTTTAACTCACATTTGTCTGATCTAAGTGTGCCATATAGTATAAAAAATTATCATGTTGTTCAACAAGGTCTCTTTTTTTGGTTTATTATGCGGTGCATGATAATGGTACAAGCATGCTTGACACATACAAGCGCAGTGTGAATGCAACCCAGAAGAAGAGTAGGGAGGGTAAACAATATTAAATATTAAGGGTGAACAATATTAATATTAAAAAGTGGTTCTAGCGACCCATGTCTAATTTGATTATACTCTAAATTAATGTTAGATCAAAAAATTATTATTTTATTTATTCATATGGCACATAGTGCAGACATGCACCTGATAACAGGGGGTTTGAATCCTACTTTAGCCCTTTGATGACACTTCTACCTTCTACCTTGCTTTTTTAGCAGATGCTTTTAAAGCAAGCTTCAGAAACTCCTAGTGTGGATCAGGTTCCTAGGAGCCTTGCTGACTGAGGCAGGTGCTAGTCACCTCCACAGCAAAAAGAACATACAAACTCAGGATCCATTGAAGAAAAGTTCGCCGGACAGCACCTGAAAAAACAACATTAAACAAAAAACAAACAGAGACAAAAGAGAAACTTTCAAACAAAAAACTATGGTTAGAAAAAAGTAACAGACAACACACAGGTGATCAGCATCAGAAGCAGGATGAGTCTGTCTCCTCTCTCCAGTGTCATTTCCATTAAAATCATTCAAAGCCCATAAAATAATACTACTAATAACTTCTCAATTCACATACTTTGTTTTCAAACAAACTACTCGTATTTTTTCCTCTTCTAAAATAAAAAGTTGTTTCACAGCAGCTTCTACAAACACTACTAGCGTAAATCCAAAGCTTTGAAAAAAAGAAACCCAGAAGGAACAAACCAAAGAGGAAGAACGGGCATATGGAAGTGATTATATGTCTCACTTTTAAGTTAATAAACTGAATGGAAAGCACCGGTGAAACATCTAAATTTGCACAATTTGCTGTAAACTATAATTTTTTAAACCTGCAAAAAACACATGGGTTGTTTAATGTTAATGTTATGGAATATTTAATATGACAAAGCTACTGTTTAAAAAAGAACACTTTTACTCGTCAATGGCTGTTTCGTGATACCAAAACTTTACGTAACAATTAGTAAACTATATATCTGTCATTAATAACCCCAACTACGCTATTATTTCCTCAACACAAATCTACAGAGCTTAAAATAAGACTATCCAAATAGATTTCTTTGAATATTTTTCTTACTTTCTGTATTTAAATTCTAGTCAAGTTTTGAAAGGACTTGACATTGACCTATGGAAATGTATAATCTGGTTACAACAAAACATCCAAGTTTGCATTTAAGAAAAAAAAAACCCTGGACTTTGCTCAGGTTTTGTGTTATTATAAAGCAATGCAATAATTCCTTGTCAGAGTCTCAGTCCAAGCCTCTCAATCAAAATAAAATCCTACATCCCTCTTATTGCATTAATGTATTACTGTCTGGATGAATTGCTGGGTTCTGGGATTTTTTCCCCCTCTCAGAAACATAAAGCCAACATTTTATGTTGTTATTTTAAGCAAGTAAAGCTAAAAGTTTTAGCACGATTCAAAAGGTCTTTTGCTTTATTCGTTACAATAACAGTTAAGGTCAGTAAAATTATTTTTATTTCAGAGAACATATCTCTTTACACATTATAATGGGCTAATAAATCAATCCCTAGGGGGCGCTGCAGTATCAATCAATACTATACATTTTAGGCTTTAATACATGAACCAATTGTATCCTTGTGGTTTGAGCTGGATCAGTACCTGATTATTTTATAAGTTTTCGGATTATTTATTGATTATTATGATGTATTTCATTTTGAATGGATCTGTTTAGATAATTATTGTATCAAAAAAAAAAAAATTTTATAACCAAGTATTGACTCACATTTGGGAAAGAACAGTAAATATTAATGCAAATGTTTAGGTAAACTCTCCTTTTAAAAAAAATTATCTTCACATTACACTAAATGGTAAATGCAAAAAGTGTAAATGTTTTCCACACATGTTTCAACCTAAAATTATCTGAGCACACTCTACTTTTAATTTAATGAACATTTATGAGAAGGTCTCATGTGTGATGTGCTCATTAAGGGGCGTGAATAGTTAAATTCCGTCCCCCATACACTGCATAATGAATGGAGGAGATCAGAGGCTCATTTAGGAAAGAAAGACAGCAGATCATAATTCAGCCGTATGAGTTGATAGAAAAGTGGACGGATGCCAAGATGTTGGTAAATCCACTTTTAAGATTTTCGAAGTGTTGTGAAACTTGTCACGAAAGACACCTTCATTATAATAACTGCCAGAAGTTCCAGCTTATCTGGTCTTGTGTGTGAATGGTAATATTTTTGATTATTAAAAACAGAATCAAAACAATTTTGTGGTTTCAATTTTTGCAATTTTTTATTTATTCAGTCATGACTTTTGGTGACTTGCTTGAAATACAAAAAGCAGGAAGTCTAAGACAGGTGAAGGTATAACGCCAAAGCAATGATTAAAAAATAAAATAAAATCATTTGATTTTGGGCTCAATTCATAGTCTTTTAAACTCTGGATTGGTTTAGTTGTTTAGGAAGATAAAATTAACCTTGTCTATTTTTAAAATAAGAGAACAAAACACAATTCTGAGAAACCTTTGTGTGTTTTTACTTTCTGCATGTTTTAAATGTAAAGGATTTTTTTTCTACCAATAATGTTCAGATAGTATAATTTCGAAAGCTACCATTTATAACAAACCTCACAAGTCCTGAAGCTGCTGTGATGTAATTTATACTGTAAAAAGCGCTAAATTAAAAAAATTACTTGAACTGACATTTGCAATTGAGCTTGAATAAAGTTTACATAATTATTTTAGAGCAAACAAGCCTCATTTCTATGCAAATTAGATTCACTCACATAAAGTTGATCCTGGAGCTCCATTAACTTTTATAGTGCCAGCACCTCCTGTAGGCAGTAAACAGCTTTATTTATAAGGCCATTGATTCATTACATTATGAAAGATGGCTTAAATGTAGTCATCACAATGAGATTGCTTGTAAATGTCACAATAACAAAGAGTCCAATTATAAAATTACAGTATTAAGAATCCATTTTTGAATGATAACCCATGACAAGTTTGGTGTTTGATTTTAGTTAAGATTTGATGTAATTCTAAAATTAAGTTGAAAAGCAGGATCACAAATTTAAAACATAAAAAAATGCATAAAAAGCACAAAATCCTTTACTTGAAATATACTTCTGCAGAACAAGCACAATGTTGGAAAATGTTTGCTAAACATGCTATGTTCAAAAGTAATCTCTATATTTTGCTAATTTATTAAAATATTCCTGGTCTAGATTGGTAACTGACAACACATTATAAAAACTACATTTTCCAGAGTCCCATGCAACATTCATTATATTCACCATTAATACACAGATGTGTTTCTCTGGGTGCCATCAATCAATCCATTTGCAAACCATTATAAATGGTTTGGTCATCCCAACAATAAAAATGTAGTCAATCAATCAACTGATTGATGGCTGGAATCTATACATGATCTATTTTCTTTGCACCTCATATTCAGAAATCCGTCATTCAAAATCATAAACATCAACTGTCAAAGTCTCAGAAAGGTAAAAAAACCCAAAAGAAACAATTTATTACCCTTTTTCTACCAGCATTGAATACAAACAATTAAGAAAGGTGACAATAACTACTTTCTATACAATAAAATTAAGCAAACTATCGCAGTGTTGGTGGAAGCCTTCTAGTTGAGTCAAGTTTGTTTGTTTAAAGTGACTCTACAAAACAAAGCCCATATTCGAATACTGAATTTCCATAGAAAGTGTGAAAACAAGAGAAGATTTATTTCTCTCAGTCACCTCCAGGTGCCCCTGTTGTCTCTTTCCTACAGTCTCGTTTGTGCTGAAACCCCATCATCAATCCAGTCGACCCATGCTTGCATGCCACTAAAACCTCCTATTAACCTCTTGCCAAGCTTCTATTGCTCTTAAATAATTAAGCTCTCTTCACCAGGCAGCAAAACCTGCTCCATTATTTAAGAGGTGGGGCTTCTTTTGAGGTGAAAGTGCTGGATTAATTATTCAGAATGAAAATCATAGTGAAGACACCTGTTTCTGGATCTGCTCCTGCTCCTCTAACAGGATCCTACAGTGAATCTTTTAGAAGTGTACCAGATGCCCAGTAACAACAAACTGCTTCTTTTTTTACAGACAAATTGCTTCTAGGTGTGATAAGACTTTGGTTTGAGAGGAACATCACAGAAGTTTATACCCACTATCTGAATATGCTCTGTGTGTGTATTTCACACAGAAAAAAATGTAATGGTTCCTTTCGTATTCCCTGTTCTCCGAATAGACTTATGTCAGTACCGACTATGGAAGGGTCCACCAGGGGCACTATACTCTCTCTACCCTCTTTTTAAAACGCTTCTGCTGAGAAAAGCAGATGCTCTTGCCTAGGGGGTAAGCTGGAGCCATACTCACCCCCTAGGCAACCACACTTACGACCTTACCATTATGGCTGGGGACATAAGTCTTCTTTCCCTCTTCGGGGAACGAGGGTTATGAAAGTAACCATTACATTCCCATCAGTCGGTCACTATGATTTATGTCGGTACGGACTATTGGGAACACCTTTCAAAACACCACAACCTAGGTTCTTCCGCATCGGCCGACAGACAAGCAAGCCAGACAATCAATAGTGCGGCACCGAGCGGGCCCTCTTCCGCCCTGACTTAAGTATAGACTTAATTTTTAATGGGCAGTCAGTCTCTCATACTAGCTCGTAGAAGAGTAGGGAGCATCGATCCCTGAGCTGATGCTTGGATGCCATACTCGCCACCTTTAAGGCTGGACTTAGATCTTTTGGCAATTAATTCATGTAAGTTTTCAGTGAGGGACAGATGGAAAAATGCACCTTGAACCAATTGTGGCAAGGTCTTTAGAAGGAAGATAGCTCCAAAAGAGTCTATTCCCCTTTTGCCCTCAGTTTAATAAATCAAGATACCGAAACTACTACATGGCTATGTGTTAAAAAATTAATTAATTGCATTCTGAATGATTTACAAAACCTCTGTAACTTTAAGATGTTGTTATGACTTTGTATGATTTGATTCATTGCAAAGGCTAAACGTATGGCTTAAAGTAAGAACTCTGACTCCTCCCTTTCTTTCTACTATCCTTTTTTTTGCTACTAAGTCCCTTCCAAAGTTAAGCTTAATTATTAATTAATTATAGTTATTAATTAATTGGACTAGGCGTCACGGTGGCGCAGTGGGTAGCACGGTCGTCTCACAGCAAGAAGGTCGCTGGTTCTAGGCTCGGCTGGGGCAGGTGGCATTTCTGTGTGGAGTTTGCATGTTCTCCCCGTGATCGCGTGGGTTTTCTCCGGGTGCTCCGGTTTCCCCACAAGTCCAAAGACATGTGGAATAAGTGAACTGAATAAGAACAATTGCCCATAGTGTTAAAGTGTGAATGTGTGTGTGAATGTTTCCCAGCGATGGGTTGCGGCAGGGAAGGGCATCCGCTGCGTAACACATATGCCAGTGAGTTGGTGGTTCATTCCGCTGTGGCGACCCAGAAAGGGAATAAAGCCGACATGAAGATGAATGAATGAATTAATTGGACTTGTTCATTTAATTGTATTATTAAAGATTCAGTCGGTAGTCCCTCATAGAGGGCACATATGTGGACAATACGTAGAAATACTCTGCCTACTCTACTACGCCTGTTGGGGCGAGAGGAGCCAAAAAGCTGTAAAGTATCTACAGTGGGCTAACCTCTGTTTGGAGACAGCCTTCCCTGATCAGAACTTCTAAGTTTCAGGGAATTTCTGCATAGATCCTCAGTACTCGGCAATTGGGACCTGGGGTTGGTGGTGCTGGTTCACTACCTGAGTTTTGAAGGGGATGGTGGGAAACATGGGCAAATATCAGGCCTGGGCTTAAGAATAACATGAGTGTCACCAGGCCTGAACTGTAAGCAGGTCTCGTCTGCAGTGAGTGCCTGAAGATCCCCCACTCTCTAATCAAGGCTAACACGTTGCTTAGTTGACAGAACTTAAGCTCTACTGTATCGAGCAGCTCCAATGTATGACGTCTACGCCTTCTCAGGACAATACAAAGGACGGCCTAGTGGGCCTAACCCTTCTGGCCTCTGAGGAATCTGAGCGTTAACTCGTGTCATCTCAGTGTGTTGCCAACAACTGGAAGTGACAGGCAGAATCGCGGCGAAGGAGGCATGGAGGGTGGATGGAGACAGTCCAACACTCCTGGAGGAAGGTTAACACGAGTTCAACAGCTGCTCTACACACCTGGCAGTCCTGGGGGAATATCGGCATGGAGGAACCAGATGTTTTTCCCAGATGGAGATGGAGGTTGCAACGGTGTATCACTTTCACCTTCAGTTGGCCTAGCAGAATACTTGCGACGGAACATGGAACTTGAGCCAAGCTGCAGTGCTCTCATGTGCGGAATAACTGCTACTGCGGAACACAAATGCCTGGAAGCCTCTGGAGTTTTTCAGAGGGACCACCAATTTCTGCAGACTCGGCATGCTACCTTCAGCAGGCTCAGGGAAAATGTTTTAATGATATTCGGGTCAAGGTCGGTTGGGTTGCTTGAAATAAAGATACCAATTAAATCTTTGTAATTTATATAGTACTAGACACAATTTTCTATGAAATACGTAGTCCTGCACTTTATTAAATGTTTCAAATAAAACATTGATGAGCGGTTTGTTCAGGAAAGAGTTCAATCAGCTGGTTGTGTACAAAATTTTCGAGTGGCAGGTTGAAAAAGTTTGTTGAAAAACTCGGTCGGGTTGGGGTCGTTTATACATTGTCCCGCCGCATATCACTGGTCGGTACCGACCTAAGTCAGGTGACCAACTGATGGGAAACCTTAGTTCAACAATCTCTCTTCTTCATCCATTAAACTGGCTTCTCATCTCCTCATATAGAAACCATCATCGAGTAACTCGCTATAACACACACACACCCACCCACCTACCTCTTCTGGCAATGACTTTACCATTGTTTCACCCTAATACCACCTTTGCTCTTCAGCGGTAGATCTGGGTCCTGGTAGGGAAGCTGAGCCTTGACCATCTTTATTTTGTGTGTGAGTTTTACTACAACTCTCTTTTAATAAACTTACCATGAACTTTAATACGCCTCCTCGTTCCTTCGTCACCTAGTTTGTGACACCAACATTCAGAAGTTCTACAACATTAAGAACATTCTAATTAATTTGCTGTTCAGTTGATCAGCAGCGAGGACTTCTATTGTGAACTACCTAAGGTAGACTTTGCCTTTATACAAATTGCATATAGTCTCTTCCCCTACTGTAAGTTGCTTTGGATAAAAGGTAAACGCACAAGTTATATGCTGGAAAAAAAATGCCCACCAAACACAATGTTCCACAACAAGAGATTAGCATGTTATGACTGTAGTAATTGCTTAGATTGGCATAAACATTGAGCTACATTACACATGCATTTAAATATTCTATTACATTTTGTAAAAGTTAACAGATCACAAAGTAAAATTAGCAATATGAGAAACAAATTTTGGCAGGTTATTGTTCTTTGGCTTGGGTTTAGTGATTGTTGACTCTAAAAGGATTTTTCCTGCTATAACAGGAATAGTACATTATTCCACAGGTCACTGGCAGAATTAAATGCAAGCCACTTCCCTTGGGACAAGGAAAGATGTTGACAAGAGAGTTTGGAGTGATTGTGAGAGCTACTGGGAGTACCATTCTGATAAATCTCTTGTCTGAGACATCACAAGAACAATTTAATGTACAAATTCAATTATTCATGAGTGATGTCACTTTACCAAGTTACAAGCTTCGGTCAACTTTTCTTTTAATCTATCCTTAAGCAAACATGAAGTGAAATACGGCAAAACAAATTGTGCATTATTGTTTGGAGACTCATTAAATGCTAATGAGCTTGACATAAATAACTATCCTAGATGTTACTCAATGAGCAATGCTAATATTTTAAATTGTAGGCTTTACATTTTAATAAATATTTAGTTGTCCATGTGAAAATCTAAGCACATAAACCAAATCAAACACATTTACTCACCATTGAGTAAACCCAACTCAAGAACCCATCTTTAAACCAGGCATCTATTTAAGCCTCTGCTGGTTTTTGTTCGTGCACTGAGACAGAAGACTTTTAAAAAAATAAACAGAGTGGTTAACAGTAGGTTTGGAATAAATTTTTTTTACTAAGATAATGGAAATGAATAGAATAAAGTAGTTACATGACTTTACGCCATTCCACTCATTGCTTCTTCTTGCTCTCACTGTACTTGTCCTTATAACTTCACCTTCTCGGTACAAATTCCATGTTACAACAGCCATTGACTTAACAAGTAAATCACTCGCTAACCAATCAAATTACAGACTAAGTCTGAACACTGTACTATACATAGAATTTTTAAAAGATGTACATTTAATATTAACTTGTCAGAGGCTTTAATATTAACTCTAATATTAACTTGTTAAATGCCCATCATTGGTTTTTGTCAGAAACAAGGATTGGTTGAGGCATGTATTGTACCGTAACTCATTGTGCTACCTGGGCAGAGCAACGAGGGTTAAAGGGCCAGTTTTTGAGACCTATTTTAAGTGGAGTCTTCTTTCAAAATTGTGGAAACTGTTCAAAAATGAACATATAATATTCACATTGAAATCAACTAGCCACAGTCTGCCCTCAGGTACGTTTGCTATTTTTTGTCCAACTTGTGGCTCATAATAATAACATGATTAATCAATAAGCACTGGCCATCATAATCCGCAATCCGCAGCCATGAAATCTTTAACACAACCCTGGAAAGAGTTTCCATTTCTTCCCAGTCCCTGTGTGTTTGCCAACACTGCTAACCACATGTAACTGTAGTAGAGCTATAATTCTCCAGTTTACCAACTTGTCAGAGCTAATTCTCTTCAGCTTTTACCTAGCCACTTGAATTCTCTGAGGCTTGTTTTGTTTGTTCAACATTCTCTGAGGCTTCACACTTGTTTCCATTAATAATTAATGTGGTGGAACCTGCAATATTCATAACTCTCAGCGCTCTGGGCACCTGAGAGTTATTTTAGGATCCGTCTGTGCAAGATGGAGGTGGTGAGGTTAACTAGTGATTGTGTGAATGTAAGATAGGTGATGGACATATCCCATCATTATGATGCTATACAGATCTACCGTCACTCAGAACTGACATTGTCTAGGAGAATCATGAATGATGTATTGGATGTGGGTAAGTTACTGTTGGGCTAATTCAGTGTAGTGCTGTACATAAAATACCATAATGAAGGATTAACGCTTGCTCTTTATGGTTTTCTTGAGAAATTCAACATTTTAGATAGAAAATGAATGTTGCGTTATTATTTTTTGTTGTAAATATGCCTTTAACTTCCAAACTTAATGTGTGCTTGTTTATCTTTGTTTATGGGATGCAGACAGAAGCTTGCGTCATCTTTTTGTTGAGATTTTTTCACTCAAACTTTGGTTTCCAAAAAACTTATATCTACCATAAGTATTTTTAAAAAATCTTATCTTTTAGATCAGCTAATGACTATGGGAAGCTCCACTAGGGCTCTACTCTCTCAATACTGTTTTCAAAATGCCAAACAGCGAACGCGCTGATGGTCACGCAATCATGCTGTCCCGCCTAAACCGGTTGAAAGCATGACACTCTTCCTATTTTTCCACTGGAGCCTACTCTTGACACCACAAAAAAAAACAGTTGGCTTACCATGTGTGGATTATTGGAGATCTGGTGAGTCGACGGCAACCAGCAAGGTTTTTCGGCCGGATACATAAGGCTGAAAGACTGAAGGCCCCAGACTTCAGTTCCTTCACTGCCTTCCATCAAGTAGTAAGGCTCCTTTTTTCCTGGTAGAGCACTTGTTTTGCCGGTCGACTGTTTGTAGCATGTTCCAAACATGTTGTGACCGTGCAATTCTGTTGGATGCCATTGACGGATAGCTACTATCATTGCCTCGGTTGTCTTGAGCGTAGAAAAGCTAAGGCAGTGGTTGAGGGATCAGACTGTGTGGAGTGCACAGTTCTGTCCGTCAGCACACTTAAGGAGAGGTCGGAGTACTTTCAGTCCACCACCGGAGGCTTTGTAGCTCTGGCCCGTCGACAAGCACATGAGCGCCGGCCGCGCGCGCTTCCCGCTCCCCCGGTACAACCGCCACCCGCCACATTGAATTATCGGATGATACACTGCTTGCATCTTCTGAGGATGCGTGATGATTCAATCTCCACTGCTGCATCGGAGAGAGATGCTGCATGTCCCGAAGGAAACGGTACATCGCTCTCCCCCTCTGGGGTGATGGCAGATTGTGGTGTGGAAAAGATGACCGAGTTGCTTATCTGGGCTGCCAGACAAACTGGGTTGCAGGTGGCTTCGCCCCTGGCACCCGAGATATCCAGGCTGGAACCGTGGTTTGTGGGGTTGCTCTGGGATGATTCCCTGCAGCCCCCTCCTATCCCGTTCTTCCCGGAAGTGCATCGGGAACTGACCCAAACTTAGAAGGCACCTCTTAAAGCGAAGTTTGTCAATCTCTTCTCTCTCGCTCCCCTTGACGGCACGGTATCTAGGGGGTACAAAGCTAATCTCCAGGTAGAGCAGGCGCTGGCGGTGCACTTATGCCGAGGTAACCCTGCCGCCTGGCGTGAACAACCGAGGCTTCCATTCCGCCAGCTAAGCCTGTCATTGGACCTGAATTCGAGAGCTTACGCTGCTGCGGGTCAAGCTGCCGCTGCCCTGCATGCCATGGCAGCCTTTCAGGTGTTCCAAGCCAAGGCCCTGCAAGATATGCGGGAGGGGAGTTATGGTCCAGGTCTTACAGAGGATCTGAGGTTGGCTACCGACTTCGCGCTCAAGGCGACAAAAGTTGCAGCTAGCTCCCTTGGCCACACGATGTCTACATTAATAGTCCACAGTCGCCATTTTTGGTTGATCTAGGCTGACATGCTCCCTCAAGATCGGAGGCATTTTTAGATCCCCTTTTAAGTCAGCACCCCCACCGCCTGCTTGACGCCGGAGAAAACCTCCTCAATCCTCCCCTGATCATCAGCCCCATGTCGAAGACACCAACCAAAAGCAGCTACAAGGAGGAACAGTTCTGTCCAGGGCCCCCCCCCAAAATCATCAGGATCAGAGGGTCCATTGTAAGCGGACCTAGGACAGGGCGCCCAGGAAGTCCAGCTGCTGCGCAAGCCTCGCCACTAGCCTGCCCCCCCTTGGAGGAAGGGGGTGCCACCACCATCAGTCAGCTGACTCACAGTTCAGATCTCAGTTTTTCATTAAATATGCAAAACTTGAACTCCCTGGGTTCATTGCGCAGCCAGGAGGCTTGCACTGCAGATCCGAATGCAGTTCTCATCTCAGAGGCACATTCAAGGGCGTGGCGTCGGATGCAGCGCAGTCCGGATGGCTCTCAGCTTCCGTGTTGGAGTCAGTTTTGAGTGGGACCTCCTCAGCTGGAACCGGATGCTGCTCCGAGGTTGAGCCTGAACTCCCAGGTAGGTCTTCAACTAAGCTCCCTTCGTACCCCACCTCTAAGTCAGCTAGTTCGCAGCCCTGCTATGTAAACTCTCTGCGAAGTGCGTATGATCCCATTAGTGGAGTTTCAGGAAGCCTGGTGAGAGCTTCCCAATATTTCCCCTTGGCTCGTACACAGTTTGCTGCTAAGCCGCCCAGGTTCAACAGGTTCAACCTCTGTCTCAGCCACAGAGGCCCCAGTCCTGCATGGGGAGATCGATTTTCTTCTACGCAAAGGTTCAATCAAGTCAGTCCCTCCTGCCGATAGGGAAAGAGGATTGTACATCCCATTCTTTCTAGTTTCCAAACACACAGGCGGGTTGCATCCAATCCTCGACCTGCATCGTCTGAACGCTCATCTTCTGATACTGGCGTTCAGGATGATTTCCCTCAGACGCACGGTGCACTCAGTCCGTCCAGGGGATTGGTTCGCCACAATAGATCTGAAGAATGCGTAATTTCACATGAGTATACTCCCTCAGCACTGGCCGCTTCTTCGGTCTGGCCTCGAAGGTTGAGTGTATCAGTACTGCATCCTCCCCTTTGGGTTGTCTCTGTTCTCTCGCACCTTCACAAAGGTGATCGAGGTTGCTTTAGTACCGTTATTATGGGAAGGGGTTCGAATCCTGGCTTATTTGAACAATTGGCTGATACTGGCCCAAACACTGTCCCAGTTGATTCGCCACAGAGACAGGGTCTTATGTCACCTCACATGCTGAAGGCAACATGTTGGGATGACACGAGTTAACATCAGATTCCTCAGAAGGGCCAGAAAGGTTAGAACCTCTAGGCTGTCCTTAGTTCTCTCCTGGGACCCATTGTCCCTAGATGACTTCAAGGTCCTCCATTCGAGCCACTTGAATCAGTAGAGTTTAAATTTCTGTCAATTAAGACAGCGCTCCTGGTCGCGTTAACCTCGGTTAAAGGGTGGGGGAACTGCAGTCACTCTCTGTCGATGAGACTTCCTTAAAGTTCAGACCTGGTGATTCTCATGTTATCCTTAAGCCCAGGCCTGGATATGTGCTTAAGGTTCCTACCATCCCCTTCAAAACTCAGGTAGTAAACCTCCAAACTCTGCCGGGAGAGGAGAGGAGGCAACACCAGCCCCTAGTCCCAATTGCCCAGTTCGAGCACTGATGATCTATGTAGAAAGGACCTGGAACCTTCGAAATTATGATCAGCTCTTTGTATGCTTTGGAGGACATCAGACGAAAGGGAAAGCTGTCTCCAAACAGAGGTTGGCCCACTGGCTAGTGGAGGCCAGCTCTACCACATCCATAGCGTCTGAAGTCCCTTGACCCCTGCAGGGGAGAATCCACTCTATCAGGGGTGTCGCAGCCTCCTGGGCGTCGACAAGAGGTACTGTGCTGGCAGAGATCTTCAAGACTGCGGGTTGGTCAACACCCAACACCTTCGCCAGGTACTATAACCTGAGCGTTGAATCTGTCTCTTCAGCCTTGCTAAGTAGCATTGTCTGAGATGTACGAAGGGGTGTCCAGCTTGGTTTGTACCATTCTTAGTGATACGTGTGCAGTTATTTGTCCAGTTTTTTGGCTCCTCTCACTCCAACATGCGTAGTAGAGTAAGCACAGTATTCCTACGTTCTATCCACTTGTGTCCCCTTGATGAGGGACTACTGGCTGAATCTTTTATGACTGGGAGGGCCGAGCAGTTCCCCGAAAGGCTAACTCTTGAAAACTATTGCTCGAGCTAGTTCCATCTATGCCATCTTCCCTCTGACAGATCTTTCCCCAGTGGTTCAAGGCGCATTCCGTAGGTCCCTCAATGGAAGTTAAACTGCCGGAAGTTCTAAGTCCAGCCTTCGAGGTGGCGAGTACGGCTTCGCGCGCCTTCCTTTCTGCTCTGGGATTGATGCTCCCTCCTCCGGTATGAGTGGGTATGAGAGAGAATTGCCCATTAAAAATTAAGTCTTTACTTAAGGCAAGGGTGGAAGAGGCCCCGCTCGGTACCGGTCTACTGATGTGCTTGGCTTGCCTGGCCGTCGGCCAATGCGGCAGGACCTAGGTTTTTTGGAGGGTGTTCCCATAGTCATCACCAACATAAGTCGTAGTGACCGACTGAAGGGGAATGTAATGATTACTTTCGTAACCCCCGTTCCCCGAATGGGATATGGAATATATCCACCAGCCACAACCGTAAGGTCGTGAGTAAGTCTGGTTGCTTAGGGGGTAAGTACGGCTCCAGCTTCACAACAGGAAGAGTGTCACGCTTGCGTCCGGTTTATGAGGGAAGGCGTGATCACATGACCATCAGCGCAATCGCTGATTGGCATTTTGAAAACAGTTTGGAGAGAGTAGAACGCTCCTAGCGGAGCTTCCCATAGTCGTCACCTACTTAAGTCTTAGTTTTTTTTTCGGGGAACGGGGGTTACGAAAGTAACCATTACGTTCTTCTAAACTATTTGCTGTTAAAAAAATTCTTTGTTGTTTTTGCATATGTATGCAGCTCTAAATGGTTTAGTTGTTGCTTTTTCATGAACTCCCATTTGGCCATTAGTGAAGGTTTTTCCAATGCCTTCAATATGATTATTTTCCAACTACTTATTATTATTTTCTCACTACTGAATTTAACTACTTTCCCTCAAATTTCTTCAACTAGAGGGTTTATAAGGGCCATGAACTTACAAGCCAAAAATCAAACAAATGTATGATATTTTGATATTGAAGGCCTGATGCAACAATGAAGCAATAGTAAAAGTTTTTTGTTTACTTAAAATTCTATTAATAAGATGACTTAAAGGGCGTCATGGTGACGCAGTGAGTAACACGTCATCTCACAGCAAGAGGGTCGCTGGTCCGAGCCTCGGCTGGGTCAGTTGGCATTTCTGTGTAAAGTTTGCATGTTCACTCTGTGATCTGGGTGCTCCGGTTTCCCCCACAAGTACAAAGACATGCAGTATAAGTCAATTGGGTAAAAACAATTATCCATAGTGTGAATGTGTTAGTGTGTGTGGATGTTTCCCAGCAATGGGTTGTGGCTGGAAGGGCATTCACCGCATAAAACATATGCCAGAAGAGTTAGTGGTTCATTCTGCAATGGCGACCCCGAAAGGGAAGAAAGCCGACAAGATGATGGATGGATGGAAGATGACTTACAAGTTAAGAGTGTGTCACAATATGCATTTTCTCTGTGCTGGTTGTGATACAATGCCCTCACAGCTCAACCTTCAACCTTCTTACGCCGCTCAGAAGAGAACCACAAAAATTTAATTTGAGTTTAATTATGAAGGTAAGTTAATCTAAGATGCAGCGTCATGGTGGCGCAGTGGGTAGCACAGTCGTCTAACAGCAAGAAGGTCGCTGGTTTGAGTCTCGGCTGGGACGGTTGGCATTTCTGTGTGAAGTTGTTCTCCCCGTGATCTCCCCGGAGAAACCGGGTTTTCTCCGGGTGCTCCGGTTTCCCCACAAGTCCAAAGACATGCAGTGTAAGTGAATTGAGTAAGAACAATTGTCCATAGTGTTAAAGTGTTTCCCAGCAATGGGTTGCGGCTGGAAGGGCATCCGAGGTAATTACTATGATTCTGGAAAAGTCACTGTGAAAAAGAAATTATAAATATCTGGCCAAAAAATTTATAATTTTTAATGGAAAAAAATAATTCTAATTCCCTTAGAATTTAAGATTAAAATGAATATTTCCTGGTAAAGGAATCCAGTACCTTTAATGTAATCGCAATGGTGCCTATACTAACTGTAAGTTATTTTTCTTAAAAGCCGTGATGTGGCGATCCTAACAATCACAGTCAATTCCATCTTAAATCTGAAGATGCCAGCATTCATGAGCATAAAACAAACTGTATGTTTTAGGGTTTCTTCCTGTGCTCATAAGCTGTTCAAATCAAGTGGAACAACTTGGTGGCAATTGTCATCGTGCTCAATGCTCAATACGTGAGACTTGAAAAACCCTTTTCTGAACGTCTTCTCTCTAATTTCCTGTGATAGTGATTGAAATGTAGTGAATTGTGTTAAAACTGGAGCTTTTAAAAAAAAATCAGGAAACAAATGATTATACAAACCCTGTGATTTTGGTTCATGTGGGGTTAGTTGTGATGAGATTGAAATAAGTGCTTCATCTGCTGCTCCGCAATTCGTGTCAAAATACAGTCAATGTATACAATATGTTATATACAGTAAATGGTATATTACAGTTGAACATAGCCTCAATCAGGGTGGAGAATGCGCCAAAGTCACTTTTAAATCACCATCAATTGTGCATTCACGAAGTTACCAGACAGTAAAAAACTATACATTCAACCATTTATGACTCTAAGAACAGGTTCAATACAAATAACTGCCCTTTTTCAACAACAAAAGCCCTGGTGACTGTGCTCTTAAGGAATACCCATCAATGCAAACCAAATGGCAGTTTGGATTAGTTTGTTGTCTTTCTATCTTCTCAGGGTCTTAAGCTCGAGTCATCCCCACAGATCAATGGAGGTTGAGGAGTTCATTATCTCAGATAAATCCATCGCAGTCTCCGACAGCAGCTCCCTCTCGTCTTTTAATTGCTCCTCAGTCATCAGTCACTCCAGACAGGCCTGGTTCCTCTAGCCTTCTTCTCATCCAGCTCCAACGACACCAAGGCTAATTTTACACCCGGCAATGGTTCCATTTAATTACTTACTGTCTTTCTGCTTCAACCTCGATCAATAATGCCCTTGTAGAAAATGAACATGTTTCTTCAAGTCTTTTATCTGCTGTAATGTTTCCCAATGACTGATGTTTGCAGTGAACCAATGACAAGGAGCAGAGCCGGCACAAGGTTTTAGGGGTCTCTAAGCAGAATCTTATTTAAGGGTCCTCGGAGGAGCAAAAGATAATACACATTGTCAATTCATTTTTGAAACATTAAAACATTCATTCATTCATCTTCATGTCGGCTTTCTTCCCTTTCGGGGTCACCACAGCGGAATGAACCACCAACTCTCTGGCATATGTTTTATGCGGCGGATGCCCTTCCAGCCGCAACCCATCGCTGGGAAACATTCACACACACACATTCATTCACACTATGGACAATCTTCTTCCTCAATCGTTCTTACTCAATTCACTTATACTGCATGTCTTTGGACTTGTGGGGAAACCGGAGCACCTGGAGAACATGCAAACTCCACACAGAAATGCCAACCGACCCAGCCGAGGCTTGAACCAGCGACCTTCTTGCTGTGAGATGACCGTGCTACCCACTGCGCCATCTTTAGGCACATTAAAACATATAAAGTACATACATGGTTAGAAGTTGCCAGAGAAGATGTGGTCAGAGAAGAGACCAGGGGCCTGTATCATGAACGTGGCGAAACAAACTCAGTATTACTGGATAGGTTTTGACTTGACTTTTGACTTTTCTTTTCGAGTCAGGCTTTGATCCTGAAGCTAAGATTTGTTCACATGCACGTAAAAGACTGACGTTAGCACTGAATAACCAATCACGATGAACATGATAGAGCCAAATCGTTTTTTTCACTGTGGAGGAGGAGCAAGAGATTAAAGTTAGAAAATACGATGCATATATTATATTTTACATATATTTTTGTATCAAAAGTATATATGCCCAAAATCCAGGATTGGTGCAATCTAATCCTAAACTTAGCTGGTTAACCAGTTAATCCGGCTTCATGGTAAAGGCCCCAGGGGTAGGTGTAAGATTTATTTGTTTACATTGTTGACTTTTCATTTCTCCACTACAGTTAAAAATCTTGGGGTTATTATAGACAAAGAACTGTCGTTTAAGAACCATATCTCCTATGTTACTAAGACCGCCTTCTTTCACCTCAGAAACATTGGTAAAGTAGGGAACATGCTTTCTATTGTAACCTGTAAAAACAGTCTTGTTCAATGTGCCTATCTAACCTATACCCGTCATTTTCACTAATCCTGCAGCTGATGCTGATCACCTGTTAGTTTTTTTGTTACATTTTTCTAACAATTTTTTTTCATTGGTTAGCTTCTGTTTTGTCTTTGATTGTTTTGTTTTTTTCAGGTGCTGTCCAGCAAACTTTTCATTGATGGATCTTAAGTTTGTATATTCTTTATGCTAGGGAGGTGACTAGCACCTGCCTCAGTCAGCAAGGCTCCCAGGGACCTCACAGAGGGAATTCTTATTTACCCTACCTGATCCACACTTGGACTTTGTGAAGCTGCTTTGAAACCAACTGCTAAAAAAGCACTATATAAAAACTTTATTTAATTCTGCACATTTGAATTGCAAATAGAACAAAATACAACAGAGATCAGAGTTGTCTTTAATTTAACATTTTAGTCTTGCTATACTCCATATCATACTCATTGGGGAAGTTTTGAAATGTAGTTGTAGTATTCATAGAGCAGGTTTTAAACTAAGATGTACAGGGCTACAGTTCTGCTGTATTTAGAATTTCCGATTCTATGCTTGTATTTGAAGTGTAGGTGGAAATCGACAAAAGCATTTGGATAACCAAAGTATAGCTTTAACAGGCTTTAACTTCACTCAAATAACCACCCTGACTGGATCTCAATCTAAATTTAAAAGGCATCAGCAACATTTTCTTATAGAAACTTGTGTCGTTATAATTTTTTTTGTCTCGTTTGGTTACTGTATCCAATCAAGCTGTGTTACATATTTAATTTTACTCAATAAAGTTAAAACAAGTGTCAAATCATTTTGGAATTTCCTGTGGACGCTTCCCTTTCACACTTGAATCTGAAGGTGACTGTAGAGCCGTGCAGATGGAGTGTAAAAATGGAGAATGATGGCACTATGTGACATTGCTAGTGCTAATTAAAATGAAATGACTTTACCGTAGCTTGCATTCCCCATGCATTTCAACCCAACAACTCATTTATCTTCATCTGGCTACTGCCGCATGCAGCCAGGACAAACACTTCTGATCTTTCCTATATCCATTCATCAGTCTTTCATCTTCAGCTCTGTCTCTCTGTCATTGTGCTATTTACCGTTTTATTGATGCCCCTTTTCTCTCTCCCATCAATGGCTTCCTGTTTCTGCTCAGTCATTTCCTGGCTGTCTCAATGTTTGTGGTGCTTTTCATTTCTTTGCTCATCGGCAGCACCTCAACAACTTTCTTTTTCATTTCTCGCCCCTCAGAGGCCAGCAGAAGAAAAACCAGGGACGTGAACTGGAAAAAATATAGCTAGAATTTGATAAAACAAAGGTCCATAACCATGTTTATTATAACAAGCACTTCAACTGTCTAGAAAAGCATTGCATACATGTTTTTAATAACAACAACAATCAACCAACCATTTAAGTTACAATGTGTACTTTTCAATTTAGTGATTTGCATGATGTAATAGAGTGCTACCAATAATTTTTTTCAGTTTTGAAAAAGCTTTTAGCATTCTACCATAACTCACTGAGCATTAGACTTTCTAAGTTTGTACTGCATACCAGAAAGAATAGATTCTGCTAAAACACAGCAAAGCCCAACTTACCAAATGATCCTCCATTGCAAAGTTTTGATGGGTAAAGCATTAGGTAACAAAGTTCCCCTAAAATGATTTGTGCTTCCAGTGCAAACTCTTTTTTTTTCCAGTGCTCTATTTGTTAAAAAATGCCTAAAATGGTTAATAACGGATGGAGATAAAACAGCCTTCCACTTCAATGCCAATAAAAGACAGCATTCCTCTGCTTTAAACCCAAGCATGTCTCTGGCCAGAAAACCTTCAGATAAGATGTTAAGAGTTTCAGTTTAAGTAAAATCAGATGACCGTTCTCTGTTTGCATGACCACTCTTTCAACTGCGGATATAAGTAACAGTGAAGCAAGCACCAACAATAAATGCTACAAGAATAAAGCGTTTCAATAACATCTTGGAGCTAAACTTCAAATAGTGTATCTTCATGAACTCAACTCAACATTCACATAACCAGATGTTTTAAGGCTTTTAACAAGAGCTTATTAAAGATAATATAACGTCTGAAATAACCTTGAGTTTTCCTAGTTTTAATAGTTTAAACCACATGTTTTTTATTTAAAATGTAAATAAAGTATAGCAACTTGATTTTCCATCGTGATTTATGTTGTATCACTGATCACAAGCTTCCTGACAGATGACAACAACTGGTGAAATGGGGTAATTCACATCAGACACTAGCACTGTTGCCCCCCACGGTTGTGTTCTCTCTCCACTTCTCTTATACTCAACGGCCAACCTCTTGCTCTCCTTGCCTGTGAGCAATAGAAAGTGACTGACCTATAGAACCTTGACCGAACATAAGGATGGTGTTCAGAGGTGAGCAGGTTCTCATTCAGTTCAATGTTAAAACTCCCCCCATTTGGAGCTGAAAAAAAAACATGTTTACACCAATGATGCTGCAATGTTTATTGATTCAGATCACTAGGTTTGATCTTCATGAACATTCATGAAGGTGATTTATTTTAAAATTAGTTTGTTTAAGATATATTTCATTTAAACCTCCAGCTAATCAGATGTCACGCCTCTCTAGACCCATTTTTGATTATCAAAAAATGTTTCTCTTCCATGTTGATGATGACTGGCTATACAATCTGGAGATCAACACATTCAAGACAGTGAAGATGATAATTGATAGTTATTCAGTATAGTCATTCAGGTTCCTGGCCCAGAAGTGGAACATGAATATCAATTTCATCCTTAAAAAAACAGCACTGACCGTACTTCCTGTGGTAGCTGAATAGTTCAACTTCCCATAGACACATTTATACTCAGAGATCGTTGAGTCTGTTTTTTGCTCCTCCATCACTGTCTGGTTTAGCTACACCTACTAAATCAGACATTCAGAGACTTAAGAGGATAGTCCGGACTGCTGAGAAGATCACCAGTGCACCCATAGCCTCCCTCCGGGGCATGTTTTCCAGAGAAGAAGAGCCAACAAAATCACTCTGAATCCAGCTCGGCTTTGAAAGCTCTTGTCTAAACAACAGGACATTGTCGAAGTAAAGCTTCTTCCCCCAAACCATTCAACTGCTGAACTCTTCTCCATCCTATTCAACTGCCTACTCCCCACCATCCTACTCTACTACCTGGACTATAGCACTCATATCCTTTACATTGCACTCTTTATTTCAGACTCCAATTCCACATTCATTCATTCATTCATTCATCTTCATGTCAGCTTTATTCCCTTTCGGGGTCGCCACAGCGGAATGAACCGCCAACTCTCTGGCATATGTTTTACGCAGCGGATGCCCTTCCCTGCCGCAACCCATCACTGGGAAACATTCACACACTCATTCACACTTTAACACTATGGGCAATCGTTCTTATTCAATTCACTTATACCGCATGTCTTTGGACTTGTGGGGAAACCGGAGCACCCGGAGAAAACCCACGCGATCACGGGGAGAACATGCAAACTCCACACAGAAATGCCACCTGCCCCAGCCGAGCCTAGAACCAGCGACCTTCTTGCTGTGAGACGACCGTGCTACCCACTGCGCCACCGTGACGCCCCCAATTCCACATTTCTGAAAAAAAAAAATATATATTTTTTTGGGAAAGCTACAGTGTTTTTGGATGTAATAATTGCATTATAAATTTAATTGGCCTTTACTTCATGGCCCCTTCACGGTCGTCTCACAGCAAGAAGGTCGCTGGTTCTAGGCTCGGCTGGGGCAGGCAGCATTTCTGTGTGGAGTTTGCATGTTCTCCCCGTGATCGCGAGGGTTTTCTCCAGGTGCTCCGGTTTCCCCACAAGTCCAAAGACATGCGGTATAAGTAAATTGAGTAAAAACGATTGCCCTTAGTGTTAAAGTGTGAATGTCTCCCAGCGATGGGTTGCGGCTGGAAGGGCATCCGCTGCGTAAAACATATGCCAAAGAGTTGGCGGTTCATTCCGCTGTGGTCACCCCGAAAGGGAAGAAAGCCGACATGAAGATGAATGATTGAATGAATGACCCCTTCATGAATACACATTACTTTTGAGTCAAATTCATTAACAGCTCCAAAATTGTAAGAGTTTTGTGTGGCAAACTGTGTTTAGAGTGGAGAACTAAGCATATTAAAACAGCCAACATGATTGCTGCAGGAAGCTTGGTGCTTGAAGAATAATTCTTTAAAAAAACAGATTTAAGAGTTCTTGGTTAAGTCGCAGAGTTGGTAATTGAATTAGCAGAAACTCTAAATAAATAAGCAGCTGTATAATAAATAATGGATTTGGGTTCGTAAAGCTGTACTCAGCAGCAGTAAAACACAGGTGTTAATTTATGCCCTAGCCCAAGTGAGTTCTTGTGCGGTATGGTTCTTGCTTCGGTGATTGATCAGAGTCCTGTTGAGGTATTACTCAGAGAGAAATTTTCTCCAGTTGATCACAAAGACATAAAACATGCACACATGTTTTATGTCTTTATAATAATGGCCTAATCAAACACAAGGCTCTATTTTAATAAGAAAGTTTAATTCTTGAGAACCTTAAAATAAAACAACATGACATCATTAAAAACCTTCTTCATTTGAAATGTGAGCCTAGAATTTGTAGATTAAGCAAGAATGTGCTCTATCTCCTTTTATATTTTTCCTGGTACTATATTTTTTATGAGATTTCAAAGAATGACATAATTTTTTTTTAATATTAGTTTAGTTATATTAGATTAGTTATTAAAGATAGAAGCGGTGTCTGAAATGTTTTTGCTGTACAATCTAGATTAAAAGGATAAAAAAGCATGTCCGCTCTGTTCTTTTTTACTTTTTGACCATATACAGACAGTTCATATCCAACTTTGTAGGGATGATCCATGTTTTGTTATTATCTTAAAGAGAGTTTTACAGCAACAAAATTTGTAGATATTGCAAGAATTGACCACAGAAATGAAAAGGAATACTGTTACAGACCCAAATTCCCAGGAAAAACAGGTGTATTTTCGTTCTACCCGGAAAGCTAAATGCAGTTGAGAAAAAACATTTTATTTGCCACATGCCTCCTCGTATCGATTTATTGAACATTATTTTTGCTTGTTATTTTGCTTTATCGCTCATCTTCTCTGACTTTAAGTCAGTTGTTTGTGATGACATTTCCACACCCCACAACATGATGGTATGCTAAACAACATGGGTTTGGTTGTAGATATATGGGCCAAATGGCTTCCTGTGAGAGTCTTGGCCAAAGAAAGCTGACAATAACACCAGACCTCCCTGTATGTCTGACCACACGAGAATACAGGGTTGTGAGTAAAAAAAAGAAGCATTGTTTTCCCATGTATCTATCTGCTAATGAATTGAACTATAATTAAGCCCTGCCCCATTAACTACTTTTTGCTCAAGTGGTTACTGCTTGTGAAGGCAGAAGATGAGAAACATAGGACTTATTGATTAATGTCAACTTTGTCTGGGACTTGTGGAGGTAGTTTCTTTCCATGATGTAAATGTCAAATGAAGACAGTAGCAATGCAACTGATTGTAAATGCCATACCAACAACAAGGTAAATGGAACATGCAAATTCTGTTACCCTGCATTAATACCAAATTACAATTTAACTGATTATATTTGAAGTCAGATGCAAATATAACACCAACCCAAACAGGACATGGTTTTGAACATGTGACAATGTACATTGTACATTTAATTTTATAAAATGTACTCAGGAATTTGACTTTGAGAGATTTATCCCTTAAATTTGTTTTACTCGAAGCATTATGCCTCTCGCTCTGCATTCCCTGTTTGTGTACATCAACATTAAAGTGCATGCGACATATGTGTAAATGTATTTAGGCAGTCTCTCTGCAGCTTCAAATCATCTATGTGAGCACACAGTATGTTTGCTGCTTAGATGCAACTTCTGTGGGGAGTAAAATCTCTGTAGGCCAATTTAAGTATAATTTAATTGGCTCACAGTGCAGCTGTGAGGTGAAAGGTCAGACTCCCACTCGCCCACAGAAGATTTCAACCAAGATTTCTATCCAATATTTCAGTCGCAGCAACATAAGGTCATTTTATGAGCTGGACTCTGAGACATATAGACAAGCACGTATTTCAAAACATTTCTAAGAGGCGTTCTGAGCATAGATTGTTGTGCTGCAACGTCTTTGCAGCATGGTGTATTTTTTAGTTTCGTAATACTGATAAATATGTTTACCAGAATTAAGCATAATGCTTGCACGTTCCAATTTGTTTCTTCCAAATGTTAACATTTTCCATGTGTGCCCACAATAACTGAAAAAAGTTATTACCTTATTAACATGTGCATAAGGGGTGTTAGAAATGGCTAACAGAATGAGTTTTATGTACGTCTCACTGAAAAATACATTTAGCAATGTACTAATGTTACTACTAATCTAAAGTAGTATTATTAATACCAGGTATGGGCAATCAATTTGTTTCTCTAAGGAGCTGTGATTTGAAAAGTAAAAATGTTTTTAAACAAAGTTACAGTGTTCCAGGTTGCCTCTTTCTAACAAAGTTATCTCTACTGGACTTAGCAAAGAGTAATTGAATATTTTATTTATTTGTCAAAGAATCCTTTTTAAACACCTTTTCCCACAAGGTAATTCTCAAAATATTTTTTTACAATTGAGAAGAACTCAATAATTATTTTTCTAAAATCATTGATAAACGGTAAAATACTGTGCCATCATTTGGAGATCAGCAACAAAGACATCATCAAAATAAAAAATGCTCAGTTTTCTCTTCTGTGAGTTATTGTTTATAAATGTGTTACTTGGTTTGTATTAATGTAGTAAATGTGTTATATGTGTTAGTACACACCATAATTGTAAAGGGTGTTGTTTCTATTTAAGTGAGATCACCTGCCATTCTGTGTTCTCATGCGAGCTTCTGATTCAATTTACGTAACAGAACAAGGCTGTTCATTATTAATACAAATATTTGTTGTTCCAAAGTAATATTGATTACAATTTCATTTGATGTGATCAAAACAGTGACATGATTACTATTAAAGGTAAAAAGAAGCAAAACAGTATTGGCAAAGTTACTTTGGAAAATGAATTATTGCTAAAACATATTAATCAATAAATAAATTGTGTTTTAGTTTTTATTTAAGAACTTTGAATTAAATCAACTCACAAACTTGGAAAAATATCCACTTTTAATTGCAAGAACAGTAAAAACGACCATAATTTCATATTAATAAGTGTTCTAAAAAGTGCAATTAACATGTTGGTTATTAGAATGTTATTTTAATGCACCTAAATACACACAGGCTACTCCCAAAATGGAGTGCTTTTATCTGTTGCTGGAAGGGACATTCAATTATGAAGCTTTTTTGGCTAATTGATAGTGTTAAAAATAAACATTTGTGTTTATAACGTATTTACTAATTTGAATATAAATGGTTCTAAAGGGATGCTTGTGTGAAATATAGCTGATGCTTTGGGTCATCTGGGAGCTGTACACACTGCTGCCCATGCCCTTTTATTGTGGCATTTCTTTTAATAGAGCAAGGACTCTTTTTTTTTCTAGTGTCAAAGCATTTTCCTTTGATTAATCACAGTCTGCCGCAGCCATAATCTTGGTGTTTTTTCATTGGGTTTGGTCTCAGTTCTTTCAGCCATGCCCACTTCACATTTTCTTGCATACACACATCTTCCTCCCGCTGGAGACTTATTCATCATTATTATTGCTTCGACAGGTCCATTACAAACACAGCCTGTTAGGAAACATACAGACAGGGGGAAACTTTTAAGGATAACTAAAGCTGTTTGGCTCGGTGCGGTTTCCCATTAGCATCATGGCCAAAGTAATGTGTCTAGTGATCCAGCCATTAAAACTACACTGTATAAATCAATTTCTAATGGTTTAATATTGGATTTATGCTGACTGTGAGTAATTCTGCACATAGACTTGTGTCTGCAGCAGTAACAGATAATTTCAATTTAATTTGCCAATTCTCAAGCGAAAAGGCATTATGATGCACTCCAAACCAAAATGTGGTTTGTTTTAGGGAAGAACTGTAAATACATGCTTGGACTGTCCAGAGTAACGATTTTGATTTAGACTGAATATTATTTTTAACATAAAGTGCATTTTTCCCCTCAGTGAAAATAATCGCCTGTTCAAAAGTTTAATGAGTGGTGATAACTAAAAAGCAGGGAATGTACCCTGAATTACTGATGAATGTAAAACTTTAAGCATGTGGTGCTCAAAATATTTGATTTGTTCAAACGTTTCAACATGTCTCTACAGAAACACTAAAGTTTAATCTGAGTACCTTAAAGTAGACGTCAGACGGCCTGTTCTCACATATTTATATTAGGTTAATCATCAATTAAAATAAGCTTGGCTGATAATTGACCTGCCAATTAAAAAGTCATGCCTATCCATTTTCCAGTATATAAGGCAGGACCTATGAGACAGCACCTATGTTGTGCAAGCTATCCCTTCTTCCACTCCTTCTCCACCTATGGGGGCATACTCCAGGCACCCCCGACTCCTCACTCGGACAGCTTGCCTAGTATGCTTCCCTATTGCATGCCAAACATGATTGCGATACAAGGCAATTATCAGCAAAAGCAAACTCATGAACTGATTATTTAAATGGATAGAGCAAAAAATAATCAAATGTTGAAAAGTATTTTAAAACAGAGGTAATTGTTTTACAGGATTCTTCTAAACACCAATTTGTTAAACTGGTTTCACAATAAAAAAAATTATTTTTCTGTAAGACATTTCTCTGAACATCAGAGTAGCCCAGTCTTTCAAACAAACCAGGTTTTGTTATAATGTTTAGGTGTAGTGTTTCTCCCTTCTTTTGGATGATATGACAGAAGATTCAAGTTTTTATCTTTTGTGAACATAGAGGTGGGAGAACTGATACTGTGTCACATCTACCCAGGTGTTTTCAGGTACAGAAGCCAAGCACCTGATGAGCAAATAAATCACCTCAATCAAATAAAGAGCGCATCAGGAGTCCCATACTCACCTGAAAGTCATCTGAAAACTAATCTCAGAACTTTCACTATAAAAGCCTCCATCACTGACAATACCTCGTGCTTCTTTGTCACTGTAACGATTGTGATCAATCTGGCACTCTTTACCTGCCTGTACTACGATCCTGAATGGTCCTGTCATCTCCAGCCGTTTCCGTTCTGCTCTTCAACATCTCCATACCTGCATCTCTGCACGCCATACTTGTCACAGCGATCCCGAAACCAACACTGATCTAAAGTGCCACCACACCATATGAGATAAACCTGCTAATCCTCTTTTAAAGGGATGTTTTTGTTCTGTACAAAGTGATTTTAATAAAAGATTAAAAGTCACACATGATCTCATGCTGTTTTTCTTGAAAGGTATTTTTAAAAAATTAAGTTCACTTACACCATTTTTTAAAACCCTCCACATAAGCGCTGTTTTAAAAAAAAAGGCAAAAAATTCACATTTTTTGTATATTCACGTTTGTTCTCTTCAAATGCCAGGTCGAAGGAGCTCAGATGGTAACAATAGTAATTCTTAAACAAAAAAATCTCTCACCATTTGTTACCAACAACTTTTTCACCCCCAACTGTGCCATTTCATTAAGATCCCATTTTATTTTGTTCCAAACTGCAGTTGCTCATATCTACTGTATGTTGAGTAAGAAAAAATTGCTCATCAACAACATTAAGCTGCATATTGTTCCGATTGTGTTCTTTTATTAGGGCCCTTTCAGACTGGCATCTGTATTTCACCCATTTCTTTTATTGTGTGTATTAAAGCAATACAAGAACCATTACCAATACTGCTTCCAAAGATCTCAAGAATGTTTCAAGCAGTCTAGGTGGGACATGTGACCTAAAAGAAGAAGTTGCCTGTGCACTACATGATGTAACAACAGACTGGATTTTTCATTTTACACAGCAACATGGTGGGTAAAAGATGCTTTTAATATTCCGAACAGTACAGTAAATGTGCAAATATGGACGTTGTAGTAAGAACATCCATAAACAGTGTCCACGCCAAGTTGCACAATGCTTCAAGTGTTTTATTGCAAGCTGTCAGCATACTGATGATGCAAGAGGTTTCGTCTTCTTTCATGTGACGTTGGTGATGTATGTACATAAGAAACTCTGAAACGGATCAGAATAATGAACATAAAACTGCAGAGGGTTTGAGAGGGGGAGCATCTGTTTCCAGAAACAGAACAGATTAGACATTACTAGTCTAAAGGGCTCTAAATAATGTTCATATAGGCCAGTTATAACCCATGCATTAGCAAAGTGGACAGCAACACAAGCCCATACTCTGTCCCCCAGTAGTCTTTAAGCTTTGTAAACAAATCTAACTCTAACTCAACAAAACTATGTTTCTGCAGTCTAAATATTAATGATGCACACAGCATTAAAAAACATCACTTTGGTAGACGTTTTTAAGAATGCTGCTTTGTTTACGAACGAGCGCACAGTTTAACGGAGAACAGACCAGAGACTTGGGCATGAAAAGACCTAACAATCTGACAATGGAAAGGTGAAAGATATAGGCATATATATATATATATATATATATATATATATATATATATATATATATATATATATATATATATATATATATATATATATATATATATATATATATATAAAGTGAGGACCATTTACGTCACAAATATGTGTATTAATAAATAAACAATGCTTTACACATTTTTTATATCTTTTTTCTAATGCTTAATTAATGAGTCATAGTGTTTAGTTATTATAAAGTGCTACCATCACATTATTAATGATTGTTGGAATGAACAATTGAAACTGGTTATATGAGGATTGTCTATAATTTTCATTGAACCCTAATATGTTGTTGAAAAACTAAAATAATGTTTTTGAAGTTTTGTGACAACAAATCTAGTTTTAGACTCTTGTTTTAAAGTTGTTTGGCCGTAAGTCAACATGACTTTTGCTTTCATGATGTAGCCCCTTTAATTCCTTGACTAGATATACTCCTTTATTAAACTCACAGGTTTCAATCTGATCTGTCCTCCCGTCCTTTACAATACTTCTTCTCAATTCAATAATAGTCTCTACTCACAGAAATACAGAGATAAGTTCTCCCAGAGGATAATAAAATAAAAGATCAAATCTAGAATGAAAAACAATAAACCTCTGTCAAGGAACCTAACCCCTTCGTATATGAATGCCTGAGACAGATTTTTAAAGCAGTAAACAATAGCGACAAGCAACAAAATCACAGATTTCACACGACAGATTACAAAGTTCTTAAAGTCTTGTATAAAATCTTTGGGAGTCTTTGGTTGATGATTGAAATCAACAAAACAAAAATACCCCAAGACCTTTAACGTCTTGTTGAAATTTTGATACCTCCACCAAGTAAACATTTACTATTAGTATTTATATAGGAATGATCTCATCAACACTAATATGGTCCTCATTGTGTTTTGGAAATAAATCTAAAGAAAAAAAAAGAACTTATTTTTTGTTACCTGTATGTTTCCAAATGACAACTGTTTTGCATTGTTCGAATTTAGTTCTCTTTCATAATGTTAAAGGACAAAACAACATAATCTACGATAAAAATGTGTCCGATAAATATTGTTCTTTTTTATTTTTGCATTAATCTGTTAAGCAACTTAAGTACCAAGGATAAAAAAATCCATGCTTCAATTCATATATGATGTAAAGGATTCGGAGAAAATACACAATATTACATATTTTCCCTATAAAAGGTATTTATAAACTGGATTTTTAAACATTTAGTGTGTTCTTGAACATGGACACGAGATCATTTACAATAATATTAACAGATTAATAATATTGTGTTTTATCGGTATTTTGTTTTTATCCAGCATCAGATTGAAATATTCAACCATGGCTTCCCTATAATTATATCTGAATTTTGTGGTTAAGGAGCCCCCCCAAAAAAAACATTTGGTACTTTTTGGCTAGTCCTGAGGTTGACTAACCGAAACATTTTTTTGAATAACAGTTAGGTTGTAAAACTTTTGTAAGACACAAAAGGGTAGTAAATTCACTGCTGAGATTTTGAATAATTTCAAAGCATTTCCCAAATATTAATAAACCTATGTGTATGTAAAAATCTTTCCATTTGCTGAAACAGAAAAAGTATGGCCAAATTAATGCTCAAAATGACGCTAGAGTGAACAAAAATATCCTCATTATATATAAACACTATAGAAGGGGGAACTTTGCAAATCTCAAATGTTTCATACATTTCTTTTCATGATCTGTCAGGATTAAGTCCTGTATTTGCTGCTTTTACCTTGTTTAATTTTTGTCACTGTTTGTTTATTCTGTTTTCTATTTCCTTTGCCACCTCCAGCTCAGGTTATGTGACTGACAATGGCCATCCTTGAAATGTTTGGTCTGTTTGGAGCACATATTGACACTGCACCATTAAAGTAGATAGTCATTTGCATCTGCACTTCAAAATCTAACCAGCAAAATTACACATCCGGACAGTGCTCGGACACTTTTTTATGTACACTAGAGTTTTGGACACTCTAATTCTCATTTCACACCCACCAAGTGTGAATAGTGCTATAATAGCAGGACGTAGCAACAGTCTTTTGTTATTTTTCTAACTTTCTCTGCCCTTCTTGTGTTCTAGTTAGAGCTTTCAGTTAGTGCCATTGGGTTTCCCTCGTTAAATTTGATTAGTTCACCTTTATAGGTTTCCCTCAGTTTTCTGTTCTTTATGGTTCATTAGCCATTATCTGTGCTTTGTTACTGGTGTGCTGTTTTTGGTCATAAGTTTTTTGAAGTTGCTTTCTTGCTGTTACTGAGTCTTTCTGTTCCATCCAGTCTTTGTTTTGTATATTTTTAATTGCTTTTCCTCCTTGTGGGTTTTTCTTTGTTTGCCCTTTTTTCCCTGAGCTTAACATTTGTTTCTATAATAAACTATTATTTAAAATCTGTCATGCAATTGGGGTGTGCATTCTTCTCTTTACCACCGTAACTTGAAATGTCTATTGTCAGTATAGTTTATTCCAATACGCACTAAAATATTATACTAAAATGCACTGTTCCTTATCACTGTTATCTTTGCCAAACATAACTTTTGACAAAAACTCTGAAATGTATTCATTTTGGCACATCAGAAGCTGCACAGATATGAGATAGACTGATAGACAGATGGGAAGAGGGAAAGGAAAGGGAGAGGGTTTTGAAGTTTGCATGAATGGTTGTTTTTTGATGGATAGTGTTTGTACACAGACTGAGCTGTCCTTGCCAAAGCTGTGAATGCATGACACAGAGCTTAGAAGGTGATAAGGCCTGAAGGAGAGGATGGTGTGGAAAGAGATAAGCTTACAGAAGGCAAAAGAGAGAGAGGAGGAGGAATATAAAAGGGCAGACTGGTAGTTACGTGTGAATGTTGAGCTCCGAATGGCCTGATTTCACATTAGGTATAGCAGGATTTAATCCATTGCTCCAAATGGCTGAGAATGATAGCAGGTTTGCTACATTGGGTATAGTTCCTTGTATGACATTTCATGTTTTTGGGTAAATACTAGGTTCTCACTGCTGGTCTTCATGATCCAACACAAGACTGTGAAATTTCATGGTCAGTTGTTGTCTGGTGGATAAGGAGGTGAACTTGCAAAGTTGAAGGTTGTGAGTGATGAAACACTTTCTCTCCCATCTTCATCAACCGCCCTTAAGCCATACTGTCCTTTCCGGGCACAGCAGCCAAGACTGCCCACTGCTTCAGGTGTGTGATCACGGTATGTTTGTTCACTACTGTTTGTACACTGGGATGGGTTAAATGTAGAGCACAAATTCCGCGTATGGGTCACTCCAAATCTGGCCAACTGGTCACTATCACGTCACCAATTAAACAAGACAGCTTAACCATCTGATAATATTGCTAAAGATAACTCATCTGATGCTAATGCAAATCTAAATAGTAACACCTGATTCTATTGGATTTTCATCAGATATCTAGTCATCATATAGGCGTCACGGTGGAGCAGTGGGTAGCACGGTCGTCTCACAGCAAGAAGGTCGCTGGTTCTAGGCTCGGCTGGGGCAGGTGGCATTTCTGTGTGGAGTTTGCATGTTCTCCCCGTGATCGCGTGGGTTTTCTCCGGGTACTCCGGTTTCCCCACAAGTCCAAAGACATGCGGTATAAGTGAATTGAATAAGAACAATTGCCCATAGTGTTAAAGTGTGAATGTGTGTGTGAATGTTTCCCAGCAATGGGTTGCGGCAGGGAAGGGCATCCGCTGCGTAAAACATATGCCAGTGAGTTGGCGGTTCATTCCGCTGTGGTGACCCCGAAAGGGAATAAAGCCGACATGAAGATGAATGAAAGAATCTAGTCATCATTATCTCACCCCTAATAGACTCCATGTCATATAAGTCCTCTGTCCCACAATTGGTTTGTTTTAATTGAAACACGTCCTGCTTTGAACTGGCTTTGATAACCACTCATCTCCTTGTCCCCTGTTGATTGTGTACGCATCGGTGGATGTGCTTTTTCTGTTGTGGTCTTCTGCATAAGTGTGTTGTGTGATTGCTACACACCTCAGAAATTTTGAAGTCCTATTTTGTAAATACAATGTATTTGTCTTTTCACAAGTGTATGCCCACGAGAAATTATTCAATAATCCTTGGCAGAATTAAAACCTATTGAACAAGCTGTCAGAAAAAGGACTCTGATCCCTAAGGATATGATAGGAACCCGGGCACCTCTCTCCCTTAATGAAAAGAAGTTAAGATGGAGAGGTAGCAGAATTTTCCTCATACCTCTAGGGGTACTATAAACAGAATCATTTTAAGAGGTTTATAAGTGAAAAGAGCTTAACGGTGACATGAAAAAAATTGACATTCCTGGCATTTTGAGGTTTTGTTCCCTCATCAAAACATTTCTCAAGTTGTATTAAGATTAGTTCACACACGTTTGAGTAATCCTTTATTCCTTTTTTGGTGAGCTGAAAATGGCTCTTTATCCTTAACACCACTCCTTTTCCTTATACTCACCCATTGACAATTCATAATAATTTGCAGTACAGCCCCTTCTCTATGATGAGCAGGCAAAGTAGTTTGACCCGGAAGTGTGAGAGCAGCAGACCCGCGCTGGGTAAACAATTTAAAAAAACTTGTCCGGAGCCTAACCTATTGTTTGGATAACCAAAGAATGAGCCTATTTGCCAGAAATGGCTCGTTTTTGTGTCTGCCCATTAGCGAAAACTTGGAAATATCACTTTTGTTTGTGAGCAGCACTTCACATTCAACTGGTTTATCAACAAAGAACAGTTCAACTGAGGCTGCTCTTAGACCGGGTGCTTTTCCGACTGTCTCGTGTTGGTTTGGAGGTCCATATGGTAAGTGTTTTTTTAACTTGTGTTATGCTTAACTACATTAATAAAATAGACAATTTGAACTCTTTATACATCAAGCCGAGCAACACATTATTTTTTATAATTCAATGAGGAAATCTGATTTCAGCACGCACATTTGGAGGCTCTTTGCATTTTATCTTCCCTAAAATCCTAAAAATGCACAAACTACAGGATTCAACAATAATGTGGAACACACACTACAGGATGTTCCTACATGGTAATGTGCAATATATTCACGTGTCAAAAAAAATAAAGATTGCGACCAGATCTTCTATTGGCCTTTTATTGCATTTGTCAATAACGCAATTATACACCTATACAATACACCTATAACAAAATAAATAATTCATAAAACAGTGCACCTGTGTTAAAACTCATACAGTGTAAAAGAGTTTGTATGTCTGATTTACCTTGTGAATAGCCCCTGAGGAGCCTTTTTCTTGCTGTTTCTGGTTCATTCCGTGGACTCAAACTCCGTGTTAGACTTTGGTTCATACAAATAAGTTACTGTTACATCACACATAGCCCCTGATTATATTATTTTAAAACAATAACATGTGTTTAAAGCATCGCTTTTCGTTTTTGTTTTCCTGAATTTGGACTAACAGGAAAATGATTAGGAGGTGATTAAAAGATATTTTTTACTAATAATATTGCTTTTTGAAAGTTATTAAGAGTGCAGCGCTAGTATACAGGGCTCAAATATTGATTCTAAGTGCTTTAGCAAGGGCATAAAATGGTACCTTTAAATCTGGGAACCGCAACATACTATTTTTTTCTGTTACTCCCGAATTTAGTCTAACGACAACACTTGGTTCTATGATTTAACACTGGAGAAGAATATCCTGTCGATTGCAGAACTTTTTGTAAAAAAAAACTATATTCTAAACTATATTCTTCCTGAATTATCCTACTTTCAGTAAACTTTTTAATAATTTTGTAGGACAAAAAAACCTGCATGTAGCCTATTTCCCCCCAAATTCTCTGCAAATGTTAAATGTCTATCTTTGTGGTTGAACCCAAAAGGCTAATGACATAAAATAAACAAAAAAAACTTTCCCCATCTGAGCTTAGAGAATCTGTATGAATGGCAGTAAATTTGGTAGATTTGATGATTGGCAACCAGGAGGTTGCTTTATATTTTAGTTGGGTCTCGCAAAGGATACGAATAAAGCTAAAATTTGTGCAGCTTAAATGTGTGCAGCATCCAATAAAGCTTTTTATTTGTTGTTTGAGTTCTTTTTAACTGGACTGTATATATTATCATATTTGTAGAAGAATGTTTAATTTTTAATGTCTTTGAAGGTTGATAACATGCATGAATGTATATCTGCAGTTGAAGGCAATGATCAAGCAGTAGCTTGATAACTTTACGTCCCCATAATATATATTTATATATATTATATACTACTATCCCATACTAAGTTGCCAACGTTAACCCTACAAATTTTTTTAAATAAAATCATACTTGTTTCACAAACAGTGTACTAAACAATATGGATTAGTATTTTTAATGTAACATTCAGGCAAAATAATATGGTGAAGAAAAACATGGCATTTGGAATTCCAGGCTACTATCATGTCTTCCTTCTAGAATACTGATCAGTTAAGTGAAATGTCACCTTTCTCATGAAATCTTTGCTACACTTTCCGGCTGTATTTTAATTCCCTTCAGTGACCCAAAGGCTTGAGCTCATTAAATATTTATATTCCAGCCTTCCTTCTAATATATGAATCCATGAAAATGTATCTGAGAACTGAACGTCAGATGAATGCAAAACTAATACTCCAGATTCAAGATAATCAGTGAGCAAGCATTTTGTTTGCTTCAATTTCCACTAATGAAATTACAGTCATAAGCCCAGTTGTGTGTTAACTACAAGATCCATACTCTTGGTCAGTAGTTCACCGTCAATTGCTAACTAAATATATATATTCTTTGAAATCCAGGTTTTCTCCAAGGCGGACATGACCAGAACTCGAAATTACTTTGGCAAGAGTTCTATCTTCCTGTCCAAGGATGGAGCAGTGTTTTTGAGAGTCATAGAAAGTGTTCCTTTATGATATCATATATGTTTTATGTTCAGCAAAGGCCTTGTGAGGAAAAAAAAGCTTTATCAGAATCTCAAGATGTTGAATTCACATGGTAGAGCGAATCGAAGGTCAGAAAGATGTATTTCTTTGTGGACTTGTTTGTAGGCCTTCAACTTTTTATTATTTTTACTTTCTCCATCTTCCTAGAACATTCTTACTTTCTGAACATTCCTAGAACGTTTTTTTTGACAGTGATGAATATTCTAAAAACATTTTAATAACCTTGAGAGAATGTTCAGGAATGTTAAAGAAACCAACTGTAAATAGTATTGTCTGTCTTTAAATTTGTTATAAATACACCTCTGCATATCACATTATCCTTATTAATGTATAAGAGAAAAAAGAAAGAACTATGGACCAACTTACAACAAAGAATAGCTTTATTAACAGTAGCAGAAAAGATTTAAGGTTCATCTGAAATGTAAAAAAGTATTAACTCCTTAATAAAACTAAAAACATTGTTTGACGGACCATGATTGCTCGCAACATTTGCCATGTTTTTGCTGGAAAAAACTCAAGCGGCTTATCAGCATTATTGGAGTGTAATGTCTTTAAGAGACGCATTAATTTATTTGGCTTCATGCTGTCCGCTGCCAACATTTTTCGACTCAGTAAGCACACCTGTCTTTCCTCGTCTCCCACCGTAGTCACAGTGAAACCAAGCGCTACATACGCGTCAGCATATTTCCTCGTCTTAGCTTTTGGGAGACTTTCGTTTGTCTCCTTCTCCTTCTCACTCCGCCTGTCTTCTACACTTCGTGTCTACACTTCATACTCAGCCAATGAGAGTGCCACTGCTCCTAATGTAGTGGAGTGGTATTGCACTTTATTCTAGAACTAAAAAAAATAGAAAAATTAAAAAGCAGGTCCCCCCGAGGTCAAACGCGCCCCCTTGATGGAGCCTCGCACCCCCCCAGGGGGCCCCCACTATTTGAGAACCACTGCCTTAAAGCGAGTTTAAAAAAAATTCAGAAACACGCATAAAGCTTTGCATAGGGGTCAGGGCAAGGTTACGTAATCATGCAAGCTTCGCAGAGGGCAATGCGTAGAGTTGACATAGAAGTATAGATAAGGCTTAAGGCTCAAAAACTTCATAATGTTAAGTACATTAAATTAAAAAGAATGCATTTTAAAACGAAAAATGTTTTGTAATTTAGCATATTCGCAGATATTCTGAAAAATATAATTTTGCTTGTCATATGGAATGACATGATAACTGTTTCTTTAAATGCTTGTGCATTAGGTAAAAGTATGCCAAACACGCCGGTTCTGAGGTTTCTTATAAAACATAGGCTAATTATTAATCAAAGAGCCTGACAGCCTGGAGGCTCCATTAGACATTCAGGAAGACTCTCAGCTCACCTGTTCATTCAGCTGAATCTTCATCAGTATTCCTCTCACTCTCCTCCTGTGTCAGGCCCCAGATGAGCTCTAGGAAGAAAAAAAATTCAGGAAAGCTAGGTAAAAGCAATTGGAACTGCCTTGTTTACGGCCATCTTCATGGTCTCTTGAACACCGTATTCTTATCAAATCTAATCTCAATCTAATATCACTCTTATGTAAAGCGGTACAACTGAAGCACTTAATATACCTGAAGAGCTGGCAAGAATCTCCATCCGAGCCTTAATCACTTCCTCTCTGATACCTGTGATTGGTCTTCGTTTAGTCCCAAATGTGAAAAATCTCATTCATCCATCTGTTGAGCTCTCCCCAAAGATCATTCACATGACTGGGATGGAAGATTTTGCTTTCATTTACAGTGTGAGGGGGATTTAGAGTCACATAGCTTAAAATGTCTATCTCACTGACACTATTTTGTTTACTGACACTGTGTTTCCTTTTGTTGTTGAGGCTTTTTCATAATGTTAAAGAAACAATTCAATTAACATCAAGCTCTTTGCAGGTTTTGGCAGTTAAATCAGGTTGTGATATTCTGGGATGTTAGCATAAGCGTTTTTAACAGCTCATGACTATTATAATAAAACGCAACAAGAATTAAGCTCAAAATTACAAGAAGTTTTCAAATAACAAAAATAGCAAATATATATTGCTTTTTGCTATTAGAAATGTTAATACTATGGCTTGTTTTATAATTAACATTATCATATGAGTTGGTTGTTTTTAATGAATTTTATAATTGTTTGCCATACAAATCTGGCTTTGTGCTAATATTGTTGATGCCAGATGGGTTTCTTTTGGTTTTGTGA
This sequence comes from Danionella dracula, assembly GCA_900490495.1. Classification (NCBI taxonomy): domain Eukaryota; kingdom Metazoa; phylum Chordata; class Actinopteri; order Cypriniformes; family Danionidae; genus Danionella; species Danionella dracula. The sequence continues at coordinate 19,489,982 of UELW01000778.1, forward strand.
CCGACTTGCGTGAGCAAGTATTGTTTGTTAAAATGCCATTGAAACAGATTAAAAGGATGAACACCCCTAAAAGAAATGGACACATCAAATGCATTGTTTGGAACTGAAGGAAATAAACAAGATGACAACACAGGAATGAATAATGGAGACAGTGATTTGGAATACGTTATAAATGCCAATCATATTATTTAGCAGATCAATACTTTCTCATGAACAGGTGATTCAAAGTCTGACAACAGTGACCAGACAAGACATTAAATAGCAAGAGTGAAATAGTGAATTAAAGATGATGTCGTCCAGTACTCATTACCTAAAAATAATGAACTAATCATAAACTATTAATTAATTAATGGTGAGTTAATGAGGAGATGTATGTCTCCAATGTATCATCAATGGGAAAAATAAAAGTTTATGATCATTAATGTATCATTAATTGGAAAAAAACAAAGTTTATGATTAGTTGATTGATTATTATTATTAGGATGTGATTTATCATTAACTCAGCATTAATGAACTATGAATTACATTTGCTTAAAAACATTTTTACTTAGTTGTCCTCAAAGTGTCAATTAATGCATTAATTAACAATTCAAACCTAATCCTTAACTATTTCATTTGACTCATGTACAGGTTTAACAAGTTCATGATAAATACGTATTTGAACTCAACACTAGCATTATCTAATGAGGATTAGTGTTATCAAAAAAATTGTATTCTTTACATTATGGGGTTTCTGGGAAATAGAGTGCTTACTAGAATTCAGGTCGTTGGCTATTAGCAATTACTGAGCCTGTGATTACTTTCAGGTGTGGGATCTGACAGGACAGGTGAGTGTTTCAGGGAAATAGAAAAAGGGGGTCTACATTTCAGAAAACACTGACAAGTAGAAATAAAAATTGTTGGTATTATTAAAAATACATAAACCCTAAACCTTATTCAAGTTTTTGATGTTTGGAAATGTACTGAAATGGTATCTTCTTTTTGTCTTCTGCTTTCGGCTGTTCCCAGTTTAGGGGTCGCCACAGCAAATCATCTGTTTCCACCTAACTCTGGCCTCAGTATCCTCTACTGTTGCACCAATTACCTTCATGTCCTCCTTCAGCACACCCATATAACTTGTCTTTGGCCTTTCTCTTGCCCTCTTGCCTGGCAGCTCCATCTCCAACATCCTTCTACCAATATAACTACTATCCCTTCTCTGCACATGTCCAAACCATCTCAACCTGGCTTCTCTGACTTTGTCTCCAAAACAACCAACCTGAGCTGTTCCTCTGATATGCTCGTTCCTAATCTTGTCCATCCTTGTCACTCCTAAACTGAACCTCAACATCCTCATCTCTGCTACTTCCATCTCTGCCTTGTGTCTCTTCCTCACTGCTACAGTCTCTAACCCATACATCATAGCTGGTCTCACTACTGTTCTGTACACCTTTCCTTTGATTCTTGCTGACACTCTTCTGTCACACAACACCCCTGACACTTTTCTCCACCCAATCCAACCTGCCTGCACTCGCCTCTTCACCTCTTTTCCACACTCCCCGTCGCACTGGACTGTTGACCCCAAATACCTAAACTCCTCCACCTTCTTGACCTCAGCCCCCTGTAACCTCACTGTTCTACTTCCCTCCCTCTCGTTCAAACACATGTATTCTGTCTTACTACGACTGACTTTCATTCCTCTTCTTTCTAGAGCAGACCTCCAACTTTCCAGGTGTCCCTCACCCTGCTCTCTACTCTCACTACAGATTACAATGTCATCTGCAAACATCATTGTCCATGGAGATTCCTGTCTGACCTCATCTGTCAACCTGTCCATCACCATAGCAAACAAGAAGGGACTCAAAGCCGATCCTTGATGTAGTCCCACCTCCACCTTGAACTCCTCCGTCTGACCTACAGCACATCTCACTGTTGTCATACTCCTCTCATACATATCCTGAACTACTCTGACGTACTTCTCTGCCACTCCTGACATCCTCATACAGGACCATAGCTCCTCTCTCTGCACCCTGTCATACGCTTTCTCTAAGTCCACAAAGACGCAGTGCAGCTCCTTCTGACCATCTCTGTACTTCTCCATTAGCATTCTCAGAGCAAAAATTGCATCAGTAGTGCTCTTCCTGGGCATGAAGCCATACTGCTGCTCGCAAATATCCACTTCCCTTCTTAGCCTAGCTTCCACTACTCTTTCCCAGAGTTTCATTGTGTGGCTCGTCAACTTTTTACCTCTGTAGTTATTACAACTCTGCACATCACCCTTGTTCTTAAAGATTGGCACTAGGACACTTCTCCTCCATTCCTCAGGCATCTTCTCACTCTCTAGAATCCTGTTGAATAACCTAGATAGGAACTCCACTGCAGTCTCTCCTAGACACTTCCACACCTCCACAGGGATGTCATCTGGACCAACAGCCTTTCCACTCTTCATTCTCCTCAGAGCCTTCCTCACCTCATCCTTTCTAATCTTTTCAACTTCCTGCTCTACAATGTTCACCTCTTCCCCCCTTCTTTCCCTCTCATTCTCCTCATTCATCAACTCTCCTCACTCGTTAGAACCCTTCCATCTCTATCTTTAATCACCCTTATCTGTTGCTCATCCTTCTCATCTCTGTCTCTCTGTCTCGCTAATCTGTACAATTCCTTTTCACCTTCCCTCGTGTCTAACCTGGCATACTCATCATATGCCTTCTGTTTGGCCTTTGCCACCTCCCTCTTCACCCTACGCTGTAATTCCTTGTAGTCCTGTCTACTTTCTTCAGTCCTTTCGATGTCCCACTTCTTTTTAGCTAGCCTCTTCCTCTGGATGATGTCCTGTACTTCCTCATTCCACCACCATGTTTCCTTATCTTCTTTCCTTCTTCCTGCTGACACACCTAGCACATTCCTACCTGTCTCCCTGATCACTTCTGCTGTAGTTTCCCAGTCCTCTGGAAGCTCTTCCTGACCACCCAAAGCCTGTCTCAGCTTCTGGCTGAATTCCCCACAACCGTCTTCCTTTTTAAACTTCCACCACTTGGTCTTCTTTTCCATCTTTCCTCCCCTCTTCTTCCTGACCACCAGAAACATCCTACACATCACCATCCGATGCTGTCCGGCTACACTCTCTCCTACCACTACTTTGCAGTCAGTGATCTCTCTTAGATTGGCTCGTCTACTTAGGATGTAGTCCACCTGCGTACTCCTACCACCACTCTTGTAGGTAACTCTATGGAAATAAGTGTTAACTACAGCCATTTCCATCCTCTTGGCAAAGTCCACCACCATCTGTCCTTCTAGATTCCTTTTCTTAACACCAAACCTGCCCATCACTTCCTCATCACCTCTGTTGCTCTCGCCCACATGACAGTTGAAGTCTACTCCCACCACTACTCTCTCCCCTCTGGGAATACTCTCCATCACCTCATCTAACTCACTCCAGAATCTCTCCTTTTCTTCCAGCTTACAGCCTACTTGTGGAGCATAACCACTCACTACATTCAACATCACCCCTTCAATCTCTAACTTCAAACTGACACTCTTTTCACCTCTAAAACATTCCTCACAAACTCCTCCTTCAGGATCACTCCTACCCCATTTCTCTTCCTAGCCTCACCATAGTAAAACAGTTTGTATCCCCCTCCAATACTATGCGCTTTGCTACCCTTCCACCTGGTCTCCTGCACACACAGAATATCTACCTTCCTTCTCTCCATCATGTCCGCCAGCTCTCTACCTTTCCCGGTCATTGTACCAACGTTGAGAGTCCCTATTTTCAGACCTATACTCTTGCCTTTCCTCTTCTCTCGCTGCCTACGAATCCTTCTCCGTCCTCTCCTTCTTTGACCAACAGTAGTCCAATTTCCACCAGCACCCTGTAGGTCAACAGCACCAGTGGCGGTTGTTGTTAACCCGGGCCTCGACCGATCCGGTATGGAAATTGAATTAATGACTTGCATATTTGGTTTTGGCATGTTTTATGCCGGATGCCCTTCCTGACGCAACCCTCTCTATTTATCCGGGCTTTGGACCGGCACAGAAGTCACTGGCTTGAAACCCCTGTGGCTAGATTACTGAAATGGTATCGCTTTATTTCAAAATAATAACTTTGGAGGAAAACCTGCTTGTATATCGTGAACAGAAATATTAGTTTTAAGCTTTAAGTGTGGTGTTTCTCTGTAGAATATTATTTGAAATAACAACAACAAAAAATAACACCAGAAGAGTATTCAGTAGAAATGTATTATAAGGGTTTTATAAACCATTATATTGGCATTAATATGTGTTTCACTAACAGCATTGTTTAATTAACAACATTTTGTTCAATAACAGCATCTAAACAAATACTGTATGTATGTATAAATAATTAAGAATGAATCCTATTATTGTCATAATGTGCCTTTCAAACATGGGAAGTGTAAGATCACAAACATTTATTGAAAAAAAAATCCATTCAGTGAACTGTAACATGTATGTAGAGCAGATGTTAATGGAATGCACAACATTGAACAGAAGGCCATAGACAAAGAATGTAATATAATGGAGCAAACAGATGACTGAATCTACAGTTCGAGAGTCAACGCAAGTGAACAGCATGCAGAGGAATAACTATTGGTGGAAAGAGAGTGCTTATAATAGAGTCCAAGATGGACACTGTTGGATAATCACCTGAAATTTCAAGTGATGCGAATATTTGATGATGAGTTTTTAATGATGCAAGTTTGAATTAGCAATCCCATCATACACAAAGTCAACTTCATTATTTTACATTATATAAAACATCTGTATTGCGCTCTGTATTCTGTATTATTTCAAATACAAATTATGATTTCAATTAAATCATCTACAATACTTTTGTGTCTATTTTGTAACTTTCAGTGTTGTATTGAGTCTGTAAAATTGGTTGTGTTTCCCTCATGCTACTTTCTACAGATTTCCACTCTTCTGTCCTGACAGGTGAAGATGGGGCAACGCATGAGTGGAAAGCAAGCTTCTTTGGGATGCTGCTCAGGTTTTCAATTGGCATTTTAAAGTCTGGAGCCAACACACTGAGAACGACAGAGCATCTGTGCAATTCCTCTGGAAAGCAGGAGTGGAATAAGAGAATCAGCAATGAGACGGAGGAGAGGATGATGGATGGCGGCTGTTAGATACAGTAATTGTGCTCAGGTAATTGCCCCTCCCTCACCATAATACCCCTAAAACCTTTTACATTTCTCTAACAGGAGAAACTTTCAGCAATGCATTTTGTAGATAGAGCATTTTCTTATCAAAATAATAAGGAAACAACTGCTTGGTCTTTCAGTGCTTTGAGTCCTATGACTGAGTGAATGGTAAAAAAAATGTTACTTACAATTTTGTAGAAATTAGTCCATGTCAGGATTTAAGTAACACAACCACTCATCCCAAGTTCATGCTCACAGCAGTCAGCTACTCTTTCCCAATCCCTGGTGTAATCAATAAAAAGGTGTTATTCCCTGAGTATCACATTGTATGGTCTATTGCATCGTGGTTTCCCATACCCACCTCATTACCCTGTTCTATAATGATTCCTTCGTCATCTGATCTCTTAATTATTCCCATGTCTTTTCTTGCTGCCAGTTTCTGTGAAATTGTTTCCATTTTGGGCCTTTATTACTAAAGATATATAAAGATGCTTTGTGCATCTCAGAATTTCTCTTCAAATTATTATTTTTTGCATATCTTTTTCTAAAGCATAAAAATTAAATCAAAGGGACAATATTAATATTTTAGTTTACATTTTTGCTTCTGTTATAATATCTATTTGGAAATTTCATTCATTCGTCTTCATGTCGGCTTTATTCCCTTTCGGGGTCGCCACAGAGGAATGAACCGCTAACTCTCTGGCATATGTTTTACGCAGCGGATGCCCTTCCCTGCCGCAACCCATCGCTGGGAAACATTCTCACACACATTCACACTTTAACACTATGGGCAATCGCGATCACGAGGCACGCGATCACGGGGAGAACATGCAAACTCAACAGAAATGCCACCTGCCTCAGCCGAGCCCAGAACCAGCGACCTTCTTGCTGTGAGACGACCGTGCTACCCACAGTGCTACCCACTAACACATCCCTCATAGCTCAGCAGCTTTTTCCTCAATAGGGTGATTGAAGCACTGAGTGATGCTATCTGCTATCAATGATGGAAACATTCCAATTAAAAACCCAACATGGACTTAAAAATAACTATGAATTCTAACCAGTAATTTGTAAAATTGATTTATTTCTGGAATTTAGTGGAAAACATCTTCAACATAAATCTTCTGAGGTGAGTTTATATATAATCACATGTTTATTCCTGAATAAAATTTGAAGGAAATAAACTGTCAGGAATACACAGCATCCAACAAGTGAATTGACACACACTTTATTTAGAACATAGAACACAATAAAGGTTCCTTTTACAGGTTTAAAGATGCAGCAGGGAGAACTTCATGCACCAATCCCAGGTATAAACACACTAAGACACAGGAGACCCATGATCTGAAGTTCATGGTGGATCTGAAATGCAGAGACAGTCGTAATGTGAGAGGAGGTTTATTGGACCAATAATTCAATCAATGTAGCCATTAAAGCAAGACAAAGGGCCAAACAGTAGATGACCAATTTACAATAATACAAGGGCACACGAGAAGAGACTAAAAAACTCTCCTTAGCAGGCCTTTATCAATGTAATGCACCCGTGACTAACTGAAAAAAAGAAAAGAAACTGACTAAAATTAAGAAAGACAAATTAGTGAGATCAAGCAGGAAAACAGCAGATGGGAATCGATGGGTGTGAAACCAGATGAAAGGGGCAGGGACAAGAGATTTCCTGATAGATGGGAACCAGTAAAAGGAGAGCACTTGTCCTAAAGAAGAAACAATACAGTACGAGTTTTTGAAATGGCAATGTCAGTGAAATGACTGCAGCCGTAACTGATCAACTTTTTCAATGTGAAGGAACATTACACATTTACTTTATTAATCGCCCAACAAATTGATTCATGGTGACAGACCTACTGGTTACATTATTTAAAAAAACGGACAAAAAATAACATGGTGTAGACACATTTTTGGTTCAACTCTCATTAAACACACTTGTCGCACTAATCAATGTCCTCCCTGATTGTCTGAAGTGAGAGTAGGATGGATAATACAGCTGCAACTACAATGTTTAGTTTTATTATTTAGTCCAACTAAAATCCTCTAGGACTGGATTTGTGTCTGTTCTAAGGTATGGCTTTTAAAATAAAATAACTACTTACCATAGACGGCATCATCCTGTGGCAACATTTTGTGGAATTGGTGGAATCAACTTAACATAAAGAAGAAGAAATTGTATTGTTGGATTGATGGACACGAACTTCCACGAAGAAGAAAACATGTTGTCGGCCCCCGTATAAAATGACATTGCATTTTGTGTGTTTCTGTTTCTCAAAGAAAAATAGGTTTGTTTTAGTTTAACTAGTTGAAAAAAAAAACATGTTTCATTAAAATGCAAACTGTGTCATTCTGGCTTAAAGGTCCTATCCAATGCAACCAAAAGCCAAAACTAACACACAAATGACAAATGTAAAATGAAAAGAAGAAATATGTGTAACAGCTAATATTTAAAGTTCCTCTCTCTGTTATTGGTCTAGGTCCTTCTCAAATTTATTCAGTCAGTCAGAATTCGATTTGTTATATTTGTGTGCCTCTAAAAAAGTGGCAAGCGTCAATTGCGCTTCCTCTAGACATGATATTTTGCTGATGTTCAGCCATCCCTTGTGGAACTTTAACTTTTTCTCCGAAGAAACATTTAAGGAAGGCAAAAAATAAATAAATAAACCAAACTCTGAGAGCTCTTGAACCTGGCCAAGGGCATCTGGTCCAAGGAAGATCTAGAAAAACAAGAGAAACTTTGCACCTTGGTTACCAAGCAAATGGCTCCCCAAAAGTAGTTACTTATTGAATAAACAATAATTCTTAATTTAAAGTCAAGAGGATCACGTAGGGTATGTTCGATGGCGAGGCTTTGTATATTGATTATTAAATCACGACACGAAGATGAACAATCGATGTCGCGTTGCCTCCGTGAAATGGTTTAAAAATCAATATAGAACGCCTGGGCATTGTATATCCCGTTTATACCATGGTCTTTGCCAACACAGGCATATTAAATTATTATTAATATCTATGCTGCAATAAACGAGTGGAAACTTAAGAGTTTGCTGTCAATCTTGTTCTAATTATGGATAAAAAATAGTGAGATAGACATTCTAAACGTTTATACCATTATCTTTGGGCAACATTAACATAAAGATCTTAATAATGTTTGATCTGCAGTACATAACCGAATTAAAACAAATCGGTGGTTATTTGTGTCTGTTTCACTGCATCTCGCTCATGACAAAGAAACAAAGAAAAAGTTTGGTGATCTGTGACATTTAAAAGAGATCCAGGATAAACAGAGATTGTTTTTATTGGAGAGATGTTGTTGAAGGTCCCATGTTATAGTACTTAGAATCAATATTTGAGCCCTCTATACTAACGCTGTACTGGTAATAACATTCAAAATGCAATCATTTTACTGCTGTTCAGGGCAACTTTTTTCGGACAGAAAGTGCTGTGCCTTTCTGTCACTCAATGTCTTTGCCCCCACCCCCAGGCCTCCTCCCCTGTCAATTCCATTCTCTAACAATCAATGCTCCCAGCCAGTGCAAGGTCTGTCTTCTTCGTATGCTGTTTAGAGGCAGTTTGCAAGCCTTCCTAATGGTGCATTACCGCCACCAACTGGAAAGTTGGACCACATATGAAGGAGGGAAAATTAACCTTTCCTATTATTATTCAATTATATTCTAAATTTATTCTTAGTCTTTTTAGGAAATAAAAGGATTGTTTTATACATTTTTGTTTCCTTTAGGATTTTGATAATTGTTATAGTCTCTGTTATTATTTCCCTAATCTCTTTCATCAATTCTTTTCTTTCCGTTTCACATGTTTTATATTTAAGTATTACATCTTCTATTGTTTCCTTGACAACACATTTATCACAGTTTTTGAAAATGTGGGTCTTTATTACAAAAAAATTGTACTATAAAATGTTTTGTTTACATATTTGCACAAGAATAGTAGCTTAAGCGTATGTGAGGCTTTCCTCATTCAATGAACATCCATCATCATCATCACATATAATAGAAAGTAACTCAATACTTTTTTAGATATTAATTTCTTGATGCAAATCGTGAAATCAAAAGAGATCTAAAGATGTGATTAATGTTAGTTTAAAATCACAGAGCTTACCTTTTATTTTCAAGCAACCACAAAACGTCAATCCGTTGTCATTGTTTGTATTATTATTTTATTTTATTTAGTATTACATGTTTGTTTTATAAAGTCATATGTGTTAATTTAATGACATGAATCATGTATACCTGCAATACTTTTATGTTTGCATTGATAAAAACCCATTGGGGGGAAGGAAATTGGCATCACATGGTATTAATGCAAATTAGGTGATGATGGTAAATCAGACAGGTGTGGTTGTTTTTACCCCACAGTGTAAAATAAACTTTGAAAATAAATTAAATAAAGACAGACTACGACTTTCAGTCTGATTTTCTATTTACTCCTCAGCAGAAGATCTTTGACACTTTGAACAGCAGCAATGGTGGTTACTCTACACTGTTTGATTTTTAATGTCAGTGTACTATTTTACTAATTATTTACTTTGTTATAGGTGTACTTGAGTAAAATGCCAATATAAGATCTGGTCTCGATCTTTACTTTTTGATGCCCGAGCTTTGCACAATAACGTGTAACATTAGTAACATCCCTGTAGTGTGCGTTCCACATGATCGATTGTTGTAGTGTGGCATGTTTAGGATTTTAGGGAAGATAAAATGCAAAGAGTTTATGTGTGTGGAAACCAGATTTCCTTATAGGATTATAAAAGTCATGTAGTGTGTGCATGTTCATATTATTGTTACTCAGGCAGTGTTTACAGGTCTGGTGGATCCACAGATTTTTAATCTCAATCAACACTTTTTAAGTAAAATACCTAAAGGATATTTACTTTAGCCAGGAAACAAGTGATTACAAGTGATATTTTAAAAATAAACTTTTAAAAATGTTTTTAATCTTATTTCTTCACACTAAGAATTGAAGCTGTTTGTGGTGCTCATTATTGTTACTTTGGCAGGATCGACCCTGCCAGACACATTGCATTCGGGCCTTTTATTTAACACAATCATAGAATTTCATACAAAAATTTAAAATCGTATGTTTATGTGTGGTTTATGCTTGCGTGGAAAGACCCAGTAAAGAGAAATAAAACTATTTTCACACTTTTACATGGCTCGGGTCCAGTAGACCCGAACACCTTGAGTGTAACATTAATGTGTAGGAGGGAATACAGTGTGGGGTCAAAAAATGTGTTCTGATATATGTTTGTCACAGAAAATGAGCCAAGGCCAGTAAATCTCAGTTTCAAATAATAATTGCTTGTATAATTTTTCTTTTGGTGAAAACTGAAAATAGGCCGAACAGAACCGAACACCATGCATGGGTTAATGTATTTAAGCCTAACACAAGTATAAAAAAAAAACACTTACTGCATGGACCTCCAGACCAACACACGAGGCATTTGGAAGAGCATCTTGTGACAGAGCCAGCTTCCTCCTAAATCCTTTGTCAAACTGTTCTTTGTTGGCAAACCAGGTGATTGTGAAGTGCTCCTCTCAAGCAAAAGTGATCTTTCCAAGTTTTCTCTGATGGGCACAAAATCAAGTCATTTCTGATGAATAAACTCATTCTTTGGTAATCGAAACAAAAGGTTAGGCTCCGGACATCCGAAAACGCACTTTTCTGGCATTGTTTATCCAGCGCCGGTCTGCTGCTGTCACACTTCCGGGTCAAACCACGTTTCCTGTTCATTGTAGAGAGGGGCTGTACAAGCGATTCATATGATTGACAAGTGGGTGGGGCTTGGGTGGGGATAAGGGAAAAAGGACGGGATAAGGAAAACAAAAACGTTAAACTCTTCTTTTATTTTTAACTGAATTAAACCTTCTCACCTGGTACATCTGTCACACACACGCACACACATACATGAATAATAACGTAATAACGTTCAACGTAATTGAGTAGTGTTACTACCATAATACAACAGATAAGAGCGCATCAGGATTATATCTTAACATCTATGTCATCCATCTGTATTTGTACAATCATCACAAAAACCCATTTTTTTTTCGTTTTTCTGCACTGGGGCTTTTTCTGTTTTAGTATAATTCTAGCGATGACCCAGCAATTTGGCTTCCTTCACACCAGTGCTCCTCGCAGAGCATCTACTAACCAGGATTGGTTGTAACATGGTGGTGTGGAATGGTGACAGATTTCATGCCATTGCATTGAGGTTGTTGCCTCAGTGAAGTAAACACAGACAGGTGTTCATTGATTTAAAGGGTGTATTTATACACAGCTATACTGTCTATTCATTGCCTGTATTTTAAAAAATATGTTGCGCTGGAGAATTACATTGAATTTTGAAGGACTTTGGGAAATGCTCAGCGAAAGAAGAAAAGTCCTGAATATTTGTATAAGTGGAAAATATCAGATTTTAAAAACCTCAAATATATGTCTTAAAAAATATTTGATGCAAAGCAAAGTATTCAGTGGAGATTTATAATGCACTTTACCCTGCTGTTTCCCAAAACACTCAGATTTTAATTAATTAATTTATTTTTTTAATGGAATGATGTCATGCTGTGTCTGGTAAATACTTTTTAAAACACTTCACGCTACGGTCCAGTGTCAGCCTGCAGGACTCTAAGACAAAGTAGGACAATGTTGTTCTTCAGCACTCAGGGGTAAAGAGCACTCATTCTTTCCTGACAAGCTTTTTCAAAGTGATCTCATCAGGACAACAGAAGTGTTGTGAGTGCTAGACATTACTCTTTTCCTACTGTCTCGACAGTTTTCCTTTTAACTAAGGTAAGTGAAAACATATGCCAAATAAACATATTATATTAATAAACTATAAGACTTTTTTTATAAATAAAAAACTATGTAACAATTATTGTAAGAATGAGAAATATCATTAGATTGTATTTAAGGTGAATAAAATATAAAACATAACGTAAAGTGAGAAAAAGAAATACTATATTTTGTTGAACAAATAAGAGACAACTTCATTGAACCTCTGCATGGCTGTGCATTTGTTGTCTTGACATGTTTTTTTTTTCTAAGCAGGAGAGTACCAAGCAGATTCTAACATGGACCGTTAACCAAAGCAATGTTATCAGAGCAGACACACCAGGGTTTCTACACCTGCTCATAACAGCTGCTACACCAACCTTCCAGATGTTATCAGACTAGTTGCCCAGAAATACAATACAGATACTTCAGCTTTCAAGTGTTCTTAAAATAAGGTGAGCCATCACTGTGGGCACACTATATGCATTTGAGACAGTTTAGTGATGTCAGTATACTTATTTAAGAGTAACAAGGACAATTTATTCTTAAGGCTGGGTGAATTTAGCATTCTGAGTTAAATTGGTTGATTTAGCTCTCAAGTCAAACAAGCAACTGAAACTTAGCAGTTGAAAACAGTTAGAAAAGGGCTCTGGAGCCTAGTGAAATGTAATGCATTTATTTAGAGTTAATAGTGTTAATGTGATAAAGAGTACTTCCTGGCAAAAGTATGGTCGTGTCTGGCAGAGTTTTGTAGACTGCTGCTCTCCTGATTATAACACAGGCCTTTTTTAGAAACAGATTGTCTGTGTTGTCTGCATTACCATCTCTTGCAGATAAACAAGCATGCAACTCAGATAACTGACATGATAGTGGACCTAAAGGTCATCATGGAGGGTTAAAAACAAGATAGAAACTAGACCTTTCTAAACTTAATTTCTAGAGTTTAATAAAACAACTGTTTTGCAAACGAATGCTTTCAGGGATTTAAAATGTATTATTCATTTGTAAGTCACAATCCTTACAGCAATACTATATAATTTGGTGAAGGTATTTGAAGGTAAAATTTGATTTGTTTTTAACAGACCATAATCTCTTTCTTAAATGCCATAATCCAAAGGTCTGTGATCTGCTAAAATATTCAATGTTTACGCTGAGTTACAAGAAAAAAAAATTTAATCTCTATTTAAAATTCTGCACCTTGAGTTGTTATGAACTCTAATAGAAAAAAAATCACCAGTTTTTGGCCTGTTATATCTTGTTTAGATCCTTCCAAACTCTATACAATTTGAAGACCTTCATTTATGGCTTTTTCCACATTGTTTAACCTAGATATTTTAACTGGAAAACCAGGTTACACAGAAAAAAATCCTTGTTTAGTTATTTGTAGCAATGACTGAAACTGTAAGCATACCATATTACAATTTTAAAAGTATGTGAATTTTTAAGGGGCTTATATTTTTTTTTATGTATTCAATTCTGTCTTGTACGATTGTGCACAGTAACCTTTTTACCCATAAAGTGGCATACCTTGCTTTAAATGGCTTATTATAAAATGTCATGTGTCAACTCAGACCTGCCCTTTATTTTAGAACATTACATTCTAGTCCTCTGAATTTTAAAATCGCCTTTTAATGTCATGCACATTGCAGATGTTGATTAATATCCGTTAAATTGCTTTGCTGAAGAAACAAAAGATGGCTGAAATATGGTTGAAAATTACACTTGAGTATTTTTTTCAGACAGCTTTTGAGTGTGTGAAATCTCAAGCTTAAAAGCACAAGAAACCCAATCTCAGGCAGCTTTTCTCCATGACATCCTCTGGGTGCCTTGTATTCACTTTGTTCCAACAGGTGCTTAATGAGAAAGCACATTCACAAATAATGTACGGCAGGCGTAGAGAATTGCTGTAAGCAGGTAGACGTCTCTAAAGAATGAGAAACCTTGATCCGGGCTTTGTGCACTGATTTAGAGAGATTAAGCTTTTTCCACGTATTGTTCAGAATAATGGGACGGAAATTTGTATGTTTCCAATGCTAATTCAAATGCTGACTTTTAAATTGTATGTCAGTGACGTACAATATATCCAGTTTTACTGGATTAGTCAGGAAAAAGGATGGGTTTTAGTCATTCTGCCTTCAAGAGAAAACAGACAACTTGGTTGTAGTTGGAAGATTTTACAGTGAATCTTTCACTTGTATGACACTAGCTAAGTCAAAAGAACTTTAGGTCAGTTTTGAATCTAAGTAGATTAGTATTTTAACATGTGCAAAATTTGATTTGTTAATGTATTTTATTAAATATTTTAATAAAAAGAAAGCACATTTATTTCAATTATGTCCTCTGGTATTCTTGTATGTTATATTAGTACACTGCTCACAAAGTAAAATATTTCAAGCTATTCATTTGTTTCTTTTTTAACAGCAAAGAGATGAGGAAACACAATAATTTGTACAACTGTCTAAAAAACTAGTGTGCAGACTTCAAAGTTTTTTCTAGCAGTTGAAAACACTTTAATCTCTGACATTGTTGAAGGGGAATAACATTTGTATTACCAACTATGGCTGTGCAATTCATAGAATTTTGATTCTGACATTATCAATTTTGGACCTAGATCATAAAAAAATTAGATAATGAGTTTATTAGTGCATTTATATTTAACTTTATGACTGCTAATGCCCTTTAACTCACTGTCAAAATGAATTTGCATCTCGGTCTCATGCATGTTTGTGTGGTAACAGCATTAATTCTGGGATTTTCACTTACATTTCCCCCCGCAGCATGTGTCTAAAACAACCATTGCTCAGTAGTTCTAGGTAATCGAACACATGAATGTTGAAAATATTCACACGCACGCACATATATACACACACAGATTAATGAATTACATTAATATATACATCAATAGAGTGGACATCAAATAAATAACAAGTAATGCAGTATTTTTCTAAAGACAAAAATAATTGTTTTAAGTAATCTTGGTTGCAATTATTACCTAAATAATGGTGATTATAATTGTGCCAATAACCAATTAGTTGTAATGTCGACTGACTTTTTATTGTAAAGTAATGATTTTGTTAAAAATTCCCTCATAACTGCAGAAATTTAAATCTTAATAAAATTCACTTAACATTCCTATCATTTTATACCACCAGTATGGGACAGTATTGGACAAAATTGATTTACTCTCACGCAGCTTAGTGCTCTTACATGAATTTTCTTCCACTTCCAAAGCCTGTCAGCACCCGCTCTTATTAACCCAAGGTTCCAGAAAGCCTCAGAAGCTCCAGATAACTCCAATTCCTCCAGGAATCAGAAGTCAAGCTTCGTTTTAACGGCTTAGCCTCGGCACACACTTCCATTTTCATTTACTATTAGTATTATTATTTGTACATCCAGTCTGACTGTGTGTGAATTTTAATGAGCAGAAGGGAAAGTGGGAACCATGCCAACATTTTCCAGTCCAGTTCTGCTCGAGTGCATGGTCTGATTAAAATGCAGTGAGGCTCTTCCTCTGAAACAGACATCCTGATAAAAAAACTGTGCCTCCAAATATTCATGAAGGTGAGGGTTTGCATTTGGCTTAGGAAGGGCAAAAATGTATTTCATCAAGAGGAAGAGCAGGCTAGCTGCGATCTTTTAGTGGGGAGATGCTAAAACCATGTTTTTAGACCTATTTATTCAGTGTATGCTAAAAGCTGCATACAGTGCAACCTTTTTAATCATTTTTAATCAGCTTTTTAAATTAAAATCAAATATGTGACCTTGGTAGTGTTACTGGTGTTTCACTAGTAATTCTATAGAAATAGCAAAATCAGTTACATACAATTAAAGGTAAAATGTATGTTTTATAACACTTTAAAAGTCTAATTAGTTAATGATTGATGCATATTGCTCATTAGCATCAGTACCCATCAGTTTTGTACTAGACATTAGCACTAAAAAAAATGGACACATTAAATACCAAAAATTGTCACAAACACAGAAAAGAAAACACATTTCAATCTAGTGTAATTGTCATTGCACATGTCAAAAAAAAATACTCTTTCATCGCCCCTGCTGGGAATTCTATTCTGACTTGCAACCAAAACTTGTGAACCCTGCTATCAAAATAACATGGTCAAAAACAAAATGTCCAAAAGCTCAAGAATAGATATTGAGCTCTTTCTGGACCGGATCCTCTATAATTACTTTTAGAGGGACTTTATATAATGGCCTCAGCTACCAATGTTCACAGTCCCAAGAAACACCATTTGGTTTCATGAAACTGAAGTGGTACATTTTTGTACATGTTGTGACATGCTGTTGATCTCTGATTGGTCAAATGCAGAGCTCACTGATTTGCCAGAAAGGAGGTAGAGAACTCTGTCTCCATTATTGTACGTTTTGTGATGTCAGGTTTTTGCAATTCTATCACAGACACGCTATTCACCAAATAGGTAAAGCCATTTTCTTGAGTCTGAATCCAATGTAAAAGGTATCTTTTATGAAAAGGTTCATAACATTTTTGGAAGGTGTTTAGACATTAATCTGTGCATCAAAAAAATCCTTGATGAAAATTCATCAAATTGTTTTTGTTTTAAAATTAGAAAATGAAAATAGGCATCGAAATTCAGGACTGTTTTCAGATCGATCGGTTTATGACAAATTCCTCACCTGCCATTGTTGATTGACATGTGCAGATAATTGTAGCCGCTCCCAACCATCCATTTGCATAATGTCTGCCATTGTTTACTCCCCTTAAAGCATCACTGGTGCTCTATGTCAGAAACTATTTCCCAACACAAGACCATTCATTATTATCAGTTATTGCCCAACAAAAAATATTTTAAAGATAAAGTCTCTGTAAAAGAGGGTGTTTATCTTTACTGAGCAGCAATCCAATGTTGGAATTACTGAGGAACTTGTTGAAGAATTGAAGAATGTTATCCAAAAATTTCATTCTCAAGTAAATTTGCCAGTTCCTATCTGTATAACTGTTTGCTCATAGTCTTCATGTTGATAAATCACATGCATTATGGTGAGCTGTATTAATCTTAGTAGCAAGGCAAGGAAAGTGTATTTGTATAGCACATTTCATACACAGAGTAATACAAAGTTATTTACATTGGAAACAAGAATAAAAAAGAAAGTACATTTAATAATATCAAGCATAAAAAGTCATATAAAAGCATAATGATTAAACACTGAAAATATGGATATAGATTAAGATAGTGAAGTGCAGAGATAAAATAGTTGTTCAGACGTTGGTGCTCAGTCGACAACACCGCAACAACAGACTTTAAAGTCTATTCTGAAGGATTCTGGCAGCCAATGTAGAGACTTAAGAGCTGGAGAAATGTGTTCTGACTTTCTAGTTCTGGTTAGAATTCGAGTCGCTATATTCTGAACAAGCCATTTTATCACAGTTCCGGAAAGACCAACATAGTTTTCTAGTCTATCGAGAAGGATTTTGTGATCAACTGTGTCGAAGGCAGCGCTCAGATCAAGTAGAACCAGGACAGTCACTTTTCCTGAATCGGTGTTTAACCAGATGCCATTGACTATCTTCAGTAGTGAAGTCAGTTTATTTTAGTTAATTCAATTCAGTTGGTTTGGCATGATCTTTTCCATAATTTTACTAATGAAAGGGAGATTTGAGATGGGCCTGTAGTTGCTCAGATTTACCACTGCAGTTTAGGGCTTTTGGGAAAGAGCCTAAGAGGTCTATAACTTCTAAGAGGTCTTTTTTAGTCTCTTAAGAATGATTTAAGAAAAGACTGGTGGTAGAGTGTCAAGACCGCATGTTGATGTTCTAAGGCTCTGAACCGTCTCTACTAATGTTTCGCTATCGATTAGATTGAAGGTACACATTGAGAATGGAGGCTGAGGATGTCTATTCCCAGCCCTGCAGGGGAAAGTGCTAATTCCTTTTCTGATGTTACTGATTTTATTGATGAAAAATTAAGCAAACTCATTGCAATTATTCTCAGACAAAAGCTCACTTGGAGTCTGGTTTGTTGGGTTTGTAAACCTCTCTACCATTGCAAAGAGAGTTTGAGTATTGTTGAGGTTGTTATTGATTAAGTTTGAGAAAAACTCTTGCCTAGCTGTGATTAATTCTGAATTAAAGGCACAAAGACTTTCTTTGTAAAGGTCGTAGTGAATGACAAGTTTTGATTTTTCAAAAACATTTAGGGTTAACCCTAACATTTTTCTTTTTTCAACCTTCAAACTTTTATTTAATGTCTCCAGAGTGTTATTGTCTTTAACAGACCTGTACCAGGACCCTGGATACAAGTTGTACTGTACTGCAGCTATTTATCATTTAAATCGGTTTACTCAATACTATAACAACATATTATATTTCTTGTTTGAGAAAAAAATGGCTTGAATTTCCTCAAATATTGAGGAAAAAAATCATGTTTTCTAAAGGCTGTTAGCTCCAGACCTTTTCTCTGAGATGATCACGTTTTACACATGATTTACACTATACACTCCAATGCTTCTGGAAGTTCATCATAAACATCTCTGCTGGTCTGAATTCAGAAATGGTGATGGAGTAATAAACAAGATTGACTGCAGGACTCTGTATTGATCTGACTCCAATGTTCTCTGATGATTTGTAATATTGCCAAAAGCAGTGCAGCAGAAACGCTTGACTCAGCGGTGAGGCAAATTATGATACGGTGGAAATCAATTTTACTCAAATGAAGCTTCATCTTGTAAGGTGTTTCATTTGGAGAGAACAAAACAAACAATAAAAAGCCTTTTTACAGGGCAAAAAGAATGAAATTATATTTATGCAAACGTGATGTTTGTCATTCAAGGACAGATTTGGTTTGTTGTTACAAGGCTTACAAACATCAGCGATAAGAATGCATGTTTGTTTTAGCGTAACCAGTGGTAAGCTGCCTTTGTAACTTGCCTGTTGGGTAAGTTCGCATTCAATCGCATTCAATATCCTAATTTTCTAGCCCGAGCTTATTGTAGCTGGACAAGGAAAGCTGTGAAATAATATATAAAAAAATGTATCACTCCATAAGACCCTATAGAAACCAGCTGTTGTTGGAATTGACTGATAAGTTTTATGTTGCATTCTCATTGAGTGCAGAAGGTGGATCTCTGAATAAGGGTCTAGAATAATATTATAAATACTAAAACCACAAGACAATTGTGGTTGTTTATTTCATTGGTTCATTTCAATTGTTTAGGTTATTGCACTCTGAACATTTTCGTCAAAATGATTAAACTATCAAAAGCTTGCATTTAAGCATACATTAAAACAATTGTGACAGTGTTTTTGACATTCCCTACAAATATTTCTAAACAGGTTTGGTCCTAAAGTGCTTCTGTACACAGGAAGTTGTGTACACAATAACCCAGCTAACATGGAATGTTCTCATAACATTTGCTAACGTTCTTTAAAGGTTGTCCAAATATCAGCTCGCAACGTTAGCTTGTGGAATAATGAACCTTCTAAAAATGTTTTAATAACCATAAGAGAAAACGTAAAAAAAAAAAACTGGACATATGAACGTTTATGCAACGTTAGAGGTAACTTTCCTAGAACGTGCTTGTAACATAAATTTGTTAGCTGGGAAGCATTAAATGCATTCAAGTGTTTACATTTTTTGTTATGTAGTGTTATCCCACACATTATTAGTATTTTCTAGTATGAACAAAGTGCATCAAACAGAGGAAATAACCTGAAGTAAAGCTCAAATATCCCTGAACTGTCCCATGGCTCTATGAGAATGAATTGTTCTCAATTTTGCAATTTCTTCATCTGTTATGCATAATTTACATACTACACTTAGTATGCACATTACATTTTCCTGCGTAAGACAATAGTTTTGTACTTCACCGTGCAATGACCTTTAACACTCTGTTTCAAGTTCAATTCAAATTCACAGTTCAATTCAACCCAAGAATATTTTTCAAAGTGCATCAGGAAGAGGTGGGGGATGGGGCCTAGATTACAATGTAGGAGAGGGAGGGTAGTACGTGTTTTACTCAAGTGGTTAAGTTAGTGATGTTCAACACATATATCTTTCAAAAATGTATAATTTAAAATGGTTTCATATGACTTTACATGACTTATTGAAATCTTAATTGAAAAACAAGTACAGAGGGTAATATAAAGAGTTTAAGTAAGGGGGACGAGCGGCAGGCGACACAGCTGATTTAACAAGCACGCAAAGGACTTCTGAAGCTCACTCACTTCTAAAACTCATTCATTACACCTGAACGTATCTCTTTCATTAAATAAAATTTGCTAAAAGGGTTTTTAGTGTTTACTGTGTAAAGTCAGTTAAAGTGACAGAGATTGGAAGGACAAATAGCTTTAGCACAAGTACTAAAACTGAAGGTCTTATTTGGCAAAAGCATAGAAGAATTCAATTTTGAAACAGCTAAAAGGAGAATTATTGTTAACCTGCATGAATTTTCATCCACTTCTGTGTGAGTAGATGATGTACTTAGTTAAATGAATGCATCACAAATACACCATAATCACATCTTTGTTCCTTTTAGAATTCTTAATAGACATCAGGAAGGGTTCACTCAGAGATGCAATGCAGGTTACACTCAGAGATGCTTTTGAAAGATGCTATGTGGGTTTTAAAAGTTTTTCTTTTAATTAACATCGCATGAATTGGGAAAAATCCAGTCTGAACAGCACCTCTGGTGACATTTACATTACATTTTTCATTTCTGCATATGACATACACTTTTGTATAAAGTCTGTTACACTTTGCAATTTGTAATTTGGGTTGCTCACACTATAAATTATATCAGTTGATAAATCGTAGTCATAGCAGGAAGGAAACAAAACAGAAGAAAGAAAAAATGAAAGTTTTTTTTTATTTTAAGATTGCAAGTGTTCTTAGAAGATGAGCACCTCCTCTGATCTTATCTGCTGAAGAGGAGCTGAAAATGTACACTTCTGCCCCAGACTAAGGCCAGGTGATGCTTGCTTTAAGGGTAATCTGAAATCTTCTTCATAAATGGGCAAATGATTAGCACAAATCTTTACTGACAATTTTTGATAGGCTTATGTTAATTTTATTTAAAATAGATAACCTGGTTATATTGACAAAAAAAATTAGCACAACTTTCTAAAACCACTCCATGGGAAACATTCCAGTTTGCATTGGAAAAAAAGGACCAGTATTAGTCTGACTAGAATCAAATGCAGAGCTAAGAGGATCGGACATGCCAGACTGGAGAACACATCTTCAAACCCATGGAAGAAAGAACAAAAGGAAATTCCCATTCAAGCTGATGCCTGAGTGTGGGATTGCTGAAAATCCTTGAACTCGTCTCAAGGAAAAAACCCAAAGCAGAAAATCCTCTCTGTGACAGGGCATTCAAAGAGTATGCAGTGTTTTGGAATTCTGGGGAAGCTTTATATAAAACAAGAGATAATAAGAATTAAAGATCGAGACCTTTCATCCACCCACTGTAAGAACAGTTGCATGCAGTGATCAAGATACTATTACTTGCAAACAAATTATTTCAATGATCCAACTAAATAAGAAGTATAAAAAATACAAACTTATTCAAAGCTAGAATTTTCCCATGCTCCATTTATTTTTAGTCATTGGCTTACCTCATGACTGTACCCTTTACTGTGCTGCCTAGTGACTGTCATACTAAATTTTGCCATAAATGAATAACCTTTGATTTCTTAACAAATGTTAAGTTGCTTTTGTTTTGTGCAATGTGCGCAACAAAAGTTTCAGACTTCATTGTGCAATAGTCTTTACCCCTAACATTTTCAGTTCAAGTCAAACCAAGATTCTTTTAAAAATGCACCAGAAAAGGGGCACAGACAACAATGTAGGAGAGTTTTTAAACCTTGACTGATGTTTAAAACATAAATCTTTCAAAAATGAATAACATTTACCTTGGGGTTTCATAACCCTTTAATAAAAGGCTATTTGCATATAACATATTGCATTGAACCATGTAATATATACGCTTTGATTTATTTTCTAATATTGAGAGAAAAGACAGAGAAGAAAAACATACAAGAATGGAATTGTTGCGTTTGCAAACTTACCCAGCTGGTTTTATTTTACTGCGTTATTATTGTGGCAAGCTACTATCTGATTCTGCAAGCATTTCATATCCTATGATGAGCTCATCGGTGCTTTACTCGTTACATACAAATTTGCCTTCTAGCATATTTATTAGCAGTTTTGTTTTTTTTGTTTCTATGCCTCTCATTTCGACTTCAGACTGTTTAATATTTGATTCTCATTTTTGCCTTTATCATTGTACAAGGCACTCTCTATGTGCAATTTTTCCAGAGGAGCCTCTATGATGCAGGTTTTCTAATTAAACTACTTAGGAGAATTATGGAAGTCATTCAATTTTATAAGATATGAAACTTCATATTTGTTAAAGCAAGCTCATAAATGCCTCCCCAATAATGTTGTAATGCTGAGTAGCTAAAGTACACAACTTGTCACGGATCACAGAAGGCAGAGGCAAAAGGTGTGATTCACACAGTGTTTATTAAACACAATAGTCTTCGTACCGAAGTACTAGCAACAGTTCAATGTAGAGTCAAGGTGGTTAGTAGCAGTACTTCCCTCGAGCAGAGCAAGCCGGTAACAGGGGTTAGTCTCTGGGTGCAACGAGTAGCAGAAGCTCTTGGCAGAAGATCGGGATGAGAAGACGGAGAGAGATGCAATCCTGTGAAGATGATACCTGACGATGAGTGAACGGCGTGGGTGAGTCTTTATAGTGTGGTGTTGATGACTGGAACAGATGAAGGTGATGAGTGCCCAGGTGTGTCTGATTAGTAATCGGGTGATTGAGTGCGTTGTGTATTGGCTGGAGAATGTGACTGGTGATCGGGGCTGATAGAACGTGCAGAGGGTGTGACACAACTAAGTCCAAAAAATTCTTGGATAGACAGTTTACACCTCTGTTAACATACCCATTCTTCCATTTACATAATTAGGTTTACCAGATAAGTCAAAATAATGAATACCCAAACTTTTAGTGTATAAACTACCTTTAGAATTATTTCGGTTTTGTTCACATTTTTAGTGATCAATAGAGTTCTTAAATGGCATTAAAACAATTAAAAAATTCCAGAATAACGACTTAATATGTTGTCAAATTTCTGATCATTACCATTTCTACCATTCTGATCATACCCTCTTTAGTGTTCCCTTTTCTCTGGTTGCAAACATTCCTTGACATCTGATGTTCCTGTAAACCAATACCTGGGTTATTGGAACAGCCTTGGCTTGTCTTGCTTTAGGACCCTCGTTTCCTATATTGGATTATTATTTATGAGTGTTTGCTCTCAGCCACTGACCACTGCCGGTTCCATTACTGTAAATTTTGATTTCTTTGTGTACCCGTGGCTTTACTTAAATAACTTTCCCTTTGACTGTCCCGGTTGTAATAAAATTGCTATTGGATCTCCAAGACTAGACCTCTTTCATTACAATTGTAAAGCTATGAAATATGATGTGAAAAATGAAAGTAGGGATTTACTTTTTAATGTACCATCCTCAAATGGAGATTGATGGAGTGAAATGAACAGAGGCTGAACACAGGTTCTCTCCACAGTCAAAACATCTACGTGCCAATACCAGACACCCTTCTTCAATTTGTGATCAATCCCCCGTTGCCTATTTCTTGTACAGCAATTTTAAAGCTTAACCTATTTATATAAAGACCAGAGAATCCATCAGCTTCCTGAGTAGCACTAACACGTGTGGAAATAGGCTACAGAAGAAGCTTTAAATGGAAATGGATTTATTAATCGTGTGTTTTATGATGCATCCTAGTGATTTTTAATATTGTTTGGAGGTTTTCTGGTGCACTTTTTATTATGTTCAAAAGTGTAGTTGTTAGGGGAACATTCAATTTAATGTAGATGGTAGTCGATAATTACACAAAAAAATATTAATAAATAAAACTACATGTAGTCAAGACATTCTGATCATTAAACTAAATATTTTATTTACCTATTATATTTACTATGACATGTTATTTGTTATGCTATCACAAGTTGAGTACAGTGCATTCAATATTCAAACTTACCAGATTATTTCCCCGATTTTCTTTTAAATTAATGGTTTACAGCTAAGTAATTAACAGAGGTGGAAAGTAGATAATTACATCTACTCACACTACTGTGAGTAGTTTTATTGTGTACTTATATTTTTGTGAAGTAGTTTCTAAAATGTATACTTTTTTAGAGTTTATTTTATGCAAATACAAATACCTATCTAATATAATGTTTTGATTAGCTAATTTTTTAAGAGACGAAAGTCCCTTGACTCACTGATTAATGGCCCCAAGGGGCAACCTCCTACTTTCCTCCTGCTCAATGTGTAACTACAGTTTCAAAAAGGGAACATTCACTCACTCCACTCTCATTCACTCCAAAGTTAAACAAGACCAACTTTGGAGTTAAAACATTTTTTTCACCACTGATGTATGCAATAAATAATATAAAACTATCTATCTAGATAGATATAGATAGATGAAAATTCTATGAATATATATATTCTATAAATTACAGTTTTTTTTTTTTACAATTGCTAACACAAAATTCGTCTAGGTAAGCTATACAATTAACACATTTTTTGTTGCTTTGATACAAAATGCATACAGTTAACACACATTTCAAATGCTTGAACTTTTTTGACACTCAAAAAGCGGAAAACATGGCCTTAGTGTATACTGTATATTTAACTTTCCCAGAGGCATGTCTATGAAAGGACACATTGCCCTTGTTAAAACATGTGATAATGAGTTTCCATATGCATCAGATAACTTCACAGTGTGAGAGGCCTTATCTTTCTAGTCAAATGAGGCAGAATGCAGCTTTTGTTAGGCAGCTGATGAAAACACGAAATGATAACCTTAAATAATACTGGTATCAACATCCTATATTGTTTCAACTTTAAATACCTCATGAGCTCTCCAGTGAAAGGGTGACACTCAGACTGCCATCATGGACATTCCATCACCTTGAGGGCTAGCTAAGGTAACCAACTTGGAAATTTCTGTAAAAGAGGTGATATGATGCCTTCTCTGCGAAGAACATCGTGAGTTATTTTTACCTCTCAAATATATAGTTAGTCGGTTTCAAAGTAATATTGAGACTCATTATTAACTAATAGTCAGGAAGGGCTTGGTTTCAAGACATGTTTTTAGTAGCCAATTGTGTAAACAGAACTAACTCAACCAGTCTCATATTTGTCTATTCTTCCGCTTTACCTTGTATCAACTCTGTTATTTAATTCTCAAATAGCCACCCTGATACATTTTATTTTGATAGAATGTATCAAGCGCATCATCAAAGAATGAAAAAAATAATAATAATTTGTGTCTGAATTTAGAACTTAGGAATTATTAAAACTTTCATTTTTTTTTCAACAGGAACACACTACATTTGTACAAAGAAGATGTCTGAACAATTCAAGGTGATCTCATGATCTCAGCACTGTTAATGTTTGAATCATTAAGTGCTTTCCCTTCACAGAAGTCTTGTACAATAATTCCACTCCACTAGTAATCAATGCTGATGGGCATTGGGTCATTTGTGAAAACAGCTTGTCAGGACACCTATTTGTTAGTTGAAGGTGTTTGACCTCTTCCCCTGTCACTGTTCATGAACTGCTTAAAGATTACCTTTAAAAATCCATATGCAGTTCACAAAGAATGAACAGCACAAACATCTGATTATAGCTTAATGCCCATTTGATCAATGTTTATCCAACTATTAAAAATAGATTTTCAATTAAAATACAACATGATACATTTAAAAATAACAAGATTTAAAAATAAGAAGATTAAGAATAACGACAACAAAAAAATCTCTGACAGTGTCTACTCATAACAGCTAAAACTTTGGCAAGCTTTAACAGATAATTTCATTGGAGATACTTCAAAAGGATTTACTTTATGAAGTGATGAAGGGAATTCTCTGAATCAATTTATTAACTAATTTTGACAATAACAAGTAACTTCTGTGAAAGTTTTAAAGCTTCCAGTGGGACCAGTGAGCATTTCAATTTTGTCAAAATTGTATTAATTATTTTGGACCTGACTGCAGAATCTTGATAATGGTGGACAGTGTCGGTACAATGGCACTCATTAAAAAGTGTGTATTTTACCCACAATTTCCCCCAGCATGCAAAAACAATTTGTAACATCCCCAGCTGTATACTAGATTAAAATATGAATTGTTTGGTATATGCTGTGGTCTGGTGGATAAGGAGATCAACTTGTGACCAAAAGATCGCTGGTTTGATCCCCAGATCCATCGAGATGAAGGATGTGTGAGTGATGAAACACTGCTCTCCCATCTTCAACAACCACCACTGTGGAGCCCTTGAGCAAGGCACCAGTTTCCTGACTGCTCCCTGGGCACTGCAGCCATGGTTGTTCACTGCCCCGGGTGTGGGTTCATGGTATGTTTGTTCACTGCAGTGTGTGTACACTGGGATGGGTTAAACGCAGAGCACAAACTCTAGGTATGGGTCATTCCATATCTGGCCAACTAGTCACTTTCATTTCATAGACTTAGACATGGGGCAGTTTTTGATATGATTTTGTTGGGATAACCCTCATTTGGAGCATCAATGCTTTAGAGTTGCTATATAAACATCAATTCAACGCCTACAGTTAAATTTCTCTTATTTTTGGCAAAATTTCTTTAGGATATAACAGTTCTTGCTATTGAAGGACACAAATATTTTAACTGTATGTCAAAAAAATCAACAAATTACCTCTCCAGCAATGTTAAATTCATCCATAAGAGTATTGTAAAGCCAACTCTGCATATGAATTACAAATTCTTTTCTGTTTTGCCTGCTAGAGATTGAACATAATGACACTCTATCCACCGGTTGCCAGATCCTCAGACTTAACTGTAACTGGAGACGTCAGTGTAAATAGAGGTTAATTAGGGGGATTGTGAGAACAGGTGCGAGATCAGTGTGTGACTAACCTTCAGTAGCCAAAATGCATTGCAGAAGAGCTACTACAACAGAAATCAAACTGTAGTATGGGATTTTTCTACAGGTTGTTAGCTTGAATTTCTGAACAGTAGTTAGAGCCAATTCTGGATTATTTTTAATTAGCTGCTGATGGGTTTCTTAAGGTTTGCCTGCATTAGAGCCATTACTCATTTCACAGATAAGCTTTGTGAAAACCAAGAAGCAATGTTGCCTATTAGCTTTAGCATGAAGAAGCACAATTGGCATTTACATATCAGCAACCATAAAGCAGTAAATAACATTAACAAAACAGAGACATGTTGAATCATGTTTCTCCTTTAAATTTATGATCCAAGATATTTGGATTCCAACATCGAATAGTGAATTTACTTGTGATGTCACTGCGAGGCGTCTCTATACTGTCTGACGATACATGAAAAGCTACACTGTCTCTCAACTTCATTCATTCATTCATTCATCTTCATGTCGGCTTTATTCCCTTTCGGGGTCGCCACAGCGGAATGAACCGCCAACTCACTGGCATATGTTTTATGCAGCGGATGCCCTTCCCTGCCGCAACCCATCGCTGTGAAACACACATTCACACACACATTCACACTTAACACTATGGGCAATTGTTCTTATTCAATTCACTTATACCACATGTCTTTGGACTTGTGGGGAAACCGGAGCACCCGGTGAAAACCCACGCAATCACGGGGAGAACATGCAAACTCCACACAGAAATGCCACCTGCCCCAGCCGAGCCTAGAACCAGCGACCTTCTTGCTGTGAGACGACCGTGCTACCCACTGCACCACCGTGACGCCGTCTCTCAACTTGATGATCAAATAATGAAGTTTGTGGTTTGTGTTAAATCTTAAATTTTAAATGGTTTGTTTTGTATGGGTCAGCTTTCTTCCCTTTCGGGGTCACCACAGCAGAATGGCATATGTTTTATGCAGCAGATGCCCTTCTAGCTGCAACCCATTGCTGGGAAACATTCACACAAACACTCATTCACACTCATACTCTATGGACAATTGTTTTTTCTCAATTCACTTATACCGCATGTCTTTGGACTTGTGGGGAAAACCGGAGCACCCTGAAAAAACCCACACGATCACTGATCACACGATCTAAAAAGGAGGATTTTTTATGTTTTTGAAATATCTTATAGAATGTTTTGTCTATACTTTTTTACTAAAAATACTATTTCAATTTGCTGTTTACTACAACATGTCTTTTTGTAGAAATTGAAATAGTGTGGAAGCATCACAGTGGCGCAGTGGGTAGCACGGTCGTCTCACAGCAAGAAGGTCGCTGGTTCTAGGCTCGGCTGGGGCAGGTGGCATTTCTGTGTGGAGTTTGCATGTTCTCCCCGTGATCGCGTGGGTTTTCTCCGGGTGCTCCGGTTTCCCCACAAGTCCAAAGACATGCGGAATAAGTGAATTGAATAAGAACAATTGCCCATAGTGTTAAAGTGTGAATGTTTCCCAGCGATGGGTTGCGGCAGGGAAGGGCATCCGCTGCGTAAAACATATGCCAGTGAGTTGGTGGTTCATTCTGCTGTGGCGACCCCCAAAGGGAATAAAGCCGACATGAAGATGGATGGATGGATGGATGTTTTGTATGGGATCCTATGCATGCCTGTCCAGCTCAAGTACGATATTTTTAAATCTGACTATCAAATCTCACTATCATATGTAGTCCTGATTCTGAGACATATTCGTTATTTTTGCAACACCCTCAGTCTGAGGAGTCATGTGACATTTATCTGGCTTTTATGTTTTCAGTCTAAAGTTAGATGCACTCTGTAACTGATATAAGTAGCTGGAGAAGTTTTTTTACTGGAGGTGTTACAGGAAGACCCTCGGAGGCCTAAATAATCTACCTAAACTTTTATACCATCTTTTGCAGTAACTAATCAGTGCTAAATCAGTCATATTTTATTATCACACATTCTATTCTACTGACATACAAAATTTTGAATTAAGTTAGTGTCGCTGTCGTAATTAATCTGCAGCCCATTATGGACCAAACACAGCTCAAACTCTGTTTTCAGGCTCAATATTGAGCAGTTTGACTATAAACCACACCTTCATCTTGCCGAGGTAACATATCTTAGCATTCTATTGGCTAGTTGAACATGATTTAACTTTAACCTCCACATGTGCACAACCTTGCGGCCTGTGTTTAGTGAAGGCAATAGTTAATTTGAATATGATCTATACAACTTTGTGGACTTTTAAATAACTTTGCTGCACTTTACAGAAACAAATGGAGTGTACTGAGATGGTATTGAGAGAATTCTTTTGAATTGTCTAAAATCTTGAAACTGCAGGGGTCCTAAAGGTGTTAGCAGGTTTTCTGGAGCATAGAACTGATAAATCTTCTGCTGGGATTTGACTTTGACCTTGTTGGCAGCACTCGGGATCAGCTACTTCAATCACTGCACACTGTGGTTCACTGCACAGGGTCTCTCCTACGCTGATGCCTGGAAAATTGAAAATCTCAAATGATAGAATGAGAGGAATGACTAGAGGAGTGGGAAGAAAAACAGTCCCAGACATGTAAAGAGAATAATCCATACAGTAAGTCATACAGTTTTGTTTGTGTATTTAAGTCTGAATCATGGGTTATCTGTACAAATAAAAAGTTCATCATCACGTAGATCCCTTGTACTTGATGTCTATTTAACTTTTTAAACTAAATTATAACATTATTTTAAAATCCAAACATTGGTGAAATTACTACAGGGTGGTCATTAATGGTTGTACAGTTGTTTGTCATATAATAATAATAACATATATGGCTACACAAACATTGTAAGAACTAATGATTTGTCATCTTTAACTGCATCTATACATGATTTAGATTTTCTCCCCAAATTTTCTGCATCTTTGAATCTGCTTGCATTTTTATGAAGGAGAAGTAAATTGTTTTCCTGAATGTAGCTCCATGATTGTAAGTCCAGCTCTCTTCTACGTTTGATAGGCAGGTGTGTCTTCCAATTATTAACGTGGTTCATCTGAAGGGAGTTGATTCCTACAAAATTGGTTTATGTGAATTGAGTCAAGGGAGCTTTGAAATAGATTCAGATTTAGATTCAGTTCATTTTATTTGTCACATACACATACAGAGTACAACATGCAGTGAAATGTATTGTAACACTGAGTTACCTATTGAATTAAGAGTGTAGAACATAATAAAATAGATAAAGAGAAATGGAATATAAAATATATAAAATGTAAATAATTAATGTAAATTAAAGACATTGAGTCTATTTAAATTCAAAATATGATTGTTTATTGAATGTAATTTTTTTTCTTAACACTGGTTTTGTCATGTAAACAACATAGCTGCAAAAAATTATTTGGTGACTGTTAGTTTTTGGTCTCTTTAGACATTTTTTCCAGGACTCTCTGCCATTAACAGGCTCATTCCTTTCATCTTTGGGAACAATTGCAGTAGCGATCTTCAGCCGTGTGAGTTTAGTGCTGTCCTTCCTTTACCTTTCCTCTGTTCACTCCATCATTTCTGGTAATACCACTGAGCAGGAGAAACTTGTCCTCGCTTTTTCCTTTATCTCATCATTTTGAGACAGTAATCCACACTTGGCTCCGCCGTTCCTCAGTTTTACACAAAGTTAGACTGAATGAATGCAATTTCAACAAAGTGCGGTATGATTTTAAGTGGCTGTCATTGTTTACAGAAGCCCAGCGGTTCCCTGTGAGCGCGATGTGTGTAACATGTTCACCCTCTGTGCCTTCTCATTGTTATACAATTATTTGTGTCTTATTCATACTTCTTTTAAACAAGTCTGCCACAAAAGGAAACATAAAAAACGTAATTAATTGTGTTCATTTTTTAATGCGTTTACATTTAAAATCGCATGCGTTAACGCATTACTTTTGACACCACAAAATATAATATAAAAATAAAAGTGTCTTTTAACGATAAGAGGCAGTTATTAATAAGTACTTAAGTACATGATGTGCAAAAAACAGCTGAGGACAGAGGGATGTGCGTGTGTGTGAGATGGTCACTAAAGTGTCAGTGAATGTCTTTAAAGTGACTTGTGCTGTGCAAATCCATGGTTGTGCAAACTGTGCGGAGTGAGAGATAAAGTGACGGAGAGACTGTGTTTATATGCTAGGTGTATCCCTGTTTAAAGTTCGAATGGCATGTGGGAAGAAGGTCCTCCTCATTCCCTCTGTGTTTGCCTTCAAGAAGCGGAAACGCTTTCCTGAATGCAACAGTAAGAAGAAACCATTGTTAGGAGGTCTACCTTTGGTCCTGCACTGGAATAATGGTGTTGAATGCTGAATTTTAGTCAACAAACAGGGTTCTTGCGTAATTCCCTTTTCTGCAGCCCAGTTGGCTTGTTGTTGTGTGGAGGTTTGAAATGGCATTCTCAGACTTTTTTGTCTGTAGGCAAGCTGAAGTGTATCTGGTGCTGCCTGGTAGTGTTGTGGTGATCACTACTGATGTCAAGGCTACAGGGTGGTAGTCGTTGAGGCTGGCGGGCTGGGGTTTCTTAGGGACAGGAATAATGATGGACTGCTTGAAGCACGAGGGGACAATAGACTGTTCCAGAGAGAGATTGAATATCTCTGTGAACACCGTTGCTAGCTAGTCTGCGCAGGCTTTCAGAACTAGGCCTGTGATGCCATCTGGTCCTGTTGCC
Organism: Danionella dracula; assembly: GCA_900490495.1. NCBI lineage: Eukaryota > Metazoa > Chordata > Actinopteri > Cypriniformes > Danionidae > Danionella > Danionella dracula. Next base: position 19,521,568 of record UELW01000778.1, read on the forward strand.
TTCCAGGTGTTCACTCTCCTGAAATCCCTCCTCACATCATGCTTCGAGACAATGAACGTATTTACCTCTCCGGCTCTCTTAGTGTGCATGCTGTTTGTGCCGCTACCACCAATAGCGTGATTACCTACAGCTTCGAAGCGAGCATAGAAGGTGTTTAGTTTGTTCACCAGAGAGGCGTCCGCAATCCTCGTTCTGGAGGATGGTATTTTTATAGTCCATAATTGTTTTTAGTTCCTGCCACTGGCTCTTCAAGGCGACATGTTGGAGTTGCGACTTAGGTTTTTAGCGCCGCTTCGCCTCATTCACTTCTCTGCACATGCCGTAAGATGCAGCTTTATTATTTTCCATGTTTCCAGTGACGAGCCCCTTGTTGTAGGCAGCGGAGTGGGATGCCAGATGATTGCGGATAGTTTTATCTACCCACGGCTTCTGGTTGGGAAACGTCCTGATGGTTGTTTTCTCAAATGTATCATCTGTTTGTTTGCCATGAGACAAACCAAGGAATTTTGAGGAAACCTCAGCCATGTCTCACATCAAGACCTTACTGGTCATCCCTGCCACTCAATCTCACACAGAGTTAATGGGCAGTCTTATGTAGTGACCCAATTTGCCAACTATTGACCCAATCATTCTACTTCGATGGTAACTATATTATCCCTTTGAATTCTTTAAATTCCAATTAAAAAGTTTTTTTTGGATTTGCTAAAACGAAAAGCATGTCCTCCAATTTGTCATCACTTCTTGCCTGCCAAACTCCTTAGTAGACAATCGTGTTACTATGTAAAATTGCCTATTTAATATTTTGCCAACTTGGCCTTTCCACAACTGAACTTTCACAGTTCCACATGACAGTACTGCATCTCATTTAGAATGCCATACTTTGTCATGTTGTTAAACATTACAAACACTAGTAGAGAAAAAATAAAACAACAGCAACAGACACAGACACATTTCCACAAAAAAATGTATTCACAGTTTTTCTCCCTGCTAATACTAGTAACAATTGCTTTTAGAAACATCAAATATGTTCACTTATCCTTAGCTTAACCACTCTAAATGATCAGGGTAAACATAATTACCTTGAAAACATTTATATAAAATCGAAACTCAAAAAGTAGTACATGAACACTAATGTTTCAGGAAAATACAAAATAAATGCACAAATAACAAATACTAAAGTTTAGAAAAACTCAAATAACCAATCGTTTGACTGAGTTCAAAATGGCTGAATACACAAACAATTGTTAAAGACTCAACTTAGAAAATAACTGGATGTAAACTATTGTAGGTGGATATAAGATGGATTGGCTATGTGTGTGTGTTTGGAAATCAGGACGCTTCAACACTCAGCAAGACAGAGGTAGGTGGGAGTTACTGTGTTTATGTGGGTCCATGTTTATGTGTTCCAGTACTCCAAAGCTAGGCAGAGAGATCCCTTTTTGACAAACACTTTACAAAAGTTTCAAATTGCATTTGAAATTACCTCGCTGACTGATGAATACTTTTGTTTGAAAACAGTGATAGACACTAGATAGAATTCATCTGCAAAAGGTGGAATAATTTGTTAAGGTTTCCATGAGTCGCGTGATTGAATGATGAGGTGCTGAAACACAGTTAGGGTGTGTTGGAATTAATATATGGGCTACATTTAGGTGCTTACAGAAACTTGAATTCATACAGTTTTGACTGGTTCTGTGTAGTGTTATTTTAAGACTTTTAAGATTTTTAACAGAATTATTCTGTTGCAAAACAAAAAAAAATTCTTCAAGATATTTATTAGAGTGATATCTCAAAGCAGTCAATGTCAGAAAAAAAGTCATAGCAAACAGAGCAATATGTTAATTCAGTCCACCAAAGTTGAAAAAAAAGAGTATTGGTAGGCAGCACACCTAAAAGCTGGCTGTGTGGACTTTTTACTCTGAAATAAGAGATAAGAGGACTTTTACAAAAAAGTTATCCATGCTTTTGTTCAAAAAGAACAGTGTATGGACTTCATTCATACGTAAAGTTAAGACAATAATACATTTTTTTAAAGTTGTTTTTCTCTATGTTACAGTAATGATGTCAATGTCTCACTAGACATTAACATCACGGCACTTTACCGGTATTGTGCAATATATAAAATAACGGGGTAATTTTGAGAGTAATGCCTCCTTGTAATCAAATAACCTTATCAAACTGTATTTTTTCTGTATTGATGTAATGCTAATTTGTTCTTAAAGGCATGTCATGCCACATCAATGTGTGACCATTCTCCCCTAGTGCCTTGTCAATCTAGACATGGTAACCTTGCCAACTTCGGGATTTCAAGGAGCAGCCATTTCAGACATTGCTTTGAGCAGAAGCCCAGCTGTGTGTGCTACTTTGCCCTCAAATCTTTAACAACATTAGACTTTGGCGAAAAGGCAATATCTGTTAGCCCAAAACTACAGCTACTGTTTTGGTTTGTTAACACCATACATTTATATGTAGGTGTTTCTATGAAAATGTCACGTTCAGACCAGGAATAGGAAAATACATGTGTCATTCCAGGATGAACGCCAGAATTGCTCCTCACCAGGCTAATCTAATAAGCTCCTGATTGGTTGAATGTAGAAAAAAATTAAGATCTTTGACTAGTAGAGTTATGTGTTCAAGTTCAGAGTTATATCCAGAGGATACAACCAGAAGTGAAATGTAAGTCAAATTCGGTTCATAAATAAAAAAGTTAAAAATAAATAGTTAACAACACAGTAGAACATGTCCTGTAAAGGATGTGCAAGATATTATGCTGTGTGCTTAAGTACAGAAGCTAGACATAATATGCTGGAAGAAATACTCAGACTGGTTGTACATGATTGGCATAGAAGCAGTACAAAAACACAGAAGTGCGATGAACAAAAATTCTGTATCAGTGTGAAGTAGCTGCAATATTACTGATGTTAATTTTAGATGGATTTCTGGGATGGCCCTACAGAGCACAGGTATACCAGTTTATAGATGCATGCCCTCTAGATCAGCTTCAGTAATTTCTGATCAGTTCACATTGTTTAAACTTTGCTGCCAAACTTGTGAAAGTCATAGCCATAGTCACACCTTCTGTTGACAGATGTATACTGTTCTTTTAATATGCTTTTGTTTATTTAAAAATTGTTGATCCTCCATTGTTTTATTGAAAAATTTGCTTTATCATGTCAAACCAAGACAGACTAAGGAAATATGACATAATAAAAATTATACAATTATTTTAAATCCTTTATTTGTATGACTGGTAATAAGTTATATTCTATATTCTTGTAATGATAATATGTTGTATGTGTTGGGACAGACACAATGCTTTAATGTTAGCCAATAGCCAATCAGGTTACCATCAACTGTAGCCTTCCATGCTTACTCCATGTGCATTATCCTTTTAAGGGATCATGTAACATTCATCTGCATGCAATTCTATGCAAGCCTCTAACAAGGTTTTTGAAACAAATTAGTTTGAGTTTCTGTTCCTGCTTAGAACGTCCAATTTTCCGATAACACTGTCTGAATACAATTAAAAATGATAGCATGCATATTATTACTCCCAAAGAGTGAAGGTCAAGATACAGTATTCTCTCAAAAAGGAGCATCAGCAGGTTACATATGGTGTCCCGATTCTCTGAAAGGAAAAGGAAACACTGTGTCTGGTTGCCATACTTCACTATCCCTGTGTGTGTCTTTCTTTATACAATTAGACTCGGATGATGCCTTGATGTGCTACACTTCATTGCTCGACCTCCCTTGGCCAACATAAACAACTTATTTCTTCTACGTTTTTGTTTTCCAAAGGTCCAAAAGACACAGAACCTTGGGAAATGAAAGCCATTCATTCATGCATATTCATTGATCTCGAGAGACAGCGGGGTGAATGAGAACATGATGTATGAGCGAGGGAGAGTTTATGGTCTTTCACACAGATGATGGGATTGCGCTCGGCTTTGATTCAAGAAGCTGGATTCTGCACCACACATACACACCTCAAGACAGATGAGCCTCCCAGAGCAGGAGAAAAGGTCAGGCCTGTGTCTTAACAGCTTTCCTGTTCCTTCCAAGACTGATGGACTGACTCCTTTGCAGGAAAAAAAGCCTGGAGTAAACATCTAGGTTTTGTTTTATCTTCTAATGGGAATACTTTGCAATTCATTAACAAGGAGATGCTAAAGGAGGATATACCATAAACCACACCTCTAGCATAACATCACAGTTGACTAAATACTACCAAATGTGCTTGGCACTCTCCCCAAAGGGCTTTACAGTCTCCCCTTGTCTGTATTTGATTAATAAGGTACCGGTATGAGCACATAATTTCCCATGTGCAGAGATTATGGGTTGAGGCTCTGTTAAACAGCCGCACAACTCGCTCATTTATGGTCCAGGATCCCATTACACGAGTATTACGGTGCAGCAGAATAGAAGGGGCTAAAATGGACAGTTTTATTCTTTTAAATCAAGAGGTCCTGTGACTCCTTCCTTCTGCGTCGTTTCAGGGAAAGAAGGCCATCAGTCACCAGCACTGGGTTTATAAATCAGCATTATGCTGCTGAACACACTCATGGGCTTTAATAATGTGGACTATGTACAGAACCTTCGAGCTGAGGTCAAGCCTGGGTGTCATAAATGCCTTGTCATTGGAGAGAGCAACACTTGGAACTCCATGAAATGGTTTACAGGTAGCAGAACCTTCATTTAAAAGTATCTTGATGGGGCTTGACAAAGAAACCAACACTTGGCAGTATGATGATGAATTTCAATCATCTGGTCCACTGCAGATGATCCAGAACTGTGCAAACCACATTATTTCCCTTTTCACCTCTCTTCACTGACACCCCAACACAGCTCGTGTTTCCATGCCCTCCAAAAGCTTGAGTTCAGAGAAGGAACAGTGTCTAAATATTCCCAATGAAGAATGGAGAACAATTTCTCAAACCATTTTGAAAGACAGCTTTTAAAAACAAATCTTATCTTCTGTGAAAACTCAATCCTACTATTTCAGTTTATTCCTTTCCTCAAAGTACTTCTTTGTTAAGATGAGCAGAGGTAAAGATGATTTGCCTTTGTAACAAATTGCATGTTGTCTCTCCCTCACACTGTCAAACTGGGAAAAAAATCTCTGCTAATTGTAAAAGTGTAAATGGTTCTTAGCTGTATTTGCTTAGTTTGTGTTCTTGTTTTCCTGCATTAACCACCATAAGGAGACTATTGCTGAGAATGTGGTAGCTCACTCTGTTTTTTGACAAACCCGAGTTAGTATAATCAGTCCAAATTGTGCTCAAATAATTCCCACCCACTCAGTTGATCTTTAACATTTGGAACCTTGTGTGATAACTACTTTTTGAAATTTGTATTTTAAGGTGAACAGAAGTATTGCATTGGATTATGAGATAAATGCAAAATTAAAATCAGATTTTTTTCTTCACCTTAGATGGTAAGCAAAATTGGTTAATTGGTATTGTCCTTGTGATGCCTTCCAGCTTCCCTGATAACTACTGGGCATTTTTATTGTGTGCTATTTTGTGTTCTATTTTGGTCACCTTCAGTCAAGCACATTGCAGATGTCTGTCTGAGGTAAAAAAAAAAAAAAGGATATTGACCTGCCTGTTTATATACATGCCTGGATATCGAGTCACTTTTGAGCTGTTTTGAGGAAGTAAATAACATTTTTTTCTCCTGCAACATAACCCAGGATATTTACTGTATAAGTTGCTGAATGTGATGTTCTTTGAGAGTCTGTTCACCTTTGCAGACAATATGTCAATGAAAATAGATTTACTACATATTAACTTCACAACTACAAGTGACTTGATCCATTTGGCATCAACCTGTATATTTCTCACACAAATTGTTGTAACATTATATTAAATTATCTGGTGTCAGATCAAAAGTACAGTATTTGCATTCACAAATCAAACACAAGTACAGATACAATGTTTTATAAACACCTCTACAATTGGAAGTATCTATTCAAGTTTTTACAAGTAGTGTTATTTTAAAACTTTTGTACTGAAATATCTTGCTAGACTTAGGGACAGGACAGGAGTGTCTGATGTAATTTGTGTCATGATTTGCAATTACAATGTCTGCACTTGTTTATTTATCTTTTTCAATCACCACACATTTTGGAAGGGAAGATTTGGGAAGATGCGATTTAACAAAATGAAACGTAAAGTCTATAGATAATGCACGAAAATGTAAAAGTAGAAGTAGAAAGGCTGAGAAATAATTACTTGACTAAAGCATAGAAACACAAATATTCTACTTAAGTAAGATAAGAAAGTATTTGTTATTAGTTACTTATCACATGCCAGCTTATCACAGATTGCTTTCCCCTACAGGTGCATTAAACAAAGGCTAAAAACAATGGTTTAGCATGTTCATTTATATAAGTAACTACTTTCTCATAAAATAAAAATTACAATATATGCTTATTGACACCATTGTGTCGAAGATCCCGATTCTGCTTTACTTCACACAAAGACACCCCTAAAAATGTTTACTTGTTAAAAAATTATAATAAAATGACAGCAACCTGAACACAATTCCGGAGGAAAGCTCATATCAAAATAATGAAAAAGTCTCTTTATCGAGAGTGACTCAATCCCTGCCACCTGCTACTCAACAGGATATCACTTATTGCAAGAACAGCACATGGATACAAAACTTTAATAACATGGAGAATATTGCACTTCCCTTCAAAAAAAATCTAGTAAGAGTTTAGCTGCCACTGTTATAGACGACTGAAAATAAAAAAGCAAAAATAGCTACTTTAATCTCAAGGATAATTTGTTCCATGAAATAAAAAAGGAAAGAAAGACAAAAATCAAAGTTGTAGTATGTAAATATTTTATTCACCTATGACACGCAAGGTTTGCAGACAACAAGAGCAACACAATGTGATTTGTGCAGACACGTGCTGCTATGTAACATAGGGCATGTATATCACAGGGAAGGCCAGATTGTTGAGTTATTGTTTAAAATGATCCAGTAAGACATTGACACAACAAAACATTTAATACACATCAAAAAGTAAAATGTCTTAGAATTCTGAACTCTCTCTCAAGACCCGGACATTCTGCTGATTGATCAAGGACTCTATAACTAAATAAGCACAAGCTGCAGTATTGGGCTACATGGGTAAAATGTAAAGACTCCGCAAAGCTAGCGGTATTGATAAAATTGCTGCTCTTATTTATGTCCTACCAGACAATTCTGGTTAGAAAGGCTTCATTTTAAGGGAATCCTTAACAAATGTAATACTAAAAATACAAACACTCAGAACCAAGGTTACCATTTAGCCGATCAGTAGGACCCTAAGCCTCCAGAAGTGCATTTATTTTTGTCATTGCAAATGTTAATACTGGCTTAAAGTATTCAAGTGTCGTACCAATAGTGGCACATTCAGAACATTCTTTACATCTTTTTTGTAAGACTTTGTATAGTACAATGAAGGAACATTTGAATCACAATTATAAAAAAATGTGCCATGAAAGATACAAAAGGAAATTGGATCCCCACAAAGAAACGCAAGACCATTTGGCTTTGGCATGTATAGAAGCCAAAGATGATGTCCTTAATGTTCTGTAAAGTTGTCTCTTTGTAAATAATGTTTAGGGAACGTTTTAAAATTTCACCTTCTATTTCTAACATTATTTTATAACAAAATATGCTTATGCTTCAAGTCTGAAATCAAGCGATACATAGTTTTCTGGTCAGTGAGCTTAAAAGACTTTTAAAACTTTATTTGATGAAGCTCCAGTCACATAGGTAAGAAGCACTGACATGAACAAAATGAAAATAAATACCCATGAAATAGATTATCCACTGCTTGCTGGATGCGCTTTAATGCGAGTCATTTTCTCCAGCAAATTTGCTATCTAAAGCAAAAGTCTTATTTAAAAACTGGTTCTTTTATCAGTAAAATGAGGTCTGCCTTCAAGATGTATGAATTAGCCCAGCTTCATTTTTCCATCGATAATCTTTAACATTAAACCAAGCCAGGCCTGAAAGCAGGAAATTGTGCTTTAAAGTTTCATCCAATTATTCGCTTCAGAGCTTCATAGTTTATTTTCCATTAATGATGAGTTTCTGAAGAGCTTAAGATCTAATCTGAAGCTGCTGTTGAATCATTTTGGTCGACTTTTGTTTCTTTAAGCATCAAATACTCTAATTTAAATTGGCACTGTTTAAATTGAATGAATTAAAAGTCAGGTATTAAAATATGACGTTAAAAGATTCCTATTTTATTAACATTCATTTATTTTTACCAGTTTCCCAATGACTCAAATGATTTTGATATTGAAATCCTCTCTATTATGGGACAAAATCTGTGTTGGTTATTGGCCAATTCATCTTTACACAGCGCACAGTTTTCATCATTGGGTCTAATTAAATCAATCAATTAAACGCAATCTACAGTGCAAAACACAGCACTGTTCTTTCATTTACAGTCAGTCTTTCAAATATGCAAAGTTGTTAATTAAGATTCCCTTTCAGGAACTCGAGCTGCGTCCAACGCTATGGGGAACGCTTGCTGCGTTTCCGGCTCTGAATTATATGTAAAATCTCGTCCAATGGACAGGTGTGACGTCATCCGAGTGCGACGTCGCACCCGTCGTGCGCAGTATAAAGGAGCCTACGATGGAGACGGCCACCAGCTTTTCTGCATTCAGTAAGCGCTCTTTATATGTCTTCTTGTTCCAAAAGTGTGGACAACTATATCTTGTACTTGTTGCTGAAAGCTTACGAGCTCTATTTGGCGTGCTTGGGAGTGGAGAATAGCCGCTCTTGCCGAGGCAGAGCGCCCGTTTGGGTCACCGGCTTCGACTCGCACGCGCTCCTTATGGCGCCTAGGAGCGGATCAAGCTCAGTAAGCTTAGAGAACGCATGAATTCCACTCTCTCTCCGCCCCCGGTGGTCGGGGCTGCCGCTCCTGCTGAGGCGGAGCGCCCGCTTTGGTCACCGGGGTTCGAGTCGCACGCGCTCTATGTGGCGCTTGGGGGCGGATGTTGGCCAGCTGGCTCTCGAGGGAGTTAGCTGTGAGTACTCCGCTCCCGGTGAGCATTTTTCGAGGAAAGTGCTCTCCTCTGTGCCTAAATGACCAGGCTGCCGCTCCTGCTGAGGCGGAGCGCCCCGCTTGGCCACCGGCACGCGCTCCATGCGGCGGCTTTGCGAGCGGATCAAGCCCAGCCGGCTCTTGAGGGAATCGGCTGTGAACAATGTGTATGCATGCGTTGCGCACATTCCGCTCGCGGAGAGCATTTTTCGAGAAAAGTGCTCTCCTCGGTGGCCAGGCTGCCGCTCCTGCTGAGGCGGAGCGCCGGTTTTGGCCACCAGGCTCGAATCGCACGTGCTCCAGGCGGCGCTTGCGAGCGGATCAAGCCCAGCCGGCTCTTGAGGGAATTGGCTGTGAACAATGTGTATGCATGAGTTGCGCACACTCCGCTCGCGGAGAGCATTTTTCGAGAAAAGTGCTCTCCCCTGCACCAGGTGGCTTGGCCGCTTCTGCCGAGGCGGTCGCGGGGTTTGACTCGTGACGGCTCCTCCCACTCTAGGCGAGGTGCGGTTGGAGGTTGTGACTTGCGTTGTCAAAAGGTATCTTCTGGCTGCCAGCGGCACAGGCCTCTCATTGAGAGCTAGCTTGATGAACGCTATCAGCACCCGCGGTCGCAAACTCCACGCCGGGGCCTTCCGTTTTCCCGGACCTGCACACCGAGGTGGTAGGTCCGGGGATCAGCGCAGCCTGCCTTTTTATCCCGATGTTCACTATCGAACATCTAGGGGATGCAGGGGCGGGGTATGGGATGATCCAAGGTGGACAGAGGCTTGCGAGCTAGCTCTGCCTTGTTATGAACGTCATCCCTGAAGGTCCCGGCCCTCCCCACAAAGCCGTTCTGGGCCACCTCGGCCTTGGTGGGGAGGGCTTACCTGGAGTTCTGGCTGGGTGGGAGCAGACTCCTAAGGCTGCTGATTCTGGGTACAGAGGCCCAGAAGCGGAGTGTCGCTGCCCTCCCGAGGGGTGGCGACACAAGCCCCAGCCCAGGGAAATATGGTCTGAGGACCATCATTTCAATAAACGGGCGGCGGCTAAGCACTCCTGACGGGCTGGGGGGTCTACAACTTCGAGATGCACTTCATGGAAAGCTGTTGTCTCTCGGTGACCCCTCAACATGTATTCTGCTAACCCTGCCACTCTTCGTGCTTCAGGGAGCGTGTACTTTGTCCCTGTGCTCACCCAGGCTCTCGGTGACCAGGGCTTCCGGTCTTCCATCGAATCCCGTGCCTGTATCAGGAGTCGTTACCCACCAGTGACCAGAAGCCGACCTCACGAGGTAGGTTTCCCCTGAGTCGCTTCATGGGGGCTTCTTCAGCCTTCCAGGCCACTCCCAGTGGGGTCTTGCGGGTCATGAAACGGTGGCCCCGTGTTGTCGTGGTTTGTTGCCTACTGTTGTATCTCGCAAGTTCTGGTCATGGACCAGGAAGTTTGCACCCTGCTTGCGCAAGGGGCCATTGAGGTGGTGCCTGTGTAGGACAGAATCAGTGGTTTCAGAATACTTCCTGGTTCCGTAGAAGGATGGGGACCTGTGCCCCATTCTCGATCTGAGGCGCTTGAACAGTCGCATCATGAGGTTGCCATTCAAGTTGTTTACCTTAAAGCAGATCGTGGGCGCAGATCAAGTACAGTGACTGGTTAGTTACAGAATACTTTCAAGTCCCTATTTGTCCTTCTCACAGGAAGTTCTTCGGTAGTGCTCCTGACGGCCAGGGGATCTCCGGCTTCATCGAGCGACGCACTTCATGGAAGGCTGTCGTCTCTCAGAGACCCCTTGCCGCTATTCCGCTACCCTGCCACCCTTGGTGCTTCAGGGAGCGTGGACTTGCCCCTGCGTCCACCCAGGCTCTCGGTTACCGGGGCTTCGGGTTTTCTTGAATCCCGTGCTTTATCAGGAGCCGTCAATGACTTACCAGTACCGAAGGCTTTCTGTCAGCCTTTCGCTCTCGCAGGACCTTCTCCAAGATTCCCCGCAAGAGTGGGTTTTCCCCAACCCAAACAGGTAAGTATGTGGGGTATGGGATTCCACCACATGCGGGTGTGCCTGTCTAAACAGGCCAGGATCTCTGCGATCCTAGAAGGGGACCAGGAGAGCGAGGCTAGGTCACTCACTGTCGGCTGCAGTTTGAATAACTGCCTTGCCTCTTGGGGCCAGCGGCGACTATTCTCCCGTTTGTCAGCTCCATGAGGCTCCTTCAGTGGTGGCTGGGGAGTGCAGGGTTCTCTCCCCAGGGCTCCCTGCTCTGGCTTATTAGAACCACGAGTCTAAGGCCCCCGTGCCGTTCTCGTTGTAGGGACCCTGTGTTCCTGTCCCAGGGCCCGTGGAGGGCACCGTGCCGTCAAGTAACTATAACCACGGAGGTGTCCTCGCACGGGTGGAGGGTCGGCGGTGCTCGGGAACCGCTCTAACCCATGGTCGGTAGGATTGGTCCCATCTCCTTGGCACATTAATTGCCTGGAGTTGCTGGCCGTTTTTTTGTGCATTTTGCACTTCCTGCCAGACATCAGAGGCCATCAGTGCTTCTACGGAAGCACAGACAATATGTCTGTGGTGGTCAACATCAACCGACAGGGGGGGCCTACGCTTCTCCCTGTAGGCCCGTACAAGCTCTGCTCCCTTAGAGCATCTTACATCCCGGGCCGGTTTGAATTGGAGGCAGTTGCTGTGTCGCACCTGGGACCGACATCTGGGGAAGCCCCAGCCAGAGAATAAGTCTGAGGACCATCATTCCTATGAACAGGCTGTGGTTAAGTGCTCCTGACGGCTGGGGGGGTCTCCGGCTTCTTAGAGCGTCGCACTTCATGTAAGGCTGGCGTTTCTCGGTGACCCCTAGCCACTATTCCGCTACCCTGCCACCCTCGGTGCTTCAGGGAGCGTATATTGCCCCTGCGCTCACCCAGGCTCTCGGTGACCAGGGCTTCGGGTCTTCTTGAATCCCGTGCTTTATCAGGAACCATCACCCCAGTAGCACTGCTTCCCGGAAGCTGACGGCCAGGGGGGTCTCCGGTTCATAGAGCGGCGCACTTCTTGGAAGGCTGTCGTCTCCCGGCGACCCTTCACCACTTTCCGCTAACCCTGCCACCCTCGGTGCTTCAGGGAGCGTATATTGCACCTGCGCTCACCTAGGCTCTCGGTGACCAGGGCTTCGGGTCTACTTGTATCCCGTGCTTATCAGGGGTCGTCATTGCTTCCCGGAGTCCTGGAGAGATAATATGGGACGGTGGTTCATCCCCGTCCAGAATTGCGCTGTATCTATAGCCCCGGTGGGGGTCCAGCTCTAGCGTTCGGCCTCCAGGCCGAGGTCATTGTGACCATTCTCCACTCCAGGGCTCCATCTACGAGGAGGTCTGACGCGAGACAACGACTGTCACAGTGTTGGGGTGTTCCCACACTTTAAATTAGCTCTGCCTGGTCAAGATCGGTGCTAGAGTTCTGTAGGGTAGGGGCAGTGGGCAGTGGGCAGTGGGCAGTGGGCAGTGGGCACCCTAAGCCGAGCTATGTCTCGCAGGTGCCTTACATCGCCCCGTGTCCTATTAGGTTCCAGGCATTCTTCCTCCTCCAGGTGAGTCCCCTGTCTAGGTCCTTATTAGTATCTGCCCAGTGTGGGCATGGGGCTGTTAGGTCTGTCGCATGGCTCCGTGGAGCTCAGACCAGCCTGTGTGCTATGGTCCACACAGGCGGACTCTCCTGCTAATACGCAGTCAGTGAGCAGATGGACTGTGGAAAAATGTTATCACCTATACTTAGGTGTAAGCCTCTAGCTTTCTGGCCCCCTTGGGGACAGGGCACATTCCACAAGAGGAGTGGCGACTAGGGCCTTGTCATCTGGTATTCTTCCAGGATTGGTAGCGCTGCGCGATGGTCCACGCTCTTTGATGTTGCTCCGGTCCTGTATTGGATCTGGATGATTCTCCGGGCTGAAGACACTGTCAGTCCGGGGCGAATTGGCGTGTTTAGACACTCGTTCCCCATAGCGTTGGACGCAGCTCGAGTTCCTGAAAGGGAACGTCTAAGGTTACGTAGGTAACCAAGGTTCCCTGAGGGAACGAGACGCTGCGTCCCCAGGCCACTTCGCCATGGCCTGACGGCGCTTACTGTTCTTCAAAGCTGGTGGCCGTCTCCATCGTAGGCTCCTTTATACTGCGCACGACGGGTGCGACGTCGCACTCGGATGACGTCACACCTGTCCATTGGACGAGATTTTACATATAATTCAGAGCCGGAAACGCAGCAAGCGTTCCCCATAGCGTTGGACGCAGCGTCTCGTTCCCTCAGGGAACCTTGGTTACCTACGTAACCTTAGACGTTTTTAGGCATGCAAAAAATAAAGGACAAATGCTCTGTTAATTTTTTTAATAAACTGTTATTATGAACTTTGTGTTAATAATTTCAGAATTCAAAATCCAACTGACAACTTGTGCCTTCCTCGAGTCGATCTTTTTTCTTTTTCTAAAAATGCTGTATAAATGATCTATACAATACAGACATATCCAGTAATTTAATAAATGCTATGTAAAGGATTTACCAAGAGTGAATGAATGCTAAATAAATGGTGGTTGTTTGAAATCATCTTTACTTTTGTTATCTCATGAAACTATTGATTGCCTAAAACTCACCAGCATACATATATCAATTTTTATAAACCCCAATTTAGAAAAAGAATCCATTATTATAAAAAGGTTTACAAATAATCTTTGCATGATATTGCTGATTGTTTATGGTAGACAGTTTGTTAAAGTCTGCTTATTTGTTAAGGTAGAATAAATATACGGCAAAATCAGAACTTTGAGCATTAGCTCACCTTGTCGGCAAATTCCTGAAATTCTCAATTTTTAAAGCTGCAAAATGAAAGTAAATAATCTTGCTATTTGGAGATTTTTTGTGATCAACTCTTAAAGTGTTAAAGTGGGTGACTGAAGTGTTTTTTTATTCCAGCCTCTTTCTCAGCACTCACTGAACCCTGTAAAAGCACACATCTGTTTGATCATCGTCTTCAGACCTGCTTCTCCTGATTGTTCTTTCCGCCGCCCTGCAGTTAAAAGTATCTGAGGGCTGTGGTGGGGCCACATAACATTCCAGGTCACCTTGTAAAAGCTGTGGAGGACCGGGGTCTACAGCAAGACCCCTTCCATATGCAAGCCGTTTTATTATCCTTGAGAGCTCACATGAATGGTTATACTCTCAAAAACACAAATTAAACTTACAGCTCCTTTAAAAAGGGCATCATTTGTAACAAAAAAAAACTAAGCGAAAGTAAAAATCATACTTGTTCATGGGTAAAATTACCCTTTTAAAGCCAGGATGGAAACCAAAAGGAAAATAGTAGCGAAATAGTAATTTGTTACAATCAAACGTCAATGTGTGTCATGTGAAATATCCCTACATATATTGATTGGTCATGCTTTCTTTAGCAGTAAAATCATGAGAGTAAAATGAACTCTATCCAGAGTAGGAGAAAAAACTCTCTGAATAAAGTACAAATAACACTCAAACTGAATTTAAAAAGGAGTGAGGTTATCGTCTAAACCACCAATTCTTCACCAAAAACTAGACCTTTGAAATAAATGCATGTGTTTCAATGTAAAACACATTACAACTCAATCTTTCAATATCACACTGTAAAAGAAAATAAGATTTTAACTTAATTTATTTTATGGTTGAAATTGAGGAGTTCAGTGTTAATTTACTCTAAAATAGAATAGAACCAAATAGACTCAATTTAACACTCTAGATTTTACTGTGTAGGGCTAATTGAAAATTACATTTTATGCACTGGACAAAGTGGCATGACAACATCAAAATGCACAACATTTTCTGTATTTTATTAAAGTCTTTTTATTGGCTCCATTATTGTTTAAATCAGTTGTTTTATTGTTTATCATGTACATATACAACACACACTTACAAATGCATTTTCAAATGCATGATTACAATGGCCCGGATACTAAAGTTACACCTGTAGCCCAATATAGTATGTGTAAATTTTGCTTATGCATGAAACAAAATTGACATTTTTAAAGGGATCAATCAGTATCAAGTAGGAAATCTAGTGGTATTCTATGATCTGCATTCCCAGGACAAATACCGCCACCTATGGCGAGGAGTTGATACTGCAGCCACTGCACTCTCATTCAAAGACTGCCAATGAAACCCAAACATCTTTACTTCCTTGTCGTTCATGAAACATTCTACTCCTTTCCTATTTTTAGGTTGTGAACCAACTCTGATGTGCGTATTGCCTCCTGTCTGTAATAAAATGTGTCAATCATTGTGGTTGCTTGTAAATTATTTAAATGCAAATAATAATAAAACAAAAACAATGATTGTTCCATCTTATAATAAGCTGTGTATTGCAAACACCAGATGTTAGAACTATTATTTAAGAACCTTCTTAAATAATCATTTTCAAAAGCTTCATGGCATGCTCTACCTTCTCCAATGTTTTATTTGCTTTCCCATCATCTTTAAAGTATCTTTTTAGCAGTTTTGCTCTAAAGTAAGTAAGTAAGTAGATGCTCTAAAAAGTGTCACTCACGCCGCAAGTACCAGATCTGTGAGTGCAGGGTAGGTCTGAAAATTCTGATCTACCTATAGACATAGAGCACATCTTTACTACACATAAGCAATGTACATATTCACACAATATACTGTATATAGGATAGGATAAATGTAAAGGCAAGAAGAGTGAGAGTGCATGACAGAGAACTTATATATTCCTTTAGTGGCAAAAACATCTAAGATACTTCCTATTTTACTTATCTTTGTTGTCTGGAGTGTTGAAACTTAACATTATACACACTTTTTTGCAGTGTAGAAGAGAGAAACTACAGAGTGCAGGTTTGAAAGTAAAAAAGAAAACTGTAACTTTTTTTTTACAAAGCACACAATCTAGTACAGAAAATTTTAGACTAGCGTATTTAAAAATAAGAATCAATTTATACAGTTCAAATGTTTGGTTCTAAAGTGTAAGGGGCATGTTTTTTACATTGCTAATTTTGAGGTTTATATTTGTCATATTTATGTACTATATAAAATCTGTAAAAAAATTAAACTTTATAAACTTTGTTATAATATTTTCCTATTTATCCAGTTATCATGGGTTTCGTACATACATATTTTTCTAGCTGTGAATGTTTGAATAAGTATTGAATTAATATATGGCTTCTGAGAATACCCAAAAGAATATCAGCTCAGTATGTAAAAACAAAATCAACATTATGCTTCAGTGAAATGGTTCTTTGCCAGGTTGTGCTGACAATTTTTGGTATTGGCAAAGATAAAAGAGTACAAACGCGCTTTAAGAAATAAATGCGTATATGCCATTTGTTCAGTATTGTACATGATGGTTGACATGAGGCAAATGTAGGGTTGACATCTTGAACCATACATGTTGAGTCTATGATTTGTAATAAATTGAAATTAAACTACAATTTGATTCCTTGGCTTATGGAATGTCCTATGGTGCACTTGGCTAAGTGTTAATAGCTTTTTCTTGTAAGTACTTAGCAGAAGCTCTTTAAAAGCAGTTTCATTAAAAGCAGATATTAAATAGAGCAGATCGATTCCACCGGGAGTCAAACAGATGTAAATGGATCCTAAAAATGTTGCAGTTTCGATATAGGCCATCCATTTTCATCCTGCTATGAGAGCTCTAAAGTGCTTTCACTGGCAGCGTTGGCCTGCCATTATCTGAAAGACTGACCTGCACAGTTTGCAGTGTGATTTCATCCTAAAGATGGTTGAATTAAATTTTAGAATTGTTAAATAATCTCCAAGAACTTCATCAAATATGAATAAGAAGCAGCTAGAGACTGATATGCTCATTATAGGGAATCTGTAACTTGTGGTTCTGGAGTCCAGAGACGTTGTTGCTGTTGTAGAAACTGACTCACTCCATCTCCAAAACCCCATCCATCTCATCCTGAGGCTGACAGGAAATCAATCTCTAGCTCCTTATAAAGCTGTGAGCTCGCTCTATCTCTCCATTTCTACAGCCACTATGAGAACATTTTGCACTTCATTCATTCCAATCTGAAGAGAGCCCTTACTTATCCTTATCAAAATTAGATATTTTTTTCCCCAGACATTTATATTTTAGATCACCAACATTAATTTCATAAACATATCAGTGAATGCACATTTCAAATTCAAAGTCTTTATTTGTTCATTTTGTATTTATTAAAAATCTTCCTGTTCCCTAAAATAACTTACATCGAATCAAAGACAGGAAACATTCTGTCCTGAATTGGCTCCCACTTCATTGTAATGCCACATTCACACTTTTGTACTGTCCTGTGGGCAGAAAGCTGTTCATACCCAGTAAGCTGATTTCTGTAGGCCCAGGTATATGCACACATTCTATTCCAGTGTTTTGATTCACTAGTAAAAACAACAAATTTGATCAAGGCAGGAATAGTTTTTCCCTAAATAGAAAAATTTCTTAGACATACTTAGTATGTCAACTCTTTAACTGGCATTCTAGGTTTTTTGGATTATGCCCCTTTTTTCCTCTGCCCTACTGTGACCCACTGTGGCAGAAAGCTTTTTTTCCGTTTTACCAACTGGGAAACTCTGCAATGGAAAAACCAGTGCTTATAATAGATTAACTATCCAGGATGATCCAGAACTCTGCAGCTCGTCTTATCTTCAAAGAACCGAAACGAGCTCATGATACTCCCCTCTTCATCACTCTTCATTGGTTCCCCATTGCAGCTCGAGTCAAATTCAAATCGCTAACGCTGGCATACAAAACTATCTCCAGATCAGCCCCTGTCTACCTCCATGAGCTCATACACTCCTACATGCCTTCCAGAAGCCTGCGCTCAGAGAAGGAACAGCGACTCGTGGTTCCGTCCCACAAGGGCAAAAGATCTCTCAGCAGAACCTTCTCTTTCACTGTCCCTGGATGGTGGAACAAACTCCCTGATCCAGTCAGGAAAGCAGCAACACTAACAGCTTTCAAAAAGCAACTGAAAACTCCTACCTATATATATATATACACCTACTATATATATATATATATATATATATATATATATATATATATATATATATATATAAACGTTCTTTTTTCCTCCTCTGTCTCTATCTTCTTCCTCTACTCCCTCACTGCTTTGGTTTATTGATCAGTTGATACAATTTCTATTATGACAAGCTGAATCACTTTGGACAAAAGCAGTGCCTACTAGAAAAAACCATACACTTTTTCTTGTAAAAATTAGAAACGGGCCATTTTGACCCGAAGGCCACACAAGAGTTAAGTATATCACTCCTTCTAAGTAAATCATAATTGGGAGAAAATACAATTATGCAACAAATTCCAAAATTCATGATTATTCTTTATTATTTGGTGATAACTGTACATCAGGGTTACGTCATCAATAACGTATATTCATTATGTATTAAATTACCTAAGAATCATCAGACGCAATAGCAATAGAGTATGGAGTTCCTCAAGGATCTGTTGTGGGACCCATCCTATTCTCAATCTACAAGCTGCCCCTTGGCAAAATTAATAGAAGACATGGGGTTAGTTTCCATTGCTATGCAGACGACATCCATCTCTATATTTCAGCAAAACCTAATGACCTTTCAAACCTAAAAAAGATCTCAGAATTTGTCGCTGAAATCAACGATTGGATGGATTAAAATATATTTCTGCTAAATCTTGATAAAACATAATTATTTCTTATTGGCTCTAAAAAGCAATTACAGAATTTCTCAGTTTTAAATATGGAACTGGGGGAACACACTGTTCATTTCTCCACTACAGTTAAAATTCTTGGCATTACTCATCCTGTTTGTTGTCTGTGTTACCTTTTTCTAACTATTGGTTTTTATTTGTTAGTTTCTGTTTAATTTATTCATCATTTGTCGATGGATCTTAAGTTTGTATATTCTTTATGTTCCCTCTCACAGAGGGAATTCCTATTTACCCTACCTGATCCACTCTAGGACTTTGTGATGCTGCTTTGAAAGGTACTGCTAAAGAGCAGTATATAAAAACTTGAATGATTAATTGAAGTAGCAATTCATTAAGTCTTTACCAGTCAGACACTAATCAAAAATTAAAGCAGTATAATCGATGTGCTAATTCACTTGACTCATTCACAGGTTTTAAAAAATTTAAAGATATGTTAACTCATTATTATCTCACAATAAATGAATGGTAAATGTAAGCTACTGACCTCCCTCCGATTTTACTTTGTGCCACAAATGATGGTTCTAAAATCATTAAACATTAACTCTATAAACATATTTTGAGAACTTTTCTTGGTGTAGTTTTTTTTCTGGTTTCTAGGTTTAAGACCACTTCAAATGGAATACAATTGGACATTTATCTGTTTATTTGTGCATTTCTCCTGCTGCATCTAATCTCCAAAATTGAATAACTGTTGTTTATTACTGTAGCATTTCTCAGCTTGTCTGCTCCTTGTTAGTGCAGAATTGAATTAAAATATAGTACAGTGTCAGCAATTCAGTCCAGGTTAAATCTTATTAGCTTCTGTTTGACAGCCTGCCAAAGCTCAGATGCTGGGTTTTGTTAATTTAGGGCCCAACGCAAACAAATACACAGGGTCACCTATAATATCTTTTATTATTAATGGAACAAATTACTTTTAAGGGGTAAATTGCCTCCTTTTCTGGTTAAATGGCTATTTTTTAACACCTTATGGAAAACAATGTGAGTCTTGAGTTTGAGTAAAAATTTTGTATCTTGCTGCATGATTACCTAGAATGGAATTTTTTATTTCAAAATGGATTGAAAGAGTTTAAAAGGGGGTCTTGACAAAAAAAATATTAATGCAAAGAAATTATTTTAATACAACTCTATATTTCAAGGCATGGGTGGCCACTAGAGGTAGGAGGCCGCTAAAAAGTTGGGGGCCTAAAGGAAGTAATTTACCTTTGCTTAATAGTAAGTCCGCCGCTGCCAAAGCCTCTTGTCGTGTGGAGCTTCTTGTTAAAATGGACGAACTTCACAGCACTAAACCTCAGAGGGTGAAGGAACTGATGAGTCACAGCTGAAATTCCACTTCAAAATCCAAATAATCTTCAATCCCTGAATCCAAAAGTACTTTCTGAATACAGTATCATCCGACAACTTCTGCTAACCGCTGAAATCATCAATCTTAAAGCATAGATTGGTAGGTAGCTTGCTAGGTAGATTGGGCTGCATGTAATATTTTGTTGATTTTGCACCGTCTGGCTGCCAACTCTATATAAAGTTTGTAAGATGATTTTTCTGCTTTGCTTTCCTATATATAGCGGCCTTTTCAGCATTTTGGAGAGAGAGAGAGAGAATACAAGGATGTTGTGAAATTTTGGGAGAAGTGTCAGATAACTGGCAATTGGTCGCAGTTGCAGCTTATTACCAGCCAATTAAAATATTCGGGAGTGCATTGTAACAATACCAGAGCACAACCGAGGCCAAACTCAACAGAAGTTGTGCCATTGTATATCAATGACCAAACCTGACTCAAAATTGAGAATAAATTATAAAATTGAATACCAACATTCAACCCAATTCGTTATTTCCTGATCCGATTCTTTACACTCACCCAAAAATGCTAACAATATTTGTTCAATTAAATATTTTTGCATGAAAATATTATTTAAGAGGAAAAATATCCTATGTCCTATCAATATGTCCTGTTCACTGTTTTGTTTTCCATTTTTTAATTTCTACTTCTTCACTTTTTTCTTTTGTTTTGTTTTTTAAATCTTTTAGGAGTTGTGCACCTAGGGGTACAAACCATGCGTGCCATCCATTATCATGGGAAATGTCAGATCCCTCACCAATAAGATGGACGAACTAGCGGCGCTAACGAAGATGGAGCAGATGTACAAGGAGAGCAGCCTGTTGTGTTTCACCAAGACATGGCTCAATAAAAATACACCAGACTCTGTGGTCTGGATTTACACTTATTCGGGCGGACCGAAATGCGGTGGTGAGCGGTAAGAAGAAAGGAGGGGGTTTGGCAGTGTTTGTGAACGACAGATGGTGTAACGTATGTATGACTGTTAAAGAAAAACTGTGTTGCAAGGGGATTAAACTGCTAGCTATTAGCGTTCAGCCATATTACGTTCCTTGGGAGTTTTCACACGTTTTAGTTGTGACTGTTTACATCCCCCCTCGGCTGCTCACTGACCTCCTCTGTCCAGATCTTCTCATCCCTGATTTGTGGTGGCTGCTGTTTCACCACTAGAGTGTAAACAGGCAGCCAATGGACAAGATTGTGGTCAGAGCGACCTACAATACAAAATCAGGAGGTGCAAAGATGACTACAGGAAGAAACTTGAGCTGGGGATTGGGCAAACATTTTTTCGTGATGAGTGGAGAGGTCTGAAACACATCTCGGGCCATGGAGAGGAGGGGGGGTGGGGGTCGCCAGTTAACAATAGATCCGGCCTGGGCAAAGGAACTAAGCCTGTTCTTCAACAGATTTGATTCTGCCCAGCCCCTGCACCCTCTTCACACCTCTCCGGATAAGCCGTCTACCCTCCGCTCCGCGCTGATCACTATGTCCTTCCTCTGGATGCCACTAAGGGCTCACACCAACCCACAGCTTCTTATTAGTTAACACCTACCCCCCTCTGTCTCACCACAAACCTTCCTTCAGGCTCTTCAGGGAGTGTGGAGACCAGCTCTCTGAGGTTGTTCTGTGCATGTTTAACCTGAGACTCCTCAAGGTACAGTGCTTTCCCCTTTCCTGTTCACTTGGTACACAGCTGATTTTAAGTATAACTCTGATCACTGTCATCTGCAGAAGTTCTTCGATGACACTGCTATTGTTTTAATCAGAGAGCAATGAGCTGGAGTACAGGGCAGTCATTGAGGACTTTGTGAACTGGTGTGAGAGTCACCACCTTATATTGAACAGCAGCAAAATGTTGGTGCTTGACTTCTGAAGACACCCTCCAGTACACACACCAGTGAACATCCAGCGCCTAGACATTGAGATTGTGGGCACTTTGAAATACCTGGGTCTTCACCAGAACGATTATCTGCACTGGAACACAAATACGGATGCCCTGTACAGAAAGGGCCAAAGCTGCCTCCATCTACTTAGGAGAATGAGGTCTTTCGGTGTGTGGAAATAATTAAGGACTTTTTACGACACGGTAGTAGCCTCAGCAGTTCTCTATGCTGTTGTGTGCTGGGCAAGCGGCAGCACAGACAGGGACAGGAAGAGACTTAACAAGCTTGTAAAAGAGCTGGTTCTGTCCTGGGTTGCAAACTGGACACCATCGTGAAGTTGGCGGACAGCAAGATGTTAGACAGACAGAAAACTATGGACAACCCCTCCCACCACCTGGATCACACTGTGGAGGCTCTGAGCCGCTCTTTCAGCACAAGATTGTTACACCCAACAATCGCTTCGTCGCTCTTTGCTACCTACAGCAATTAGACTGTTTAACTCATCATTACAGTACCACATAAATGTTGGTACACACAACTCACAGGTCAGGTCAACACAAATTCTCAGGTCAGGAGACATAAATGTTTGTGTATAGGATTTTGTAACTCTCAAATGTAAAAATTATGTACTATGTGCAATATATTTTTTCAAAACATGTGCAATATCACGTTTTAGTTTTTTCGTTTCACTTATCAATCCCATGGATCCTTCTGTTGTTGTTGTTGTAGTTGTCCTTATGTTGCTGTACATACAGAATTTCCCCAATGTGGGATTAATAAAGTCTATCTTATCTTGCTGTCATTGAAAAGTATAAGCTAACAACAGAATGCCAACATACACAGTCATTTATGGACTTGGATAAGAATAGGCTGCTTTGTTAAGTTGAGTGTGCTGTACCCCTGTTCCACTGAAATGCATTAACGACCAGAACACACAGAGCTTCAAAGGATAGCATAATCTCTGATGCTTTCAGGTCAACTCCTTGTGCCACTGTAAATCAGTGAAGCCTCCAAAATGAATAGGATGTCCTTGTAATTGCCCATTAATCTTGTTTAAGGTAAATTTCCTTCTCTTATCTCAGGCAGCTAATGACATTAAACTGAATTTGCTCTGCTCCGGCTTGCTGATGTATGACTTTGTGTTTGGACTGATTCATTATAATCATTAGAAGGTCACCTTCAGGAATGAAGGGAACTATCTCCACATGATGTATCAACATGCAGAGCACAAATTGTACTTAAATTGTGCTACTTTTACCATAGGTGCACACACCCATGCTAACAATCAATGCAACACACTTCCACAAACTAATAAACCTGAGTTGACAAAAATAACCCCATACAACAGCCAGAAAATAATAATAATAAATATTGTTAACAGCACAAAAATGATGCCTTTAAAAATGATTTTATCTAAATGTGCAGACTTCTTTCTTCTCATGCCTTGAAGCCGGATGTTTTTAGAATGAAGTGGCTAAATGACAGATTTGTCAGGGGTCGGCAACCTGTGGCTCTGGAGCCGCATGCGGCTCTTTGGTGCTGCCCTAGTGGCTCCCTGGAGCTTTTTCAAAAATCTTTGAAGATGGAAAAAAATGGGGGAGGTAAATATATTTTTTTGTTTTAATATGGTTTCTATAGAAGGACAAACATTCTTAACCTTTTCCAATGCTGTAAAAGAGTGTAGAATAAATAATTAATTTCATCATTTCTGTCAGCGAAGATTTGCGTCATAGCCTGCGACACACACTTCTACCAGCAGGGCGGATGTCAGGAAGGTGGCTGTCGTATACAAACCAGCGGCTGTGTGATGGGCCATGGCTTCTCCCGCTTATCCGGGGCCGGGTCGTGGGGGCAGCAGTCTAAGCAGGGATGCCCAGACTTCCTTCTCCACAGACACTTCTTCCAGCTCCCTGGGAGGGATCCCGAGGCGTTCCCAGGCCAGCTAGGAGATATAGTCCCTCCAGCGCGTCCTGGGTCTTCCCCGGGGCCTCCTCCCAGTGGGACGTGCCCGGAACACCTCCCCTGGGAGGCGTCCAGGAGGCATCCGGAACAGATGCCCAAGCCACCTCACCGGACTCCTCTCGATGTGGAGGAGCAGAGGCTTTACTCTGAGCTCGCCCCGGGTGACGGAGCTTCTCACCCTATCTCTAAGACAGCGCCCAGGCACCCGACAGAGGAAGCTCATTTCGGCCGCTTGTATCCAGGATCTTGTCCTTTCGGTCATGACCCAGAGTAGGGACATAGACCGACCGGTAAATCAAGAGCTTCGTCTTTTGGCTCAGCTCCCTTTTCACCACAACAGACCGATACAGCGACCGCATCACTGCAGATGCTGCACCGATCCGCCTGTCGATCTTGCGCTCCATCCTCCCCTCACTCGTGAACAGAACCCCGAGATACTTAAACTCCTCCACCTGAGGCAGGAGCACTCCACTGACCTGGGGAGCACAAGCCACCTTTTTCCGGTCGAGCACCATGGCCTCAGACTTGGAGGTGCTGATCCTCATCCCAGCCGCTTCACACTCGGCTGCAAACTGCCCCAATGCGTGCTGCAGGTCTAGGCCCGAAGAAGCCAACAGGAAAACATCGTCCGCAAACAGCAGATATGAAATCCTGAGGTCCCCGAACTGGACCCCCTCCGGCCCCCGGCTGCATCTAGCGATTCTGTCCATATAAGGCCATGGCTCCCAAAGGGAAAAAACAAAAAATAACTGAGAACAGAGAATTCAACGTTTCTTGGACCATATCATTTGGATTCATTGCCAATGCGGAAGGATTGCCTGAATGTTTGCTCTGTCGTGAGAAGTTGTCAAATAACAAGAAAAGTAATGTGGAAAAACATTTCCAGGGAAGGCATGCACGTATTTAGTAACAAAGTGGCTGTTTTTATAAAGCGATTTCTTATTTTTGTAAGTACATATTTGGAATGACAAAAAAAAAATCTAATTAAACTTAAACTGTATTAATTAGATTTTTTATATTTACTCTTTTCAAAAGGCTGCTGTTTTATTTTTATAAATGCAGGCTGTGTTTTATTGCACTGTTTGTTGCCCAGAAAAGGGGCACGTTATGCACGTTCTATTTTGATGTTGTTTTATGGAATCCTCAAAATAAAAATGACATCAAAAATCTGATTTCTTTATTGCATTTCTTTAATTTCATCAAAGCAATGAAACATAATTAATTAATATTGTAATGAAGTTACAACAGTGGCATCGTACAACAGAGTAATCACGAGGTGCGTCATTCTCTACAGGATGCATTGGAGGGAAAATAAACATTTAATCATGAAGGCTCATTATGTATTTGTAGCGAACTTGTGTTGCCTTCATTATATGGCTTATTCAAAGCTTTAAATTTTTTGCGGCTCCAGACATTTTATTGGTTCAATACGGCTCTTTCAACATTTTGGGTTGCCGACTCCTGGTCTAAGTTAACCATTAGTATCCAGCAGCAGGCTCAATACCAGCTTAGCGAGACGTGGTTGTTGGCTCATGAGTGAAGCAACAAACTGCTCCTATGTCGATTTGGCTTTTATGTGTCACAGCTGACTTGGGTGTAATGCTGATTTAGTTGAGGTAAGGGTTAGTTGTTGTTGAAGACAATCATTTTCAGCAATGACATATCCCCACCGCTCTGGCACTGGCAGTCTCAAACGGGTTTCTCAACAGAACACTTGTCAGTCATTTTGCTGTCCATAGAGCTTAGTGAAACAACTTAATTATATATATATATATATATATATATATATATATATATATATATATATATATATATATATATATATATACAGTCTAAAAAAGTTATACAGGCAATCTCCTCAAATGTTGCATACATTTCTTTTGAAAAACTTATTAAAATGGAACAAACAATTGTTACATTGTATTAAATTACAGAATGCATAGGCTATTTTGATTATTTAAGTTTGATGACAAAGTAGCAAAAGAATTGTTGCGGTTTGTTTGAACTTCATGTACAACAAACACATACTTTTTAAGTTTTAAAGGTGCGAGTGTAAGTATCATGCAAGAAGTGTCATTATATGCATTACAGGCACTGTCAAACTAACTTTATTAACCAGTGTTTTTTAATGAAATTAGAACAATAAATTTTGTAAGAAACACAGGAATGGAAATACCACAATAATGATTCAGAGTGGATTGATCTGTGTGTATTAAAAAATGTCTGTTGAGATAAGAGTTGCACATTTACAAAAAACAAAGCAAAACAATGAATCTATATGCATTATCTTCATTATTCAAGAGGAAAAAATACTTTTGTTTTTGATAATAATAGGGTGGGAAAATAAGGTATCACTTTGACCTTTTGAGTGAAATAGATCTTGACAGACCAATTTCTTTTTGTTAACACTTAAATCAAACATTGAAAAAGACAGGACGTCTGTTTCTAATAAACATTACATTATCTTCATGTTCCGAACTCTGGAATTAGGCCTAAAGCGTGAGTAGATCCAATGGAGTTTCAGGACAATACAAAACTTGAAGTTATACATTGCAAAATTAAGCCTTTTAGTTGACACAAGTCCAAACAAGAAGAGAAAAGCTTTCAGCGGATGTTCAACATCCACAAGCCTTTTGATTCATTATTGAAATAGCTCAGGCTGTAGGATTGTAATCAGTATTTCTTCTCAGCTTGTCATCTCCTCACAGTCGCTCATCAATCTCCTCAGGTTATTTGAGATAGGAGCAAGAGCCCAGGTTTGACCTGAAATCTTTCAGGAAAGAAAAAACATCAATAAATAAAATACAAATATACAGACAGACTTCCATTTGAACAGGCAACTTTTCAAAAAGAGCTTGAAAAAACTTGCAACTAAGTCCATCTAAAAGTTTCATGTTTAATGTTTATTGTAGATAATATCTGTAGTATTATTGAAAATAGAGAATGTGTTGACAGTAGGGCAACAGGAGAGATAGTCAATCCTAAATGACTGGACTCAGACATTCTTGGGTTTAAGATGCATCAAAATTAATACAAAAAAGGTGCCTGTGAGAAGCACTGTAAACATTTTTTTAAGCATTATACATACAAATTAAACTGTACTTTTTATCTTTCTGCTATCTTGACCTGTTATTCGTTGACATATTGCATTTTTTTAGTTTGATGAATTGTCAACAGAGTTTGAATCCTGCGGGTGTAATAAATGCAGCGGAGTGACAGAAACCACCCATTGAGTGACGCACAAATTCATGAAAACAAACCACATCATTTAGTTGCTATGCACTGAGTTATCTGTCAGTTTGTTTTTGTTACCATTATGTCTACAGCATAAAGAGAGGCACCTCAAGACCTGCCACAAAACCAGTACCACACCCAGAAATACAATAAAATTTAAGTCAATGTATGCTTTAGTAGAAGTTGTTTTTGTTTCATCCTTCAGGTGAACAAGATATTTTTCTTTCTTTTTAAAAAGTTTTTGCAAAGGAGACTCCTTTATTAGGTAAACTAAATAAACTAACCAATGTACATTTAATAAAAAAATATATATATTCCACATATCTTGAGATAGATAAAGGTGATTTTTTACATTGCTGAATATGCTTTGAAGGTATGATGTGGTTGGAATAACTAATGTGAGAGCTGTTTTTGTCTAGTTGGTTTGTGGACTCAATGTGACGCCTGTTTCTGTTAATTAAAGTCTGGTAGGCACCATTTATCAACAAATGTCAACAGACAACGAGACTAGTTTTCAATGACATCAGTATAGACGCAAAGATGCAGTAGTCACAGAATCCTTATGACCATGCCCACACATACTAAGGTACTTTTAACAATGGAATTTTTCTTGCATTGATGTGAACACGATTTAAAGAAAGAAAGAAACCTTTAAAGGTCCCATATTATGCACTTGTTATAGCACAAAATATTTGAGCCCTCTATAAAAGCGTTGTACTGTTAATAACTTTAAAATTGCAATATTTTTCATTAAAAACGTCTTTGAATCACGTTGTATTTTTGGCCTGGCAAATTGCTCTGTTTACGCTGGTCCATCCCACAGACAAGCTTTCAGCACATCCCTACTGACCAGTGCTTTCCAGTTAGTCTGAATTTAGCAAAAACAAAAACACCAAGCTGTGTTTAAACACATGTTATTTTTTTAAAACATTATAATAGACAGACAACAGCTATACGGTTGTAACAATATCTTACATGTGTCAACCAGAGTGTGATGCAGAGTTTGAGTCCACAAAACGAACCGAAACCACAGGAAAAAGTCTCCTCAGCTACGTGTTCACAAGGTAAACCAGACATATTTACTCTTACACTGTGTGATTTCTAGCGTCAGCATAATGTTTTATGAATTATTTATTTGTTATAGGTGACAAATATAGTAAATTGCCAATAGAAGATCTGGCACAATAATTTGTAGTAACATCCTGTAGTGTGCGTTCCACACGATTGACATGTAGTGTGTCCATGTTTAGGATTTGAGGGAAGATAAAATGCAAAAGTCAAAAGTTCAAAGTGTTTTCTCAACCCAGATTTCCTTATATGATTATAAAAGTTATGTAATGTGTGTTCAGCTTGATGTATGAAGAGTTAAAATTGTGTTTCATTAATAACACTTAATCAATAGGTATTTAAACATCTCGTCTTGTCTTCTACCGCTTATCCGGGGCCGGGTCGCGGGGGCAGCAGTCTAAGCAGGGATGCCCAGACTTCCCTCTCCACAGACACTTCTTCCAGCTCCCCGGGAGGGATCCCGAGGCGTTCCCAGGCCAGCTGGGAGACATAGTCCCTCCAGCGCGTCCTGGGTCTTCCCCGGGGCCTCCTCCCAGTGGGACGAGCCCGGAACACCCCCCCTGGGAGGCGTCCAGGAGGCATCCGGAACAGATGCCCAAGCCACCTCAGCTGACTCCTCTCGATGTGGAGGAGCAGAGGCTCTACTCCGAGCTCCCCCCGGGTGACGGAGCTACTCACCCTAGCTCTAAGGGAGCGCCCAGCCACCCGACGGAGGAAGCTCATTTCGGCCGCTTGTATCCGGGATCTTGTCCTTTCGGTCATGACCCAGAGCTCATGACCATAGGTGAGAGTAGGGACGTAGACCGACCGGTAAATCGAGAGCTTCGCCTTTGGCTCAGCTCCCTTTTCACCACAACAGACCGATACAGCGACCGCATCACTGCAGAAGCTGCACCGATCCCTCTGTCGATCTTGCGCTCCATCCTCCCCTCACTCGTGAACAGGACCCCGAGATACTTAAACTCCTCCACCTGAGGCAGGAGCACTCCACTGACCTGGAGAGCGCAAGCCACCTTTTTCCGGTCGAGAACCATGGCCTCAGACTTGGAGGTGCTGATCCTCATCCCAGCCGCTTCACACTCGGCTGCAAACCGCCCCAACGCGCGCTGCAGGCCCGAAGAAGCCAACAGGACAACATCGTCCGCAAACAGCAGATATGAAATCCTGAGGTCCCCGAACTGGACCCCCTCCGGCCCTCGGCTGCACCTAGCGATTCTGTCCATATAAACTATGAACAGAACCGGTGATAATGGGCAGCCTTGCCGGAGGCCAACGCGCACTGGGAACAGGTCTGACTTTGTGCCGGCAATGCGGACCATGCTCCTGCTCTGGTTGTACAGGGACCGGACAGCCCTTAGCAGAGGGCCTCGGACCCCATACTCCCAGAGAACCTCCCACAGAACACCACGAGGGACACGGTCGAATGCCTTATCCAAATCCACAAAGCACATGTGGACCGGTTGGCCGAACTCCCATGACCCCTCGAGGACCCTGCAGAGGGTATAGAGCTGATCCAGTGTTCCTACGACCGGGTCGAAACCCGCATTGTTCCTCCTGCATCCGAGATTCGACTATCGGCCGAACTCTCCTCTCCAGTACCCTGGAGTAGACTTTCCCGGGGAGGCTGAGGAGAGTGATCCCCCGGTAGTTGGAACACATCCTCCGGTCCCCCTTCTTGAAAAGAGGAACCACCACCCCGGTCTGCCAATCCAGAGGTACTGTCCCTGGGGGTATTTTTAAAAAATTTTTATTTGTGCTATGTATTTAAACATAGCACAAATAAAAAAAAATCTGCATGGACCCCCAAACCAACACATGGGACAGTTGGAGAAGCGTCTGATGTGAAAGCCAGCCTCGTCATAAATCCTTTATTGAACTGTAAGGAACTAAATTGTTTAAAAAAGCTAAGCTTTTTCAGCTCACAAAAAAAGAAATAAAGGAATTGTTATGCTCACACAAAGGGAGAAGACAAGGGAGATGCAGGTAAGTGAAGTTTATTTACAGTGGGTTAGAATACACAGTTCAATGGTATTCCGAAGACAGGCAGACAGACTACTCCGTAAGCACGGGTAAGTTCAGACACAAGAGTTCAGTACACAGTTCAATCACTTCCCTTAAGATGCGCGCTCTCTCTCTCTAACTTCCAGGAAGGGACGGGCAGGCTCAGACAGACTATACAGGTGAATCTTCAGGATTGGTGAGTCTCATGTAACCTTGATCCGGGACAAGGACGGAGTGAACTGGGTGAGTATTTATAGTGGTGGTGTGATTGAAGGACACAGGAGCGGGTGATTAGTACTCAGGTGATGGTTCTCGGGATTGGATAGGTGCAGATGGATCATGAGGGGTGTCGGTGCAGGAGCTGGGTGTGACAGGAATACTAAAACATGCATGAACTAATCTGAATACAACATTCGGCATGTTTTTGATGAGGGAACAACACTTCAAGATGCAAGGAATGTCAGAAATTTTATGTTTTCATCATATGGCACCTGTAATGATAAAACTCTGTGAAGAGTATGATGACTCCTCAACACTGAAGTCATATCGCCCAATCAGAAGCTTCCAAACTAGCCTCCCATTTTACCTCCCTTTAATGTCTGAAGAGAAAGTGCTGTAAAAGAACAATATATAGCAATTTTTACCAACAACTATTTTGCTCTCAAAACTGTGCCATTTATTTGAGACTCAATCTGGTTTTGTATACAACCTTCACTGTTTGCATCTGCATCAGTTTTGTCATTACATACATAAATAAATATGGTAAGTCCTGTACAAGTCATCGGCCATGCTTTAGCACAGTGACGCGAGAGAGAGAGAGAGAGAGAGAGAGAGAAAAAAAAGAGAGAGAGAGTTTCTATGTGATCAAATGCTTCTGAGCAGAACATGCAATATGAAGCACATAGTTTATTTGCAATTTAATAATTTAATGTATTGTGTAATAATAAATGTATTGGGGCAGGGTGACTGTCTTAAAAAGCCGGGCATCCCACCTATTGAATGATTTTAGGAAATACTGCCTAGCAAAGATTTCCCTAAATAAACATATCTGTTTTCTCACCGAGACTGTGTTCCCTCTTTCATAAAAAATATTAAAGTACTCTAGCCAAGTACAGTTATGTTCACTTACAAAAAAAATGTCTTTGTCTTCACAAAGATTGTGTTTATGTGAACTACTCATTGTAATTACCTTCACCGGTTACTCTGGAAATCAGTCTGATATACCTTGTATAGCCTTGTGAAGATCTGTCAATATATCAATCAATAAATAGCATGTATTTATACAGTGCTTATGAAAGTATCTTCAAAACAGCTTTACAAATACAGGCCTAAAACTATTTTAAAAATTACAATAGTATAAACAAAATATAATTTAATGAAATAAAAGCCAAGAAAAGTTGATTTGATCTCATCTTGATCTACGAGCAGTCTGTATCTAGGTCCTCATTTGACATGAACAACATCTGTCATCAAAACATGTTGAAAGTGAGAATGAGAGATGCAACTTAAAAGTATGCAATTTTACATAGTCCACTGCATATGGACCATTTGCCTGGTTGGCAGCTGCTTTGTTGTGATAATTACATTTAATATCGCTTCTCTCTCGTTCTATGACTAGTCATGTTTGTACAAGATGAACCTGTGAGGGTTTGGAAAATATTAAAACTTGTCTTACCATTTCCTTCTCTTCTACAGAAGAGAAATAGCCACAGGCATCTCCTTTGTTCCAGAGAAAAGTAACACATGCACTCTAAGCTTAACCAGAGTATGATGCATGCTTTTCTTATGTTCTCATTCTTTCACATGACATTTGACTTACAATATTTGCATTATGTCTACCTCTACTGTTGTTAAGGGGTTCTGGTTTGAGCTGTTTTAGGCTGGTTCATGACTATTAGCTTAGTTCACCAATGTCAGCATTCGTAATAACAATGTAACTCGGCTCTTAATAAAGATGTCAACATGCAAGGTTAAGAACACTTACTGCAATTACACATACATTTTCCACATGCATTTCGCTACTTTGTGCTGATCATGAGTTTAAACGTTAATTCTATTTTGTGAAACATTAAATACAATTCATAATCAAAAGAAAAGTGAACACATATCCTCTTGTTTGTTTCTCATGTACAAAGAGAAGAATTATGGATTTTGTGACATTTGATTTTTCTGACTTTTGAGCAGTTTGTCCAAAGCAGGGCTTCTTTTTCCATCTGAGAGAAGTAGCCAGAGTGCACCCTTTGCTGCATTTCCCCACTGCTGAAAGACTGATCCATACATTCATCGTTCAACATTCTCCATGCAACACTCTTCTTGTTGGAGTCTCCAAGTCAACTTTGACAAGGCTGCAGTCTGTTAAGAAATCAGCTGCTTGTATTAGCCAGTCTGGAGAGGTTTCCAGTTTAAAAAAAAAATAAATAATAATAAATAAATAAATAAACTTTTAGTTTTTTTCTTTGGAGGTCAAAGGCAAAAAGACTCATAAAGTAGCAATATTGTTTTTCACCTGTCTGCGTCGCACCCGCTAATTGATTATCAGCCGCGGCTGATCTCGCTCACTCATTACTAAGGGGTTTTAAGGACCTTCTCTGCCTTCTCTCGCCGTGAGGTATTAATCATCATTCTCAGCGTGCTGGCCGATCGTGCTCTCTCCCTTCGTTGTCGTGTTTTGTCGCATCTACCTGTCTCTTCTCTGTCTGGATCACAGTGTTCCTAACTCTGCCTAACCTAACCTACTCTGCCTCACCTCTATTTCACGAGGATTCAAAGCCTGGTACTTTCCCTGCTTGTGGGAGCGGACCCTGGTTGACTTTTCCTTTTACTCCCTCTGGTGAGGCGTACCTCTGTTCCAGTTTTCTCCCACCGAAGAAGCCTGAGTTCTCCCTGTTCCATTGAACAGTAGTTTTGGTTTTCCTCTTAAATAAAGACTTTTAGTTATCTCCCTTTGCATTTGGGTCCTTCCTCAAACTGAACGTAACAGACAGCCTAAACCACTTCAAAAGCTAAAATATAACACAATGCTTTTTATAGGCCCGGGTGCAGAAATTAATGTAGTTTGTAAAAATAATCAGTAGTGTTTATGATCTGATTGTATCACTCTTTGGACAAATTCCACATTAATTTCACCCTCTGTCTTGGAAAAGTGAACTCTGCTGCTTCATGACCCTTTAATTATAAGCTTTGTTCATTAGCAGGATTAAGCTATTCTTTTTTTATATACTAACTAGTTTTGTAAAAACCAGCTTAAAAGGAGGTAAAAAGGTTTTGGCTATTCTTTATCAATTTTATTTGTTTTGGTTTTAGAAACTTTTCTAACCTGAACGTATAAAGAACTTGAAATATGTTCCAGCAGGTATTAACTTTGAAAACCTGGAAACTAAAGAGTTACAAAAAATATAGTCCCTGTGTGCAGCTTAAGTTCACATGCTAGCCATGATTTACATTGTTTTGAACAGCTGCATCCTGGACTTAGTCACGGTGTCTCACAGTCTTAAGACTGGGTCAAAGAAGGTTAAACCCTTTCCAATCAAATTTTGCATTTTTAAAATAAATATGAAGAATTTCATCACTAAACCCCTAACTCCAACTGGCAACTTGTCTTTAAAAGAGTTTTTTTTTATGAATGAGCAGAATGAAAAAAAAATCATTTGCAGAATGAGGGGAGTAACAAGGCAAAACAAACAGGATTGCGGAACAGGTGAGTTTTTCCAAGAGATGAAATGGAGCAAGCAGGAGAGAAAGCCACCAAACTGTTCTATGACCCGTGCTGACCTAACAAACAGTTCTTCAAATAAATGTTTCACATGTTCGTTCTTTCTTATAATTGCATAGTAGCGAACATATGATTGTCGAGCAATGGATAAGTGGGGAGTCTGGAACCAGGAAGCGACCTGGGCCCGGAGAATACCCTCCTTGAAGTAGCAAAGGGCTGGAAAGAGGGATAGCTTGAAAAATGTTGGTGTTTTCCCCTCAGGTCATGTCTTACATACCAAAAATATTCAAATGATTGGATGGTCAATTATCAGCAAAGATCTTACCGAACATAATTAAATGATTAACTTCATTAAAAGTGTGTAAAATTTCAGTAAAAATACGACTTAACCGATTGGGTCTTTTTCTCCACTGAAATGAGGAACCAGAGGGGTTTAAAACTGCCTTATCAGGACTAATATCCACAGGATCAAGAAACTGCCTTTGGGGTTCAAAACTGCCTGGATTAATTTCTGAAGCTTTTCTGTATAGCAGTTGGATGCAGACACGGTGTGAGTACTGCTCAGAAAATAGAGAGAAACCGAACGAGCCTAGAACAGGTGAGAATATCTCGGAAATTAAATACATCTGGATATATCTGGAGAGTACTGGTAACTTCTACAGTATAAAGAGTGTACTGTAAAGTTAGCCTACAAAAAATCTAGTAACATAAACCAGATCTAATGGGTACAAATAATATTTAAGTATAAACACAAAATCAGGATGCAGAATAAATCGTTAGCCCATTAATAAATGGTGTTACCAGATTCAGAGTGAAAGAGAAATGGTTTCTACTGCATTCTGGGAGGTGTAGTGCTAGTTAGTACTCTGTTTATGACTTGTTTACAGTGTTGCTTTGAAATTTACCAATCCACTGAAAAGTTTTTGATGCATTGGCCATGAATAAAACCAAATCTCATTTATAAAAAAAAGCCTCACTGTTGACACTGCCCCAGGCCCCGGTCTTCATCTCAGCCCTACAGCCATGGGAATCTGACATCCCAAATCCATCCTGCCGTGTAAATCTCTGAACCCATGCTGGCTATTTTGTTTGAATGTTTGCTTCAGACAGCATGCATCCCTGGCCAGTGCTATAATGACTCTGGCCTTGCTCTTGACAGGAAATGTTGGACGCTTCCAGGGCTCTGGCTGAAATGAGAGGAAAGGATTGTTCATTTCCCTACAGAGGGTCTGAAGCACGACTTCAGTGCAAGTGGTGAAATTTCCTCTAAGAAGAGCTTAGTTGCTTCCATCCTGTTCCACTCACATCCTTGAAAAATCCCAGACCCTCACATCCTAGTGATTTATGGATGAGAGAAGAAAATCAAAAGAATGCTTAGCATGTGTGTTTTTGCCAACAAACAGCTGGCAAGAGGAAGATGCAAATCCCAAATGAAACTCCTTGTTGGTCTTGGAACAGGTCAATCAATCAGACTGCCATGTTAAGGGGTGTCCAGTCCTGCGCCTACAGAGTCAATGTTGAGTGAATTTTACCTCCAGCTATCCAAAGGTTCAAAAGTCTGAAATGTTTGACGCAGGTTAGAATGTAAAGAAATTAGCCTATAGGAAGAAAAATAATTACTTCCCCTTTTGTAGGGCAAGGGTTAAGACATGAGTGCAAAATCCTGTTCCTTGAGGCCAATTTTCCACAAATTTTCTGTGCTAATAAAATAAAAATCCTGAGCTCAATCTTCTGGAACAATTTTTGTTTAGAAATAGTTTTTTTTTTTTTACATTAGACCTTTTTAAGGGGTTAAGATAGTTTAAGCTGACAGAAAAATCTTCTGAAGCTTTCCACTTGTTCTTATCATATGCTTCAGAACAGCACAGTCCAACCCAAGCTCTCAGGTTTCTGCATTTCTTCAGTACACTCTGCTCACATTTCTTTTAAGAAAGTTTTATACTGAAAAATTGCAGTGAATGGCATAACATGAACTTACATCATTAATATAATTTTCTTGTGAAAGCATAATTAATCATACACCGCTTACAAACATTCATTAATTTTCATGTCGGCTTTCTTCTCTTTCGGGGTCTCCACAGCAGAATGAACTGCCAACTCTCTGGCATATGTTTTATGCAGCAGATGCCCTTCCAGCCGCAACCCATCACTGGGAAACATTCACACTTTAACACTATGGACAATCGTTCTTACTCAATTCACTTATACCGAATGTCTTTGGACTTGTGGAGAAACCAGAGCACCTGGAGAAATCCCACGCAATGACGGGGAGAACATGCAAACCCCACACAGAAATGCCACCTGTCCCAGCTGAGCCTAGAACCAGCAACCTTTTTGCTGTGAGACGACCGTGCTACCCACTGCGCCACCGTGACTTACATTTCTGACAAAAAAAATCAAATTAAATTTCAGATTAGACCGATTTCAGGGCAACTTTCAGCTCTATTAGAAGAAAAGTGTTTGGGAACATCACAACTTTTCCAGAATGTGGTTTCCATGGCTAGGCAGCTGTATTAGAGCCATACATCAACAAGCGTCAGATGCAGTGGTGTAAAGTGCACCACCACTGGACTTAAGAATAGTAAAGACTCGTTCTCTGGAGAGATGGAACTCACTTTATATCTGGAAATGTTTGGCGGGTGTTAAAAAATTGTGCAAAGACAGTTTATGAATAATATTTTGGTTCATTTTTTTTGTTTGTTTTGCTTTTTGAAATCCCCTTTTATCTAATTTTATCATTTATATCTTTTATTTGTTTGCCCAGAATTAGGGCAGTTGTGGTCTGGTGGATAAGGAGATTGACTTGTGATCGCAAGGGCACCAGTTCAATCTCCAGATTTTAATTGCACGAAGTGGAGGTGAAAAACCACTGTAAGTGTCTCTGCAAAGTGACATAATAATTAGTTGTATATTGTGTTAATGTATATGTATACACTTGCATATTTAAGTTATTAATAATATCTGAGCGGAAAATCTGACATCTGTTTTTCTGTAAATCTTGTTTTCACTCAAAAGGTAATGGTGACGTTTGATGCTTTGATGTCTTAACATTATGTCTTAGCATTTATGCTGTTTATACCATTATCTTTGGCCAACTTATAAATATATTGGTAATGTTTGCTTTGCAGTACATAACAGAAATGAAACCGAACGTTGGTTGTTTGTGTCTGTTTCACTGATTTTCGCTTGTGACAGAGACATATAATGTGTCATGTAAGTTATGGTAAAATGAATCTTATTGCACTCCACTCATGAATAGCAGAGATGAAGCTTCTTACAGCTTGATGATAAAATCTGTGGCATTTAATAGAGTTCCAAGACAAACATTGTGCAAAAACTGAACA
Source organism: Danionella dracula (assembly GCA_900490495.1). Lineage (NCBI taxonomy): Eukaryota > Metazoa > Chordata > Actinopteri > Cypriniformes > Danionidae > Danionella > Danionella dracula. Next base: position 19,558,867 of record UELW01000778.1, read on the forward strand.
CTATTCTGATGGTTTGTTTTATCAAAGACATTTTATTTAGCTTTACCATAGCGTTAATGTCAGAGGACTTTCTACAGTGGTCACTAGCTTCATACACAAAAAGCACATCAGGGTTCCCTTTCCATAGTAGACTTAATTTAAACTCACCAAATGTGGTGTTCATCTGATTTTAGGAGTGAATATAGTCACTAGAAAATGATCGTCTTCAACGACTTGCCTTAACTCAACCACATTCAACTTAACACTGAGCTGGAAGAGCTTAAGTTGAGGAGGAGTGAGTGAAATAAGTCGCTACGAAGCTAATGTAAACACTATATTTTCAATGTAAGATATTTGCATGAACGAAACCAGGCAAAGCCAAATGTGAAGTGCCTTGTTTCCTTTTAATGTTGAATTATAAAAGAAAAGTTGACAGTAACGTTACATCACTTCATGATCTCCGCTAGCGTTTTAGTCACTAGTCCTCGCGCCGGCAGTTGCATCAGAGCTCCTCAAACAATGGTTGGTGTAAAATATTTACAGGACAACTTAAATAATACACAAGTTAAAATAATCCAGGTTGCGCAAATCTGTGTGAACTGTGGTCTGGCACACACTAATGGACTGATCAATGCACGGTTCCTAAAGTTACGCAAAGATACATAGAGTTTTACAACACCGGCCAGCCAATCAGAATTGAGTCTTCAAACAGACAGTGGCCTAAATCATGTGGCATAAATCATATCTCAAACACAGTTTTTGGTTTACACAAAAAGTTTCTTTCACAAAAGTACTAGGATGTCCACAGCTTACCATTTCATGTTTGGATATTACTGCAAACGTTAGAAGATATTTAGATTTACTTACAGAGGATCAGGGGCCCCTATTTTATGCACATTTTGAAATGAACTCTATGCAGGGGTTAGCCACTACCATCCAGTTGCCTTTTTCATGCAGATGAGAGATTTTGGACTTGGACTGTGAATGGGAGAGAAAAATTAAACGAATGGTCAGCATATGTTCTTTATTTATCTCCAAAAAGAGTGAAAAATGAGCTCATCCTCTCCTCAGCTCACTCCACGTGTTGCTGTGTCTGGGAGCATCTGGAAAAGGTTAGTTACTTCATACAATGAGAGAACAGGAAAGCCGAGAGCAGGTCTTTAGTAAATTGCGGCTCTAGGTGAGGACTGGCCTCACGCAGTTATCGCCCGCCGGTGTCTAATTCGCCCATCTGTTTCACTGACGTCCCACTGTCTCAAAAATTGTTCCTGACGACTGTTACAGAAACACTCTCTTGAGAAGAACTATTATAAATCATTTTGAAAAACAGTATCCGAGTGTAAAATAGTTTACTTTAATAGTCAAACTTTAAAATTATTTAAATTGAAATTGTAACATGTCATACATGTGGAAGGGCCCAGTGTATGAGGAAAATCAACTGTAAGGTGTTCCAACATAAATGTGTGCATAAACAGTACTAAATGGGATCTTAATCATAAGCTGATTTGAGACCGGCCCACCAATAATAATTGGCACATTGCAATACTTTGTTTGTTATTAATCAAACAAGTGTAATGAGGTGTGTTTTGTAGTTACCTTGTTAGCCTATCTGAGTCCCACTGGCATCAGAAAAAAACTCCTTAGTACGTTAAAAACATATTTATGTAACAACAGTACTGCAGAGTTACAAGTATTTCTGCAACAACAAAGGAAAAGTGTTGTAGTTACTACATAACAATGTGTTACCATTACAACAATGTTGACAGGAAGGCTAACATTAAGACACAATAATAAACCACTTTCAGAGATTCAAATACTTTTCTCATTGGAACCTTCTCATTACATTCTTTAAATGAACATGATACTTTTTAACAACTATAGAGCAAAGAGTTAGATGTGGTCAGACTATAAATGTCTAGACATGGTTGAAGCTAACTCAGCAGTAATATCACTTCAGGAGTAACATTTGTCCTAATCCCAAATTTAATCCTGACCTCAGCTACTTTAATTTCCATATTATGATTGAACAAGCAAGAATTGAGCCATAATCTTAAAATGCAAGTATACCTCCTTGTTTCAAGGTTAGGTGATTATTTGCCCAGGTACTGGATTCAGAGTTGAATAACTTTTTTGAGGTTCAGAGTTTTTTTTTGTTTTTTTTTTTACTAGTTGTATCGAGGGGGAATATTTTAAGGAATTGGTGAATTGAGTTTTTTTGTTGTTGGTAGACTTTATTTGAAAAGTTTCCTGACTAATAAACGATTATATTGACCATAGTCGCTATGTAAACTAAAATTTCCTCTCGTGAAACATTTCTACAATACCTAAATATTGAGATTGGTCAACAACAGTATGTATGGAATGGCATTGTATGGAATGCATAAAAGCAATATACAATATACTTAGTTTTAAATACTGTAAATTTAGCTATTTTAAATGTAAGTAAATGAAAAGTGTACTTTTATTTGTTCAGAACTGAGATTACAAAGTGAGTTACTGAAGCCATTTACTAATGAACACAGTAATCAAAATAAGCATTTCTTTTCAAAATATGCCTGTTTTACTCATTGTACAATCATACGCCATTAATAGGAGTTTTACCAAAAGGGTTTCATTCATTTTCAATCAAAAATCCCCAGTCTAGTGCAGAAGTGAATTACAAAATTAATTAAGAATTGAGATAACGAGATTACAGTACATTCTTTAATTAGAACGGGGGAAATATGATATTGGCAATGGTGTTGTCTTAGTTATGCTTCAACTCCTTTAGATAAACAAATTATTAAGGTATTGTGAGTCAAGCCCTAAGATGGTTTAACATGTATACATTTTTGGGCAGTATTAGTTTATGACCATAAATATTGACTCATCAGATATAACTCATATTGATATTGACTCAATATTGACTCATCAGTACCAGAGTGTCAAGTATTGGTCAAGTATAGTGTTGGTATTTTTGTATGTATTCCGCTTCCTCAACATGTTAAAAGGAATGTTATTTGTTGCAGCTATAAAACCGTTGTTATTTGTTGCAGCTATAACATGGATAGGTTATAAAACCTATCCATGTGTATTACTGTACTTAATAAATGAATGAGAAACAACTTTCTGGAGATAAATTAATCTAAAACTGAATTTTTTTATTTATATGTCCAAAAAAACTTAATGGTTACTTTCTTAACCCCTGTTCCCCAAACAGGGAACTGAAACTTATGTTGGTGATGACTATGGGAAGCTCCACTAGCAGCGCTCTACTCTCTCAATATTTTTTCAAAATTTCAAGACTTTATTTTGAATGGGCAATTGGGGAATAATTTTCTCATACCTTCTTCTTCTTCTTTCGGCTGTTCCCAGTTTAGGGGTCGCCACAGTAAATCATCTGTTTCCACCTAACTCTGGCCTCAGTATCCTCTACTCTTGCACTAATTACCTTCATGTCCTCCTTCAGCACACCCATATAACTTGTCTTTGGCCTTCCTCTTGCTCTCTTGCCTGGCAGCTCCATCTCCAACATCCTTCTACCAATATAACTACTATCCCTTCTCTGCACATGCCCAAACCATCTCAATCTGGCTTCTCTGACTTTGTCTCCAAAACAACCAACCTGAGCTGTTCCTCTGATGTGCTCGTTCCTAATCTTGTCCATCCTTGTCACTCCTAAACTGAACCTCAACATCCTCATCTCTGCTACTTCCATCTCTGCCTCGTGTCTCTTCCTCACTGCTACAGTCTCTAACCCATACATCATAGCTGGTCTCACTACTGTTCTGTACACCTTTCCTTTGATTCTTGCTGACACTCTTCTGTCACACAACACCCCTGACACTTTTCTCCACCCAGTCCAACCTGCCTGCACTCGCTTCTTCACCTCTTTTCCACACTCCCCGTCGCACTGGACTGTTGACCCCAAATACCTAAACTCCTCCACCTTCTTGACCTCAGCCCCCTGTAACCTCACTGTTCTACTTCCCTCCCTCTCGTTCAAACACATGTATTCTGTCTTACTACGACTGACTTTCATTCCTCTTCTTTCTAGAGCAGACCTCAAACTTTCCAGGTGTCCCTCCACCTGCTCTCTACTCTCACTACAGATTACAATGTCATCTGCAAACATCATTGTCCATGGAGATTCCTGTCTGACCTCATCTGTCAACCTGTCCATCACCATAGCAAACAAGAAGGGACTCAAAGCCGATCCTTGATGCAGTCCCACCTCCACCTTGAACTCCTCCGTCTGACCTACAGCACATTTCACTGTTGTCATACTCCTCTCATACATATCCTGAACTACTCTGACTTACTTCTCTGCCACTCCTGACATCCTCATACAGGACCATAGCTCCTCTCTCGGCACCCTGTCATACGCTTTCTCTAAGTCCACAAAGACGCAGTGCAGCTCCTTCTGACCATCTCTGTACTTCCCCATTAGCATTCTCAGAGCAAAAATTGCATCAGTAGTGCTCTTCCTGGGCATGAAGCCATACTGCTGCTCGCAAATATCCACTTCCCTTCTTAGCCTGCTTCCACTACTCTTTCCCAGAGTTTCATTGTGTGGCTCATCAACTTTATACCTCTGTAGTTGTTACAACTCTGCACATCACCCTTGTTCTTAAAGATTGGCACTAGGACACTTCTCCTCCATTCCTCAGGCATCTTCTCACGCTCTAGAATCCTGTTGAATAACCTATAGGAACTCCACTGCTGTCTCTCCTAGACACTTCCACACCTCCACAGGGATGTCATCTGGACCAACAGCCTTTCCACTCTTCATTCTCCTCAGAGCTTTCCTCACCTCATCCTTTCTAATCTTTTCAACTTCCTGCTCTTCAATGTTCACCTCTTCCCCCCTTCTTTCCCTCTCATTCTCCTCATTCATCAACTCCTCAAAATACTCCTTCCATCTTATCTGCACACTCTCCTCACTCATTAGAACCCTTCCATCTCTATCTTTAATCACCCTTATCTGTTGCACATCCTTCCCATCTCTGTCTCTCTGTCTCGCTATTCTGTACAATTCCTTCTCACCTTCCCTCGTGTCTAACCTGGCATACAACTCATCATATGCCTTCTGTTTGGCCTTTGCCACCTCCCTCTTCACCCTGCGCTGTGATTTCTTGTAGTCCTGTCTACTTTCTTCAGTCCTTTCGATGTCCCACTTCTTTTTAGCTAGCCTCTTCCTCTGGATGATGTCCTGTACTTCCTCATTCCACCACCATGTTTCCTTATCTTCTTTCCTTCTTCCTGCTGACACACCTAGCACCTTCCTACCTGTCTCCCTGATCACTTCTGCTGTAGTTTCCCAGTCCTCTGGAAGCTCTTCCTGACCACCCAAAGCCTGTCTCAGCTTCTGTTTGAATTCCTCACAACCGTCTTCCTTTTTCAACTTCCACCACTTGGTCTTCTTTTCCATCTTTCCTCCCCTCTTCTTCCTGACCACCCGAAACATCCTACACATCACCATCCGATGCTGTCTGGCTACACTCTCTCCTACCACTACTTTGCAGTCAGTGATCTCTCTCAGATTGGCTCGTCTACTTAGGATGTAATCCACCTGCGTACTCCTACCACCACTCTTGTAGGTAACTCTATGTTCCCCCCTCTTCTGTAAATAAGTGTTAACTACAGCCATTTCCATCCTCTTGTCAAAGTCCACCACCATCTGTCCTTCTGGATTCCTTTCCTTAACACCAAACCTGCCCATCACTTCCTTCCTCATCACCTCTGTTGCCCTCGCCAACATGACCGTTGAAGTCTGCTCCCACCACTACTCTCTCCCCTCTGGGAATACTCTCCATCACCTCATCTAACTCACTCCAGAATCTCTCCTTTTCTTCCAGCTTACAGCCTACTTGTTGAGCATAACCACTCACTACATTCAACATCACCCCTTCAATCTCTAACTTCAAACTGATCGCCCTGTCAGACACTCTTTTCACCTCTAAAACATTCCTCACAAACTCCTCCTTCAGGATCACTCCTACCCCATTTCTCTTCCTATCCTCACCATAGTAAAACAGTTTGTATCCCCCTCCAATACTACGCGCTTTGCTACCCTTCCACCTGGTCTCCTGCACACACAGAATATCTACCTTCCTTCTCTCCATTATGTCCGCCAGCTCTCTACCTTTCCCGGTCATTGTACCAACGTTGAGAGTCCCTATTCTCAGACCTATACTCTTGCCTTTCCTCTTCTCTCTCTGCCTACGAATCCTTCTCCCTCCTCTCCTTCTTTGACCAACAGTAGTCCAATTTCCACCGGCACCCTGTAGGTCAACAGCACCGGTGGCGGTCGTTGTTAACCCGGGATTAGACCGATCCGGTATGGAAGTTGAATTGATGACATGCATATTTGGTTTTGGCATGTTTTACGCCGGATGCCCTTCCTGACGCAACCCTCTCTATTTATCCGGGCTTGGGACCAGCACAGAAGTCACTGGATAGAAACCCCTGTGGCTAGAATAATTTTCTCATACCAAAGACCAATAATCAATTCCAGAGCTGAAGGGGGACTAGCAGAGGCTGTACTCTCCACCTCGAAGGCTGGACTTAGAACCTCCGGCAGTTTAATACACGTAAGGTTTCATTGAAAATCATATGGAAAAATGCACCTTGAACCACTAGGGATCCACTAGTCTTTTTAGAGGATAGATAGCATAGATGGAACTAGATAGAAAGTTAGCCTTTCAGAGAACTGCTCGGCCCTCCCATGCCCAGGGTCATAAAAGATACCTGGGTAGTCCCTCATAGAGGGCACACACAGGGACAGAACGTAGGAATACTCCGCTTAATCTACTACTCCTGTTGGGGTGAGAGGAGCCAAAAAGCTGGAGGGGCAACTAACTAAAGCAAGGGGCAAATAATAACGCACATATCACTAAGAATGGTGCAACCTAAGCTGGACACTCCGTACATCTCAGACAATGCTACCACCACCCAGCACGGCTGAAGAGACGGATTCAACACTCAGGTTATAGAACCTGGCGAAGGTGTTTGGGTGTCGACCAACCCGCAGCCTTGCAGATCTCTGGCAGCGAAGTGCCTCTACCTGAGTCTTGAAGGGGATGGTAGGAACCTTGAGCACATATCCAGGCCTGGGCTTAAGAGTAATATGAGTATCACCAGGTCCGAACTTTAAGCAGGTCTCGTCAACAGAGAGTGCTTGCAGATCCCCCACCCTCTTAATCGAGGCAAATGTGACAAGAGCACTGTCTTCATTGACAAAATTTTAAGCTCTACTGAGTCAAGCCGCTCGAATGGGGGACCTTAAAGTCCTCTAAAAACAATGGAAAGGTCCCAGGAGGGAACTAAGGATGGCCTAACCCTTCTGGCCCCTCTGAGGAATCTGACTGTTAACTCGTGTCATCCCAACATGTTGCCTTCAACCGGAAGGTGATCGGCATAAATCGCGGAGATGTTAACCCTCAGGGTGGATGGAGACAGTCCATGATCCAGACCCTCTTGAAGGAAGGTTAGCATAAGTTCAACAGGGCAGCTGCTCGGGTCTACATGGTGAGAGTAACACCAATCGACTAACCAACCCTACTTGGCAAGACAGTGTTTGAACCACACAGCACGGCATTAATCGGGGGTCCTACGCGGCTTGATGTGCCAGACCAAGAGATTCTAGAGGTCTGGGCACTGGTGCTAGTGCCCACATTCCTGGGTCAGAAGGTCAGACCACATGGGACTGGTGAGGTTTTCTTCGGCGTCGAGCAGGTGGTGGGGGCGCCGACTTAGAAAGGGAGCTGCCACATCTCTTCCTGCATGTCATGAAATCTCCCAGATTCACCTGCTTCCTGATCATAGAAACCTGAAGGTCATCTACGGTGATTCCGAAGAAGCCATCTGGGACCACAGGTGCATTGAGGAAATTCCTCCGATTGTATGGGAGCATCTTAGCCTGGGTCAACCAAAGATGGCAGCTGTGGACTACTAACGTAGACATCGTGTGGCCAAGCGAATTAGCAGCAACTTTCGTCGACTTGAACGCGAAGTCGGTGGTCGTTCTCAGATCCTCTGTATAACCTGGGCCACAACTCCCTTCCTACATATCTTTCAGGGCCTTTGGCCTGGAACACCTGATAGGCTGCCATGGCATGCAGGGCAGCGACAGCTTGACACACAGCAGCTTAAGCCCTCGAAGTCAGGTCCAATGACAGCAGGTGGTATGGAAGCCTCGGATGTTCACGCGAGGTGGCAGGGTTACCTGAGCATAAGTGCACCGCCAGCGCCTTCTTTACGTGGGGAATCGCTCCACAACCCCTAGCTATCTTGCCGTCAAAGGGAGTGAGAGAGGGGAGACTGACCAACCTCACTTTAAGAGGTGCCTTCCAAGTTTGGATCAGTTCCCGATGCCCTCCTGGGAAGAAAGGGATAGGAGGCGGCTGCGGGGTATCTTCCCGGCGCGATCCCACAAACCACGAGTCCAGCCTGGAGATTTCGGGTGCAAGGGGCAGAGCCACCTGCAACCCAATTTTATGGCAGCCCAGGTAAGCAACTCGGTCTTCTCCTCCACAGCACAATCTGCCACCACCCCAGGGTATCGTCTCCTTTAGGAGATGTGCCGTCCCTCTCCTATGAGGCAGTGGAAATCTCATCAACAGGGGCACTTCAGAAGATGCAAGCAGCACATCATCCGATAACTCACTGTGGTGGATAGCGGATGCACCGGGGGAGAGGGAACTGCTCTGCTTGACCCTGCTCGACTTCTCTGGATGCCGTAGACATGCACTCGTCGACACTTGTGGACTGGAGCTTCAAAACCTCTGGTGGTGGCCTGAAATTCTGCCAACCTTGCCCTAAGACGCTGCCGGATAGAACAGTGCAATCAACACAGTCTGATCCCTCAACTGCTGCCTCTGCATGTCTACGCCCAAGACAACCGAGGCAATGATTGTGGCTATCCGTCAATGCAATCTATCCAACAGACTTGCACGATCGCGACATGTCTGGAACACGTTACAAACAGTTGACCAGCAAAAAAAAAGACCAAAAAGTGCTCTACTAAAAGAAAAAAGGAGGCTTACTTGTAGGTGGAAGGCAGTGAAAGACTTGGCGTTCAGCGGTTCCAGCCTCTGGCTCCAGCCGAAAACCTCGCTTGGTTGCCGTTGACTCACCGGATCTCCAAATAATAAAAAGAAAACAGGAAGAGCGCACGCTTGTGTCTGCTTTATGCATGACGGCTTGATGACGTGACCATCAGCACATTCGCTGATTGGCATTTTGAAAAATTATAAAGAGAGTAGAGCACTCTAATGGAGCGTCCCATAGTCATCACCGACATTAGTCGTAGTGACCGACTTATGGGGAACACAGAATGTTATTGATTTTATTATAGAGATTAAACTGCAACAATTAAAGTTGAGGTAAGTGATTTTAAAAATTAGAATAAGAGCTTCATCAGACCATCTGGGTGGTTACCATAACAAACTATTTTTCTTTTAGGCTGGTTTCACGCTGCATCAGTTTTTCATGTGCATTGAAGCGCATACTAAAGGATAAGAGCTGCTTGCTTGAGCGGTGTAAGAGTTAGTGATTGGAAGTTCGGACAATTTCTCCGACTCGGATCTTTGAGTCCCGTTCAGCAAATGAACTAATCTTTTTTCAAGTCATTTCGTTCATTTTAGTAAAATACCAATCCAAGGTTGTGTGCTTCTTCCCTAACACATTTAGTATATACCCAAACCCGAATTACACTACAAATAAGACAAAACTATAATGCTTGAAGACAAAAAACATATTTTGAATAAGCCTACCTCTTAGTCTGATTCAGCTCAGCTCTGATCTGTCTTTAGGTTAAAGTCTCATCGTTCCTCACATTTCTTTTCTCTGAAGGTAATGAGTGCAGTCCGGCCCCGGGGCCTTCTGTCACGTGACACTGCCTAATATTAACCAACACAATATCAGGAAACCTACAAGATCTTTCCCAGAGTACTCCGGGTCTTTTAGTTCTTCTGTCACGTAACACTCTCTAATATTAACCAAAAGCAGTTTGAACTAGAAACCTACAAGATTCGTTCTTTCCCCAAGTCCTCTGGCTCCTTTCTTTCTTCTGTTACGTGACGCTCCCTAATATTTACTAACACAATATGAGCCGGAAACAGAAAAGATTAATTCTTTCCCCGAGTCCTCCAGCTCCTTTCGTTCTTCTGTCACATGACGCTCCCTAATATTAACGAAATGCAGTTTGAGCCAGAAACCTACAAGATTCGTTCTTTCCCCGAGTCCTCCGGCTCCTTTCTTTCTTCTGTTACGTGACGCTCCCTAATATTTACTAACACAATATGAGCCGGAAACAGAAAAGATTCGTTCTTTTCCCGAGTCCTCCGGCTCCTTTCGTTCTCTTGTCATTATTGATGAGTGCGTTACCCTCAGAAAACCAGAAGAATGTTGCGCATGCGCCACTGAACGAATCCCTCTCCAATACCATTCGTTCCTACGAGTCACATTAAAGAGTAGTTCAAAAAGAACAAATCGTTCATGAACGACACATCACTAGTAGCAGTTCAACGCAAGAAGAACACAGGTACATCTCTGCCACTGCTGTTGTCATGTCGGCATCAGCTTCATTTTTGACATTCTGTACATACCTATTGTCAAATATCCATCATATTGTATTACAGTTGGGAGTTTTAGCCCTTTGTAATGAAAACAATCGCTAAAGTCAATTAAGTTATGATATTTTTATTATATTATAAAAATTGCAATAACTAAAACAAAAAAAGTTTATATTGTTTTTCACCTTGAGGTAGATATTAACAGTTACACAAAAAAGACTTGTACTAAAGCTTCTTGATAAGTGTTAAGGGCAATTGCACTTTTTAAAATACACTGACGGAGTGTGTAATAATTCAAAATATACCAAATGTTGAAGGGCATTTCCACAAATACTTCTAAATAATTCTGACCTTCACATTCATAGACACATGCCCCAACGAGCCACATAAGATTAGGGTCTCTTACCGCTGTTGCTCGCTTGCAAATCTGTACTGGAAGACACCAAAATCTATTTACTACAACTTTGCTAAGACACCAATACAAATTTTTTATGCTCCTAAAACCCTTACTATTACCTAAAGCTGTTGATAAGAAATACATTTGAATTCAATTGATGATACCTTTGTTATCCGAGGACACACAGTAAAAACAGCCCTTTGGGTTACATTAGGATGCTTTGGCTCTGAGATTTCTATCCATTCAATGGAAGAATGGACTTGGCTGCAAACTGCAGTGCCTCTGTTATCAGGTATATGTGATCAGCACTTAACGCCACACCAGGGAGACTGGATGATATCACTTTGAGAAACGCTCTTCTGCTGTACTGAGCTGTGTTGCTTCTTCTCTTTTGCTGAGTCTTGGCACAGGACTCACACATTGGAGTGGAAAACTAGCTAACTTTATTTCTCTTCCTTTTTGCATGAATTTTTTTTCCTGCTTTAATATGTTAGGACATAAAACAAAGAATAGAATATGAATATTTGCGGCAAACTGGAATATGACTCTTTTTCACTCATAGCAGTAAAAACAAGTGATCCAAACTATGTATTTGTTGACGGTCAGAGAATAAAGTTTACAATGTAACAATAACAGATAATCCAGTTATTTTAAAAATCTAAAAACAATAAGAAAAAATAACAAACAAAACATAACACCGCAAAATAGAAATAATGAAACAAAATTAAGAAGCAAATTTAAGTGTAAAATGAAAATAATATATAAAATGTAAATAAAATGTCCCAACTGTACAAAATATAAAATGTAAGTAGCTGGAAATAAATACATCTGTGAAAAGTAAACCTATGTTAACAATACAATTATACAAAATATAAAACAATCAGATTGTAATAATTTGGAATGTATGATCTTTTTTACAAATGTAAAAAAATATTAATTTAATTGGCTTCATGAGTATTACAAGGTAAGGTTTTATGTTAGATTTTTGTTATCACATTTTGGGAGCATTTTTGATCCTTACTGTTTCAGTGGAGTGATATAATTAGCTTTAAAATAGCAATCAGGTACTTTCTTGCACTATATATTAGTTTTCATATTTTCATTTTAAACTTTTTTTCACCTTATAACAACTGCTCTTGAGGTTCCTCTACCTCACATAACAGGGGAGAGAATGTTGAAAAAAAACCCTGTTCTTCCATTAAAAATAATTTAAATTAAAATAATGCCACTGAAAACCGATATATTGTAGCAACCAGTTTGGCCAGTCGGGGTGCTGGTCAGACCCGGTGCATTGTGGGAGTATTGGATTTTATTAGAGTTATGTAAGATTAATATGCTTGTGTTTTTAAGTGGGGTTTAGTGTTATAAATTAATTTGAGAATATGTTAAGCTATTTTGTGTGAACTTATTTTTAGTTACCTAAGTTGTGTTGCAGGCCATTAAATGCCTTGTTATAATTAATAATAACCTTCTGATTAATGGGATGGCTGCTGTTATACAGATATCTAAAATCGAAGAAATTGTGTCCTTCTCAAATGAAAAATCAAACAAAAAAAAACTATTAGGGTCATGCTGTTTATGGGACATAATGTAATCAGGGCAAGCTGCAGATATCTGACAACTTGATGGTTTGTGACAATATAGTGCAATACACAATTAAAAACACATAAAATGTAAATGTTAAAATAAATTAACACTTAATTTGTTTTTTTTTAATTGCAAAAACTCCATTATTTTTTCAATGCCAAAATGAACAACTGTAAACGGACTTTGTTTAAGCCTTTCTTGCTTACATTTATGTCCAAACGCCTTCTATAAGTTGTCATAACAGGAACCACTTAAAGAAAATTCAAATTTAAAACTGAATAATGCAATAGGTAAAATAAATACAACAAAGCAACATCCAAACAGAAAAGCCCCTTATTAGTAACCCCAAGGGGATTGTTATTCTGTGATATCCGCATTTGTGTTGTAGTATGTGTTGCTTTTGTGACATTATTACCTCCTAGTTTTATAATGAAATTTTGTTATATTGGAAAAATTATTACTATGTTGTGCACTACTTGGGTCATGAATCAGCCTTGCTTTGAGTTACCAATCCCCTGCATCTATTCCACATTTGAGAAGTGCTTTAGCAAAAAGTGCTTATTCCAAGCAGGATTAGACCAGTTTTAATCACTCTCTGTTCATGTGCCTCCAATGTACCAGCTTTATAAAAATCAATAGGCATAATTTATATCACTGCACAACCAGTCCTCACTGTATCTAGCCTAGATAAGGAATTCATGATTTATATTCTGTCTTCTGCACTAATTCAACTTACACCAATAATACTGCCTTATTTATCAGCTTTCACTTTGGCGTTGGAGGCATTTTTGCTTGAAAAATGCTGCAAAATGGTCCACCTGGCATTTCTTGATGACTGTGAAGTGAACAATGCAGCTTCAGTATTTTGAGTAAGCATCCTCTATTGGATTTGCTGAGCCTCTGATTTATAATATCCATTGTTTTTATCCTAGAATGCTCTGAAAATATTGTGCACTCAAGCATGATTGACCTGGAACTCGGCTTTTCATGACAGAGACCAGACTGCTTTAGAGGGAGCAGGACAAAAAGACACTGTGGTCTTGAGGGTTGACCTTCCACTGGTTGGAAGGTCAGCTCCCACGGGTCCATTAGTCAGGTAGTTAGTTTGTGTTTGTCTGAGAATGCACAGAAGCACTTTCCCAGGCTTTCAAGGGAGGGATTTATGGATGGAAAAAAAGTCTAGAAAATTCACCTGTTTTTCCCCTCAAAGTATTTTTGACTAAATATTGGATTTCTCTTTTCAATTTCAACACTTTTTTTATTGTTGCTACAATGCTACCTAAAATGTATGTTGTAATTTGTTCAGTATAGACTTAACATTAATGTGAAAAAAAGATTTTCCCTTACCGAATACATTGGTGTCTAAAACTTTCTTCAAGAGTACTCCAACAATTCTACAAATGGTTGTAAATGTTATGGCCTATAAGAGGAGCCCTAACATCACATTCACAGTCTCTTCTATACTTCGGGTGCCTTGGGGCACATGGATTAAGATTGTTCCTTGACTGAAAAACCTCAAAGTACACCTATCTTAAAAGCAGTTGCCTTAGATTATGGAATACCATTAAACTTGCATAAAATATCTAAGATGCATTACTTCTAGGCTGTCAATCACATGCAACAATGACACGTCTGATATTTTGAGGCCAGAAGGTCAGGGCAGCCTTAAGAAAACATTCAAAGAGCTTTAGCTGTGTGTCTTTTGTCTTCAGAACTAAGCGTGGCCATCTGGAGAAAAGACTCTTTCTAAGGGTCTTTTGTACCCTTGACCCCACACTGCTCGAGGTTGGCTGCACACTATTGAGGCATGACGTCTGGTGTACGCTAAAGTCATACTACTAGTGGTATCTAGCTTATCACACAATGGGACACTGGTCACGCTACACATTTGAGGCTGTCAATAAACTTGTTAGTCTGGAGATAAGGCTAGGGTTTATTGATTGTTTTGGTGAATTCGAATAAAACACTGTTCACGAGGGATGTAAAAGGCACCGGCGTAATTATTTTCAAGCTGAACTAAATTAGACAGTGTTCTGCTTCACTGGGTTTTCCGAATTCTCAAATGTATAAAATACATGCAGCAGCGCTTTGCCAACAAAGACTCAATTCATTAGAAACCTGCTGAAAGCTAAGAGTCAACACAGCTGAATTTGCTTCAAATAAGCCTCGCAGTGATTAATTGCTTTTCACTATACAGCAGGACGATGACTCAGCATTGCAACACTCTACAAGTGTTCAAAGTGCTCAAACAGAACAAGTGCATTGATCCACCCAGCCTTTACATGAACCGGTGACTTTTTTGGAATGTAAACATCAGGCAAAAAAAAGTTCTACTAAATGCCTAAAGTGAGTTTTTCTTCTGGCCAATGTTGTCATTTAAAAGTTTTGATTGTCATTACGATAATTATCATACATAAACAATTGTTTAAATTTTAACCAGACAAAAGTGGGTTGCACAGGGTTTTTCCTCTGGCTGATGCCGGTATTTCAAAATTTCACATTAAGGAGACTAATTTCAAATATATGTTGCCACCGCAATGCCCTTCATAAATATGCATAAATAATAGCTTCAAGAATGTGAGATGATGTTGCTTCTATTGCAACGAAAAATAGTAACTACATCTCAAAACCTTCATTGTCTCTTTTGCTGTGATTCGATGTTTTTTTTTTCATGTTAAACGCCTCATTTTGATTTGTTCCAGTTTAATGGTTTGCAATTTGAGTAGATTGTTATTTAATTTTAACAGCCATCTTTTCCCTGCCCAACCCAGCCAATTAATCAGTCTACCTCTAGATAAAACGATGTACATCAGGTTTACACAAACACAGGATACAAGTAAAAGGTGAATTACAAATCTCTGGAGGGTGCTTCATTAACTAAAGACATAAAAAAAATTCAGTAGGCGTGTGAAGGAAATACAGGAGTGGTTTTAGGGGAGGAGAAATTTCAGTGTCGGAATCCATGATCCAAGGTTGTGGGGCATCTCTGGAGTGAGAAACTGGAATCCTCATCAGTCTGCCTCCTGGAAGATGATTGTGATAAAATACACACATGTGTTAAGCTAACCTAAAAGTACAATTACATTTAAAAACTGTGACTTGCAAAATAGCAACTGTATAAAATTGTGGGGTAGAGTGGAAGGTTCTAGTTTCCAACCCAAAATATGTTTTACTATTCCTAAAATTTTGTTAACTAATCTAATAAAGTCAGAAAGATTTAGTTCCACATTACAAACCAAACTGTCAGATTAAAAAGCAGCTGCTAAAAGCGTATTCATTTAAATAGCTGCTTTACACAAACAGTGATTACTTGAGAACATTATGACTCTTTTAAAAACAGATGCAGATTTTTTTGTAATAATTGTCATAAAAGTGATTTATCTAGCATCTAGCCTTGTTAACTGAGAGCTATCTTTGTCAGCTACTCTCTGTGATGATAGCACAACTGCCATTTCTTTGCTTTTCCTTTCCAGTGCAGAGTTTATGCCGCATTTGCACTTCGCCTTTGCTTATTTCACAAGGTTTTTCTGCATAGTGCTTTGTTTGTCTTCTTGATTTATGCACAATGAAACTGGTTTGAAAAGGACAGTTTTGGCAGACACCGAATGTTTCTGTGGCTCATGTTTGTAAATGTAAATGATGTAGATGTGGATTACTGGGTTACGATGGTGCCTGATGCTGGTGGGGGTGGATCGTTGTAGAGAGAAGACAGCGTCTAGTGATCTAGATGAATTACAGCTTCTGTCCTTTTTATAAATGCCGCCTCTAGCGATCGCTTCAAATATAGTATAAGTCTATTTTGTAGCAGCGTGGCTACAAAAGGTTTTCTTATTAGCATGTTGTGGTGTCAAATGAAGTAGTGGTTTCAGCACTCTTTTAATTTTTTTTTATTTTTGTAGGGATAAGATATGATAATGTAATTAATATCATATAGTAATGCATATAGTTATTGGGAAAAACTGTAAATGCCACATTCTTGGGGAAAACAACAAGGTTTGGCAGCCATGTTCAATAGAGTTGAGATCTATCTTTCCCTCCTTTGTGTGTCTCTGCATTCCATTGACTTCATTGTTCTTTCCTACATGTGCTTCTCCTCACCCTCTTCTCTGTACCAAGGGTCTAGTTCATCTCCCCATTTCTCTCACCGAGATCTGGCTCCCTCCCAATTCACCAGTGCTGTGTCGTAATTGCTTTTTGCTGTGGGAAAGAGAAAAGAAAGATAACAATTGATTTCTCTTGGTGCCTCCCACTGTATTTTCCAGTCCTTTCTCAAGATAGAAACACCACTCATCAGCGATGCAGTTATTTTCTTTATTTTTCATTTTCCACACTAGCATCATTACAGACTTTTTGTTCATCTCATAGCATCTTGGATTCTCTGAAGAATGACATCTTCAGAGTGTTTAATATGAGGGAAACGTATTGGTTTCTTTCTGCTGAGGGAGATGTTGAAGCTTTGCTTAATTAGGAAGAGATTTCACTGATGTGTTTGTGATGCTATAAATGTTTTATATGTTCTTTCCATAAGTAAAGTGATGTAAAACATTGTCATCAACCTACAAAAGGTCCTAATAGGTACCTTGTATGAAAATTATATGTTGTTCATTATACCAGACCAGAAAACAAGGTTGATTAGTTACTACATTCCAAATGTGCTTGCTTAATGAAAGTTATGAGACTGATATTTATTAATGGTTTTTAGACATGCTGCCTCATAAAAAAATGAAAAACTATTGATCGGATATACCAACAGTGTTATGGTATGAATTTTTTCTGAATTCAGAGCTGGAATATTGGTTGGTATGATTTGTTACAGCCACGAAATAAAAGAATACTGCAAAATAAATGTTGTCTTTAAATCAGACAGCTAAGTACATTAGGTAGAACAAACACTAAAGAAACATCTAAAATAGTAGTCCCTAAAAACACTTCTTTTTAGAGTATTGCATGCTTATCTGAATGCTATGCTTTCTACAGGACAGCAAGAGGTGGAGAATTAGAGAACAAACTCCAGACACCAGATCAGGTAGATTGTTTTTCCATAGATATGCTGTATGATGACATCTGCTTTTAGAGTCCTCTGTAGTTAAGTGAAACAAACAAAGCATTCAGGCAGGTAAGTATAACAATTGAAATCGACAAACAACAGCAGAGTTATTTTGAGCATCTGAACTAATAGGGAAGAGTTTAGTGACCAGTTAGGGAGGGAAGTAGAAGTCAGGTATTTGATGGATTCTGAGAAATTGTCTGTAATTGGCAGTGTCTGAAGGAAGTCAATTATAGTTGTAGGTGACAACAGCGAACACAGTAGACAAGGGTTCACCAACTCCAGTCCTGCAGGGTTACTGCCTTGAATATTTTTGATTCAACCATCATCAAACCCCTGATGCACCAGTTTTGGGCATCTTGGCTTGTCTGAAACTAGTGGTATGAGCCTTCTGTTGGTGATTATTTTTCTGATGACAACAAGTTATTTAACCCTAACAGGCCCAATGAGTTCCTTCTCATTTTCATGTGGAAAACACATCACAAGGCCAAAGAAAAAATGTTAGTCTTTTTGAGAAAGGTCATCGGCATGGTTCAAGCATAACACAAAACATCTAAGGAGATTGCAAAAACAACCAGACCTTAACATTTTTGGGATGTGACAGAGAAGGCGATGTACAGCAGTCATCAGGTAAATCTTAGTTCGAACAATTACACTAAAATAAAATAAAAAATATGAAACCATAAATAGGCACCCCTCCCCCCAATCAGCATACAAACAAACACGCATGCACGCACACACACAACAAAATGTGCAAAATAAATAATCTCCCTATGAAGAGCAGCACCAGTTATAAGCCTGACATATGTGACATTTCAAAGGTTGATGCTATTTTCTAAAACTAAACATCCATTTAATTCCATAAATCTCTTTGTAGGTTGAACTTCATCTGAAAAACAGCTGTGATCTTCTGGCCCTATGCATTAAAAGGGCTACTTCACGAGCCTCCAGGACTCTTTCATGAGTTCAAATGCCAAATCAGAGATTGAGGGACTTTACTTATCTGATAATAAGTTGCTTTTCATCAGATTGTCAACCAAATTTTCTTTCCCATCAACTGGCTAATAAGATATTTTTTGTTCTCTGTAAAAAAGGGTTTCAAAGCCAGTGCATATTTGCCTCAGAGATTCAATGTGGTTTGTTTAAACTGGAATCTCAGAGTAACATAATCTGTATTAAACAGTTTAGAGAAAAAATGAGCAAAGAAATATGGAAAGCATTGAAAAAGTGGAAAATTTACTCCTTAATCCAGCTCAAGATGTGCTTGGCAACATGATAGCTGGTTTATCTGGTTAAAACTGGCAGGAGCTGGTGGACATCCAATATCAAAGATGACTGCAGTTTAAGTGGTGACAATGTAAACTGGACCATGTGTAAGACATTAAATCTTTAAAAAGAATAAATATCATCTGGGACACTTTCTGTCCTGCATTGAATTTAAAAGTTCACAAAAAAACCCAATTGAATTGTATTAAGTTATCATGGATCATGCATGTGCACTTAAAACCTTTCATTTGCATTTTTTCCCTGTTTGTATTCCCAACGCAAGCATTTAAACTGAGGTGTACTTTGGAATTATTGGAAAGGTTAGGGAAAGCTTGTCAATAATATCTTACAAAAAGAAATACATATTTTCTTGTAAAAATGAAAAAGTCTTTTGGTTTGTTTATAGTATTGATGTCAAGATCTTTGGTATGTTTGAGTGTTAACAATATCTGCCTTTATCTGCTGAAAGTTATCGGTTACCTTATCGTTTTTTTTTTTCTGTTATCGTGGAGCCCTACCCAAGATCCACATCATCTAAATACCAAGGAATCTCATCAAGTGATTATCCAGTAGCAGCCATCATAGAGTCCGTGTACAGAACTGCATTTCTCATCACAAACAGAAACAATAGTTGTGTTTCCAGGTATTGGTTCTCCCTCTGAATGTTGTTGATCCACAGCTACAGTAGTTGAGGCATTTACCAAAGTAGTTGTTTATCACTTACCCCCATGTTGTTACAGACCCATTAACTCTTCCTTCCTCCTCTGATCACATTTTGAGAGATTATTTGTATAATTCTGGAGGCTTCTTTCTGCCCCATCATCACTCAGGTCACACAGATGTTCTCATCTTTAAACAGCATTTAAAACACTATCTAATGTCATCATCTGTCATCACCATCAAGTCAAGATGCAAACTGGATTGGGTTAAAATGCACAAGATTTAATACGAAACTGAAACTATTCAACACTATCTGACACCAAATTTCGGTCTGCCAGAAAATTCAGCTGACTTAAACTTTGAGTAGTGAAAGCGCATTATATAACATGACTTGAGCCACCAGATAGGTCAACATTTCTCTCACAAATCAGTGAGGCCAGCATTGGTTGTATGTATATAATATGCATGTATGTGTGTGTGCATGCGTGCGTGTATGTAAATAAACAGGTAGCGTATGGTAATTGTTGGCAGAGCAGAGTTATCTAGATTGTCATTTAGAAACCCCATTATCATTTAAAACATAATTGGCTGTTGTGTATTTTGGTTGACATCCACTATTTGGAGATTTTTCAATATACATTTTGTTATAAATACTTGTGTTAATAATTGCTCAGTAACAGCCTAGACCAAAGTCACCTTGACAGCTGCTCCAACAATGAGCTGCTTGATTTCCTACTTAATTTAATTCAGACCCAGCCGTGTGATTGGCTGACTTCGACTACAGCTGCCATTGCTGAATTTCCCCTGCCCCAGCATTATGGAAATAAACAGTCTATAAACTCACAGCATATTTATTGTTTGTCTATGCACAGGTGTTTATCCTGCAGCTATGTTTCTATCTTGACAGTGTAGATGAGTTTTGCTTTAGCTGTTTGTAGAATGTTTCCCTTGTGTCTTCTCAACCTGGATCAACATGGATTAGCGATTTACCTTTAACTTACACTCGTAGAGTCCTCAACATGTAACTGGAGAGCTTCTCTCAATATTTGCACAGTTTTTTTTAACAAATATCTGTTGAGATAGTGTGATTTATCTTGCAAAGAATTAAACTGGTTTTATCATTCATGCTAACCTTTAAAGAGACCTTTAAAATTGTCTTTTTTGCCAATTGATAACTTCAGTTTACTATTTTTAAACTGGAAGAATATTACCTATGTTTTCCAGATTTCGTTTCAGAAATCATGTATTACTTTATAGTCAAGGAATATTGCCTTAGGTTTGTCTTGGGATTGCCCTTTAACAATTATTTTTTAATGTTGTACTTTTCTTGGGGGTACTACAATATACCCAATATATGTATACAATATACACAATATACAATATACACAATATAAACAATGCAACAACCACAAAAACTGTTTAAACAGTGCAGTTTAACCAAAAAATCCCTTAAGATCTTTGTGTTGGGTAAAGACCAACAGCATTGTTAGACATTTTGCTTTTCAGGTCAGGTTTCTCCATAGTTTTTTTTTTATTGTATTTTTTATAATACAATTGTGAATATTCATATTTCCCTTTGTCCTCTAATCTAATATTAGTGGACAAGCAAGTAAAACATACATATATGCAGATATAAAACTTGCTATATAATGTGGCAGGATAGACACAGAGAGAGTCCACAAGGGAAATATCCAGGCAGAACAACAGTGGGCAGATGTTGTATTGTAGCTAATGGTATCCTTAAAAGGAATCCAAGATAGCTGCTATTGGATAATCATCCGATGAGATTGCTAGAAGTCGGGTGACACGGATCTAAGGCAAATAGGTTCAGGTGAGAGGGAGTCAGCAATCTCATCCATTGATGCTGGTCAATCTCATATCCAACTGTCATTTCTGGATAAAACTGCGATTAATAGAAGTATATGTACACCCTGCATGAAACATAAGCCCTGCTGTTATTGTGTGCAGAGTCTCTCCTGTGTTTATTATGTGTAGCTAACTGAATTTAATGTAAGGGAAAAGTTAGAGCTGGGTTGATAGTACGAGTTGTGACATGAGCGCAACTTGTTGCTAAAAGTCATTATTCTTTGTAGATGTCTCTAATAAAAGCAAGTTTTAAAATTGAGTTCTGACTTTCATATGAACAGGCTCCTATATAATAATATATCAGTTACCTGCTTTTTAGTTTTTCTCAGTTTATGACACATTTTAAAAATAGTTAAATGTGAGTAAATTTTATGCCAGTGTGGTGTAATTAAAAAGCTGTGACCTTCCTTTAATCTTTAAGTTGGGAAACATTTAAAAATCTATATTTTATATAAAAATGATATCTGTGTTGGTGAAAATGTGAACAAAAGTATATAAGAAAAAATAAAAATAAAGTAAGCAAACATTCGTCAGTTACAAAGGGTTTAAAATTGCAGAAACTCAAGTCTACTATATGAAGGTGTCTCATAGAAAGGCGTTGATTTAATTAGGCGAGCATGTGGAGTGGATTACTGGACGATAAAAGACTCATAAAAGTCAACAACAGATCGATGCAAAATCAGCTTACACCTTGTTTGTGCTCATACTTGGGAGCAGAACAAACACTATGAGGGATTTTCTCCCTCAAACACTGAACACTGTTTAAAACACTGAACACAAGGATTCACCAGTGGTCAGACAAGTCCTGCAAAGAGTGCTGTATTTTATCTTTAAGGCACTTCATAAAGTATTTCATCTTTAAGGGGTGGTTATAGCGTTTATTATACATTTATTGAGCATTCCTAAATATCCCTTAAATATTACACAACTAATAAAACCTGCTCTTCACATTGATCTAAAGCAGAACAATTAACCCATCACTCGTTTAGGGAAATCTTGAGTATATATTTTTTACAATTTCAATGGTTTTATCCATTATAATCTGATGAAATGTCAAAAAAATACTACACCAGAACCCTTGGTAAGCAGAAAAATCGTGTGATGCTCACCAGGACTCGGACAGGAAATAAAATGAGCAAATGAGTACAAAATCAAATTCACAGGACACACAGAATCTATCACTGGGAGTTTTGACAAAATTATTCTTTAAAGAGTGAGAAGTTCAGGAGGAATATCACATTTTTGTCAAAAAATATATAAAAATTCATAAGAAGAGTGACACTGAAGCAGACACATTTTTTCTGATCACTTTAGATATATAGCAAACTAATTTTGCTAATGTAGAAATTGCTTAACTTATACAAGATAAAAACATATATAAATAATTTGTGTCTCATTTGCTTTGAAAGCTCACTTTTGCCTTTTACACAGTTTAGACACAGAGTAAGCATTGGTTCATCAAAATGAATGACTGTTTGAACTGAAAGCATCTTCACAAATAAGGAACTTAAAGGTTGTACACTTTTGCTATTCTTACTGTACATTTTTTTAAAGCATAAGCATGATGATAAGATGTAAAACTTCCAAAACCACATGGTGAAAGCAGAAGAGCACTAACTAAAGATGAACTCATATGACTCATCCCAAATAGAGTATTAAAGAATATTGATATTATAATGAGCACAATTAGATCCGATGAGTTGATTGAAAGCATCAGGAGAAACAGCTGAGGCTAATTAGACTGATGAGCACTAGAATCTGCACATGTGCGTGAGGAAATCTTGTCCAGAAAAGGGTGTGACCAACTGTAAAACAGCTGGTTGATATTAGTATAGTATGTAGCTTGAATGTAAAACAAATGCGTCAAGAGTTCACATAGACATAAAATATTCCCATGTGCTATTAAGAAGATGTTCATTTTTTCCTATTTGTCTTTATTCAACTTTATTTACGCCCCACTTTTGCTTACACCATCACTTTGCCAAATTAAAAGGGCACAATAAAACATTTATAAAAAGTTTAACAATTGGCAAAAATTGGATGAGAGATTTTAAACAATGTTTGCCAATCTTGATCAAAGAGATTCCAGTCTAGGAGGCATTCCTTTTTGTTTTAGCTTAGTCCTTCCTAACCTCTGTTTGTTTGTTCTAACCTCTGCTTGTTTGTTTCTGTTCCATTTTGTTTATTGTTTTTTCAGGTGCTGTCCATGGAGATTTTCGTCGATCGATCTTAAGTTTAAATAGTTTTTTATGCTGGGGAGGTGACTAGCGCCCCAGGACCTCACATAGGGACCTCACATACCCTAGCTCCCAGGAACCTCACATACCCTACCTGATCCACACTAGGACTTTGTGAAGCTGCTTTGAAAGCATCTGCTAAAAAAGCTCTATGTATATTGATTGAGAAAATGTGATCGTGCAAGAAAAGCAGACAAATCAGATTAGAGCAGATTATGCTTTCATGGAGTGTGGAGCAAACATTACATTTTTTTCTGAAGAAGGCAGATAACGCAGTTAGAAATCTATGCTTTCCCCAACCATTCAACTTGCTCTAGACTAGTGAGGTGCTATGTCCAGAGGTAAGTCTCAACAGAATAAATGCTTTTGCAACTTATAGTTGTTGGTTATGGCTACCTGGTGCTGTTTGATAGCACACAAGCCTAAAAAGAAAACTCAAACAGATCTTGCTTGAAGATTGTTCCTGAGGTGGTCAGAGAATCTGGTGAGTTTCAAATTTTCCATATTTTTATATATTGGTATATTTATTAACACTCTGTTAGTTTTAGGTGCCAGGCTAACATTGTCACTGATGAGTTGGTGTATTTGTAGTGTGACGGAAGTTTTTGGGATGTATTTTCTGTGATTTAACATCCATTATCTAGTCGGGCTTTTTCCCTTTTTTGGTCATTACAGCAGATCGAACCACCAACTATTCCGGCACATGCCCTTCCAGCTGCAACCCATTGCTGGGAAACATTCACACACGCACGCAAGCACGCACACACACACATTCCCGTTCATACTCTATGAATTTCTCAATTCACTTATACTGCATGTCTTTGGACTTGTGGGGGAAACCTGAGCACCCGGAGCAAACCCACGCGATCACGGGGAAAACATGTAAACTCAACACAGAACTGCCAATCAACCCAGGCGAGACTCGAACCAGCAACCTTCTTGCTATGAGACGACCTGCTACCCACAGTGCCACCGTGACTCCCTTGTTATTAAACACATTATTGAATTATTAAATATGTTGTGTTGTCCTTAACATTTCAGAAAATATGCTTTAGCACAGAGAACTGGAGTGCAAACCTTTGCTCTGTCCTCATGTATCCACCATATGGAGCTCTGAGCAGTTGCTGCTGTATCAGTAAAAAAGCGCATATAACTCCGCACATATAAAATCCGTCTGTAACCAGAATTGAATTGGTATCTTGTCCACACGGAAACCTATATGTAGCATTTAAAAAAAGATCACTTTGGTCAGTCAAATTGACGCAGTTACAGTGAAAAAACTTGTACGTGTGGACAGGGCCTTATTTGAAGGTGAGAAGCGCGGAGACTGAAGCCCCTCCTCCACGCACATCCATGTGTGTTTTGGGCAGGGACGTCACGGTGGGTCAGTGAGTAGCGCGGTCATTGGTTTAAGCCCTGGCTGGGTCAGTTGGTATTTCTGTGTGGAGTTTGCATGATCGCATGGGTTTACTCCGGGTGCTCTGGTTTCCTCCACAAGTCCAAAGACATGCAATAGAAGTAAATTGAGTAAAACAATTATCCATAGTGAATGAGTGTGTGTGGATGTTTCCCAGTGGTAGGTTGTGGCTGGAAGATGCCAGAAGAGTTGGTGGTTCATTCCGCTGAGCTGACCCTGAAAGGGACAAAGTCGACAAGGAGATGGATGGATGTTTTGGGCAGATATTTGAGAGTGGACTTTGTGCCTCCACCTTGTTGCAATCATTTCTGTTTATATGCTTTTCTGCTTTTTCCCATGCAAGCCGATGCTGATAACGCCTCCTACTTCTTAGTTTAGTACAAAAGACATCCACAACTGCAAATATCTGTACAAAACCACACGCAGATTTAAAAATATTTTGTATATAAAAAAAGTCTTCAGTCTTGACTTAAAAATCATCACCTAGTGGCTAGACAAATTTCTGGAGGCAGCTTGTGCAAAAGTTGAAGGGCCTTATGAACTGGGCAGCGATAAGAGTACAAAATAATCATAATAAAACTTAGTACAGTATTTTAGAAAATGTGAACAAAAATACAGATAGAGCTGGATTTATTTTTTTTATCTTAGCTACCTTAACAATATATGGTTATTATGTTTATAGATGTATCTATTCACATTCCACCATTCTTGTGTGTCAAACATTACATAAACACCATTAGTTAGCCCTTTAATTTCCCTTTGATTATATCTAGGATTGTTTAAGGAATACATTCAGCTAGGTATGAATTAATTAAAGATGAATGAATAAGCCACATACATTAGAAACACTTTTTATATACTAATCCAATCTTCATGGTTTATTCACAACCTACACTTTGATTACAAGGAATAGGGTTACACCACATAAATAATAGATCAGTGTAACTCTTAAACATAGCAGATGAAAAAAAAACTGTGCCTGAAAAATTGCATAGTGCAGACAATACAAATAATCTGTCCCACTGGGATGTGTTACCTCAGCATTTATTAACAACTTTTATGAACTACGAAAAACAAAAGCATATTGCATATTTAACTTAACATGCAGGTTTACAAACGATGAGAAACTGCCACTTTAAACAAATTAAAAAACAACACTATTGCAAAGAAAAGGAAGAAACCAACCACTAAAAGAATTTTGTGTAGAGCATTTAAATTAAATTAAAAATTAATCTCGACATGCTTTTAGAACTTTACAGAATCCAACATGTTAAATTGCGACAAGTTAATTAATTAATTAATCACCATACTCCCATATCAATACATTGTATTCTACTTGTTCTGTAGCATTTAATGATTTATAAAATAACAATGTTTTACATCCTCCTACATAGTTTAAACATATTAATTTGTGTCATGTGATCTACTTACCAATGAGATTCAAGGGGCATCCTTTAGATTACATAATACACACACTGCTGTGAATAAATAGGTGCAGTAGGTTCTTATAATCCAATTCAAACACAGACTATGTTCAAACTGCAGCCAAAAGTGACAGAAATCCAATGTTTTTGACAAAATGGGACCTTTATTTGATATTTGATCATTGTTTGAACAGCTCAATATTGATGTTTTTTAATACAACCCAGGCCAATTTCATTTGTAGCCCTGAATCTAATGTAATGACTTTTGAATCATGTATTTGATTTTTTGCAAAGCAACCAAATTCTGAAGGCTAATGTCATCAAGACCAACTTAAACACACTTTCTCACAAATGCAAGTTGAAGGCAACTTTCATATAAATTGTCACAGGAAGATGATCAGAGAAGTATTTCAAGGTTTGAATGATAACAGTGTTATTTAATACTATTTAGAGCTAGTGAGGTTGGATTGTATTAAATATCATAATATATATATTAGTCAACACATATATATATATATATATATATATATATATATATATATATATATATATATATATATATATATATATATATATATATTACATTTAAAAAATACCAATGTAATAAAATCACAAACAAATATATGCTTATGACATCATATTGACTGTAAAACCTATATAACAAACATCCAAACTGGCTAATGTATAGTAAAATTCCAGTATAAACAGCAATGTAACCTTGCATAAAAAGTTTTTTAACTTTTACAACTCTCGGATAACTTTTTTTATATTAATCTTATAGGGAAAAGTTCCACACACATGGACATCCTATGAACTACAGTTCCTAGGAGGATCAGCATCAGGTGACTGAAAAGCTTTTCTGCTGTTGGCCCACAATAAAACTTTGTGACAGAAGGTAGATTTTAAAGTAGGTAAATGTAATATTGTCTTTTACCAACACTTTCAGTAACATCTCTTGACACATTAAAGTGCTTTTATGACTACTTATGTTTAATTTTTGAC
The DNA here is from genome assembly GCA_900490495.1 of Danionella dracula. Taxonomy (NCBI): domain Eukaryota; kingdom Metazoa; phylum Chordata; class Actinopteri; order Cypriniformes; family Danionidae; genus Danionella; species Danionella dracula. The sequence goes on from UELW01000778.1 coordinate 19,586,305, forward strand.
ATACTGCACCTTTAAAATATTTTGATCGTATCTCCATTTGATCGTAAACCTGTTCATGCTACATGAAGCCCACCAACATTTCTTCCCCCTTCTGTCCAGTGTACTGTATTAGCACATTCCATGTTAATTAAAGTTCCTGCTAGCAACCTGAAGGTACGAAAACATGGGGGCACCTCTCTTGAAGGTCTTAAGCCATTCATAAAAGGCCTTTTCTCTTTAGGAGCCATGCAGTCTGGATTGAACACTGAGGGCTGAGTGACATGTTAATCAGGGGATCAACAAACCCCAGTAGACGTGGTCCAGAGGTGGAGGTGCACTTAGACCTAATCCCCTTGTGTCCTACAGAGGTCTGGAGGCCAGCGGAGCAGTCTCCGCAACTGGACTGGTTTAGCTTAGCAAAGGGTGAGATCTCTAAACTAACTTTATGTGGAAATTGACAGTTTTAGCTCTAGGGAATTATAAGACCAACTCTACTATGCTTAAATGCACAACACATGAGTGGTTTGCATAAATAAAAAAACTATTAAAAAATCTTTAAGGGGGCTTTGAATGTTTAGCATGATGATGTTGATAAATAATCTGAAAAATTCTCAACATTTTCTGAATTCCTCCTGAAATACACAAATTAAAGCATTTCACCTGCAGATTCCCCAGAAAGCATGTTTACACATTTTATAAACTTATAGTGAATGAAAATGTTTTAGTATACCTTGTAATTCTAAAGGAAGGTGTTTTAATTAGGCAAATATTGAAGTTGAAATTGTCCTGTTTTGTAGGCAAAACGTTCACCTGACTAAAATAATAACACAAATAGAAATTTATTCATATTTAGAACTGTTTAAAAGCTGCAACCAGCTTATTAAACCATGTAAATTGCACGGTACAAACCATATTAAACCAAGTATTGTGTCTTCCCTAGTCGAAACCATTTCATCTATTTTCTATTATTGCTTTTGATTGAAACTTGTATAGCTCTACCATTGAGTAAAATATCAGTTATAGAGTTTGCTGGTTCATTACAGGGCCACATTCAATCCTAAGGGAACTTTAATTTAGACTGTTGTAGAAAGAGAGAATTTAGACAAGTGCAGGGGAATTACATATATTTCTGAGCATTAACTGTTGACCCTATAATTGAGAGGCAGCAACGTTAATATTTCATAATGTAAATCTTAGTTAAAGGCGTCATGTAGTAGACATGGTTGTGTTGTATTTTTGGATATATTATTAAAGAAAGATTCACAAAGTGATGGTCTAAAAAGTTTTCCAGAGGTAGCTGAGCTAATGAGGGCTTGACTAGGGGCAGAGTTAAGACAATGCGGAGATGCAGTGCTGATAACATGCAATCGAATGCAATAAAACTAGCTCAATTATACTTTGACTAAAAATTATTTTCAGGAATTCTTACACTGTTTGATCCAGAATCCGAAACTGAATCTGAATGGTAAAATGACTGTTGCAATATTTGCAGCTGGATGTGTTTGTATGGTGAGTAACGTCTCAGGTTACGTAGGTAACCAAGGTTCCCTGAGGGAACGAGACGCTGCGTCCAACGCTATGGGGGAACGCTTGCTGCGTTTCCGGCTCTGAACTATGTGTCTAATCTCGTCCAATCGACAGGTGTGACGTCATCCGAGCGTGACGTCGCACCCGGAAGGGTGCAGTATAAACGAGGACGCGATGGAGACGACAACCAGCTTTGAAGCCAGTAAGCGCCGTCAGGACGTGGGCGGAGTGGCCTGGGGACGCAGCGTCTCGTTCCCTCAGGGAACCTTGGTTACCTACGTAACCTGAGACGTTCCCTTTCAGGAACTCGAGCTGCGTCCAACGCTATGGGGAACGAGTGTCAAAACACGCCATGCAGCCCCGGACTGATCTTATGTGACAGCCGAACGAAGGACTGCCGAAGCCGGGGAGTCATCAAGGTCCAAACTATAGGACCGGACGAAAGTCAAAGGCGTGGACCAACCCGCTGCGTTACATATCTCCAGCATAGAAATGCCGGATGAAAGGGCCTTAGAAGCCGCCATACCTCTAGTGGAATGCGCTCTGACCCCAAAGGGGGCCGGGAGACCAGAGGCCGCATAAGCCGAGGCGATAGCGTCCACAATCCATCTGCTCACCGTCTGCGTGTTAGCAGGAGAGCCCTTCTTGTGTGGACCATAGCACACAAAGAGCTGATCCGAGCTCCGAAACTGAGCCGTGCGGCGGACGTAAAGGTCCAGGGCCCGCACCGGACAGATGTTATGCAGGAGCTCCTGCACCGAGGACTCAAAAGGAGGAGGAAAGAACGCCCGTAACCTGACCGTGCCCGGGGTGACGGAAGGCACCTTCGGGACATAGCCCGGTTTAGGGTGCAGCGATACGCCAACCATCCCAGGGGAAAATTCAAGGCACGAGGGAGCCACAGAAAGTGCGTGCAAGTCCCCTGCCCGTTTAAGGGAAGTGATGGCGAGTAAAAATGCTGTCTTAATAGACAGAAGGCGCAAGGACACGTCACCCAAAGGTTCGAATGGAGGCCTCTTCAGGGCCTCCAAAACGATAGCCAGGTCCCATGCAGGGACTCTAGGACGGTCCAGGGGCCTCAGCCGCCTGGCACCGCGAAGAAAGCGAGATATAAGGGGGGACCTGCCCAAGGGAAGCCCATCCATGGGGCCGTGGTAGGCTGAAATGGCCGATACATACACCTTAATGGTAGACGGCGAAAGCCCCTTGGCGAACAGAGCCTGCAGGAAGTCCAGTACTGACCCGACCGGGCAACGAGCTGGATCCAGGGTGTGTTGAACACACCAGGCCGAAAACCGTCGCCATCTCGCGGCGTAAGATCTCCTCGTAGAGGGAGCCCTGGAGTGGAGAATGGTCTCGACGACCTCAGCCGAAAGACCTGACTCTAGGAGCTGTGCCCCCTCAGGGGCCACAGACACAGCCTCCATAACTCCGGACGGGGATGGACCACCGTCCCCCCGTATTGAGAGAGAAGATCCCACCTGATCGGGATCTCCCATGGTACGCCATCCAAGAGGGCCAACAGGTCCGCAAACCAAGGTCTCCCTGGCCACCGAGGGGCCACAAGGAGGAGGGATAGGCCCTCTAGACGTACCCTCTCCAGGACTCCTGGAAGCAGCGCTACTGGGGGAAAAGCATACAGGGGAAGCCTCGGCCACTCCTGTGCCATGGCGTCTATCCCCAGAGGCGAGGGAGGACTGAGAGAGAACCAGAGGGGACAGTGCGAGGTCTCCCGAGTCGCAAAAAGGTCCACCTGAGCTCTGTAATACCTCTTCCAGATCAACTCCACCGTCTCCGGGTGGAGACGCCATTCCCCAGGTGTCGGTCCCAGGCGCGACAATGCATCTGCCTCCACGTTCAACCGGCCCGGAATATAAGATGCTCGAAGGGAGCCGAGCTTGTCTTGGGCCCACAGGAGGACACGACCAGCCAATCTGCACAGCCGTTGTGATCGTAGTCCCCCTTGACGGTTGATGTAGGCCACCACGGACATATTGTCTGAGCGTACCAGCACGTGGTGACCTCTGATCTCTGGCAGGAAGTGCAGAAGAGCACGAAATACGGCCAGCAACTCCAGGCAGTTGATGTGCCACGAGAGATGGGGCCGATCCCACCGACCATGGGTGGCGCGGTTCCCGAGCACCGCCCCCCAACCCGTGCGAGACGCGTCCGTGGTGATAGTCATCCGACGGTAAGGCGTCCCCAATACGGGTCCCTGGGACAGGAACACAGGGTCCCTCCAACGAGAAAGGGCCCGCAGGGCCTGACTCGTGGTCCTGATACGACGGAGCGGATTGCCCCGGGGAGAGAACCCTGCACTCCTCAGCCACCACTGAAGGGGCCTCATATGGAGAAGTCCAAGCGGAAGAATCGTCGCCGCGGATGCCATGAGGCCAAGCAGTCGTTGAAACTGCCGTACCGACAGTGAATGGCCTAGCCTCGCCCTCCTGGCCGCATGTAGGATCACAGAGATCCTGGTCTGAGACAGACATGCCCGCATAGTGGTGGAGTCCCACACCACACCTAAAAAGGTGGATCTTTGGGTAGGGACCAGCACACTCTTTTGGGGGTTCAGCCGAAAACCCAGCACCTTCATGTGAGCGAGAACGACATCTCGATGCCGAACTGCCTCTGGCTCTGAGCGAGCCAACACCAACCAATCGTCGATGTAGTTGAGGATGCGGATACCTTGAAGCCTCAATGGGGCCAGGGCCGCGTCCACACATTTGGTGAAGGTCCTGGGTGAGAGCGAAAGGCCGAAAGGAAGTACTCGGAACTGATAAGCCGTGCCCCCTACGGCGAACCGAAGAAACTTCCTGTGAGAAGGAAAAATGGGGACGTGAAAGTAGGCATCTTTGAGGTCGATGGAGACGAACCAATCGCCGTACTTGATCTGCGCCGTGACCTGTTTTAAGGTAAGCATCTTGAACGGCACCCTCATGATGCGACGGTTCAAGAGCCTTAGGTCGAGAATGGGGCGCAGGCCCCCGTCCTTCTTTGGAACCAGGAAGTAGCGACTGTAAAATCCGGAGTTCCGGTCGTGCAGAGGAACCATCTCGATGGCCCCTTTGCAGAGCAGTGTGGCCACTTCCTGGTCCATGACCAGAGCTTGCGAGGGATCCACCATAGTAGGCAAAATCCCGGCGAACCGGGGAGCCCTGGATCGAAATTGGATCCTGTAACCCAGTTTCACAACTCGCAAGACCCACTGGGAGATGCCTGGAAGGCTGGACCAGGCCTCCACGTAGCAGCTCAGGGGAGCCAACCTCTCGAGGCCGGCCTCTGGTAACTGGCGGGTGGTGGCTCCTGAGACGGGCATGGGGTTCCATGGAAGCCCTATCGCCCCGGCCACCGAGAGCCTGGGTGGACACAGGGGCAAGATACACGCTCCCTGAAGCACCGAGGGTGGCAGGGAAAGCGGAATAATAGTTGGGGGGTCGCCGGCGGAGGATCGCTGACCATCTTGGCGTGCGTCGCTCCAAGAAACCGGGGACTCCCCCGGCCCATCAGGAGCGCTTTGCCTCAGCCCTCTTACGGAAAATGACGGTCCTCAGATCCGCCACTTCCTTGGGCTGAGTCTTGTGTCGCCGCCTCTCGGGAGGGGCATGGGCAGCGACACTCTGCTTCTGGGCCCCCCTGTGCCCAGAAGCCACAGCCTTAGGGGTCTGCTCCCGCCCGGCAGAACTCCCAGGGCGACGGCGGCGGGGAAGAAACCTCTGGAAGGCCGCGGACTGGGTCCGGGCCTCCTGGAACCTGCCAACTACTGCCGAGACAGCATCGCCAAACAGGCCCGAGGTAACCACTGGGGCGTCGAGGAGGAATGACCTGTCCTTCTCATTAAGTTCGGACAACGTCAGCCATAGGTGGCGATCCACAACCACCATGGCAGCCATTGACCTCCCCAACGCGCGAGCAGTCTCCTTCGTGGCGCGGAGGGTGAGATCTATCGCCTTTCTCAGCTCCGCCACCACAGGGGAATCCCTCAGACCGAGGTCCCTCAGGAGCTCGGCCTGGTACGCCTGCAATACCGCCATGGTGTGCAGGCAACCGCCAGCCTGCCCGGCTGTAGAATAAGCCTTCCCCACTAAGGCCGAGGTGGCTCTAAGCGGCCTGGTGGGGAGCGCCGGGGCCTTCAGGAACGATGCCGTGCCAGGGGAGAGATAGCTCGCAAGCGTCTGCTCCACCTTCGGGATCGTTCCGTAACCTCGCTCCTGCAACCCCTGGATGTTAGAGTAATAGTGCACATCGGGGGAAAACAGGCGGGTCGAGTAGGGGCGATTCCAAGACCTGGACACCTCAGTGTGCAGGTCTGGAAAAAACGGTAGGCCCCGGCGTGGAGGTTGCGACCGAGGGCGCAGATAGCGTTCGTCCAGTTTGCTCTCTGGACGAGGACCCTGTGCTTCTGGTGGCCAAGAGATATCCAATCTCTCCACCGCACGAGTCACAACCTCCAGCAGCTCCTCAAACTGGAGCGGCTGTGCCGGATCAAGCACAGCGGCTACCAGTGGAGGGATTGACTCGATATCAACCTCCTCAGAGGAAGACAGGAGTAATCCCTCGTCCATTGCGTGGGGGGAAGAAGACGCCGAAAAGCGTGCTTCCCCCGACGGCAGTAGACCGGAGCTAGCGGGTGAGGTCGGCGATAAGGCTAGGCCCGTCCCCGTACCCTCCGCTAGCTCCACTAGCGAGCCCCAGGACCGAAGCGGCTGCTCTGCCTCGGCAAAAGCAGCGGCGCGGCTCCCGGAGCTGCGAGGGAGAGCATTTTCCTCAAAAAATGCTCTCCGCGAGCGGAGTGTGCGCATCGGCATGCGCTCACAATGCTCACAGCCGACTCCCTCGAGAGCCGACTGGGCATGATCCACTCCCAAACATAACAAGCATAGCGTGTGAGAATCCTCGCCCGAAATAAACCGCGGGCAGGGAGGAAAACACGGCCTGAACGTATGTTTCGCTTTTGAGGAGCGCTTCATTCTCATTCACACACTTTAAATAGCCACCCGTATTCGAAAGACACATAAACAGCGCTTACTGAAAGCAGAAAAGCTGGTTGTCGTCTCCATCGCGTCCTCGTTTATACTGCACCCTTCCGGGTGCGACGTCACGCTCGGATGACGTCACACCTGTCGATTGGACGAGATTAGACACATAGTTCAGAGCCGGAAACGCAGCAAGCGTTCCCCCATAGCGTTGGACGCAGCTCGAGTTCCTGAAAGGGAACTGTACTTGTTTGTTCAGTGTTTATTGCTAAACTAACTAGTTTAGCAATTTTGTTTGTTTGTTTTTAGTTTGTCAGCTATGCAGCAGCTTTTGCTCAAAGAACTAGTTAATGGGGGCAGAGAGAGGGGTTATGCTCCAGTTCTCTGTATTAAAACATTTCTTTTGAAATGTACAGGACTACACAAACATGCACCATATTAATTATGTGTTTAATCACCAAACAAACGTGTTTATGTATCTGACATGCTCACCTGGCACAGACGCAAAATTGCCGTTTGCCATTTAACCCTTAAATGAATGAATAAGTTTTGAGTGTTTGTACAAACAACAGTTGCTGGTAAAGGATTTATGGCTGCTTCCTACAGCTTTGTAGATCATTTTACCTGGTTTACTGTGGGTGGAGATTTTTTTCTATTCTTGTGTGGATGCGATTTTTTTTACAAGGGGGTGAGAAAAGCTCTGTTTTAAAAAAATAACCGGGAAGGAGTGGACATGGGCTGTTAGCTTTCTTGACGTCGTTGTTATTGATTTTCTGTATTTGAGTGTGGAAAGTTGCTTGTCAAGTAAAAACTGGGCGATGGAGTTCAATCTCTTTCTTGTGTGCGTGTAGGTTGGTCACATACTTAAGAGAGAAATGGTCGAGTTTGAAAAAAAAAACATTCCTAAGCTAACTCCAATTGTAAGTATTTTGATGAATTACATACTCCATCAAAAGTCCAAATCTTTGTTTTTATTATAATACTTGTAATAGCATTGCACTGCTTCTTTAACAAAACTTGGGACCAATGTCACATGCTCAAGATGATGAGTAGACAATTTATAGACCAAATTTAATTAAATAAAATATACTATTTGTTTTGCTAAATGTTGAATCATGGTTATATAAATTTCTCTTTTGTATAATTTGAACATTTATTACAAATACTAATGCATCACACCTATTAGAACGTTGCGTTTGGTGTGATTAGTTTGCTACATATTGTGCTAAAAGTCCTTTGTTGCAAAAGAGGTAGCACTCCATTAGCATTCAGACATGGCTAGATATTAGTCTCCAAAACATGCTGCGTCTTCATTTAACTGAACTGAACAGCTGTCAGCTTTCTAAACTGCTGGTCTCGGATACTGACCTGGATTTTCCAGAATGCATTGTAATTACAGAAACTAAACAGCAGCTGTGAAGAACATGGTAGTGCCAAGTCTTTTAGCAGGTGAGTGCAAATTGCTTGTGTTCTGTAGTTTCCCTGCAGAAGCAATGAACTTCAAAGATTTATCTAATGAGTGTATCATCTACTCTAAATTCCGAGCTCGTTTCAATCTCAGTAAATCTCTCAGCCCCCGTCTCAGTTAGCATTGGCGGCTAATGACATTAACTACTTTAATTAATTATAGGTTTTGCTGAAGTACACACAATAAGCAGGCTAAATTTTCCCTTTGGCATGTGAAACAGTGTGTCAAGCCAAAGCACATATTAATGCAGTCATGTGTTGACAATGTAGCTGAATGCTATAATTTCGCATACGCTTAATTCATTGCCTCTAGAGAACGCCTCTGCTGACTTGTGTTGAAAATTGGTTCGAAGGTTATTCAGCTTTAACGTGTTGGAGCATATGATTGCAAGTTTAAATTGAGCTGGGAATTAAAGATGATTCTGGTGGTATTGATTCATACACACAGTAAACATTTATCGATCAAAAATCTGTCAGGAATAGCTTCTTTTAAATTAGGTTTTGGGTGATAAGATCAAGTTTTAATGCCAAATTAGAGTATTGTTGTATACGTTGAAAGTCATTTAGATGTGATTAAAATCCCCAAACTACATGTTCAAAAATACTGCCTTTTTTTAAATAATTTATCAGGCTAAAGTAAAATTCTATTTTGTCTGATCATTACAGTTTATGTTTTCTGTAAATACTTGATTGATGTGAATGAATTTTAATGCAGTTAATAATAGTTTTCCTAACAACATGTTCACGACAAATGAGGTGTGACAAAGACTGGAAGTGTTCACAGGTTTCATTAGCAAATAAAGGTTCCTGAGATTGTCAAATTAAATATGATAGAGAAGGGTGCTTGTTCACCACATTTAAAAACTAAAAAAGCCAACTATGGAACTTTATGACTCCAGGTCTTAATACCATATTTAGATTTTTTTTTTTGGTGTGTTCGTTCACAAATAACATTCGCCTGCTAACCGTTTTCTGTGTGAACAAAATGTGACTCCAATGTGACACACATGCACTGAAAAGGAAACTATGTCCCCCAGAATATACTGCTAACGGATGTAAATACTGAAGGGCCTGGTCTTTGGCACACTTGAGACTTTGTGACCACAATACTCTGATCAGAGCCAACTTTATTAGAATTAAACAATATTAGGAAAAAGATTGAGACATAAAATAATACATATTGTAGTTTACTCCTGGAAGGGAAGGTGGAAGTGTTGGATAACAACCACTTCAAATGCGGTTTGTGCTTTTCCTGTAACAATTTCAGTAAAAGAATGTCTTCTCCACCGTCTCGTAGCTGTTGGGCTCGATGTTGCAAAAGCCAACAATGGGACCTAGCTGCCAATGGAAAAATTCAGATATGTATCCGATTCAGGACCACATATGAAAATGCCCTTGCTAAATAAAAAAAAAATCGGAATAGAGTTGTTCAGACTGTCCTGAAAATATCAGATACACTAAAAATTATTTGGGATTACAAAAAGAACATGCAATCCTTACAATATGTTTAGATACTCTTCACAGATACTTCCGTTCTTGTGTGTTGCATCCAAAAAATTACATTTTAATGTTGTTTTCCTGCTGTCTCACAAAATCTATTTGCTGGACTTGAAAGGCCTATAGTGTAAAGCTGCTGCAAGCTTGAAAGCCTTACATTCACTCTCAAATGTTAGGAAACGGCTTTAAATTATTCTTTTTATTGTGCATACGCCTTCCTCATTTGACAGTCAGTTGGGGGTGAAATTAGCATCATGGGTTTGCACCTCCAGTTCTGTCGCTCGCAGTCTTTTGTTGTAGCTGAGAACAACTGAATTTGCTATGATTTATGTTTTGCTGCATTGGAATATGGTTTCTCAAGACTAATACTAGACTTGTTAAGTATATCACATATACATTGTTAATTCTCACTGCTTCAGTCTGCTTTGTGTCACACACATCACAGTAAGGGAGAACGTCTCATGAATCTTAACATGTATTAATGCTTATTGAGCAATATGTCAACTGAATATTGAGCGGATGAAAGTGCAGCAGGATGTGACTTGTTTTCCAACAGTAATTCCAGCAAACGAAGTCAATTGCTAACCTCATTATGCAGTTTCTTTCTCAATAATGACAACAGGTTTACAAATGACACAAAAAATTGTATGAAGTTTTTATATTAGTTTTTGGTTTTCAAGTGATCCTATTTGTAATGTGTTAGTTCAGTTTGACAAGACACATTTTCAAATCTGATAAATAACGATCAAACATAAATTTATCCTTACGTTCAATAATATTATAAATTCTAAATTTTCATTAATCTGACTCCAACACCCTCAGTTTCAGTTGGTGTTCAAACCGTGTCTTGTTTTTCAAGTCACAGAAAATACTTAGTTTAAGACAAACTTTGGTCTGATTCTCTACTCTCTGGTCAAATCTTGATACTTTCTGTTCAATGTGGTCAAATCACATCCAAATCAACTTTCTCCATTCTTCTTTTCTGGAGAGTCTGAAACTCTCCGGTTTGGTTTTGTCAAGCGGTCTCATGTCTCATGCATATGTTGTGTTTAAAAACCTTGTGTACATCAACTTCACATTGTCCTTTTCTTCACACATAAAAACATTAAACACAATGGTAATCTGTACAAAATTATTTTGTTCTTTGGCAACTCTTTAAAAAGTTGATTAAAGCACTTTTAAGAATGTAAACGTTTAAAAAGTGTACATTGTTTTAATTATCTGACTAGTTTTGATTTCAGTATTCAATTATACATAGATGGCTTCAGTTTTTTTTAATAGCTTAATGAATTAAATAGCTTAATGAAAATATCTATGACATTTAATACATTAATTATTTTGCTTAATAGGCTTCAGTCTCGGTTAGTCTTAGTCTTGGTTTTCTTCGGTTTTGATGCTCTCTGGTCTTGTTTAAGTCACAATACTATCAATTCACATCCAAATGTTTGTCTGAAACGACCTGGCTTTATCATGTCATGTTTTTGATACTCTCTATTTTATATGATGTCATATTTTCAATACTGTTTTTTTTCTCAGCTGTGTCCTGATCTTGAAACTGTCGCCACTCTTCTCTGGTCTTGCGGATGTCTTGACCTTTGTGGTCTCTGATCTCAACCCTGTCATGGTCTTGATACTAAGCCTGTTTTGCATCGATCAATAATGATATTGCCGATGTCTTTCTGTCAATACATTCTAGTCTCTATCTTGATAATCACTGTTCTTGAGCTTAAGTCACAATAATCGGCTGTACCAGCCAAGCCTTGGTCTGATTCTTCATGAGCTTAGATGTGCCCTAGTCTCGATATGCTCTAGTCAGAACTAGTCAGCAAGTCAAAGTCAGGGTTAAAATCAGCATAATGAGGAGTACTGAAATTATTTATTCCTTTGGCATATGGCATCCTGCCACTTATTTTAATCTATAAAATTTGACTAACTACTTACCTGATTTTGTCTAAATGCTTATGAACATATAATTTTCATCTAAGAAACATATATAAAACACAGTTTATATATAAATAACTATTGTATGTTCACGCTTGTAAAACTGAAATATTTTGAGGGGTCAAAATTCTAAAATTAGTCCTGCTTTCCATTGATGTGCTATTTAGAGGCTCTGTTAGTTTTCTAAACTTGAAGTGACAAAGATGGTGCTCTGAAAACACTCTGGGTGTTGCACAGGTGCATATGTGTATGCGAGCGTGTGAGGTGAGCACCAGCTCCTGAAGTACACTCTATTTCTGGCTTCAGAAAGAGGTACGTTTGGCTGATCTTCTCACTGAGTTACAGGTCAGTCAGCAATAGACCTGAAGCCAAAGAGAGACAGATAAAAATGCTGAGATCTCAAGAGAAAAACCCCCTCTAGATTTAAAAATAGCAAAGCTGATATGTATTTGTTCAAGCAGCACATAGAGCTTCTAAAGACTGCTGTTATTCTTGGCTTGTTTATGATATCAGTTTTTCACAAACTCTCTTGAAGTTATATTAAAGAGGTGCAAAATAAAACTGAAGTCCTTAATATAATTTAAAAAGTTGAGCGTGTGTTTATAAATATATATATATATATATATATATATATATATATATATATATATATATATATATATATATATATGTCAGTGTTTCTCAATTATTTTCTGTCGAGCCCCCAGGAAGAAAAAAACATCTCTCGCCAACACCCCCCCCCCCCCCCCCACCTCATCTGCAACTATAAATAGTCTTATTTTTCTTTAAATTTGTTATAAGTACACCTCTGCATAACACAGTATCATTTTTGAAGTATAAGAGAAAAAAGAAAGAAATATGAACCAACAAAGAATAGCTTTATTAACTGTAGTAGAAAAGCTTTAAGGTGCATCTGAAATGTAAAAAATCATTTACTCTTTAATAAAACTATAAACATTATTTGACTGACCATAATGTCTTTAACGCCTTAATTTATTCGGGTTCATGCTGTCTGCTGGCAACATTTTTAGACTCAGTAAGCGCACCTGTCTTTCCTCGTCTCCCATCACAGTCTTTTTTTTTTTTTTTTTTTTTTTTTTTTTTTTTTTTTATTGATTATTAATAGAATTGACATAGAATTGCAAATGCATTCCAACACATATTCACAAAAACTGAAAAGTGGATAATGCAACAGTTAAGAAAGTAAGAAAAAAAAAAAAAAAAAAAAAAAAACTAACATAAAATTCAAATACAAACAGAAAATAGAACAGTGTTAAATGAAGAGGTTAAAGGTTTTACAAATTACTACAGTCCGTCTTGCTTTGTTATTTTTCAGTCCAAGTATCAGATTTATATAGTGATGCATTTCAATTTTAAACAGAGTCAAATTGGGTTTTCCTTTTGCCCATTTTTGCTTGTGGATATGAAACTTTCCCATAATCAAACAAAGATTAATAACATAAGAAACACTAGGTGACATATTTTCCCTTCTTAGGTAGAAAACAATATCTTTCTCACAAAAATAAAATTTCACTTTCAGACATTTGCATAAAAAGTGTTCCAAATCAACCCAAAACATTTGACTATAAACACAGTTTACAAAAAAATGAGGAACATCTTCTCTCTCTACAGAACAAAAACTACACACATCATCGATGTTAGAAAGAAATCTTAGGAAAAGAGTTTTCACAGGATACACCAAATGAAGAATTTTAAAGTGAACTTCTCTCACTTTATTTGTAATACAGAACATCTTAGGTAGCAACCAAGCACACTTCCAATCTGCAGATCCAATCCTAGAATACCAATATATTTTAGTTTTAATTGGGCTATCTCCTACTACTAAGCTCCTTATGAAATAGTTATTCCATTTTTTGTCAATAATACTAACTCCATTTACCATAACAACAGACTTAAACATCAATTGCTTGTTATGAACTCCTTTAAAGAGAGATATTAATCCTGAAGGCACAGCGTCAAACACAATACAATATTCTTTTGGTGTAATGGGAAAAGTAAACCTTTGAAGAAATTCTGCATAGCTGAGAAGGTGCCCATTTTCATTAAACAATTGTTGAACAAAAATAATACTGTTATCAACCCAATTCTGGAAAAAGAAAGATTTACGTTTGAATAAAATGTGTCTGTTGTTCCAAATGATGCATTTAGTAGGGGAAAAGTTATGTTTATATATTAGCAACCAGGATAAGAGCGCCTGTCTGTGAAAGTTGCTTAATTTAACTGGGACCTTACCAAGATCAAAATTGCACTGCAGCAGAAATTCAAGCCCACCCAATTTCTCAAATATCAAGTTTGGGATAAGATACCAAATTTTATTTTTGTATTGAAAATAGTGTTTAATCCATCTGTTCTTTAAAATAATATTTGAAGTGTTGAAGTCCATTACATTTAATCCTCCCTTGCAAACTAATTGAGTTAAAGTGGCTTTCTTAATGTAATGGGTTCTGTTTCTCCAAATAAAATCATAAAGATTTTTGTCTACTTCCTTAATTATATTATTTGGAACGTCTAATGAAGTAGCAGGATACAGACAACGGGATAAAGCTTCAGTCTTGGATAAAAGTACTCTACCAGTCATGGAGAGATCTCTCATTAACCATAAATTGAATCTGTTCTTAATTTTTGGAAGCACATGTTGAAAATTAAGTTCACCCCTTTTAATTTCATCTTTACATATTGTGATACCTAAATAGGTAACAATGTTCTTCACTGGGACACCGTTCACTTCTGAAAGCTGACAATTTTTAAGAGGAAACAGCTCACACTTGTTCACATTTAGTTTTAACCCTGAAACAACAGAAAAATTATTTAAACAGTCTATCACTTTACTAACTTCATACAAATCTTTAACAAAAATAGTTGTATCATCTGCTAGTTGACAGCATCTTATTTCTTTTCCAGCAATCCTTATACCTTGAAAATTAAATTTATTTATATAAAGACTCATTGTTTGAGTTACCAGTAAAAACAAAAACGGGGAGATCGGGCAACCCTGCCTTATTCCTCTTTCTAAGAAAAACCTCGGAGTAGTACCATTTAACAGTTTTACTGAACTATTACCGTTGCTATATAAGGTGCAAATAGCCCTGGTAAAGACTTTACCAAAACCGAAAAAATCCAAGGTCTCAAACATAAATTGATGACTAACTGTGTCAAAAGCCTTATAGAAATCTACGAACAGAATAAGACTCTCGTTCTCTATGAACTCACTGTAATCGATTAAATCTAGGACCAGGCGAATATTGTTACTTATATGTCTACCTCTCATAAAACCTGACTGACATTCATCTATGATCTGTTCTAAACATTGTTTTAATCTTTCAGCAAAAATAATGGCAAAGATCTTAACATCATTATTGAGAAGTGTAATAGGTCTCCAATTATCTATTAAAGTTATATCTTTATTAGCTTTTGGTATTAAACTAATCAATCCCTGACACAACGACGGAGGTAGGTCACCACATTCTATTGCTTCATTAAACACGCTTAACAAAAACTCACTTATGTCATCTTTAAATTCCTTATACAGTTCACTAATTAAGCCATCGTTACCAGGAGATTTGTTGTCTTTTAATTTACTGATTCCCAATTTAATTTCTTCAACAGAAATGGCTTTATCACACAATACTCTAGAATCTTGATCAATTTGCTTAACTTCTGACTTTATACTATCAAAAAACATTTTAGTTTTCACATCTTCGCTGTTTCCTTTGCTATATAAGTTCTTGTAGAAGTCACAAACATGTTTTGAAACTTGTATCGGATCTTCAGATACATTACCATTAATTTTAATTCTTAATAAAGAATTGTGTTCATGGTTTCTCTTTTCAAGATTAAAAAAATACCTCGAGTTTTTTTCCCCTTCTTCAAGCCATTTGGACCTGGATCTTACAAACGTCCCTCTGGCTCTGTATTCATACATTTCATCTAACTTGAGTTGCAGATGAGATCATTTAAGTCTATCCTGCTGATTCAGATCATCATTCCGTGTCAATTCAATAATATCTCTTATTATCTGCTCCTCCTTAGATTTTTTTAGTTGTGCCAATGATTTACCTCTTACAATAGCAAGTTTTCTAATAAGATATTTCATGTATTCCCAGTTGGCCCCAAATCTTTTTGAACACTTAGCTTCACTAAAGCAACTCTGAATAATCTTTTGAACTTCTTTTTTGAATAAGTCATCCTCCAACACGGCTTTATTTAGTTTCCATAGCACATGTGAACGAACATTATTGCCAATATTTCCGTTTAAAGCAATAGCCAAATATATGCCTTTGTGATCTGTAAGCACAGATGTTTCTATGGTAACCTGATTGACCTGACTTTGTAGAATACTGGAGATCAGCCAGAAATCTATCCTAGACTGTTTGCTCCTGTCCCCAGAACTCCATGTAAATGCTCGTTTAGTCGGGTTTTTGATTCGCCAAATGTCAATTAAATCCAGCCCCAGACAAAATTTACTCAACTCATTGAAGTTATTGGAACTGCTTTCCCGAGGAGGAACACAATCCAATTTATTATCCCAGACTGCGTTATAATCACCACCTGCTATTATTTTAGCATCTGGAAATTTATCTATTATATTCATTATTTTCTCTTCAAAGTCTTGAAACAAAACTTTATTCTTTACAGTGCTGTTGGTTGCATATATATTCCCCAAGACAAAGAATTGCTGGTTAACTTCCACAAGCAGAATAACCCATCTACCTAAAGAGTGAGAAAAGCTTTGGATAATTTTCCCACTGAATTTACCTTTCAGAACTGCTACACCTGCAGAATGGTTGCTACCATAAGACATCCACATATCACTGCCCCACTGATTCTTCCAAAACTGCAAATCAGACTCCGATGCATGCGTTTCTTGGATGAAGTAAAAATCACTAACATATTTACGACAGAATAGAAAAACTGCTTTTCTCTTAATCAAATTCCTTAAACCTCGAACATTGAGTGAATAAACACCTAGTGAACTCATACTCACCAAAGAACACAGAAGCTAACAGCTCCAAAAACCCGTATTCATTTTAAAGTTTTAAAGTTTACCTTGAAAGATAAAACATAACTCGTTTAAACCATCAAGCATTACTGTTCTTGCCTACTTCGAAAAAATCTCTTTTCCGTCCACAAATGCTTTGATCCCAACAAAATAAGCCCTCCGGCCTTCCTTGCATGCTGCTTCGACTCGGGGCCACAGCTGACCTCTGATTTCTTTATCAGCCGCCGTCAGATCTTCAGCAAATCTAAGCTTTTTCTCCTTCAGAAAACTGCTTATTTTTGCATTCTTCCAGAGAAGATCTCTTGTGTTCCTGGATCTGAACAAGAGAATTACTGCTCTTGGTTTCTGCATCACGTCGAGTCTCCGTCCAACGCGATGAACCACGTCGATTTCGGTAGAAAAGCGGCTCCGTTCCTCTGGAAACACAGCTGCACAGATGTCCACCAGCCTCTGTCGGATGTCTTCTCCTTCTTGTTCGTTTAATCCGTAGAGCCTCAAGTTCCAACGTCGTCTATATCTCTCCATTTCATTCATACGAGCTTCCAACTCAGAAATGTTCTTCCCGTGAGCATCACTGGAAGATTTTAGCCCATTCAGATTTACCTTTAGGTCATTAATTTCACCAGCCATGAATTCTGTAGATTTCTGAAGAGCCTCAATTCCGTCGGAGTTCTTTTGGACGATTTTTTCCAGACTATCCGCCCTTTCGTTGATTTTTTCTGTCAGAATTCGTATGATGTTGTTCTGAAGTTCGACGAGGGACAGCTCGTTCTTTACTCTCTTTGGCTCAGGAGTATTCGAAGCAGAATCAGAATCAAGATCAGCCATGCTTTTTGACAGAATGGAAAAGCGATTTTTATTAAGTTGCGTGTAGTTGTGCTCTTCACCGCCAAACAGTTCTTCGGTCGTTTCCATTTCTGAAGAGTTGTTCTTGGACCTTCGCCTGTCTTTATTCTTTCCAGCCATTGTGACGAGAAGGCCACGTTAACTTTACGATTTGCAAGTTAGTGTCAAAAGCTGTCAACTGACCGGCTGTGTTGCTGCTTTGATCACACCATGTAATGCTGAGGAGGATGGAGCAATTATTGTTGTTTCAAGGTATTATAAGTTGTAAGATATACGGGCTTTGGAGAAGAAACGTGCAGCCTCACAAAAACACGTCCGCCTCGGTCGCCATCTTGAACGGCCCGTCTCCCATCACAGTCGCAGTGAAGCCAAGCGCTACATACGCGTCATATTTCCTCGTCTTAGCTTTCGGGAGACTTTCGTTTGTCTCTCTATCTCCTTCTCTCTCCACCTGCCTTCTACACTTTGTGTCTACGCGTCATACTCTGCCACTGCCCTCTAATGTAGTGGAGTGATATTGCACTTTATTCTAGAACGGTACACATTTTTTTTTTTTATAAAAAAGCATGTTTCCCAAGGTCAAACGCGCCCCCCTTGACGGAGCCCCCCACTATTTGAGAACCACTGACATATATATATATATATATATATATATATATATATATATATATATATATATATATATATATATATATATATATATATATATATACATCAACTAACACCTTTATTAAAGGTTTTACTAAGCATTTTCATTGCTTAAAAAGAAAGCAAATATTTTAGTGAATTGTGCAAAAACATTTCTCACTAAATGTCTGTTGGACAGCACATGACTATTAATCAACATTTGCTTTTTTTGTATAAATGATGGCACCTCCATTAGGCATGGATTTTAAATCTAAATGAAACACATAGATGGAATGAATTGTGCATATGCTTTTATTGCTGTCAGCATTCACACCATTAAAATCTCAGTAAAGCTTATGGACTGTGAATCTGTGTGCAAAGAGCATGTCTAATCCCACACAACGTCTGCATTTTGTTTAAGTCAGCCTTATAGAAATACTTGGTGCCTTGCACAATAGCAACACATCTTTTAAATAGATGTCAGCTCAAGCTGTCAGAGACTTTTCTACAACAGTATAAAAATTAAACCATTCCATTTGAATAAATAACCCTGGTTGTAGCTAGTCATTTTTTTTTTTTTACAAATCCAGTAGATTCTGGTAAAACAAACGTTTTTATTCACCAATGACAACTGAATCCTTCATTTGGATCAACTTACGTCTCCATGTACACTTTGCTCTTGGCAATGCAATTCACCATGAAAAAAGCAATCTAAACAGCAAAAACCCTAGACATATCAGAGAAACTACAGTAGGGAGATAACATTGAGTTTATATTTGGTGACTAAGTCCAGAGGAAGATAAAAGGAAAATCAACTTACTACTCAATAAATATATTTTTGGTCAAGTGTTCACATGTCGTGCTCTAGTATCAATGATCATAATTGCTAGTAGCAATAGTAAATGTTGAAATAGTGAAGGGCAAAATACACATTATTCTAAAGTTCTCTTTCAGCAGTGGAAAGATATAGACTAGAGAATGAAAACCTTTCCAAAAGAGAGAAAATGCATCCTTGAGAGGTGTACCATACATGTGAATGTGACCTCTCTTGCAAGATGGGGGGTTCATTGAACAAGAGACACAAAAAGAGAGCACTCTTTTATATGCATCTTCTCACTGTACCTACAATCATAAATGGGCTGGTAAAAGAATATGACAGAATATCACATGAATACTTAGTGCCGATGTTGAGTTTACATTTACAGGTCCTTCTCAAAAAATTAGCATATTGTGATAAAGTTCATTATTTTCTGTAAGGTACTGATAATCATTAGACTTTCATAAAGTTCAGATTCATTACACACAACTGAAGTATTTTAAGTCTTTTATTGTTTTACATTGATGATTTGGGCATACAGCTCATGAAAACCCAAAATTCCTATCTCAACACATTACCATATCATGAAAAGGTTCCTTAAACAAGCTTTTTACCTAATCATCTGAATCAACTAATTAACTCTAAACACTTGCAAAAGATTCCTGAGGCTTTTAAAAACTTTCTGTCTGGGTCAAAAACAGCAATCATAGGTAAGACTCCCAAACTGACTGCTGTCCAGAAGGCCTTCACTGACACCCTCAAGCAAGAGGGTAAGACACATAAAGAAATTTCTTAACAAATAGGCTGCTCCCAGAGTGCTGTATCAAGGTACCTCAGTGGGAAGTCTGTGGGAAGGAAAAAGTGTGGCAGAAAACACTGCACAATGACAAGAGGTGACCGGACCCTAAGGAAGATTGTGGAGAAGGACCAATTCCAGACTTTGGGGGACCTGTAGAAGCAGTGGACTGAGTGTGGAGTAGAAACATCCAGAGCCACCATTTACAGGCGTGTGCAGGAAACGGGCTACAGGTGCCGCATTCCCCAGGTCAAGCCACTTTTCAACCAGAAACAGCGGCAGAAGCGCCTGACCTGGGCTGCAGAGAAGCAGCACTGGACTGTTGCTCAATGGTCCAAAGTACTTTTTTAGGATGAAAGCAAATTTTGCATGTCATTCGAAAATGAAGGTGCCAGAGTCTGGAGGAAGGCTGGGGAAAGGGAAATGTCAAAATGCCTGAAGTCTAGTGTCAAGTACCCACAGTCAGTGATGGTTTGGGGTGTCATGTCAGCTGCTGGTGTTGGTCCACTGTGTTTTATCAAGGGCAGGGTTAACGCAGCTAACTATCAGGAGATTTTGGGGCAATTCATGCTTCCATCTGCTGAAAAACTTTATGGAGATGAAGATTTCATTTTTCAGCACGACCTGGCACCTGCTCACAGTGCCAAAACCACTGGTAAATGGTTTACTGACCATTGTATTACTGTGCTCAATTGGCCTGCCTCTTCTGACCTGAACCCTATAGAGAATTTGTGGGATATTGTGAAGACAAAGTTATCAGACGCAAGACCCTACACTATGGATGAGCTTAAGGCCGTTATCGAAGCATCCTGGGCCTCCATAACATCTCAGCAGTGCCACAGGCGGATTGCCTCCATGCCACGTCGCATTGAAGCAGTCATTTCTGCAAAAGGATTCCCGACCAAGTATTGAGCACATAACTGAACATAATTATTTGAAGCTTGACGTTTTTTTGTATTAAAACACTTTTCTTTTATTGGTCGGATTAAATATGCTAGTTTTTTTGAGATAAGAATTTTGGGTTTTTATTAGCTGTATGCCAAAATCATCAATATTAAAAAAATAAAAGGCTTGAACTACTTCAGTTGTGTGTAATGAATCTGAGATATATGAAAGTCTAATGTTTATCAGTACATTATAGAAAATAATGAACTTTATCTCAATATGCAATTTTTTTTTAGAATGACCTGTATACAATCTATAAAGTTATGTTTCCATGAGCAAAGAAAAAAAATCCATTTGAAGACAAGTGATCAAATAATAAACAGTGGAGTCAACAGGCTCAGATTTCATAATTGTTCTCCAGAATTAAATGTAAAACTAAAAGCAGTACTTAAAACACTGTATAAGAGAGGAGCAGGAACAAGTCATGTTAGCGCTTAAAAGCTTAACAAAAAATTTACATGAAAATTAGAATAGTATTAGGGAAATTATCAAGTGCTTTTCCAATTCATGTTAAACATGTAAATGTTTTGTTCTAATCTACAGGATAAACATGCTGAAGTCATTTTTTTATAAGAAAATACTTTAATTCTGATTAAAATTACTTAAAACCTTTCCACAAGGAAACCACAAAAAGCTTTTTTCTGGACCACACAGATGACAAATGGCCAGACATGTTTGGTAAATTATGAGAAAGGTTAAATGTATTGATAAAGGTTGACAGAATAAATTATGACAATGTCAACTTAGAATTTTTTTGGTAAAGTTGGAAAACCTACATGTTCTCTCAATCATAGTTACAGGTAAAGATCTTCTTCCATCCTTTCTTTCTCATCAGCACGCTGCAGCGAGGAAAGTTCTCCTTAGCCACGATGCAGCTAGGAAGGTGAAGCCTGACTATCTCCAAACTTTCATCAGAGATAAACCCAACAATCCATCAATGGAAGGGATGATGACAGTCGATGATTACAATAGCTTATACATTGACCCAGACTCCTGCAGGGTGTAACATGAAGAGAGGGATGCTGGGATTACCATAGGAAAGCACAGAGAGCTGGAGAAAGAATCGAGGGAAGGAGGAGGGAGAGAAAAACAAAGAGGAATCTATCCTTGATCCCCATCGTCAGACGTGTCTCCGGGGATTTGGTTGAAATGACTCTTGCACATAAGAGAGAAACTCAGATTAAAATTCTTGGGACGTTGAAGGGAGATGGTGGTGGTCTTAGGCTTGAAATGAAGCACCAGACAAGCTCAGAAGCCGAGCTAGAGAGTGTGCTTTTGTTGATACATGGAGTCTAGAGGCACTATCGTTCCTGCCCCGGAGCCTTCTGGAGTCTTGTGACTGAACAAAATGGAATTGATTCTTTGCGGTCAAAGGACCTTTTGTCATGACACCACTGATAGAGCCAGAGATTTAGAGAGTTTGTCCAAAAGCTAAAAGAAAGTTGATTTTATGTATCTAGCTTTACTTTGTTCTCTATATGACCATCAACATCCCTAGAGATTGGGTAAAATATCAATAAAACTGGCCAATTTGACCTGAAGCATAATTTAAATGGATGGCACATACATTATGCATCACATGATGCATCATGGGACTCTAATGACAAAAATATACATCTTAGGGTGAATTAAAGTAAAAGCATTCTGAGAGCATGGACCCAGAAGTGTACATTTTACCTTCCCTTCCCTTAAGGTTTGATTAAACCATATACAACACTAAAGACCAATCTATACTTGAGCATCAAGCCTACAAATTGCCCTTTTCGAAAGCTGCACAAAATAATATCTCTTGCAAGACCCAATTCATGCCTTTGAAAAATTGTTACCACACGTTAAAGCCCAAGAAGCTCTGTGATTGGTTGACATGGTGAAGAGAGAGCATTTCTGCTTTCATTCTTGGTAGGTGCATCATGGTAAACACAGAATGTCACACTAGCGATAAAGTATACAACCTGTTCTATGTTATCTATTTAGTGTTTTGGAAAGCCAGCAGTTAGCAATGATATCACGCAACGTTGAAATATTGTGCAAAGATCAAATTTCAAGAATTCAAAATGAAATTCGGCATTACATATATATATATATATATATATAGGTTTTGGCTTTGTAATTAGAAGAAAGCTCCTTGCTTATGGGGTCTTTTCCTTTCTGAGAAATTCAGTGAGAGATTGAACTCTATTTTTTATTCACTTCTCTCTTTTCTCTCACCTAAAAAGGTATAGTCTCACCTGACTGTAGAATATTTTCTCTGTTTATCTCAAGATCATGTAGTTATGCTTGTGTGTTGCAACGCTCACCAGGCTCGAATAGATGGTGACTGACCTGAACAGGCAGCTCCAGACGCACTTCACACTTCATAAAGACCAGAGACCAAATCGTTCTAACAACAGCAGCCCCTGTCTGACCAGAGTCAGAATGAGACCCATTGGGGAGCTCTGGGTGGTCTGTGGTGGTGTTGGTCATGACTCATGACATGACACAGCCACAACACCATAAAGAAAGAACAGTAAAAGAACCATACCCTCACACAATTATAATCAGTTGCAGACAGGCCACCTGGGCAAGGATGAGTTTCCCAGAGGGCCATTGCACAAAGCTAACCCAACCTAACATACTCTATGTCTAAACCTCTGGCAACTTAAGTGAGTATATCCCAATGTTAAAATGTCAGTGATTTGTATGGTTGCATTATTTTTAACACTTCCCTGGACATGGAGAACATCATGGAGCTAAAGAATGCTGGAGACCTTACTCTTCTACACTTTGCTCAAAAGGGCATTGTTTGAAATTGTTGGTCAATTCTGAGGTGTCTTCAGAGTTAGGATCATGCTGGTGCAGAGAGCTTTTTTAGCTCCTCCAGATCATGACACTCTCACAACCATGCTTGCCTGATATACGTGACTATTTGTTTTTCCATATAGTTTCCATCCCTCACACGTGACACCATATGAACCGAAAAAATTTATTATAATCCCAAGATATGCATTGTCCTTCCATGGCTTTTCTTCAGCAAACTGTTTGTGGGCTTTTTTGTGCATCATCTTCGGAAAAGGGTTCCTTCTTGGCTAACCGGTTTGATATAGGGTGTATGGTCTGTGCAATAACAGACCCTTTCAATCACTACTGAAATGCTGGCAGCACTTTCTCCCAAAGACAATCGAGATGTTGAGCATGTGTAATCAACTTTTTTGGGGAGACCCTGGGGAGGCCTTTTTTGAGTGTAACCAGTTTCATAGACTGGGTAACCTTCTTGTAGCCTAGGCCATATGCACATACATTTTTTTCAGATCCACAGAGTGTTTAGTTATGAGTTTATCTCATAAAAAAAGAGTGAAAGCAATAGCACCAAGTTTAACACACTTCTTGCCATTCACACCTGAGACAGTAGCACTAACAAGTTACATGACACGAGAGAGGAGAAATGGCTACTAATCTTTTTCAAAATTCACATTTTCTAGGGGTTTTAGGCATTAATGGCTGTGTGATAAGCTGTAAATACCTGCATTCACTAATGGATGAATGTACACTCATATATGACAATATAGCACAATATAATAGTTAAGTAGGCTTTTCACCCTAAAATCTTTGCAGTCACTATTATCTCATTCATTGCACAACCCTAAATTGAACTCAACAAAGCTATTTTAAGTTAAAATATACAGAGGTGCACAGGGCTCAATATGTATGAAAGTGTAAAAAAAACACAATAACAACAACAACAACTGTGAAATATAATGTAACCAAGTTATCAACTTCATCACTTTGAAAACCAAATACAAAAAAGTAAACAAGAAAAAAGTCTTCAGATTTTTTTTGAAATGAAGAGAAAATGCATATAGAGCTTAAGTCTGTGTTTACTGAGTTGCAAATTATTTATAATCTACTCACTGTTTTAAATAAAATACAATTTTAAACTTATTTTTAGTCAGTACTACTTACTGGTAAGGTCATGTCAGTTTTATGTCAGAAGTTCAGAGGCCAAATGATTCAAGCTCCTCAGCAATGACATAAAATGAATTGAACTGAACACCTGGAGGAAGATGATTCTTTGGTCAGTATATGAAAAGCCCCGTGCAGTTCTGCGAATCGTATGGTTTTTATTGACTGTGACAGGCTTCTTCTGGATGATGCCTTTGGGAAAGATGCAGGCTTCAGGGTAGACAAACATTCGTCTTCTGCTTTATATTTTATGTTTATTACCCTTTTCAGGGACCCTTTTAAGATTTACTACAATCCACATCTTGAAAGCTTTTTTATTGTTGCAGTTTTAAACCCAAATGAGCATTTACTCAGCAGATGCTCCATAGATCACCAGTGTGACCTGTGTGTCTCTACTCCACAGTCACAGAAACACTTCCCATCCTTTTTTATTACTTTCATAATGTGTATGTGAATGCAGGCATCTTTACATTCTCACACATAAACTCTTTTATTAAATTCAGTAAAGGATTTGGGGTTACCGTTTTAATCCATCACAACATCATGGAAAATATTATTGTCTTCAATTAACAAACACTTACAGCTGCTCCTGTAAAAAATAAATGTTTCTTTTTAATTTTTTATAATTTTTTTTAGAAATGCGTTTAGTACCACTTTAAAATTATGTGACAGGAATTATTATTAGCTAAATCTTAAATTAACCATTAATGTATATGTGTGTGTGTGTGTATATATATATATATATATATATATATATATATATATATATCCGTGGGACATGAAACGCTTGCAAAGTATGCTTATCCCAATCTTACCACATTTACTTGCTGTTTATGGACAAATTCTATGTAAGCAAACTTGTGAATAAATAATGATGAGTTAATGATGATGTGCAACTAAAATAAAGTCACCAATTAAAAAAACAACAACAATAATAATAAAAATGCTAATAATAATGATAACAACAACATATAATTTCAGTGTCCATACTTATTTTAATTTGCTCCCTGATTGTTTAATTGACAGTTCTACTCCATAGCAGTTAATTTGTAAAATAATACATCTTTTTACCATGATATCATATCATTCAGTTTCAATTTCTGTCTTTATTTTATCTTTATTATTTTATTATAACGATATCTTTATTATTTTACTAGAACAAACATATATAGAGTGAGACCAATGAGACTACAACTTTTTACCACTCACTAGCTTGGTTTTAGAATAGAATTTAAAGTAATGGGGAGCATAAAGACTTCCCCATACACTACTATAAACAAAAGCAAATTTAGAGTCAGGTGCAAGTTTGTGTCTTTTTCATTTTAATACTGAAATTATACTGTATGTTGTGCCAAATAGGGAAAACGTTTTTGGGTGGCTTCGATTTTCTTCCCTCAGTTTTTATCATATACTGTCTTTTCTGGGAGCTTTCAAGATTGAATCGCTTAATGTGACGTTTCAACATCACAGATGCAATCCTTATGGCTATTTATTTGCTGTTACATATAATATGTATTCTGTACACCTTTGTTGCAAACAAGATGTAATTCACCATTTTTACATTTTGCTGTAATATGAAAACATAATGAAAAATATGAACAGAAACATTTTTGTTATAATTGTTGCCATTATATAATTATGACATTATGAAAAAAGAGAAAACACTGTTTATAAACTGCTTTCTCAATTTGCCCAAAAGACTAAATATGAAAAATTGTTGCTATGACGAGAGCTGAGTGAAAAAGCTCATAATTTTTATCTCAATTGTCAGAGAAATGATAAACTGTTGAAAACATTTTAAATACCAGGTTTGAGTAGGAATTTATCTCCCCTGTCTCCTTGTTATCCAAGCAACTGAAATACATCTTTGCTTTTAAAACACGGCCACAGATGCAGTGAAGGTTCTTTCATCCATGTAAAACAGACCTTTCCTCAGTGCAGTGACCCTGAGGTGTAGGATCTCTACCTCCCATAATCCTCTGTCACCCATAAAGCCCTCTCTTCACCCTACCTCCTCACACCTGTTGGCCACATGGGCCCTGTGTTTGATCTTATCAGCATCAGCGTGCAAACACACTCTGTTTCCCGCCACCGCAGGTGCACTCAAGCATGCGCCAGGTGCTCTAAAAGATCTGCCACAATGTATGAGTTGAGCTTGAGTGTTTCTTAGCAAATCTAAACAGCTCTTGGTTTTGTACATTGGTAAGGACTTTAGAAAACAAGGCATGCTTTTAGCTTGACTTTGGATTGATGGTCTTTTAAAAATGAGCTTTGACCTATTTTGTTTTGACTGGTTGGAATGGAGCTTCAAGTCAAACTGTCATAATATAGCCACACGTGCCAAATACATCTTCCTAAATCAAAGTGTAACTCAGCTTTAAAGGAAACGAGCTTTAACGCATAGTTTAGCTTGAAAGGGATCGCTTGAATTTCCCATTGACTATTTTGGTGACCATGAAAAACATGTCCTTTGATTCAAAAAGACACTTGTATGTTCATGTTCTTATTTCATTCAATATCTAAATTCATTCGCTTATTTGAGTGGCTACCTGGTGTAGCAAGATTGTTAATGTAGGCCCCCTTATTTTTTATTTAAAGTGCTTTGTCTTCTAAATGATATACACAGTTTAGTTTTCATTGGTTTCCACCAGGCAAAGTGTGTCACTAATCTTGAGCAAGTTGGGGGATGCAGAAATCTGATAAAAGTTCTGATTTTGTGCCAACCCCAAAAATATTACAAAATACAAAAATATCATAGCTTAACTCTTTAACACTACTGACACCAAAAGAAGCCCATGGTTTTATATTTATAAAAAGGTAAATACCTTCTGTCAGAAAAACTCTCTAATCTCGAAATGTGGGTTCACTTACTGGTTCAACAATAAATCTTGTTTTGTCTTCGGCACTATTCACTCAGCATGTTTTTTGGATTGAAAACCAGTTCGACCAGAGTAGTCACACACATACTCCTAAATATGTTTTGTGTGATGTTATAGATTCAGAGGTTGGGTGCATTAAATATTGTTTTATGTTTTATCTTCTGAAGAATGTTTTTGCAATAAGCAAATCTAAGCAATATAGAAGTAAAAAAAAATTAAATACTACTCTTGGCCTATTTCTACTGAAAAATGTGTTTTAAAAAAGGTTTAATAAGTCTGAAAAATATTAAGAATAAAAAAATGTTGTTTAATTTGTGCATTTGTTTTAAAGATTTGAATATCAATGTTCTGCTTAAAATAGAATGGTAGAGGAAAAACTTTTGGATAGCGTTGTAAAAAAAATAAAAATTTTTGTGCTAAAAAAAACTTTCATCATGTTCACTCTTTGAGACATCTCTTCACTTTATAAGTTAACAGAAAAAGACAAGACAGCATCCACTCCCTCCAGTATTTAATTAACAGCTTGAAACACCTGACTGGGTGAACACTACATTTAGAGACGCTGTGTTTTTCTAAAGGTATCCATCATCATGCAGTAGTGAAAAATATTATTAGAGTGCAATATTATTTCCTTGTACAGTATTCCTTCTCTGTTTATTACCATGTGAAATGCAAACTTTTCCTCACGCATTTCATTTTCATTCAAGGCTGTTGCAATTATGTTTGAAACGAAGAAAGCTGGTATATTGTGCTTCTGGAGTGAATAGTGTATTTAAATTCAAAACAGTAAATGATATTGTCTCAGGTTACGTATGTAACCAAGGTTGCCTGAGGGAACTCGAGCTGCGTCCAAACGCTATGGGGAATGCTTGCTGTGTTTCTGGCTCTGAGTTATGTGTCAAATCTCGTCAAACGGACAGGTGTGATGTCATCCGGGCACACAGTATAAAGGAGCAAGCGATGGACACAGCAACCAGCTTTGAGGCACAGTAAGCACCATCAGGATACAGGCGGAGTGGTCTGGAGACTCAGCGTCTCATTCCCTCAGGGAACCTTAGTTACATACGTAACCTGAGACGTTACCCTTCAGAAACTCGAGCTGCGTCCAAATGCTATGGGGAACGAGTGTCAAAACACGCCAAGTAGCCCCGGATGACAGTGTCTTCAGTGACAGCAGCCCGAAGAACTGTTTGCGTCTGGAGAATCATCCAGATCCAACTGTAGGACCGGACCACAGTCAAGGGTGTGGACTATCCCGCAGCGTTACAAAGTTCTGGATAGAAATACCAGATGGCAAAGCCTTAGAAGCCGCCACACCTCTCGTGGAATGTGCCCTGACCCCAAGGGGGCCAGGAGACCAGAGGATGCATAAGCAGAGGTGATAGCATCCACAATCCATCTGCTCACTGACCGCGTGTTAGCAGTAGAGCCCTTCCTGTCAGGACGTAGCATTTAAAAGCTGATTCGAGATCCGAACTGAGCCGTGTGACGGACATAAAAGCCCAGGGTCCGCACCGGGCAGATATTATCTAGGAGCTTCTGCACAGAGAATTGGACGTAAGGCACCTACGGGACTTATCCTGGCTTAAGGTGCAGGAATACCCTAGCCATCTCCAGGGATAACTCATGGCACGAGGGAGCCATAGAAAGTGGGTGTAAGTCCCCAACCTGTTTAAGGGATGTTAAGTAATGGCGAGTAAAAACACTGTCTTAATAGACAGGAATCGTAAGTTACACGCCACCCAGCGGCTCAAAGGGGGGCCTCTTCAGGGCCTCCAAGATGATGGCCAGGTCCCATATGGGCACTCTCAGACAGACCAGGGGCCTCAGCCGCCTGGTACTGCGAAGACAACGAGATATAAAGGAGGAACTGCCCCCCAATTGCCCATCAATTGGGGCATGGCAGGCCGAAAGGGCAGATGAATACACCTTAATGGTGGACGGCGAAAGCCATCTTTTCCAGTACCAATCTTGACTGGGCAGCAAGCTAAATCCAGGGAGTGATGAAACACACCAGGCCAAATGCTAGGAGCTGGTCCCCCTCAGGGGCCATAGATACAGCCTCCACAACTCTGGACGGGGATGTACCACCGTTCCCCTGTGTTGAGAGAGCAGATCCCACCCTTTGACAGGGATCTCCCATGGCTCGCATCCAGGAGGCCCAAGAGGTCCGCAGAACATGGTCGGCCTGGCCATTGGGGGGCCAAAAGGAGGAGGGGAAGGCCCTCTTGACGTACCCTCTCCAGGACTCCGGGAAGCAGTGCTACTGGGGGTGACAGATCCTGATAAAGGCACATGATTCAATGGAAGACCTGAAGCCTTGGCCACCAAGAGTGGCAGGGTTAGCGGAATATTTGTTGAGGGGGTCGCAGAGAAATGACAGCCTTCCATGAAGCGTGCCGCTTGATGAAGCCGGAGATCCCCCCACGCCCGTCAGGAGCGATTAGCTGCAGCCAGTTTATTGAAAATGATGGTCCTCAGATTCCCATTTTCCTGGGCTGGGGCTTGTGTCGCCACCCCTCGGGAGGGGCATGGGCAGCGACACTCCGCTTCTGGGCCCCCCTGTATCCAGAAGCGGCAGCCTTAAGAGTCTGCTCCCACCAAGGCTGAGGTGGCTTGGAGCAGCCTGCTGGGGAGCGTCGGGCCTCTCGACCGCACGTGTCACAACCGCCAAAAACTCCTCAAACTGGATCATCTGATCCGGCTCCAGTGCCGCGGCTACCAGCGGAGGGACCGGCTCCATATCCACCTCCTCGGAGGAAATAAGAGTAGGCCCTCATCAATCACATGGGAAGAATAAATCACCGGATTAAGTCCGGTGATGAGCTAGACGCATCCCTGCGTCTTCCGCTGGCTCCATCTGCGAATCCCCATGATCAAAGCGTGTGCTCTGCCTCAGCAGAAGCTGCAGCCTGGCCACCTGAGATGCCAGGGAGAGCACTTTTCTTGAAAAATGCTCTCCGTGAGCAGAGTGTGCACAATTGCATGCGCTCACAGCTGACTGCCTCGAGAGCCGACTGCCTCGAGAGCCGACTGGGCATGATCCGCTCCAGGCATGCCAAACAGAGCTCGTACAAGTCCTTGCCCGTGATAAACGCAGGCAGGGAGCATTTGGATTTCAAGGAGCGCTTCAATATTTCTCTCGCAACAAGTACAAGATTCAGCCACACTTTTTGGAACAAGAAGACACATAAAGAGCGCTTACTGAATGCAGAAAAAGCTGGTTGCTGTCTCCATCGCTGGCTCTTATATACTGCGCATTTCCGGGTGCGACGTCGCACTCGGAAGACGTCACACCTGTCGGTTGGACAAGATTTGACACATAATTCAGAGCTGGAACACAGCGAGCGTTCCTCATAGCGTTTGGACGAAGCGTGAGTTCCTGAAGTGGAACCCGGTAATTTTACAAAGTGCTTCACATTGTACCATAATTTATCAATTGTTCAATTAGATTTTAATTTAATTTTCTATGTCACCCCTATAGTGTTTGTAAATACTTGTGAAATGGGGGGAAAGCATATTAACACAGTAAACCAAATTACAATTTTGTAAACTTCCTTATCCCTAGCCTCAATGAAACAATTGCTTCCAGCTTGTTTGAAGTACCCCTGCAATGTAAAATCCATCTATTTGAACCACCATCTTTCTAATATATAAAATAATAATGTTTGAATATAATTCTGAAAATCTTTTAATAACCAAAAAAGTATAGAGATACTCTTGCAAAACTGTTTTTTTTTGTTTGTCTCATTCAACACTTGGATGACCTCTTGTGATTAAATGTGCCAAATCTTCTCAACAAGATATGGCAAGTTTTCTTGTCGGCCCTGAGGGTGGTATTAAATCAAAAGATGGCCTCCCTCTGTATCAACACAAAGCCCCAACAGTCTGAAAGCAGGTTGCTGTCAGACCACTTCACAAACGCTCCCAATTAATGCCTTTGAAATGCCATTTCTCATTAACCACTGATGTCATCTGATGCCTCACAGGAATTAGCTGTGGGGAGAGAGCGTCAAGTTCAATTTCAAAGAGACTTTTGGTCATGGAGGCGGAGTTACTCATTTGCATTAGATATGCAAAGCCATGGTTAGAGACCAAGGGACTGGCTTGATTGGGAAACAGTTTAACTCTCTACTTCTAATTGCATTGAGAGATTAGTAAAGTCAATAATAATTAAATAGTGTCAATGATAAGATTTAAAAGGGTGGGCATTTGAGCTTTGGTTCATTGGTTCAGGGCTGGAGTGATCATTTATTTTAGAGATTATTTATTCGGCTAATCTGGGAGTAAATAGAGGATCCTTCCATAATTGTAATTTTCATGAATTTGTAAATGCAAGGTGTTATACAAATATTTAAGAAAGCAATAAATAACACAGACATAACTATTCACAGATGGTAGAGTTTTTGTAGGATTTTTTTCATACATTTTTTTTCTTTGAATCTTGGTTTTACAATGTTGTATTATGTGAATGGTCAATGTTGGCCTTGGGTTTAGTGTACATGAAATACAGCCCAGCTGTGCTTTGGATCACCAAAGTTTGAATCCTGACTGCCTGAATTATTTTAT
Organism: Danionella dracula; assembly: GCA_900490495.1. Taxonomy (NCBI): domain Eukaryota; kingdom Metazoa; phylum Chordata; class Actinopteri; order Cypriniformes; family Danionidae; genus Danionella; species Danionella dracula. Next base: position 19,618,130 of record UELW01000778.1, read on the forward strand.
TTAAAAATGTAAACAGAAAAATTACATTTGTAAATAAAATGCTTTATACTCAACAACAACCACTCTGTCGTGGTTTTGTTTCTAATGCAGTGTGCAACAATACATAGTTTTTTTTATTATAAATATACATTTATTATAGTATATATAATATAGGTTCGCTAATGGATGATTTAAGTAGGAACCTAACAAGGTTTATGGAGCCAACGACCCTTAACAACACGTCAGAAAATTAAAATGGCCAAAAAGTAGAAAATAACCTCAAAGTGAATATGGAAAAGAAATAGAAAAGATAAAATGTCCAAAGTTAGTTAAATAAGTTGTTGACACAATAAAGTCAACGTTTAACTCCTTTCTTCAATATTCCTTTGATGTAGTACACCCGGGTAGACTAATGTGCGAGTGTCATTTGTAGCTTAGCTCCAAATGCTCCAGTAGGTGTTATCTCAACTTGCTGGGGATTGGCTCGCTGTTCTCAAATTCAGGTTTTTTTAAATAATCAGCATGACAAAGAAAACCCCCATATATAATGAAAACATTTCTCGATTACTTTGCTTGAACTTAACTTAATTACTGAAAGAAACATTTGGCTTCTCCTTCATTTCAATTTCACATACTCGCATATCTAAATTAAACAGAGAAAAGTCATAGTTACTGTAAAGTATTAGTCTTCAAATAATTTTTAAAACCACTTTTTGGTGAAATACCTTCTCGTTGGAAACTGTAAGAATATTGCTGAGATGAGAGGAAAGAATGGTGTTGTAGATTGCATATGATACTTACTATTCATGCTGCACACAATACAGCACCAGACTTGTGTTTTACTACTAATCACCATGGCCTTTTTTCACTTAAAGGAGTACTTTTGTAGAGACTTGATCAAAAACCATTTTGAAGTAAAAAAGATTGAAATAAATGCATAATATTAGATAATGAAAGAGCTTTTTGACCTTCTATTTTTGTTAAAGAGACAATATTTTTGGAATACAGTACAGATAACCCAGATATGATTAATCAATTTACAAATCTGTTAGAGTGATTTCATATCGTCTTTTATGCAAAATTTGTACAAAGCTAAATGAGTTGAAAATGATGAGCTATTTTGAACTTTTTACATTATTGCCCACAATGTGATTTGAATTGGCATCTACAGCAAGACACCCCTAAAACAGCATGAATCATTGAACATTTTAGCTTGTCATGTTCATGTCCAGAAGATCAATACCGCCTCTTATAATAAGCCAATAATATTCCGGCTGTAAAAGCAGGGTTTGAGAATTTAGTAATTTCAAAACTGAAGAATGATTTTACTAGAGAAAGAAGAGCTAAAAGCTCAGAGTTTCTAAATTGTGAAGCAAAGTGTTGTTCACTTCCAGCCATTGATTTCTGACTGTGCTTGTGTGAAGTGAACTGCGTGCTTGGTGCCACACATTGAGCTGGTCACATTGTTTAGTTCCAAATTGATCCAAAAGCTATTAAATCTGCTACACTATTTGCCCTGTACTCTAAAAGAGTTTAAGAATGTCACCCGTGAATTGGCCTCACCCTGAAATACTTGTGGTTCTGGGAAAAAACCTCAAAGTTTAATGCCCACTTGAGTGCCTTAAAACTATCACCGTGACTTTAGAATTCCATTTTGTGGTGTAGCACTCAATCACTGTGAGAGAAAACTGTAAAAGACCAAACGATGGTGGTAAACCACGTATAGCCTACAACATTGTCTTTTCAATGATCTCTAGCTTCTCTGTAGAAGCTTTTTTCTAAAATCCAATTTCAATGCAATATGCTTTATGGTTTTATATGAACAGAGATCTGTTTTTTCAGCAGTCAACTACAAATACTGTATTGTTAGAAGACACAATTGAATGACAAAATGGGACACAGTTTATGTCATCTTACTACTTATCTAACATGTGCTAGGGTTTAATGTCTATTAGTACCCCAGTGGTGGGGGTAAGTGTCTTGAATTTGCGGCCATCATTAGAAAACAAAATAGACTGTTTTGTCTTTGTCTAGCCCATTCACCTAAAGGCGATACTAGAAAAATAGCTTCCTTCTGCAACCATGCAGGTGAAGAATGATTCATCTTCTGCATTCTTGTAGCACAGTGGTCCTTGCTGCAGATGAAATGTACTTTTATCATTCATTTGAATCCTTTGGTTTAAACAGGGACCTTGACTGTTGACCCTCACACAAATCATGTGGTTTTGCTTGAAGCCTGTGGTTTACAAATGTATAAGTCTTGGGTGTTGTGCTTTGTTTAAAGAATGAATAAAATACACTCAGCAAAAGGTTCTCTTAAAAGGTAAGAAATTGCCTGTATGCAATTGTATTTGACTTAGCAAAATCTTTTACATTGTCTAACCAAAATGGTTTAATTTATATAAACCCTATATAAACCCTATAGACACATTAATTTAGCCTAACCTTATATAATATAGTTATATTATATAGTTTTTTTTTTAGCTCTGCTTCTCCGAGTGGACATCTTCATGCAAGTGATGAGAGTGAACACTAGGTTTGAATGCATTCAGATAGGCATGGGAGATGGGTTCTGTCTACGTGTTTGGCGCTTGGTGTGAACAACCAGTCAGAAGTTGGTTTCCAATTTCCTGTTGTTGTTTTTTTTTATTACAAACAATTTGTGTTAAAATAAATAGTATTTTTTAACTTTTAATTTAATTATTCTATAGTTATATATATATATATATATATATATATATATATCAATAATTGTTGACAAAAACCAACTGTTCACCTACATTTACGTTTATGCAATTGGCAGACGCTTTTGTCCAAAGCGACTTACAGAGGGGAAAATCACCCATGCTACTCGTGGAGATGCAGGGGATTGAACCCAGGACCTCTTACATTCAAAGCATGTGCTCTACCACTGAGCTGGGGGAAATGGTAGAATACAGGTACCTTGAGAACATAAAATTCCAGGTACTTTCTGAACACCATAATACACAATTGGTACAAATAAATGTGGTTTTGAATGAATAAAACTGGTTACAAACTCTCAGAGTCTCAGTTTTAGTGTTTGAATCATCTTGACCGGAGAAAGAAACAGCAGGAGCCAATTTGCCCTCATTTGTCACCACTTGCCCCTGTGACACCTGCACACACACGCATGCACACGCACACACACCATTTATTCATGTGTTCAAGACTCTAGAGTATGATAATTATGCAGGTTGTTACACACCAGGTAACAAACCAGTTCATACACAACACTCAATGTTGAAAGTTCAGAATAAAATGTTTGGTATATTTAAACAGTGTTGTATTGTACAATAAACTAACATAATGTATAGTAGCCAAAAAAAACCCTTAATTTATAATTTACTGGGGAACTTTAGAAACCTTCTTCTTTTCTATGCTATAGAAAGAGCCAGACACCATACTGGACCTGACATCTGGCATTGACTGAACACAGTGGTGGCATGCAGAGCTGGGGTTCCCAGGCAGACTGCCATCTGGACTGGGCTGTTCCTGTGCCCTCTGGTCTTGGACACTCAGGAGTCCATCCCAACAGCGCCCAACATGACCTCAGCCCAGAAATGGAAGGCAGCCACCCTAGGAGCTGCCAACTTCCAGCTTTGCCCTCTCAGCACTTTTCAACCACCAAAGATTGGGTACTGTTCAACTTGAATGCCTGTGAATAAACTTAAATTCTATGGAATTTATGGATCTATGGATGCCAAGGTTTGATATAAAATGACATCTAGATGCTATTTTATCGTAATACTTTTTGGGCCATCTTCAGAATAACAGGTTTCATTAGACATCTATGAATATCATCAGAATATCATATGTTCCATGTTTACAAAAAACTGACGTGGTAATCCTCTAGATATTATTCAGCCTGAATTATTATAAAAAATATCGACAGGAAGATGAATTTGTCAATCCTTGTTTTCTTCTGGAATATCTGTATTCCTCATTATATGAACTAAAATTAAAACTTCTTTAAATCAGGATTCAGTAGCAAGATATAAAAGTGCTGAGAGTTGTCACCTCCGGCACTGAACAGCTACTGACTGTCCACTAGACCAGACCATTTTAGAAGCAGAATTTTGAATGTTAGTTGCATCTGTGTGATTTGTTTACAATTATGTATGAATTAGGGTGCAAATTCACACAAGTTAGGCTATAAAATGGGCTGGACTAAAATAAATTTCACTCTTGTTTTGGAAATGTGCCTGATCAAAGCATATTTAAGGTCATTGGACCCTAAAAAGGTGGTGAGTTTGATTAGAGAAACATGCTGTTTCCAGTTATAGCTTGTTTTGTCTGCCCTGCCAGGTTGGAGTAGGTGAGCTAGAGCTTGACTTTTTGTGCTTGGTCATGGATAAACGTGGGATGTGACATTACTATTCTCATTTATCAAACAGGGCAGTAAAGGGTTGGCTTTTGGTGGCTCGAGAGGCGTAGTATTCATTGAATATTGAGCTGTGGATCATTATATTCTTAGTCTTTTTAGGAAATAAAAGGATTGCCTTATATGTTTTTGTTTTCTTTATTTTTGATTTTGATCATTGTTATAGGCTCTGTTATTTTTCCCTAATCTGTTTCGTCATTTCTTTTCTTCCCATTTCATATGTTTTACATTTAAGTATTACATGTTCTATTGTTTCCTCTACTCTTTTATACAATTATTACATATACAATTATCACAATTCCTGGTTTTCTGGCGCGAGGTTTCAAGATTGTGTGTCTTTATTACAAAAAAATGAGTACTATAAAATGTGTTTTTTACATATTTGCACAAGAATAGAAGGCTATGCCTGTTTGAGGTTTTCCTCCCTCACACAACACCCATCATCATTACATATAATACAAAGTAACCCAACCTTTTGACACCTAAAAAATAATTTCTTGACACAAAGCGTGATATCAAAAGTGATCTAAAGACATGATTAATGTTAGTTTAAAATCACAGAGCTTAGTTTTCTATTTCAAGCAACAGCAAAACGTCATTCTGATCTTATTATTTAATTATATTTAGCATTGCATGTTTGTGTTATAATGCCATATGTGTTAAATTACTGACATGAAACACGTATACCTGTATTACTTTTATGTTTGCGTTGATAAAAACCCTTTGAGGGTGATTTATGTCACATGGCATTTATGCAAATGTGACAATGATGTCATCTAGGGACTTTTAGCGAGTTTTTAGCCTATATCGACTTTTCTTACTGAGGCGTTGGCAACAGTGGAATCAGCACTCTTGTCTTGTTTGCTAACAAGCTGAATTCCAATTGTTTTCCTTTGATTCTAACTGAACCTGGGCTAGTTATATGTCTGATCTCGGTTTCTTAGCTTCCTGCCCTCAATACACTGAAATCAGAAGATAGAGTTTATTCATTCAGCTGCACTGGGAGCGGGTGATTTATACTGTTTTCTTACAATGTCTGTTTACTTCATCTGTGGTGTAGATGAAATGCATGTTTTATATACTGTTCATTTCAATGCTTTGGATTAAACAAGGACCTTGACTGTTTGACCTGAGGCAAATTGTGTGGTCTTGTCTGAGAGTCTGTGGTTTGCAAATGTATGAAAATATGAAAATACTCTTTTTTTGTTATTTCATTGGAAAATTCAAATGCAAAATATTGGGTTTTACCAACTACCTGAATGCTTATTTTTTAATGCCTGGCTGACCCTTTGAACTCTCTACACTATAAGACATAAGAAATCCAGCTATGCTAATGTTCTCCTCAATGTTAATTCTGCGACTAAAAGCAGTTCACTGAATGCAGTGTCTGTTTGTGTCTGAAGATGAGACATGACAGGAGAGCTGGAAGATATGCTGGACAACCCAGTAGGAACAAATTAGGAGGGCAAAGCTCAAGCTCTGCTGATCAGACTGTAAGAAAACAGCTGTCATGAGGTTCCTGCAGTACAGATGCTATCCAAATCCATTGCTAAGAAAACGCTAATTCATTCTGGTGTAGTCAGACTTTTGATTTTAAATTCAGCTTTCATTTATACTCCATAGTAATTTATTTTCTTTTATTAGATTCAACAATGTATGATACAAATGTTCCGGTAAGTGAAATTTTATTTATGTTTCAACAACTGTCAATGGCTCTCATTATGTTTAATCACTGTCAGTGAGTCTTGGTTCTTGAACATCCTTTGCATACAGCTGCCTTTGTGTTACTTCAACCAGGAGAGGACTTGGACAGGTGGTCGACTGCCTTAGGCCTCAACATATTAGGACCTCGTACCTCAGGTTGCCAACAGTCCCATGAAATATAGAATTGATAAAAAAATGAAATAATTATTTTGCCCACCTAAAAAGGTATCTGTTATATAGAAATATATATTATCAAACTATTTAACTAATAACTAGATATGCCCTCTGCATGTTCAATGACATTGCAAATGGAAATGGTTAATGAAAAATTAAATTTTAGCTGAAGAGCAAAGTCATGATCACAATGTTGGAAGAAAAAACACTCCTAAGTAACAATAACTCTCAGTACAATGAAATTAACATCTTGAAAAAACACTTTTGAACTTTTTTCATTCATTCATCTTTATGTCGGCTTTCTTCCATTTCACGGTTGCCACAGCAGAATGAACCGGCAACTCTCTGGCATATGTTTTACGCGGCGGATGCCCTTCCAGCCACAACCCATTGCTGGGAAACTTTTGAACTTTTTTCCAACAATGAGTATTTCAATAGCTTTGCATTTTACAACAAAAGCAACATTTTTGTACATACTAATTTTATCCACTCTCACTAACATAAACTTTGCATTATTTTAGGCTTGGCTAAACTACAGAAATAATCATGACAGAGACCGTCTCGGCTGGAGAGTCTCTGTCTGCCAGAAGCCGATACTCTGAGCGGCCCCTTGAGCACCTACTGTGATTTGTGAGGAAAACTCCTTCGAAAACACACCAGCTCTGGCCTCACACACAAACACTAGCAATTTATTCTCTGTTTTATGATGTTTATACATTTTAAGGGGTCATAGATTAATGAAACATTATGATGTATTTGTGAGTGTGAAACTATAAGTTTGGGTGAACTTCACTATTGTGCAATGTAGCTGTAAAATGTTGATGCATCATGTCTTTTAATCATTTACAGCTTCTTCTTTTTTTGTCAAAACTCTTGTACAGGACATTTTACATCCGAAAAGCAGTAATGCTGCTTAAGTGTGCATTTAGTTTCCTTTTTAAAACCAAACCAACATTGAGCTTTTTGTCTTCTTTGAAAGTTCTATGATTGGTCATGCGGTCAGTCCTAAAATGTGACTATTATGAAAAACCAATCTTGAATCTGTACACAAAAGATGTGAACACACTCCTTGTGCCGTAACCTTTAATCAGGTCAATTTTGTAATCATGAATCATGAAATCATGAAAACGGAATTCTCAGGTCAGCATTTTATGATGTAAATAATTTGTGACTTAAAATCCCAGCTCACAAATTTTAACTGGTATGTGCATATTCACTTCTGACTCCTTTTTGATCAAGCAGCAATCCAATGTAGGACTTACTAAAGGATTTACACTATTCCAGGATCCCATCAAGTAGGTCTAAATGCATAAAAACACAAGGTTAACCATCATGAAGGCTTACTTTACCAGGTTCTTAGAAGAGTCTTGTTAAAATGTACCATACTTTAATATTTGTTGTTTCATTTTATTCACATCAAACAACAATGTCCTCAATTAAACAATTGATACAACTTCTATTATGAGCAAGCTGAGATAGACTTTGACTGTGTAACAAATTGCATATTGTCTCTCCCCTTCTGTTAGTCACTTTGGACAAAAGCGTCTGTCAAATGCGTAAATGTAAATTGGAGAATTTACTTATCAGAAAATTTTATATTTTTATTTTTCTATAGTAATTAAATGAAACACTAACCCTTTTTCCTAAAGTTTTCTGCTAAGAAATGACTTCAAGGATAAGGGAAGAAATAATTTAAACACATGTCGGTTTAGGGGAAGGAAATGAGAGCTGTGGAGACTAAAAGGAAGGATCACTTTTCTCAGAACATTTGAGATGATCGCCAAAACTAACTTAGCCAAAATGCTGTTTTCATCACCCGGGTTTTGCTTCTCGTCTTTGCCTTTTTACAGTGAGTTATGGTCCAGGAAATGGCAACATGCACTTAATATAGATTGGAATGTCTACACTTTTCTTATACTTCCCAGAAAGGTTTTCTATCATACATCAGCTTACAGTGTTTCATTTCTTTTTTTTTCTTTCTTTGTTGCAACTAGTAATACTGACAGAAATTGTGATGTATGTGTGGTGTCATCTAAATCCAAACTGCAGATGGGCTTCAGGATGTTAAATAGGACTCTGGCAGATGGAAACAGTGGGGTAAGATGAGCCACATATAGTTACCTTAAGAACCTCTCAGCCAGGAAATATTAGATTAATGCTTGGAGTACCTTGTGTTCAAGATTGTTGCTCAACATCCAGTTGATAGTAATTATGTACATGTCAATGGTTAAAAGGTTTCCGTTAAACTACTGTGCCAACATTTGCAGAAAGTTCTGGTTCACAAGCCAGGTTCACATCAGCACTGTAAAGTACTTGAGTAAGTATATTTTATTACTGTGCCTAAGTATGTATTTGTTTCGCCAAATGTATAAACTTTTAAAAAGAATCGAGTCAAATTGCATAGAATTTTCAAAAAAGAGCTATAATTAGTTCCAATTAAATTGAGAGCCAGCTTTTGCTGAAGTTCAAAAACAAATTGTCCCCCTTTGAGACAGACATTGACACATTTTTGACCAAAATGTGTTTTTTTCCCCAGTCTTTAAATTAAATGAGAATATTCATTATTAGGTCTACCCCACCTTTGTCCCAGTGATCTCTGAAAAGCCCTCCCAACAAGAAAAATGTCAAATAAGAGCTAATTGGTTTAAAATAAACATGTTTGTTGATTTGAGGCCTTAGGAAAAAAAGACTGTCATCTTTCATCTGTATTGCTTCACATGAATGACAAAATTTAAAGAAATTGTTTTAAATCAGACTGGTGATACAATCTGTAAAATAATTTAATTGTTTTTTTTATATTTAATTAAACCATTTTTAAAAGTACTATAGATTTTTTTTAACGAAAAGGCTCAACTATAATTTGTAACTCAACCATGCATAAGTCATTGTGGTTTTTGTTATTATTTAAGTATGGGCACATGTCTTCTCGTTATAGATACAGTATTGTTAATTGATTATTGTTCTACATTGATATAAATAAGAAAATAAGTCAAAGCAAGAAAAGAAAAGTGGCTTATAGTATGAAAAATACAGTATATTTAAAATATGTTTTGATTATTTAAAATATTGCAGTGTCACAAAATTCTAAAAAGTAGAAGAAGACTGGCAATTACTTTATCCACAACCCTGTATCTTCAGCTTGCAAAACAATAAAGTCTTATGAAGTTAAGTATGATTTTCTTCCATCATAAAATCAATGAATGACCAGCGTGCAGTGCATTGGTTTGGAAGCAGCATGGAACATAATTGACAAAACTCTTTCATTTTCTCTGTGACATTCCACTGCTCAGTTTATAGGCATCCCTAAAATCGCCCAATAGTTCTGATCCTCACTGGCCTTTAAGCATTGATGAGTCCGACAGAAATCTATGAGGCATGAGATGGGTGCAGAGGGAAAATGCACGGTGATCGTTGTGAGAAAGAAAACCTCTGGTTTAATGATGAGGTGAGCACATGCACTGAAAGACAGATGAAAAGATACATTTAACACAGTCAATCATAAAGACAATCATTCTCTAGTTTCACCTCAGGGAAATCCAGTGTCTGCTCAGAAATGGCTGTGAGATTCAGTTTCTAGCCCTATCAGCTTGATTGATTGTAGCATGCACATCAGTCTGTTGTGTTGTTAAAACAAAGACACGGAGTCAAAACATTTGACACTCAATTTATGTCAGTCCAAGTTTGGGGAATTTGGATGGGAAGCTACAAACAAGACTAGGTCAGGGTAAAGGAGCATTAAATGCTTGAACTCAGGCAATCTGATCCCTAATTCAATATGCTCGCAGTGAAAAGGAAATATGGTGTGGCTTATAGATCTGACAGACACATAATTCAATATAGGCTTGAGAAGACAGTCACTCAAGGAGGCTAAACTCCTGAGAGTGGATGCTGTTGCTTATTGGTACTCATACTGTTCACAACGGGCACAGTTGACAACAGCTTATGAGCAACACCAGTTTAATCACCAAAGGAATCTTTTGGGATCTTCATTTGCTCCGCAGGAAACGTTAAGCCCACTTTATGTGTTTGCTTAGCTAGCTAATATTACAATGAAGGAACCGGTGGGATCGTCAAAAAACCGTGGGAGGTTTTCTGGAGGTTTAATTTTTTGGTATCAACAAGACAGTTTGGCAAGCTGGAAACGAATCAAACACTAACTCATATGCACCGCATAATTAGTTATGCCACTCCAAGGCATTTTTATGAAACAGAGGGATAACTGAGTCAGTTGAAACTATCCATTAATATGTGCTTGCACTCAATATCCTGACCCTTGTCACATTTTTTTTGTTAATTCAAATTTGCATTTCATGTTTTGTTAATGTTTTTTATATCTCATTATGTGTTGGTTAAATTTTATTTTCCGTAGAGATTTAATTTCTCTTTATATTAATATATTTGTATCTTTACTATATATTTATTAGCGATGTGTTTTTGAGACAACCGACTGTCCATGTACCTCCGCTAACTCTCGATTGTAAATTCACTTCCTGTTTTCTCTTTCAGATAGGAGATTAGATCAATATTTCTCTTCAAAATATGATACAAGTGTAAAATGGCATGGCGACCGCATCCATTGAAGGGCATGGAAGCACTTCCTCTGGCGCTGAACCTGTATTTGACGAATAACTGACATGAAATGCAAAAGTAGTTTTTGTTATCTCTCAGTGAACACTGTCATTTATTTACAATTTATACATTTAATTTTTAAGGTTAGATTTTAAAGTTTGATTTTAATCTCTATTTTTGTACTTGAAAATACTTAAGATTATTTGTTTAAAAACTAACAGCGCAAAGAAACACAATGTGATTAGCAAGATGGTTTAGCAAGCTGGAAATGGATCAAACATGACTCATACTCATAATTAGCTAGGCCACTCCAAACAGACTTTCAATGAAACAGCAGGATGAGTCGCTAAGTTCAAACCATCATTATGTTGCATTAACTTGAACTGACACTCAAACACAATGTCCTGACCCTACTGCTGTCTCCAAATTACACTATGCACACATCCCGGGGAACAGAATAACAAAAACTCTCCGACTTTTCATTAGCACACTGCAGTGAGCTGGTCATGCTTGCTTGTCACCTGGGAGTTTGGCTAGTCCAATGTGGCCTCTTTTATAGAGCATTGGACAAAGCCCAGAACTGCTCTGGCAGGCTTTCGTGTTTGTTCCAAAAGTGTCCAGTGATTCAGTTAATGCTAGGGGAAGTTCAAAGAGCCTGTGGTCAGTTGCCAGAGTATGTAAAAACCTGACAACCCAAAGAATCAACCAGCAGGCCGATATTTCAGTTTCCTTCATGCTCTTTGTTTAGCAACAGTTGGTTGATTTACATCTTGAAACTCCATGTTGAATAATATACTGAAATTGAGAAGTGGGTTTATTGACCACATACTATATCCAAACGAATAATAGTTAGAGGGTTCCTGCAATTACTAAAGGTAATTGTTTCCTACGATTTTTACACACTCAGAAATTACAGGAATTTTCTGGCCAACTCAGGTCTCCTAACAACCAAAGGTTCTCCGTGGGCTTTTATGGGCTTCTCTTTTGCATGGATACAATTTATGTGTGGAGGGTCTATGTGTTTGTATATTAACCTTTGTGTGGTGTTCATGTAATTGTTTCTCAAACCGTGTCCTCGAGTCTGTTAAACCCATCCCAAAAAAATCCCAAATATGAATTGCTCATATAATTTTTTTTTTGATGAAAAGCCCCTGACACCTTACATGAGTAAACATTTGTAAAGCTATACTACTATTATACTTACAAAAAATGCATGTGGTTTCAGCCATGTTCATGAATGGAGTACATTGAGTCCTTTGTCTAAAGCAGTGGTCAGCAACTCAGGTCCTGGAGGGCTACTGCCCTACATACTTTTTTAAAACCCTGTTCTAGTATGCATACTACTCTAGCTTAAGTCAAGTCAAAAGGTCATTTATTAGTACAACAAAAGATTCATAGGGGTTCAATCAAAAATACAGTGCACACGACCCAGAAAATCTTCAGTTAAGAACATATAGCTTAATCTGAAAGATATTTTGAATATCAGTTTTCATGTGAACATGCAAAAGGGCTTAGAGGTAATTTTAAGAAGTAGAGGTTTACCTAGCACTGCATATCTCTTTACATAGAGTTATGCAATTAATAAAATGTATATAACAATAAACATTATGGGCTGTAATCAATTGCATAACTATATAAACAAGAATGAACTTATTATTTGCTTAATTTCTCAGGACTAACGCACAGCCAAAGAGATGAAGTGCATCTTGAGTGTGACACCGCTAACATTTTTACATCCTTTTTTTATAATAAAAGACTGTTGTGTATTATATCTTTTATTTAAACAAAATTTTGAAATTCACTTAAATAACACTGTTAAAATACCTGAAATAAAACAATTTTATCTTTCTTTTCTTGCCATGTTTTGTCCAAATAGAAGCATTACTAAAATTAGACTGAGTTAGATCAGTGAGTTATAAAACATACATGAATTTTGAGGCTGTACAACACAAATGAGTTTATCTATGCATCTATAGAATATCATAGACTGTACTTGGAAGTGTAAGGCTAACAATAACCACCAAAACACCATTCCATTAGTTTTTATAGCTTGATTGAAAATCTAGAAGAACAGAATGTCCCCCAAAAGTAATTTGGAGGCATTTATAAAAGCATGCCATATTTGCTTTTAATAATTGGCAATATCTCTAAGTGACCATTGTGAAATTAGCAGCACTATTAACAGTGAGTGAAATTAGGTTCATTAGCTCCTAATGAAACTGCTCTGAATATAATTGCAGGATGAGATGCATCTTTAAACAATCATACTTTGTTCATTTCTACTGCTTCTCCTCTGTAAATTGCTCCATTCATTTGTTTCTTTATCAAAAGCATACTTTGGGAATCACCAATTTTGCTGTAGTTCCTTTGGAAAATTAAAATAGATTGTGTTCTAACTATTCTGCACTCTGTTTTTGATTAATTACTGTCATATACAGCTTAATGCAAACAAGGGGAGAATCACCTCCCATACCAAATGACAAAGTTCATTTTTAAACACATTCCAAGTATCTTCACACGGCTGACTGCGATATCAGACAATGTCACCCACTTGAAATGTCTGTGAATTCTTAGCACCATAATTGAAGCCTCTCTCAAGACAGATAACAAGGTCACACCCTTGCTTTTCTTAGTGCTCTTCAGAAATGCTTGTAGGGTTGAGTGTGGCCAGACGATTGACTCGCTCACAGAGACAACATGTCTCACACTTTCTGACAAACTAGGGAATGATTCCACAGTTGCCAAGAGGCTGAGAGACTGAACATCCACTCTGCCTGACCCTCAGATGCATTCCAGTAGTCGACAGACTCCCTGAGCTGTGCTTAAACACAAGGGATGCTGTATGTTATCACTGACAGAATGCTCAGGGATTGTTATTTTTATGAGAAACTGTTGTTTAGTTTAATTTTGACAGATTTTTTTTAGCGGTTGTGTTCAGGATGAAGTTGACTATTCAAACCAGAGATGAGTGCTTTCAAACCAGCAAATACACTTTTCAGCCAGTATCAAAACTTCAAAATTAATCTGGAATGAACTAGTATTCTAGCCACGACTCAGCCCAAACTAGTGTTCAAACTTTTCTTAGTGCAGGTTGTTGTAACTAGACACTCCATGCATTGAACTTTACTGCATTTGTGAAGCAGATTAAGAGGAGAAACCCACACTTTCTCAAAACATGATTTTAAAAGCCATATGGTAAGCTCTGTATTAAGGAATGTTTTGATTTAAAGAAAACATTTTGTATTTCTGTACGTTTCAGGATTTTACAAATATACATGTCTATAAAATAAAGCCACAAATTGCGCTCTTGTGCACTCAAACTTTACAGCATTTGTATATGGCCTTATAGAGCACAATCAGTGAAGGACGTTTAAATGAGGTTAATCATTCAATTAGCATAAGTTTGGGAGGAGCTTGGCTGATAATTAAAACCTAATCATCCCACCTGCCCATAACATTCCCAGTATATAAGAAAAGGGACAAAACCAATGTTGTCCTTCCACCCCTTAGTCACTTCGAGGGTGGAGGGTTTTGGGTAGTGCTCTTCAGGCCAATGTTGCTTCCTGGTTTCAGACTCCTCCCACGGACAGTTTGCCTAGAACGCTTCTCCAATTGCTCACCAACCCTGCTTGCGCTATAAGGCAATTATAAGAAAGAACTAGTGAAATGTGACAATCGACCAAAATATCCTTACTAGAGTAAGGTAAGTCCATGTGGGTTAAAATAGTTGTGTATATTAATCACTTTCTTGTGTGGTATGCATTTAGTTACAAATGTTTTATCCGTCAATGAATGTTAATGTTATAAAAATAGCATACTTATTTGAAAAGCTAGCGCTGCCTTACATCACACAACCAACTAACAGCTTGTTATAACAAAAAAGGCCACCAGTATCTGTACGTTTCAGAAATTGACTATTTTTGAATGTCTTGAGCTAATGTAATTTTTGTTGACCTTGTTCGGTGAGCAGAATAATGATAATTAAATGGATCAGAGCTGAGCTAGCAGACTAATGTATAAATATTTTAGGTCAAATACCTGCTTTACGTCCAACTGATATTGTTTGTTGTAGGGCACACTTGTGGAATAAAGTTGTAATCACTACACTAACATTTCACGTCTTCTTTATTTTATATAAATCATTTACACCAACATTTAAACAGCAGTTTTGATACTGATAACTAATTTAACTATCAGTACCTTTTCTTTTCACAGAAGAACCAGGGCAATAACAAAGGTAAGTTAGTGATCATTTGATTTTTGATTTTCAATTTAATTAGGTGACACTTTTTGCAGTCCCTCAACATAACAATGCACCTGATTTGTATTTGTTTTTACAAATAACCCATATTTCACAAATAAAACTATAGTATTTTCTTAATTGGCAACAAATAATTAATATTACGTTGTCACATAAGCATTTTGTAGAAGAAGCCACCAATTACAAGTTCTTGTATTAGACAACAAGCTTGTATTTCACTTAAAAAACTATTGCATGGACATCTCTTTTTTGGACATTCGTCATGTTGCACCAATGCATCAGTAGCTTCGCATAGTAGAACTGCCATATTGTCTGTATCATGTTCTTCAATTGGGTCTCTCTCACACATTCAGAATTTCACTTCCATTGCATATTGGGATTACAAAAAACCTTTTTGTACAGATTTGAGTGGCCCCACACGGTGTAAAGCTTAATACTTCACAGTGCCACCTTGTGTTTTAGATATTTAACTGTTCTTTGTCTTTTCCCTCAGTCTGTCATTCATGCTTTACTTTTCATATGATTGAAAACCATTCAACTTTGCATGACACTGTAACATGAACTCTAAATACACTTGCTCTGTTTTTTATTCCAAGCTGTCAGGAAAAAATTGTTCTTTTCATTTAAAATTTTCCATATGTTGATTCATCATAGTCTTAAGATTAAACTGGAACGAATCAGCCTGATAAATCGGTTTATTTATTCAGATTACAAAAATGAAATGAATCACTAATGTTTATCCTTTGGCCTCTCTATCAACTAACTATTTATACTCCACAATTCATATCTTGAATGTTCCAGCTTTTAAGCGACTTGGCACGCTTGTGTGTCATGTTCAACATCATCTCTGTTCACACATATTCAAAGGCACATGATAAATGACCCGGGGAGAAAAAAAATCACATATTCCTCCAGTATTTGGAAAGAAGAGCTAGCGAGAGATAAAAGACAGAAGGACATAAAGCAGACGAGTAATCTGCCTGGCATACTATCACACACACATTCTCCTCCCACACATTTCACTGCAGCTCCGACTGGGAGAAATGTACCATCTCTGCATGTGCTCATTACTCAGCGAGATCTTTGAAATATTTTCTCATCTGCAGTAAATCAAAATTAAATATGTATAGTGCTGGATGATAGGCACTCTAGAATTAATCACGGGTACAGTTTGTGTCTGTGAACTAATAGAGGACACCTGCCTTGTTGGAAACGGACTCGGCTTTGGCGAGACTCCAAGGGTCAGCTTGGAGGCTAATCCGTTAATATGCTGAATATAATTATAATTGAATCGTTAGGGCGTACAGATGATAAGAGGCAACACGCTATTGCACTATTGCTATGTTTCATATCAGATTGAGGGATGGAGAGCTTGCTAATAATGTAGGTAAACATTTTTCAGTTTTAAATCTGTACCTGGAAGTGTGGGAAAGATTCCCTGCAAAAAGGACTTCTGAATAGGAGAGTGTAAACATGTAACAGTATAGAATGTTACATATCACCTCAAGTTAAGTTTCAGTGAAAAATACACATCAGACCTTTTATTATAATGTTTACAAATCTACAATTTTGGGGGTTTTCTGAATTAGATCGTTATTACATAGAGTATCACTCATATGAACATGTCGTATTTCTTCAGAATGTTTTCTTTATGAGGATATTAAATGTAATAGCTACTTCTGGGAGTAAATCATATAGGATTGGATTACAACATTGCTGGTGGGTATGCTACATTTTAAAAACTCACAAGACCATGCTGAATGAAAATCGTCAAAACAAAACGACTTACATTTGTAAGGGAGATGTTAAAGGAATATGATGTTTTAGATTCCAGGAAATGCATACATTTGTTTCTTTTGACATTAACAATGGAGCTGAAACCAAGCCCAGGTCTGTGCATTCCACCATTGATTGAAATCTATGCCTGTTAATAATGCATTTATGGGAAATTGGTTTGATGATGTATATATAGATCTTCCAAAACATTTACTTATTTACAGATTTGTGATTGTACTTCAATATTTGTAATATAAATAACAATATTTGTAATATGTCACAATATTCACAAAGTCAATCATTAGTATTGGACATGTCCGATAGAGCAGAGAGGTATATGATATCACTGCTATTTTATTTTTAAACATACAACAAATACTATGACATGTTCATGATAGGCACCTTTTAGATTGTTCATACTGTTAAGCCCATAATAACAAGGTTAGCAACAAGGTATCAGAAGCTTTTTCAACTGTTTACTTCTTGGTGCTTTTTTTCTTTTTGTTAATTCTGACCCATCGAAAAACGTTCAGGGACTAATGGATTTAATTACTGATTGGGTGTCATATCACATGACTTCATTTTGGCTAGTATACCAAAGATATTTTCCTCTTGTTCTAGAACAACAACAATAACAACAACAACAAAAATGAATTAGAGGTGTGAAAGTTCTATTAAAAAACTAAAATGAATTGGGCCCTGGAATATATTTTTATAACAAATGCATAAATAGATTTTGTTTCTAGTCTGTGTTTCAATGTTTCAATTTTTTGTTATATTTGTTAATCTTGCCATCTTATCGGCAATCTGGTTCAAGGCATAAGCAGCTTGAAGGTCTAAAGTAGATCCTTCATGCTTGACATTAGCCAGGTACTTTAATAAATGCAATCTACCATAACATACCATAAATGGGAAATACAAAGTGACAATAATTATCACTTTAGAAATAAACAGAAGTTATTTTTTTACAGAATACGTAATAAAAATTAATTCCATGCATTGTATTTGCCAATGTTATTTATTTCTATTTAGTTTAATTCCCATAATTCTGATTGCTTTGTTTTCAATCTACTATATGTATTACAGAAAATAACACCTTTCCATAGTGCTATGGATATGCAATTCTTCAAATAAAAAATCAAGAAAAGAAATTACAAGAAATTGAACTTAATAATACAAAAATAAAGCATCCAAAATGGCCCTTGAAGCAATCTGTTGTTTATTTAAGTGTTAAGTTTTTTTTTTACAAAACAAGTTCATTCCAAACATACAATAATAATAATAACAATCCCTTAAATGTATACAGTGCTTTTGCATATACTCAAAACTGTTTTTCCAATTATCAGAATATTATTAATTCACTCCACATTCACACATTGATGTTACCTTGGTAGTTTTCAGCTCCCCTGGGGCAGTTGGACAGAACAGGGCTGCCATTTTTCGCTTGTGACCACCTGCCCACCCCCAAACACACCCCACCAGTCCACCCACATTGCCCATCCATACAGGGCAATGCCTGTAAGTGGAACTGGTAAAATGGATCAGGCAGGGATCAAACCACCAACCATCCTTTTATAAGATGACCGACTCCACCCATACGCCACTTGTGAATGAAATAACCCTTTAATAAACCTTTAAAGAAGTGGCTGCTAAGGTTATCTTTGATGCACTGTAGACAAATTCGTTGGTTATGTAATGGGAGAAATATCTTTGTGGTACGAGGTAATCATTCAATTCAGGGTCTTGGAAACTAAAATAGCTGGATTTGTTGACGAGCAGAGGCTGTGGATTAAGTGCACTACACTAAGGCTCTCAGACAAATGTGCTGTGTGGTTCAGAAACACAGCGCTTGATGGGGGTGGATGAAAAGAGAAAATGAGAAGAGAGAGGCCAGTGTTCTTTCTTTGACTTTCCTCCACATGGAGGTAGGCAGGACTAGGTGTTGTCAGGTTGACTTTTGTGCAATCCATAACTTAAAATGTCTATGGAATAAAGGGGGTTTATAAAGAAGTCTTTCCACCTTGGGTAAAAAGTAGTTTTGTGTGCCCACGCTTGCAATGACTTAGGTTTGATGACACATAACAAACTCACATGTTCACCCACTTGCTTGGTTGTTGAGATTTCTTTCTTTGAGCCACTTCAACTGTTATGGGACCATGAATATGCAGAAACGTGTTCTGTAAATTTTCTTAAGGAAATCCCTGGTACAGACCCTGGCAATTTTGTCTCAACATTTTTGATGAGCTTGCTTGAATCACATATACCTAAGATAATGGATAGAGTAAATTATTTAAATGATTTCAAAGACCAAGAGATTTATTGAATCATATATTTGAATAACCAATTGCATGTGTAACCTGCATATCGATGAAAAAGAAAGATTTTCTGATAATCCCCTCACTGACAGAAGCTTTAATATTGATTATAAGAATCAAAGGGAACTTACTCCCTCAGTAAACTGAACAATTGCCATGATCCCATTCACCAGACCAGATTGCTAAAACCAAACGCATATGGGCACAGCCCAGAATGCCTAGTGTGAGTACATCATAAGTATGGATGAAAAAAAATATGAACAAAATGGCCTTTGTTTGCTTGATTGAATATCCCAGACAGCATGCAGCTCTTTACTTCCTCTTAAATATTTAAAAGATAACTGCTCATCCTCGGTTATCCACATAGTTTTTGTTATTATCTGTGAATGTCCATTTATTTGTGTGTATTGACGTCAAAATGTGGTAAATTATTTCAGTTTTTTCTTTTGTACTACTTTAGTACTTGTATGTTAATTGTTAATAAAAGTACTACTGTTATGTGATGCTGCTCTTCTTGCTCTTCTCTTCTCTCGATGGTTTTCTCAAACCTGTGTCATTAAAGAGGAACACTAGTTCCCAGAGTGAGATATCACAGGGAGGTGTTGTCAGCTCAGTTAAGTTTAAAACTTGTTTAGTTTAGTAATTCATTCCACACTTCTTGATCCACCACAAAAACATGACTAATAGACAACAAAACCAGAGATATGAGAGTACTGAATGCATCAGCTGTTTCCAATAAAATGAGTGGAATCAGCTGACTAACATATTAAAAAGTTATTTTTTGCTGCGACTGTTAAAATTTAATTAAGGTAAATACATCTTCTTGTTTGTTTTTAATTAAAATCAGTGAGAGATGAGTACTATTATGCATTGTGCATTTATATATAATACTTGCAACATAAGCACTATGGCTACAATATATTTAAATTGTAGGTACTGTAGGTAGTGCTACTTACCAAGATAATACATACACACATATATGACATTATATTTATTTGCCTTTACTGTTGGTTTCTATGGGATGGGATACGTAGGGATAAGAAAAGTAGTAGGGTTAAGACGGCGCAATAAAATTTGGTCTGTGTGTAAAGTTTTAACTATGATTGGCTTATCTCTCTTCACGGGGTTGGAAAAGAATTCATCACTACTCTTACATTTTTTGTTGTTATTTATTTATTAATTTTCAAATTATCCATAGAAAAACTGATGTTCCTTTTTAGAAATGCCCTTCATGACTATTGATTTTCAATTAATTTCTGCCTTTGTGAACCAATCACTTACATTGTCTCAAACCACAATTCCACTTTTGAATATGTTTATAAGCACAAAAGCAGAAGCTAGACTTTGGTATTCTTGGTGTTTTCTTCCATTGACCTTTATTGAAATTCAGAGCACCATGAACACAAAAAAGGACTTGTTCAGGATGAAACTCACTACTTCCTGGAACCTTCTCCAAGAATAGCAGGGGGAAACAAGTTTGACTTAGAGTAGCAGTGGCTTTTTCATTTTATGTGATCGTATTTTTCCCCTAAACTAACAAGCGCTGTTGTCTTCTAGTCAGGGTTTGAGTTACATCTGTCCTACTTTCAGAGGTTCTTTTGGATCGCAGCGGACATTCAATCACTTGTCTGCCTGCATGAGTCCTGGTTAATATTTCCGCACTGACTGCCGGCTGAAGTATTATATACTTGGCACCATGTTAAGTACTAACACTGCTACTGTTTCCTGTCTGGATTTAAAACAAGAAGTAGCAGGTGAAAAAAGTAGCTTCAGTTGAGAATTCTGAAATACAAGTACATTTCAGCAATAAAAAGTCAAATCTTAAGATATAAGAAGGTAAAACTGCAATGCTGTAAGTAATTTAAACTGTGCTTTTACTTTAAAGTTCCGTTCTTATATTGTCCTAGACTCACATTTAATTATAAGAATGTGTTGAGTAACATTGTGTATTTAGAGTCAACTCTAAAAGTCTTTTCACACCTACAGAGTTTCTGTGTGGGCTGTCAAGGGAACTGTTTGTCACTTTAAAATTTGCCTTATCTTTGAATCAAAGATACAACATGACTGTTATACATCTGAGAGATTACATATTCTCTCATAAGATAGGACAGCACAGAGAAGCACAAGTCCTTTCCGGCTTGCGTAGGCCACTAATCAAACAGTTCTTTGCCATAAAAGACTTTTATGTTGATAACAAAAATGTTCATCAAGCAATTTAAATTGTTAGCATACTGCAACACTGAGCATCTCATAATTAACAGCAAGTCCAGCTGTGAGCAGTGTTCAGATTGATATCACCCAGATTTTATCAAGGTTTGATGCCTCTTGTCTGAGTAAGAACTCTAAGAGATGCTGATTGTCTGGCCAACTGTCTTTTCAAACAGACACAAGATGCTTAACATTAATGAACAATTGGTAAAACTCATATAAAATCCATATTTTTGAAGACGTGTTACCAAGTGTTTTATTAAAAAATTAAGGTTACTAACAATAAGTTTTGAAACCACTTTATTTAGCAGCATTGCAAATTTTGTAGATAAAAAAAAAAACATTGAAACTTTTTTTACTTCCAACAACTGTTTTTTTTTATTGAACTCTCTGATGTGATTTTGAAATAGACATGGGATGGAGGTAGTTACAACTGTCACTTTTACCATATCTTAGCAGTTGCATTAAACCTTTTATTAGAGCTGTTGGAGCAAAATGGCCAACCCTGAATAAAAAAAAAACTCATCATGCTCAACCCAGCATTTAGTTTTTTAGTTATACATAAAAGTAAAATAGTTTCTCTTTTCAAAACACATTTAACTTGATTACTACAAATGTTACTACTGCTAAATGTAAACTCTGTTTCTGTTATGTCTCTCATAATAGAAAGAAAGAAACTGAACATTGATGCTCATTGTTAATAACAAAGACTTTAAATATTTACCCTTTACTACATTATCAAAAGACATTTGGTAAATTTCAAATATGGGACTCAGAACAAAAGAAAAACTGTCCACTTTAACAAAACAGAATTTAAAATATGCATTATACAGGGTATGTGTGTCCTTGAACTTCCTCACTCACTTAATCGCCTCTCAATATTCCTGATTATCTGTGTAGAAATAAAAAAATCAATATCCCAGAGCACCTTGCTGAGTGTGTCCTAGAAGGCCCAGCAGAGACTGCTAAATGTTTCAATGGAGACCATGACATTGAAAGAAGATACCTCTCAAACCTCAAGAGGCAACTTAAAGTCATTCCTCAACAGTTATGATCCGTGGAGCTGTAAATCATAAAAGATCCAAGGTTTAAAATGCATACATTGCTGCAAAGCCTGACAGAGCTCTGACAGCTTTGGAAAAAGCTACTTATTCTCCACCTTCGGGGAAAATGCAAATGCACTCTGTGGCATCTAACTGAAGGGGCTTACACAATTTCTAATAAGTAGTAGTACAATAGAAGTTAAATTTTCATCCCTCATTTTTTCTTCTTCTCGTGAGTGTCTACCCTGTGAAAATGGAGTTGATTTGGAGAGACAGCGTTTGCTAGATATTTAGAGGAATGGAAATGAAGCCTCTTGCCAAAGCATCAGCAGCAACTGTCAGGGGTCTCTGAAGCGAACAGGGCTAGGGATTAGAGAGAAGGGCAGATTGTTGTGAAGCAGTCTTTCTGGAAAGCGAGAGGCGGTGAGCTATTGGAGGCAATTGCTCCGTGGATATCTGGGGCCCTCTTAAGCTTCCTGTCACAGGTGAAGGAGTCTCCGAATAATTATCACACTCTGTTTTGCTCAGAGGATTTTGTAGCTGTGAAATAAATTGCATCTGTGTGCGCTGTGGATTTTGATCACTCGAGATAACAGGAAATGGACATGGCTCTCGAAATGTTCCATGTTCAGTTATATATTATACATGCAAGTCTTTCTTGAAAGAGAAATTCTTTTAAATAATTAACTAGTGCTTTTTCAAGAATCTACACTTCATTTACTTTTGATAATTCTTACTAAAGTGAATTAGAAATGGTGATGATTTTTAATGAAAGTAATTTTTGACATGATATCAATATGCTTTGATAATTCGGACTTCAACCAAACACATGAAATATTGACTTTATGCTGATTTATATTCTCCTAGCTACAGACAGGAAGTGCGTTCAAGATTTCTCAAGGGCAAGCACAGTTTGCTTGGGTGACGTCACACCACAGCATGACATGATGCTATTTGAGCCAAGGTAATAGGTTACTGTGCCAAAGAAACTGTAACAGCTGCAAAATAAAACTCACTTTTGTAACTTTTCAAATGTGTAACTTTTTTTTCTTCTAATATAAATCAACAAATCAAGCAACAACCAAAACTGACAGAGCACACGCTTGACAAGAAAAACACACACTCACACGCGTACGCACACACACAAACCAACCCCAATGCTTTTAAACCCTACATTTTTTAGGAACTCCCCTACCTCAGGTTGCAGCGCATCCCTTGGAATATAGTAACTATGTTATGGTAACCACTATTAACTATTTGTTTCTGTTTAATTAAATCACAGCTTATATGTAACTGTATTATCAAAAAAGGAACTATTGATTTTTGACATTACCATTATTATGTTTAATAATACATTTAACAACATCCAGAAGTTACCTACTATTTCAGCTACAGAAAAATGAATAATGAAAATAATACTCTAACATGACATTAAAGGAACTGCTGAATAGTTTTCCACAGTACAATTGTAAAGCATTTGATACTAAGAAAAATACTAAAACACAAACAAATTCAGAAGATCTATCCTTAGTAGAAAAGATTCTAAAATTGAAAAAAAAGGCAAGCAGATAGAGATATAACCAGCACCTGTTAGTGAATGTTTGAAGCTAGGCTATAACGGTTTCTCTGCTAGGCACAATGTAGCATTTAAAGACAAGACATGTGATACCTCCACAAGCACTCAAGCTGAATGTCAGCGTAAAAGATCCTTCATTTTCAAGCTGGCAGGTCTTCTTAAACTCCCTCTCTCTCCCTCACTTTAGCGCTATGGTATTTAAGCTAGCCGTATTCTCATGGCTTCTTTGATGCACCATCTCTTTTAGATTTATGGCTCAGTCAGAGCCAGGTGTAGCACTTGAAACTGAGGTTAAAAGCTCTTTTATTGCACAGTTTTAAAAAGTAGGACTGAGGAAACAAGAAGCTGAGTTTGGGAGATTAGGGAAGGGGATAACATCCCTCCTTGAAATTCTAGGGGATAGTGGAGGATGCTTGCTTTAGTCATTTAGAAGAAGAAAATGATATATTGTCAGCTTTGGCCATAGCTTTCGACTCTTAAAAGTTAATGTTGTATCATTCGGGAGACTCTATAAAGAATAGAGGGAAATCATACATTTGAAAGAGTCGTTAATCTAAATACTTTATTTCTTTCTTTTCCCAGAAAAATAAGCTCCACAATAGACTAGGTTTAATTTCAGGTGTAAAATTCTATGCTTAGTACATATTTTCAGACTTAAAGATTTTAAAAGATTTTAAATGTTTTTAAATTTCGAGTTTGCAGAGACAAGTAAACTTTCAAATAGACCGCATAATACATAAAAAAATTACATAATTAAATACGTAAAGTTGAATTCGCATATCCTTTCACTACCTTGTGCCTCATGTTTATGGGTTTATCAGTTCTCTGGAGATTGCTCTTCATAAGAATTTTATCAGAAACACCTAAAGGTATGTGAACCATAATCTTTCTTGCAATATTTTATTGAATAAGTGTCCTAAAAATGTTAATAATACTTTTTTCTGGATGCTTACATAGAATTAGACAAATATCTCAAGCATAATTGGTGAGCGCATAAAAGCCTATTGGACAAGCTGTCTAGGGTGGGATCTCTGGGTTCAGGAATAAAAAATACTTTTATCCAAAATTGAACTGATTGCGTAGTTTAGTGAAGATGATTGAGGATTTTTGAAAATGGGAGCAAATTATGGGACCAAATTTCTGTTTCATTTTGAAAGAAAAAAGATAGTTAAACTAAAATGATACAATAAAAAATATTGTTAAATAAATAAATGTTCTGTAAAAATACAGTATGCAAATTGCTGTTGTTATAAAAATATATTTTCCCCATCTTCATCACAGATTTTTTAATAGTGAAAATGTTTTGTTCTTCTTTTTGTAAGGACATGTATTTTTTATGATTCAAACTGGACGTTTCTTCTTGGCATGGTAAATTGTGTATTAAACCTTCTATTTAACATTGCTCAACAAATATAGTCTGGATGCATTATTTTTGTAGCTTAGTGAAGCTGATTGTTGCCTTTTGTTGCCTTTTTTTATGTTTGTTATACATTTTTTTTATTTTGTAAAACATCTTAGCATTTTTTTTGTTAAACAAAGAAAATACTTTAGATTCAAAAGAAATACACTACAGAACGATAAATCGCCAAATTATAGACATATCTGAATCGATATCAATTCTTTGATTTGATATTCAAATTTTCGCACTAGATTTCAAACAATTAGCATCACTACTGCAGACCACTTTTAAACAATAAGCTTATTGACTAGTGTGTAAATACTGTTGTGTTTAAGGCAAACACCGAGAGAATGAGGAGGAGCTTCTTCCAGCATGTCATTCGGACTCTAAACAGGGTTACACCGAGAACATAAACACAGACTTTCCGTCACTTCATTACTCACTCCGCACATTCACCTCACATTCTGCACAATTTGCACAACCGCGGACTCGCACAGCACAAGTCACTTTAAAGACATTCACTGGCACTTTAGTAGCCATCTGTCACACACACGCACACACATACAAACGCACACACATCTCTGCCGTTTTGGAAATAATTTACTGAACGCACAAGTTCTCACAAGCACTTATAATATTTTATATTATTTACTTATTTCTATATTTTATAATTCATTTCTCTTTATCTACAGTCGTACAATACATTTCTCTGCATGTCGTACAAATAAAATCGGAATCTGACATAGCATTGTCAATCCGCCACTTTGATACTGACCTTAAAAAGTCTGGCTTTGTTCATGATTGACTGACATGATGGCTCAAGGTTACAACCAGGAAGAAATCCACCAGAAAAATGCAACAATCAGGACAAAGACCATCTCTCAATGAAAGGTCATTACCGTGGGAGTCTTGTGTCGCTGTTGTCAATCAGGTCATACTCTAGGCTGAATGGATAGGATAGTTAGGCTCACCAGCCCTTTGTTTTCATCAGCTGCATTTAAAGGAATTAAAGCCATTTCTGTACCACTCATTCTCTTACTTTCTCTTTTCTTTGCTTTCATTCCATCCGCTTGCCCCCCTCTGTCTCCAATTATGGACTTACTTTCATCTATATCCTCAGGAATGAACCGATAGCATCAAGACAGTTGAAGAAAGAGCCATTGTCTTGTACATCTTTCAAAGTGCTCTTGTCACCTCCTTGTTTTGAAGGTTCACAGGGAAATAAATCAGCAAAACTATAAGTTTTGCTTCTCATATGACCATAACAATATGCAACTCTGAACAAAGGTGCATAAATATAAACTTTTGATTGTTTTATTAATTAAATGTTGATTGAAAAGAGACTTCAACAGGAACAATTAATGTGATGTTTTAAAATCCATGCCCCTAGTCTGATAGACCACAAGCTGTTGTGCTCTTACATCATTTACAATGATTTCTAAACCAAAATATGTTATCAGGTTGGTTTAATGTAATGCAATCCAAGATTGGACCTGCTCTCTCTCTCTCTCTCTCTCTCTCTCTCTCTCTCTCTCTCTCTCTCTAAATATATATATATATATATATATATATATATATATATATATATATATATATATATATATATATATATATATATATAAACCTGACAACAAATCTGATGAAAAGCTGAAAGTACATGATCGACGTTTGGAATGCAGATCTTTACAACAGTATTTTTTGCAATATATGTATATATATATATATATATATATATATATATATATATATATATATATATATATATATATATATATATATATATATATATATATATTATTGAGGGAGAGAGCTTTAAGCAACATTGAAGTTAATGGGCCTAAACAGCAAACACTAACAACCCTGCAACAAAATCTTCTGCCACACTGGACTGACTCACTACGTGATATAATATTTTCAGCAGCACCATACAACCATAAATCACATTTTTGTCTGGACAAAAAAGTAGCTCTTAAATATTGTAAGAAATGCCGGACCATTTGCTTGTCACTAACTAGTTCCAACAGTGCTCATTCATGAAGTATACTCCTGTGTTTTTAGGAGTTTCTCAAATAACGGTTTCTCATGTAATAGCAGTGTGGAAATCCGAGTTCTTTAAGAACCCCAGGGACTCGGGCCTCTCTCTCTAGATTGCAGACACTAAATGCCCAAGATAATTAAAGGGAATTGGATGGCAGCATATTATAGTGGGGCCTTGTATCTGCTGCTCTCTACCTATTGTCTGGACATGTATGAAGAATGATTTTGTCCAGGAAACAGGACTGAATAAATGAAGAACAACGTCACACAATGCATGACAATTTTTAGAATATGCTTTTAAGGAACACTCTGCTCATCTCGAATAATTCTGGGTATGACTTCTAGATTTCAGTACGCATGATGAACCCTAGTGTAATTTTGTTTACTTAACCTTGTGGTCTAGGTTGCAGAAATATTAGTTTCTTTGGCAATGACTTGAAAAATACCAGATCATAGAGGAAGATGAAGAGCAGAGCCGAGAGTTTGAAAGCCAAAATGAAGATGAAGAATCAGATAAATGATAATGGAGTTAGGAGGGAGATGGAGACCAGTAAAGGAACCAATAGTTAAATAAAGTCTGTATACTGTATAGCAATACAATGTTCAGAGTGAACATTTGATGATGATCGACAGGGAGTGCAAGGTAAGTATTTAAAGGATGCTGGGAGTATGGGCTGTGGAATGTGCTGCTGAATGAAGGACAAGCTGAATATTTTGTCAGGTGAATGTGTTCAGGGTAAAGGGGGGAAGAGAATGAAATACAATGCAACACCCTTGAATGAACAAGGAAAACTTAGTAAAATTGATATGGTAAAATTA
Organism: Danionella dracula; assembly: GCA_900490495.1. NCBI lineage: Eukaryota > Metazoa > Chordata > Actinopteri > Cypriniformes > Danionidae > Danionella > Danionella dracula. The sequence goes on from UELW01000778.1 coordinate 19,646,392, forward strand.
ACTGAAGCATATCTAAAAAACATAACCAAGTCTTAACTGACTTGCAACTGGGGCAGAACCTAATTCATTAGTAATTATTTAAATAATTCAGTAATTATATTAAGAAATGTGTGTTCATTTAGTAAGTCTTCATCCTGAGAAAGTGCAACAGATTCTTGTATGTAAATATAGGAATATTCACAAATATATAATTACTGTTAAGGGCTTAGTTGACTTAGTTGAGGTGTTTTTTTTTTCAGGTTTCGCTGCAACTACAGGGAGTGCAGAATTATTAGGCAAGTTGTATTTCTGAGGATACATTTTATTATGGAACAACAACCATGTTCTCAATGAACCCAACAAATTCATTAATATCAAAGCTGAAATTTTTAGAAGTAGTTTTTAGTTTGTTTTTAGTTTTAGCTATTTTTTGAGGATATCTGTGTGTGCAGGTGACTATTACTGTGTATAATTATTAGGCAACTTAACAAAAAACAAATATATACACATTGCAATTATTTATTTTCACCAGTGAAACCAATATAACATCTCAACATTCACAAATATACATTTCTGACAATCAAAAACAAAACAAAAACCAATCAGTGACCAATATAGCCACCTTTCTTTGCAAGGACACTCAAAAGCCTGCCATCCATGGATTCTGTCAGTGTTTTGATCTGTTCACTATCAACATTGCGTGCAGCAGCAACCACAGCCTCGCAGACACTCTTCAGAGAGGTGTACTGTGTTCCCTCCTTGTAAATCACACATTTGATGATGGACTACAGGTTCTCTATGGGTTCAGATCAGGTGAACAAGGAGGCCATGTCATTAGTTTTTCTTCTTTTAGACCCTTTCTTGCCAGCCACTTGGAGTACTTGGACGTGTGTGATGGAGCATTGTCCTCATGTTTTTCTTGAAGGATGCAGACTTGTTCCTGTACCACTGCTTGAAGAAGGTGTCTTCCAGAAACTGGCAGTAGGACTGGGAGTTGAGCTTGACTCCATTCTCAACCCGAAAAGGCCCCACAAGCTCATCTTTGATGATACCAGCCCAAATCAGTACTCCACCTCCACCTTGCTGGCGTCTGAGTCGGACTGGAGCTCTCTGCCCTTTACCGATCCAGCCACGAGCCCATCCATCTGGCCCATCAAGACTCACTCTCATTTCATCAGTCCATAAAACCTTAGAAAAATCTGTCTTCGGATATTTCTTGGCACAGTCTTGAAGTTTCAGCTTGTGTGTCTTGTTCAGTGGTGGTCGTTTTTCAGCCTTTCTTACCTTAGCCATGTCTCTGAGTATTGCACACCGTGTGCTTTTGGGCACTCCAGTGATGTTGCAGCTCTGAAATATGGCAAAACTGGTGGCAAGTGGCATCTTGGCAGCTGCAAGCTTGACTTTTCTCAGTTCATGGGCAGTGATTATGCGCCTTGGTTTTTCCACACGCTTCCTGCGACCCTGCTGACTATTTTGAATGAAATGCTTGATTGTTCGATGATCACGCTTCAGAAGCTTGGCAATTTTAAGAGTGCTGCATCCCTCTGCAAGATATCGCACTATTTTTGACTTTTCGAACCTGTCAAGTCCTTGCTTTGACCCATTTTGCCAAAGGAAAGGAAGTTGCCTAATATTTATGCACACCTGATATAGGGTGTTGATGTCATTAGACCACACATCTTCTCATTACAGAGATGCACATCACCTAATATGCTTAATTGGTAGTAGGCTTTCGAGCCTATACAGCTTGGAGTAAGACAACATGCATAATGAGGATTATGTGGTCAAAATACTAATTTGCCTAATAATTCTGCACACAGTGTATGGCCAGACTTGTCTTAAGGCTACCACACATATGTGAACGGAATTCTGCACCAGTTTCTCTGCACAGCACTTTATTGCAAACTTCACACCTCTGTTGATGCAGAGATGCTCCTAGCCCTTGCATGGAGCTAAACTTTCAACAAAAGTGCAAGTCAATTAAACTCAACATCATCGATCTTCGTATAAAAAAAATCCACAGACCAACGTTACTGGTTTGTCCTCACATCACTAACCTGCAAATATCCTGCAAAGCTCAAATAAATCTACTCCTTAGGCATCAACAGTTAATCTCCCATTCTTCCCACCACTAGAGTGCAATGTTTGTACCGCAATACCCACACAAACCAGTCTTGTTATGAATGAGCAGTTAGAAGTAGGTTCCCAACTAAACAGATTCCCAACAGATTATGCTAAAATGTGAAAACAGATTGTCATTCAAATCTGCGTTGAATAATAAACATAAATTATATGCAGATTTAAAAATTGTAGTCATAAACTCCAGTCAAACAATAAAAGGTAATGTTTTGTACTAGTTTAATGAACATATTGAAAAAAAATAGCAACTGTTCTGAAACACAATGTTGTAGCAAATCCCCCAAAGGGAGGAGAATGAAGAGAATGGATATATTGTGTGTTCCAGTTAGCCATGCTTACTTGCTTTTCCTTTTGCTCGCAACTGCCTCTTTCAAGCCCCCCTCCCTTTCTCTCTGTGTCTCTCTGGTGCACTGAGCTGCTGCCGGCAAGATAAGGGCTGGTCTCTCCGAGTTTAGGCTTAACGTAATCCCTCACCCCAACCCCCAAAAAAGAAAGTGCTTGTGCTCATCCACATGGAGACGAGAAACAGAGGATGTCAGGAGGATGAGGAAGGAAGGATTGTGAGACTCTGCCCCACATTTGGAGTTATTTATTTGAGCATGAACCAAGTACAAAGAAATACAGCATTTGGTGGAGCTGGGTAGCGAAATGTCATGTACCCCTCGTGATCACAGACTCTGGCTAATCTTTTGACAAGATGAACCTAAAGAGGGAACTCCGATGCCCTGAGGCCTGTCAACCATCTTGTGGAGATACTAGTTAAAAGAGAGCTCATTTCCAATCTGTTCCTCCCACTTCAAATAAATACATAAGTAATATTTAAATAAATACATTAATTAAATACTGGTTCCCCTTTGTACATGCTTCAGAAAGAGGTAGTTCTTGGTAAAAGACTCAACTAATATCCTATGACTTTTTATATATTTTAAAATGTGAGATCTGATTAAAATGTGAGAATTGATATCTGAGGATTGACTTTTGGTACCTGTTTGTTGATAACGTACAATATATTGCCAAAAGTATTTGCTGACCTGCCTTGACTCCCATTAGAACATTTCATTCCTAATTCATAGGATTCAATATGACATCAGCCCACCGTTTGCAGCTATAACTCTGTGAAGGCTGTCCACAAGGTTTAGTAGTGTGTTTTTTCAGAATTTTCAACCATTCTTACAGAAACGTATTAGTAAGATCACACATTGATGTTAGACAGTCAGGTTTATCCACTTCAGACTCTGTGCAGCCATATTTGAAGAAGGAGCCCAATTAAATTGTCCAAAATGTATTGGTATGCTCAAGCATACAGGGTTTCTTTCACTGGAACTAGGGAGTCAAGCCCATCTCCTGAAAACAAGCCAACACCATAATTTCCCTTTACCAAACTTCACACTTGGAATCAGACATGTACCATTCTCCTGACAAACATCAAACCTAGATTTGCCACTCCAGAGAGCACTTGTATAGAGTCCAGTGGTGGCATGTTTTATACTACTGCACCTGACGTTCTTGAACGAATCTGAAGGGTCTCTAGGCTTCATCTGATCCCATATTTTTGGATGGGCTAGCAAATATTTTTTTGCCAATACAATTTATGTATTGTATGTAATAATTTATGTATTAATCACTCTCCTAAGTTGTACTCATTGTCCAGGTAAAAAACCCTTTGCACTGTGAGGATCAGTGGTAGCGCTTAATTTCTTCATCAATTTCACAGAAGTATTGCATAAAGTTTGTGCTGACTACAAAAAAAGAAGTTACTGGACAAACAGTTTGAGAGTCCCTTGAAAATCAGGAATAAAACAACAATGACCATGTACAATGATTATGTGATAGTTTTGTGTGTCATTTATGTTTTTCTTCCTCTCGTCACCTGTCTGTGACCACCCTCATTTGTTTCACGTGCGGCTGCTTGCGCTCTGATCAGACCTTCTATTTAGCCTGTGTCATTTCATTGGCAGGTTGCGAATTATTGCTCTTTTAAGTGGTTTCGCTAGGCTGTTCCTGTTCTATGTGCTATTAGACCTAATGTTTCTTTGTCGTCCAGAAGTTTCTTTGTCTAGTCGTGTCTGTGGAGAGAGGACTCACCCACCATCGTGCTGGTTGCCAGGAGGCTAACAGCTGACACTCGGAGCTGCATTTCCATCTGCGAGCCGTAACTCGTATTTGATTTTGAACTCTGTGCTATTCCCTACTCGTTTGAGTAGCGGTTTTGTTTTCCTCTTAAATAAATCCCAACACATCCCTTCTCTGCATTTGGGTCCTCTTTTCCAAAGCATCACAGATTAACTTTATTTTTGACTTTGCAGAAACTGTATGTACCTGCTGTTGGAAAAAGCAAAAACAAAAAGGCATGTCTGTATTAATCATTATAGAGACTTTTTAACATTATTTTTAATGATCAATCTACTCATTAAAAATAATGGTGCATACAGGAGAGTAAGCTGCATTGTTCTTGTTCCATTTAATTTTACCAGGATCAGACTCTGACGAAATATGGCCTCAAATTGTACATTGTTTATGAACATATCTTTGGTTGTTATGATGGCAAATAGCTGCATTGCTTCAAACTAACTTTGAATTTAAAACTATGATTAATCCACTCTTTTCTCAAGCAGGATTCGATGGCAGGATGTGTTCAATACTAGGTATTTTACCTGAACACAGTATGATAACAGACATTTTCATTAGTAATTGTAGCAACCTCTTTCTCCAGGGCCCATTTGAAAAACATCACACCAGTTTGTGACCTGGTTTGAGTTTGTTTCTTGTCCCAAAGAATGCCATTACAACTTTTAAGCAAAATCATGTCATGTAGTAAATTACACACTTCTTTGTAAAGCAAAGTTTGGGCATTTACACTTTCTGCAAGCTTTCATTCTAAGTTTCATTCATTAAAAAGGACTGAAACTGAAAAGTATGAAAGATTATTTTTGGTAATTTTTGGAAATTATTCTTTGCATCTTCTAGAATCACAAAAGAATAGTGTCCACAAAATGCTTTTCATCATATAAAGTCTCTTGGGCACCCCAGTCTCAACAGGAGAGTTTGAAAATATGGCCATACACCGAATACCTGAGCGGACTCTTGTTAAACTAAGGACTCAACTTGGATTATATTGATAAATAAATAATTCAATAACACACTTTCTCATTATTCAACTGAATAATTACATAGCACACATGTATAATCTGGCCAATTACCTTAAAGGTAGATCAAATATGAAACATTTTACTGTTATAAATTGTATGTTCTTATGGGAAATAATATAAAAAATTCTGAAATATATGTATTTTTAAACTACGTAATTTAGCCTTCCCAACATAGCCCCATCCCTTCAAAGATCACCCAATTTTAAAACCAAGCTATTTTGGTTCCACTGGACATGAGCTGAATCCCAATGATCCAGGTGATTATTCATTCATTCATCTTCATGTCGGCTTTATTCCCTTTCGGGGTCGCCACAGCGGAATGAACCGCCAACTCACTGGCATATGTTTTACGCAGCGGATGCCCTTCCCTGCCGCAACCCATCGCTGGGAAACATTCACACACACATTCACTCTTTAACACTATGGGCAATTGTTCTTATTCAATTCACTTATTCCGCATGTCTTTGGACTTGTGGGGAAACCGGAGCACCCGGAGAAAACCCACGCGATCACGGGGAGAACATGAAATGCCACCTGCCCCAGAATGCCACACAGAAATGCCACCTGCCCCAGCCGAGCCTAGAACCAGCGACCTTCTTGCTGTGAGACGACTGTGCTACCCACTGCGCCACCGTGACACCATTCCAGGTGATTAATTTAACACAAATGCACTATCTCAGCGAGGAAGAACATGTTTGCTTGCCAACATTTTATGTTTTTACCCAATCACCTGCCAGGTTACCAACCCACCCCTTATTCCCCAATCCCTTCACTCCCCCAATAAAACATCTCTCTAAAGCCAGAGTGTTTAGCTAGTTTAGGATTGAAATAATACATTAACAACAAAAGTGTTATCAAAAAATACATAGCTTGTGATGCGCTTTCCTGAGCCAATGAAATGTGTGATGGGCACACCACTAAATCTACTCTACTTAAAGAAGTTCACTTGAAGTTGAAGTTCACAGATACACAAACAAACAAACAAACACTTTATTACAGAATGTATTTGTTCTTCTGCTTTGACTCACATATGTGTCGGTAGTAACTGAATGATTTGAACATCTCCATGCTCCAAACTCTAACCCATGACATGGATTAAATCCACATACTCAATGTTACTCCCTCACTCAAATTATATTATAACTATATTTATAACAATCCTTCATGAGTACTTGTTCAGGTTTTGAGTGATAACCAGACAAAGACAACCTCAGATGAAATGACATGTGGAACGTTCTTTCATTAAAGCTGGATCATATTAACTCATTTGCCTTTCCTTCTGTGAAGTCTGATCTCTGTTATTGCTGGGTTTCAGGCAGTTGCCACTTCTTCAGTAAGCAAAACTGCAATTGGCTAGTCCAAAAGTTGCTAAAAGACTCTAGATGACACCATCATCCAATTTGCATAAATACATTCCCCGCCCCCAATGGGTTTTTATCAACGCCAATATAAAAGTATTGCAGGTATACGTGTTTCATGTCAGTAAATTAACACATATTGCATTATAAAAGAAACATGTAATGCTAAATGAAATTAAATAATAATAAAAACAAAGGAATGAAGGAAATGGCATGAAACTCCATTTTTAAACAAATCACATCTATAGATACATTTTGATTTCACGGCTTGAGTCAAGAAATTAATATCTAAAAAAGTATTTTTTTATAGTGTTAAAAGATTGGGTTTATTTGTATTATATGTATTGATGATGGATGCTGTGTGAGGGAGGAAAACTTCACATAGGCATAGTCTACTATTCTTGTGCAAATATGTAAACAAAACATTTTATAGTACTCATTGATTTTGTAATAATGGCCCATAATCTCGAAACCGGCTGGGGACAACCTGGAATTGTGATAATTGTGAAGTAGAGGAAACAATAAAATATGTAATGCTTAAATGTAAAAGAAATGATGAAAGAGATAAGGGAAATAATAACAGAGCCTATAACAATAATACACTTTGGGCCACTTGCGTCACAACGCTGTGTGAAGGCTGTCCCATTTTTACAAAAATCGCAGGGTTCTTTAAAACGGGTCCTTAAAATGCGTCCTCCTTTTCCTGGAATTTTGAGGATTCATCGCTACCATCCTTCGTAGCCTCACATTCGTAGCCAAGATGCTTTGCGCAGAGCACTTCCGAAGTACTTTACCATCCCATTTACCAAACAATTGATGCAGCCCTTGGAGGATCCTCCGAAGTCGTAGCCTCCGGAGGCAGGGAAGGCTGCGTCCTTCAAAGAAACCAGAACCTGGACTGAAACATAGCTATGATAGGGGCGGCCTGTGGCGACGAAGACACTGACAGGCAGGCATAGCACAGACATTGCGGCAGCAGTTCCTCCATCTGAAGAGTCCATCAGCCAGAATGGAAAAAGTCGCTATAAGTCGCCAGGAAAAGTCGCTAAATTTGTCATTAGTCGCTAGGGTTAAAAAAAAGTTGCCAGATGGTCTGAAAAGTCACTAAATCAAGCGTCAAAGTCGCTAAGGTGGCAACACTGGTGTCAGGTTTCCCTCGCATTACTATTCAAGAATGTTTCACAATGGTTGACACAGCCAAAAAAGTTGTGACAAAAAGTCCTCAACAAATATAACTATTTCTGCATTCGTTGTCCTGCTCCATCACTTATAATTTGTACTGCAACAGTCATCATACATGCTCCACCTTCTCAGCATGGATTTCCAATTGCGCCTACCCATTGACTTAAGCAAATCACTCCATAAACAGGCAAAATTTGGTGTTGGTATAAACACCCAGTCAGACTCTTCTACAGCATTTGAATTACCCACTTTTGACTTATTCACCTGCTACTTCATCTCCAGCCCCATCTTTATCTCTTTTGTTGGCTCCAGCGTCTATCAGCTGTGTTGCCACCTATGTCACTGAGGATTCAACACTCCATATAAGAGAGATTCGTCCTGTTTCCTGATTTTTTCACAAGTTCAGCAATAAATCACAGTTTGCACTGGCTTCTATGTATTGTTATGACACAGTGATAATCTCATACTGATTGATGCCCACTTTTATCTGTTACAAGGAAATTGATATTACCCAAATACACTTAATCAGAAACAATGTACTAAACCTAAAAAAACACAAAGACAAATATACTTGAAAATCAATGTGCTACAATACAATTAAACAATCATTTTATGGCAACACTTTTTCCTTTTGAAAACTGAAAAAATCATTATTTGAGAGAAGAAAATGGATACTAAAATATCTATTTGTTAGGTCACAAGAAAAAAAAAGCATATTTTCCCTTCACCAACTTCATGGCAATAAATTTAAAATCATGCCACAACCCACAAATGTTTGATTTAAAAGGAGTAAGAGAATCAGTTTTCTCGTTCAGCTACCATCTTTGATCAAGCTCACATTCATATCCCAAAGCCCCAGCGTGACGAATCCCAATCAATACTCATTACCTCGACAGTCTCTCAGAACTTGTCTGGTAACATCTGCCAGCAAGCTCAAGTTCACACTGCGCTTTCATTAGCACAACTGAGCATCTGCATTCTCATCCTTTCATTTAGCCTTTGCTCCTTCAACAGCCAGGATCTTATCTTTTGCATAGAGGTTAAGAGTAAACGGTTTGGCTTGAAACACATTCCAACAAACTTTCTTCAGTCGTGAGTCTGTCGTTTGGTAAATTATTCAGCAGCTTACTCGTTAGCCTCTTCTTGCATGTCAGCTATGTTTGAAAGGGTGCGTATGCCAAAAACTTTCCCCAAGTACCTCACTCTAAAGTTTATTTCTTTGTCTAGTGAACATATTCATGAGGATTCTGGAGAAGCAGATAAAAAAGAAATACGATTTCTTATGAGTTGTGTAAAGACCTTGTTTCCTTATATGGAAGCCATAGTAACACAAACCCCAGCATATTCGAACAAAATCATTCTAGTAATTTTTTTTTTATTTGAGTAAGCTGCTGTTAGCCTTTTTTACCTTTTCACTGCCTCCAACTGACTGAAAAGCAGGATGATGTTTGAAAAATGTTTAGTATTTTACTGGACAAAGAAGAGAACAGAGAAGTTGATGCCCTCTTCTAGTTTATAAAGAGTTTAAATAAGCTACATTAACTAGAGATTTGTCAAACTGAAAATGCTGTGTGATGAAAAAATTGACAAATTCCGATAATTGTACCTAAATGAAAAAAGTTTAAGTTGCTGTACCACGTAAACTCCATTTTCAGACTTTTTTTGTGTGCATGTTTTAGTATTGTTAACGGTTTTGTTTATCTAGGGGTATGTGGTTAGAAATGTGTACATTTTACCTAATTATAAAATATGGAATGTAACAGTTTGGGGGCTTGTCAGGGATTCACATCTCAAGTCATAATCAGATTAGTTCATGCATCTTTGTTTAAACCAAATTTTTTTTTATGAGAGCTCAGTGCAGCTCGATGGTCATCGCGCCATTCACTATCCAATCAGATGGATGAAGAATTTAGACACTGACTGACATTTAAAATGAGCTGCACTTAAAATAGGACAGTTTTCTAAAATCTGACATTTTACCATGTTCACCTATACAAAAAACATTTTCGGGAAATAGGTACTACACTTGAAAGCATGAAATAAGAACTAAGAACTAAGTAAGAACATGGTTTTTACCAGGCAACACTGTGAATGTCCATCAGCTCAACAAGGACATCTATATGTGTTGTCTTTAATTACACTTTTGAAATCTCTTATCAAGTCAGTTAGATTAAGAAAGAAATAGAAATGCTTTAAATTATAGGTATGTTTCCAAAAAAGCTAAGCATTCATTAACATAAATGTGGTCAATGAAAAATAAGTAAAATACATAAAAGTCTGTCTGAATTCCATATTTACCTGGAGCCTCTGTGAGCTGATTGCTAGATTGTTTGAACAGTGTGTGTTAGTGGAGATAAATCCATCATCTGTGCCTATCATGTCTTTGTGCAGCTGACTGAAGGTCACTTCTGTATGGCCTAGACACAAAAACTGAAGCTGCATCACTTCCTGCTCCTCTCCACCACCTGATTCTTTCACCTTGGAGCAGATGCTGGTTCAAAACAATTGTTTGCTCTCCAGTTAAAGTGATGAACTGGCATTGGAATTAGCATGCAATTACACAAAGAGAGTGTCTGAAGGCCCAGCTGTCCTGCTTCTGTGTGTGAGTGGGCATATGTGCAGGTGTCTGTCACTGTTTATATGATAAACAGTTTTATCTTGAAGTGAAAGTAAGTAACCTACACCAACTGTTCAAACTTGATGCATTTTCATAAACAGTGAAGGCTGCCCCTAAAATCAGGGTCAATGCATGTTCAATATAGATAAAAGTCTAAACGTTTATTGGCATATTAAATGGTATTTAACTTTTAACTAAACGCTTCATGAACATCAATCATAGTTGAAATAAGAACAGCATTTTAAGTTATTGAAATCTATTTTCCCTAGAAAAAGGAATGAATAAATTGTCAAAAATATCTATCCAAAATTCATAAATAGAAGTTAATAGAAAATCTTTTTTTTTTCAGTTTCGCTAGAAAACACTGAAAAACCATTAAACTCCCTAGTTAAATAAACGTTATGTACATGTAAGGCGAATAAGTTACCTTTCCTCAACTTAGATGGATTCTTGGACTGAAAACTGGTTCACGGGTTTATATTTCATTGGCCAAGGGCTTCACATGACATAATCAGCACAAATAGTTGTTTAATTTTTGTTAATTTTGTGTTGTTTAATGATAAACGGTATTATAAAAGAATAATGATGTAAATATTTTTATTTTCTCTATTACATGGTTTAAAATTGTGAAAAAGTTATGTTTTCTGTGAAATTGGCCCTGGGTTTAGCAGCATGCTGAGACCGGCTTGTGGAGTCAGATGTTTTGCAACAAGCGTCTGTCTTCTGCTTGAATAATTAGTCTGTCAAGCGCACACTCCACAGACTTCCCACAATTTCAGCGTTTGGCTGATCAAAGAGTAGGGAGCACCAAAAACTCCTGTGATGGTATAGTCAGTTCTCTGGGATCACTCAGACGCGGTTAAAAAACAGACACCAGGATGAAGATCTCACCTATACTTATGTTTACTTAATATTATGCCTTAATAAAACCCCTCTAGACTTTGGGTTACACAATATGTGAAAGGATTAATTTGTCGTCAGGTACGATCTATAAATATTTTAATTGGTGATTTACTTGTAGGAACAGTTTACATTATTACTAAGTTTTGTCATAGATGTGAGCAGACACAGAAGGGTAAGTGGAAAAGCATTTATTGGTGAAAACAACATGTAACATTCCTTTGTAGTTACAGGTTTATAGCAATAAAAGATTAACACCAAAACGGAAATTGGGAGCGATGACAATGAGAGACAAGACGTGGGACAGAAATGAAAAGACAGAGAAGACGACACATAGACTAGGAGATACAGGTGAGTTCAATACTATCCAGCAGCAAACTTACATGTTGAACTAGTTTAGGTTAGGGTGAGTTTCACCATTTCTAGCCGCTATATGACACCGCCCCACCCCTTCATTGTTGGTGTCTGAAACTGGTTAGCTGCAGCTGGATATGTCTTGGGGAGTTGAGTGAAAAGGTGAGATGAGGGACTATCATGGTAGCAACTTTTTAACAGTATTAACAGTAACAATCTTGCTTGGCAGTCTACAATAATATATTTTTATTCTTATAAAACAAGTCTTTTGACCTTTGAAGACTCCCTTCATCAGCAAAAAGTACAGTATTACACTTCATAATTAGGGTACAGTATTACACTTAAAAATTATAACATTCATTAGCAAAAAAAATCTCTTCTCATAAATTTGATTAAAGTTTGTTTGACAAACAAAAGATGTTATTTAAAAAGTTAAAAACTATTTATATAAATAGTTAAGCTTGTTAAATAATATAGGATAAGCTTGCTGTGTGTGACTCTACGGACTATTTTCTGAAGACAGTCAAGAAGCATCTAGCTTGGAAGGCAGTGATTGAGGAAGTCATAGGGCCTGGTAAGTTAACTTACTGCTCAATTCAAATAAACTCACCAAACTGTGTGCATTTCTGGAGGCTCTGCTAGAACAAGATCATATAAACACTGCTTTCAGCTTTCCAATGTAAAGAAACATATCCCATTGGAAATTAAGTTTTAAGTGAGGTGAGTAAATTTAAGATGGCCAAGTTTGATCCATTAACATTCAGTGTGATAGCTATATACGAGTCCAGGAGGTGAGTATCAACAAAAGTATTTGCATGCAACATAAATAGATAGACATTTTTTCTGTTTTTTATTTATTTTTTTGTTAGGTATGAGTAAAGAAAGATGAGAAAAAAAGACACTGCAACCCGTAAGAAAGCAACTGGGAGAAAACATACATCAGATAGGGTATGTCCCTGACAGATCAAATGTAATCTAAATATTCTGCAGGCACATCCTGCAGTGTTTGGAGCTGTAAAGAGATTTTAATTGGCTAAAATGACAGATAAACGTCTGTGGGCTGTAGAAAATGAGGCAGAGAAAAGTGTTATGAGGCAAATTACGTCCATCTGACACAAGATTATGATGTTGCTTTATGAGGGCACTCACATAATCAATTTCAATGAGTGGAATGAAAGCCATTACTGCCAGAACAAGCTCATCATTACAGATGTATTAATGTAGAGGAGACAATAAATAACAAGAAAGGTGCATGTGTAATTACCCTGTTCCTACACAAGTCAATTTTTCAAATTTATAATTTGATAAAGCCATTGGTGCCTGATTGCTGAGGCGAATGGCCTAACTGGCTCCCTCAGTGACCATACTGGAGAACAGACAGCTGGCCTCTGGCTCAGGACAGCCTGAATCAGTCTCTGGTAAACAAGGGGGGTGTGAGGATCGAGCAAAGGTAATTGAGTTTTCGGTGGTGTTCTGGTGAAGGAACAGCGAGTCCATCAGCGGGAGCAGTTGGCTGAACTGGATCCTGCCGGGCAGCAGAAGCCATCATCATAGTGTCATCTCAATTGGCTTTTCAATGTATCCATAAACAATTGGATTTGATGTAATCTTGCTAAATGTTTAAGTGCATTACAGATGCATTTAATCTTCGCAGGGAATGAGAGGTGCAGGGGAGCAGTGCATTTGCAGTCACTTACACAAAGGAAGTCTAGAAGGTAACTAGAGATGGGTATGAAAACATCAAAGTATTTAATTACAAATACTTTCTCATCAAATGTATTTATAGAAATTGCAAAAGGTGAAATATAGGTATCTTGTTTTGATTCAGGGTTTTCTTTGTTAGTAAAATTATAAGTTTGTTTTCTTACTAAAAACTATATTATTGCTTGTAAATAGATTAAAGGTGAGTCTTAATTATTCATGTTTTTAAAAGAAAAGTTGCCTAGTGGAATTATAAGCTTGAATGGAGTTTTAAATTATTTGAATTCACCATGAACCCATAACATAATTGTTTGACAGTGAACTCATATCTTTGAATGGCTTGGGCTACAAGTAATTAGAATCATTATAAAATCTTTTTTTTTTTTTTTTTTCTAAAAATCAATATTTTGATGCTAAAGAGAATTGCGCTTTGCTTTTTTTGCGGCAGATTTTTTTAAGCGCAGCGATTTTAGTTCTTGCATATTTGAGAGAACCATGACCTGTTATGGTCAACTCTGGGCTGGTTGAGATCAATTAGCAAGCAGTGGTTTGCTGATCTGAATCCATTTCCATCACTTTAGGATTTGAGAGATCAAAATTCACTCTCTCACTAACACTAACAACACCTGTGTCCCAGCTGGTTCCAAAGTAACACAGAAACACCTGCCCACTGCTATGGGTTTGTGTCCATGGTGTGTTAGATTAAATCTTTGTTATGGGTTAAATGAAAACCAATACTTCTATTTATGAGGTATGTGCACAACATACTTCTCTTTTGCACTAAACAAAGTTGATTTTTTTCCGGCTGCAGTAATTTCACAAACATTTTCAGGAGCAACTATATATGTGAATTAATTATGTGCATTGTATATGTATTTGCAGACAAACAACAAAAGTTTAATTGTTTCTTTAAAATGTGCTTTATGAAGTTATTGTCCAAGATTTTTAAGGCTGTAAACACACTTTATTCGCGTTTCTCAGACAGGATTGAACATTTTTCTCTTATACTTCAACACTCTCAAAGTTCAAACTTATGTAGAAAAAATGTGTTCCTTCTGTAAATACAACTGAGTTAACACTGAGTCCCTCAAATTGAACCTTAACAATGTATTAAGCTCAACTCACTTTCTCTTTAGCAAAAAAGAGCATGATATGTGAGGATATTTTATAGGTTAAATACAAACAATTATTACAAAGTATTTGGTCCTACTCTGGATGGTTACTTTTACTCTTACAATATTACTGTGTACTATATTCCACCCAACATCCGTGGAACTTCTACCTTGCTTTAGAAAGTCCAGACGTCTAACTTTTAGTGTGACGATTAGCATCTTTTTCATCTTTTTGGGAACTATCACAGGACCATGATGGTGCAGAAAATGTAAGCTGAATTATGGGTTTTCTTGGGGAGAAAACTTTCAAAAATACAGTACAGCACCTCTGTCAAACTGCAGTGATCAAAAATGTATGTACAATTGGCAAGCGAAATGCATTCTGAACTGCACAGGAGACACGGCACAGAGATTGACTAATGGTGGTCTACAGCCAATCGGGACACAGAACAAAATCGCTCTAAAAATATAGTTTCACAACAACTTATATATAGAACTTATTAATTTATTGCTATGCAGCAACATCTATTTTTAAACCTACCTTTTCCAGTCTTCTGAAAAACTTCATAGATATTGTAATATTTCTACACTAAATATACTTAGACTTACTCAAGCCTCGGGAAGAGCAAAAACATGTCTGTTTTAAAAATGACAGCAAATTGGTATGTGTTGGGACGACCCTTCACTTGGAGAGTAAATCAATGAAGAGTAATGAAGTGGAGAAAGAAGAGTTTAAACAAACGCAGCCTTTGGACAGCGATGGAGTGTCTCTGTGACCTTTTATCTGAGTAATCTGATCTAGGCATCTCACAGAAGGATGCCTCTAAAAGCGAGGAGAGGTTCAAGGAATGTCTGAATACAATGATCAAGCCAAATAACTCGCAGGGGTTCAGAAATAACATTTTAAAACATGCTAATTATTTTTTTGATTCCTTAGGGGTCAATTGATTATTGTATTCTCCACTCAATGATCGCAGACGAAACATTAAAAAATTGTCTACAATTGTTTAGTAAGCTCTTTGAATTTTAGCACGACTTGTGGAATTGTGTTTGGGCATTTATAACAGTATAGGCACAGGTGAGGTAGGTGTCTGATTCTGTGATAATTGTCTTGGAACCTGTGTTTTGCTGCCATCTGTTCTGTAAGTACCTGCGAGTCTGTGTCAAGGGCTGCTGTTCAGTCCAAATGCTTTTTGGCCTCAGTGGTATTACGACTCTTCAGCTGTTACATGTCAAGCAGAAACTTGCTTGCTGTTTCTTAAACAACAAGCACAGGTAATGAATCAGTCGAATCCCTTCTCCAATTTACTTGATCACAAATTTTCCAGAAAAACACTCTGCACATATTTTGAGTTTCTGCTCAAGTTGTAAACAATATCTCAGGTTTGAAATCACATGCAACTATAGCTTTCCTGTTGTTTTCTGGGATGCAGGGGAACTGTGATTATTAAGTTACTTCATGTATACACTCTCATATTAAGATACAGCTAGCATCTTTTTAAAATCATATCTGTATCTGATATTCACTTTAATATCTGGGAACAAAGGCAAAACAACAGAATCAGAGATTGAACAAATTTCCTAACCTACTACAGACAAAAAGAAAAACATCTCTTTAAACGTGAAGGAGCTTAGCTTTCAATAGCTAACCTTAGACAAGCATAGCTAAACAGACAAGGTGACCACAGAACCAAATGAGGATGATGAGACGAGACATGTAAGGGATGGCGCTCAGGGGGGCCATAGTGACATGCCATACATCAAGACAATAATATGCCATTTCCTTCCTGTTGTCCGTGTTTTTGTAGTCTTTATAGGAGTAAATGACTCTGGACACCAACATGATACGCTTTTCTCCATTCATTCTCTTTTTCTGCTTTATTTTTTATTAGCATGTATAAAGTAACATCCAGTGGCTCATTTATGTCTAGTATGGACTATGAACATGTGATCAAAAGAGCCAGCTTTCATTGGCCAAGCATGAAATCAAACACTGTGTCAAACCGGGATGACATAGCAGAGCCTAACTTATTTTTCCAATCACACCAGTCTAACTACCAGATGTGTGTAGGCATACATCATATCTCCTTTTCTCAATTTCTGAGAAAAGAAAATTCTCAATTTTATGAGAAGCTGAGATAGACTTTGACGGTGTAACAGATTGCATATTGTCTCTCCCCTAATGGAAGTCACTTTGAACAAAAGCGTCTGCCAAATGCATAAATGTAAATGTACCCATAGGTGTCAGTTAAGGGTAGCGAGTCTCAACACCAGGTGGAGAGTAAACAGAATTGTATTTATACAAAACAGAATAAAAACTAAAATGAATAACAATATGAACAATCAGATCCTGAAACATAATATATATGGAATATCAAGAGCACAATTAAAGAACTTCTAAACTGAACTGGAAAAATAGAAAAATCAATATCACAAAACTTCAGACAAACAAAACTCCTTGTATGATGCTGTCCGTGACAATTAATAATTCTACCTAATCGGAATTGATTGCTACTATTGAATTTTATACTCTTAAAATCTTCTGAATCAACTCTTTCTTTGAGGTCATAAGTAGATATACTAAGCACTAATTTAATGCTCTAACTTCAAAAATCCACAATTTAAGCAATTAAAGACTCAGAGAGGGCCAGGGTAGCATCTGTTGGTAAAGCTTCTGGCCTTGAAAGAAAGAAATCTTTCTTTGCTTTGACGCAGTGCAACAGCAGGAGCAAATAATCCTGTCAAGAGTAAAGAGGCTGCTGCTGGCTACATCCATTGTGCACTTTACTTCTCACTGTCATTAAAGTGCTGCATGTCAATAGATTTTTTTTTCCCATTGCTCCATAATTTCCTGACTCCAGCCAAAAAAGTCCTAAAAATGTAAACCACATGGGAAGCAAGTACCTCTTGTACACATAATTGTATCTTTCAAGTATAGTATCACCACATTCAATTAATCTCTTTTTCATGCAATTAAATGTCAGTTAGACACAAGGCTCGAATGCACACTCTATCTCTTGTTTAATGATACCCCTTCAAAGTTAGTGGAAATTGGTAGTTTTTTAAACTAAACACCCAAGTAAACAAAAATGACGTTGCTAGCTTGCACATATTGTGTTATAAATTGTATTTTTAAGCTTTTTAAGTCATTATGACACAAAATTTAGCCCATAGGTTGTTTAAATGAGGAGAGTTATATAAATGTATATGTAGCATCTTTAAAAAGTTTCAGTGATGAATGTGGTATTACATGAAATCATACTAAATAACACTATTTTGACTCATGTGTGGGTCTCGTTTTTGTTATTTGTTAATAAATATTTCATTGTGGTATAGTTATAATTTTCCTGCAAGAAAAACTGTAATTTTATGATAGTGTAGCTGTACCCCTTCCAACACTGAATAAACAAACTCTTTGCAAAACTAAGGATGGTAAAAATGTAAGAAGTTGTATGCATTAAAAAAGTTGAAAAGTTGTATTTTTATACATTTACACATTCGCTGACACTATATTGCATTTTCCCACCCATCCAGTAATGGGAAATCAAAGTTGTTTATTTCACTTTCATAATCATGGGTATATAATTCCATTCAATATATGCATTCCATTCATGAAATGTCTGTGCTCTTAAATACTCCAGTCAACTGTATTATAAGACAATAGAAGGGACAATTGTAACTCAGCCACAAAAGTGTCAAACCATATAAACTGCTGGAGGGTCATGCTGTAGAGTCTAGTGCCAAGAGGTCGACACATTTCTGTTGAGTTGAGCGCTCAGCCCTCTAAACTTCATGTGGTCTTCAGATTAGAAGAACAGTTTGCAGAGAGGTGCATGGATTAGGTAACCATGAACAAGTGCAAGTCAAATCCTTTAATGCAGCAATGTAAAGCATGCACCACTGGATTCTACAGTAGTGAAGATGAAGCTCACTTTTCCATGTCATCATGATTGGTGAGCCTGGGTTTGGTGGGTGCCAGGAGATTAGTAGTTGTCTGACTCCATTGTGCGAGATGTAAAGTTGTGTAGAGTGGGGTTTTGGTGTGGGGTTACTTTTCAGTTGCTGGGGTGGATCCATAGTTTCAGTAAAAAGAACTCAGAACCATGACAATTCCCATATACATACATACTCGTTCAAACAAGAGTTGTAGCTATTGTAACTACATAGGTAGGACTAAAGCCACATTGAACCGTCAGGATTAGGAATGGCTTGTCACTTAACTTGTTATCAGTCATTGCGGTGAGTGAATACTTTTGGCAATGTTGTCATTTCAACAACTTCTTTAACCATTTGATATATAGTTTAATTTTTAAATGTATACTGAGCTGCGTATATTTTAGAATATAAATTGTTAACATTGACTAGAAACAACAGATTGTTGCATTGCAAAATAAAAATACAAACCATTAAAAAAACTTTTATTTCTTGTCTACAAACACCTCTGTAGACGTTCCCTAAATTAAAACCCTGTTTCAGTCAATGTGCAATCTTTTTTTCATTCATTTTGGGCCTTTGGATAGCAATAATGCAAAAGAAAAAAGCTAAAACTTTGATAAACAGATTTGTTTTTTATTAACAGCTCACAAGAGCAAACAACGCAAGAAATTGAACTTTGTTTGTTTTGAAAAACATTTTGGTTTTTAAAATGATTTGTATGCTAAGAAACTAAAATCCATTTCTATCACAGCATAATGAAAAACTTTTAAAATGTAATCAAAATGTGTATTATCAAAGCAATAAAAGAATAGTTGTGGGCAAACAGATTAGTAGCATTGAACGTTTCTTAGAAAAAAAAAGAATACTAAATCATTATAAGTATACGGGAATTGTCATTTTTATATATAGCTATTATTTACATGTGTTTATTCTGTGTGAAAATAATGGAGAGGGAAAATAGAAATCTGAAGAACTTTTTTCTCTTTATTTAGCATTATTGCCCTTATCTTTGTCTCTCACATGGACTGTGTTAAACATCCGTGTTCTCTTGATTTATTCACTTCCAGATAGCCATGAATAAGCACTAGTGATCTGTTGGCCATGATTTATGGAGAAAGAGCGTCAAGGCGTCTAAGAAGCAAGTCAGCACTTAAACACTGGTGTCTGGAGCCATTGCCATATATTTATTGATGGCACAGAAAAACTTTGATTTTCCCAGCTTTAGGCCTAAAGCACACACACCAGCGACCTTAGCTTGTACAAAAAAAAGAACATTTGAATCTTCTTTATTAAATGTTGCTGTGACTAGCGAGATGCTCTTAATCTCATTGTACATGTTTATAATGCAAATTGTATATGTGTATAGTGACAATAAAGGCATTCTATTCTATTATTATGTTTGAAACTTTATCTTGCTGCTCAATTTTTATATACATTTTGTTTCTTTTTTTGAAGAGTAGTTAATTAAAAAGCTATTCATCAATTAGCTGAAATTAGAACTGTTTGTTTGTAAACTGGTTTCTAAATATTAAATATTTGCTCAAAATAATAATATTTATTAAAGCTAATTAAGTGTATTTTTGTCACTGTTTATTTGTAGTGAATACAATATTTATTTTATCCATTTCCTATGAAATTGTAATTTTATCCATTTCCTATGAAATTGAATTTAACAGTTTAACAGTTTAATCCTCGTCACAAGGATTATACACCTCTTTATTGATTTGATTTTTTAATCAAATGGTGTCACAATGAGTTAATTGCATGAAAAATAGACGTTTCGCGTAGGCTACATTTTATTATTGATGTTACATCTTTATGTAATTATCATACAGAATATGCCGACTAACCCTTTCAACACAAAGAAAAAAAAGAAACTAAATGTAGTATATATATATATATATATATATATATATAGTGCATACCTGAATATACGCAACAAAATGTAAATTTAGAAAGAGAAAAACATTTGGTTGCATGTAGGCAGTCCACAAAAAACTTAACTCAAACTAGGTCTAATTAGTGCCACTTAACTTAAAAAAATATTCGATCTCAATAGTCACAACACAAGAACCACATATGTGCATCAAGTAACACGTTTCATTTATGAACAACACTCCAACCAATATAACCAAAATGGTAAAGTGTTAAGTGTTGTCATCGGCTGCTCTCATTCATGCACAGCACAAAAACTGCAAAATTCCTACTACCCTAACCTAACCACATCACTACTTGGTAAGTAAGTAATGTCCTGTTGCATACGTAAAATAAAGCAATCAATGACTTATTTGTTGTGAATGGGTTTTAAGAGGAAATGGAAATACATTTCAAGTTGTTGCTGAAGCAGTGGTATTTGGACATACATTAAACATCTACATAGAGTGAGGATGATTCGCAATAACCCATGCTTAATTACAGCTGCTAAGCAGAAGTCATTCTAGCTAAAAGCTTAACTGTCCACCATTTCCAGGCAGGCTGCTTTTTACTGAAAAGCTGCTTTATATGAATATTTACCTGCGTTTTCCATTGTGCTTGTGAGTGTATGCTGAGTCCTGTCCATTAAAGTTTCCTAAAGTTCAAAGACATATACAATACCCAGGCCAAGAAACAAAAACTGGAAACAATAATTAGAAATACACATTGTTCAATTTTAAATTTTGAATTAAAAAACCTTTAAAATATTTAAATTTAAATACAGACTTCGAGTTGAAGCATTCAAACTTTGAAATCAAGCCTTCTCAATGCCCATATTTCTCTGCATTGAGCTCAAAGAAGTTCAGCTGAAGATTTTTTTAAATCTATTTGTCAGATTTGGGAGTCTTTTTGAGTGCTTTTATTTGCTTTTAATGAAATTCAAAATGTCATTAATCATTTGAGTTTATTGGTACACTTTTTTATTGGTACATTTTATCTAATCCCTTGCTAATTGGATTCCAAACTATCCAATTGTAGGCCTCTAAACAGCCCAGGAAGACAAGGACAACAACCTAGATGAAGTAAAAGTAAAGGCTAAACTTGAGAGTTTTAATTAGCAGCAAGTGAGCAGAGAGCAAACACCCTGATCTCACTCAGCTGTTGGCATACACTAAAGGACTGAGAAGAAGAAAAGAAGATTGATAGAGCTTTAAGAGGGAAGCTGCAATGAAGGGTCTTTCAAATTACCCTTTTCTCTTCCTGGTGACTTTGCCTCCTTCCGTCCCAATCCCTCTGAAGGACTTCCTTTACAAAAAGCTGTCAGGTCTTAAAAAGAAGGGTTAGCACTTCCGAAAGGCCACAGTGGGTGAGGGTCAGGGGTTAACCAGTGCTCTGTGGGATCTCTGATCACAAAACCGTTTCATGGAGTTTCATAGAGCTCCAACAATAAATAAAAAATATATAGTTATTTTGAAGACAGAAAGAATTTATGCTAAATGCAGTCTTAAGAGAGTGGCTTTCAAATATATAAATGCCAAAGCAGGACAACTCAAACAACAGAGAAAAGACTTGACCCAAAATTAACTCCTAAAAGCATTTGGATGTCAGGTATTTCTCCAGAGGTACTGAGAAAACAAAGCAAAAGTAGTCAACATAGCCAATCCTTTTATCTATTCCCAACAAGTAGCTTAACGCCTCTCGCACAGGGTGTTTTATTGATTCAGAACTGTCCACTTTCGTTCCTCTGTTTGTCTCCTGACCCCCTTCTGACTTAACCAAGGCATTCAGAGTTGACCCCTCAGGCATTGAGAGATGTGAGAAGGCCTTAAGGGTATGTTTAATAATCATCAATAACCCTCTTAAGGACAAGGACTTCAGGTGGGTGGATGCTGCTGTCGATGGATGTTGGAGCAAATTTTGGGGAGGAGAGGGAGTCGTTTCCCTTAAAAGCCCCAGTGTTGTTTCTAAAGTCATTTCCACTGGTTGTGTTAATTCATGACCAGGCTTAGATGGGGAAAATGTGTATTTATCACAGGGAGAAGACACTGGTGACCCATGGGGTTGAGGGATGAGTTTTCATGGTGTAGGAATGAGAGAGTGTTACAGTGCACATATTCACCAGATTGTGTGTTTTAAGGATTTGTGATGTGTGAGTGAGATCTATGTCTAGCTGATATGTGGGAACCACAAATGCAGCTGTTTTCAAGCAGTGTCTGAGGCAGCCATTACGCTAGTGCATTAGACCTGAACAGTTTTAAACAACTAAGATTTTTTGCTGTTTAGATGTGGGTTACTAAGTCAACACTGAAGCCAAATGTAGCATACACCAAATGTTTTTAGAAAATAACCTCCCAAACATTAGTGGTTTTAAAGGGATATTATACATATAACAAACACCTGCTGTACATTATAATTGTTGTAGTTAGATGACAGTTCAGTTTAGCTTTTTCACACAAGAGACATAAGCTTTGTCAACATGTTATGACTGAAATTACAGGATGTTTAACATTTTTTTATTTGCTAAAAAAACACTTGTAACCAAGTATCCAACAAAATTTTAATTATTTGACAGGACCACAGAGCAGTCCCTTGTGCTTAATAGTCATCTAAAAAATAATCACAATCTGAGTACTTGAAATTCTTTACAAGGATGACCTGTAATATAAACAGGTAAACTTGTGCCGTTGAGTAAACTAGTAAGCACTGCAAGCCTTAAATGCACAATAAACTAGTCACTTCAATTTGATTCGAGTCTGGCCATCGTTAATTCTTAAATTCTTATATTTTAGTTGTGAAAACTTGAAGATTTCATGATTATATTGTGGATGCTTATTGGCTATTCCTTGGGAAGTAATTAGATGTTCTAGGATTCTGCTGTTCAATGGTCCTTTTCCACCGAGCTTTTTTGTAATTGTTCGAATAGGTTCAACTCGGTGTGCTATTGGGGGCTTTTCACCTGCATTCTTTCCCCGGTACAGGTACTTTTTCATAAATGTTGAGATTAGGTTCACTTAGGTTAGTTTTTTTAAAGCAGTTTTTTTCTGATTGGAAGGAAAAGTGTGATGTGACTTCCTGCTGATCGCTGATTGGTCAATCTCTAAGCTCACTGATTGGCCTTAATAATGTAGTGTACTCTCCGGTGCTTCTCAGCAGTTCTTTAATCATCTGTCAAAAAATACTTTTAATTGATAAATTAATGGCACCACATACACAGCTTATTGAATACCACTCCTTGACAGTGTTGGGTGGGATTTTTGAATTTGTAACTTCCATCTTATCTTCTGGCTGTGTGTCTTCGGTATCATTTTGAGTTTACATCCTGAATTCTTGCCTTGCCCGCCTAGCTCTGTTACCCATAGATTGCTGTTCCTGTTAACGTGTAGCTGCCAAACAACTAAGACCTGTAATATCTGTATATCTTTTGTCTAATAGTGTATTATTAAACCCATGGTAATTCAGACATTTTTGTCCTTGGCTCTTTTCTTGGTGGTTACAGGGTAATTTCAGTCTCTTATTGTACTAAAATCTCACTTCATTTGGAGACTTAAAGTGGTTCTGGAAAAATGTAAACTACCATATTCTTCAATGCAAACAACCCCAGCATGCTGCATTAATTAAGAAGCAAAAGGGGTAACTCAAGAACAAATAAAAGAAATTTATTGATTTTGTTTTGTAAAATGATTTCAGTTTGTTCCTAGAAAAGCACATTTATTCACATATTATTTGAATTCATACATAATTCAGAGGTCTTATTTGCAGGGTACATGTTGCTTCATTTAAATGAATACTGTTTTAACTAAGTTAGTTAAGATTTCAGTTAATATTGTTTCATGAGCAATATATGTGAGGATAGAATACGGTAGTGCATAACAGCAAATGCCCTCACATTTCCCTAAAACATGAAAATGAGGATCCAATTTTTCACCAAATTTGAATCCAGTTTCAGTTACTGGATGAACATTACATCATATAATAAATATTCATGAGGGGAGCAGATGAATGGTATAATCCGTCACCCACTTTTGTAAGTGTATCCGAGTGTTTCTGTCACATTCCAACTGCACACTGGGAACAGCCTAATTCAGTTTCACTCACATACTTTCAATTCTACCGTGACCTTCACTATTTTCAGTGATGTGATCCATTTCTTTGGAAGCGGATGATGTGAAAGCCCACTGGAATTAGAATAATTTCTATTCACATAGCCCTGACTCTTTGCTCAGTGTGTGTTGAATGTGAAAAGCATTGTGGGAGAATGTGTCTACAGCAGTTTTCCCTGGACGGATCTGGCTTAAAAGCATTTTACCTCTAAACTGGTGTTAAGCACATTGAAATTTGGAACACATTACACGTTGACAGCCAACTACATGAATCGAGAAAAAGAGTTTGGAAGGTTTGTACAAATTTAGAACTTCTTTATCTTAATTTTACAAGTAACAATAATTTTAAATAGTTTCCTGCACTAATTGTAATAGGTATTTTAGTGACAAAATAAAGCATTCAAATTTGTTAATATGA
The DNA here is from genome assembly GCA_900490495.1 of Danionella dracula. Classification (NCBI taxonomy): domain Eukaryota; kingdom Metazoa; phylum Chordata; class Actinopteri; order Cypriniformes; family Danionidae; genus Danionella; species Danionella dracula. The sequence continues at coordinate 19,671,251 of UELW01000778.1, forward strand.
ATGAAAAGACAATTTTTTTTTCATGTTATTCTGCTATTGAACACTCACTACTTATCAGAAAGTAAGTCACAAAAAATCTGTAAGTTGAAAAAAGCTGTACAGTAAAATATACATGGATTAAACAGCCAGTTTGTTTGTTTCATCTGTGAATTAGTCAAGGTTAAACTGTTCAAAACCAATGGTACGGCCCCTAGAGGTCATACCAATGTATTTCATGGTAAAAACAGTATGCAAACTAAAAAATATTTAAATACAAAGTATCTGGAAATAAACAAGCAAAAAGTTCTTGAATGGTGTTCTACTTCTAGTTAGAATCAAGTGTCAAAACAATACATCCAAATCCCATGATGCAACAGGAAAGAAATTCTGCACTGGAGAAATTACATGTATTAAACACAGTTTTGTCAGGTTTTCTGTTCTCTAATATAAACACATTTGGTTGGCAGATTTATTTGATGTCATATAATGACATTTTCTCTATGTGTAGCAATATATATATATATATATATATATATATATATATATATATATATATATATATATATATATATATATATATATATATATATATATATATATATATATATATATATATATATATATATATATATATATATGTCACATTCTGCTTGACAGCTCTCTTTTGACCATTACACATAGATGGGACCTAGGGTTTAGGGGACTACTTGACTGAGCTAATGCTAATATTGAAAACATTATTGTACACTTTTTGCTGTACATTAATCTGACAACCTGCCTTTGGGAAGACTGTGGTTGACAGTATTTTTGGAGGGTAGCAATACCTGTTTTGGCCACAAAATTAGATACTACACCTCCAAAGCTGGAAAAATGCAGAAAGGGAGATAGAAAGATAAAAAATAAAAAGCAAAAGACTTCAGTTAAAGGACCAGTTCACTGTTTGGCAGTGTAGTGCCAAATTAATGAAGTGATTGGAAATCTCTCAGCTTCAGGACAGATGGAATCATTTGAGCTGAGGAACCCCGAGATTCTCTCAGATGGTCATTTGACTATCAGCCTTGATGAAGAGACCAAATGTCAAAAACCTGACTGAAACTTTTGAAAGAACCCTTAGATTAACAAATTGTTTGCTTTGCTACCTTCTAAGTCAGTTTGACAGAATTGTTCTAAATATTTAAAACTATTACCTCTTATCTACTTTAACTGTAAAATAATAAAATCCTGAAATTGTGATATGATTTTGATGTCTTTGTAAAACCTCAAATACTCAATTTTAAATGTGTGTCAAGCAATGTTTTGGCCAACTTTATCGTCAAGAGAGTTGTGAGCATATTATTGTACATCAGAATTGTACATTCTAAGGTCATGTCATGTCGCATTTAAAAAAAATGTTTGCTCCACATTAGCAGGGTTGAAAAAACACATCTGACACAAACAGACATTTGGTGGCAGCCGACTCCTAAACAATGAATTTATATCAGCCAATCATAAGTTTCCAATTTTCACATTTAGTTTTTTTCCCTTCAATGTGTGGCAAAGCAGCTCACACAATGATAATAACAACATTCTTTAAACAGAAAATTCTCCTGCTATTCTTTACCAACAACTATTTATCTTTCAAAATAATTTATTTGAGTGTTAGTCAAATGGATTAGTCCAAAAAAGCTTCTGTTTTCTGATTGTTAAAGTTGTGCACATTTGTTCTGTGATTAAATACATTATTATTATGTTAAGTATGTATGTGGTCCTTTACATGCCATAAGCCATGCTTTAGAACAGGGAACAGCAAAAACAATTTCTCGCTCCATGATTAGCCTTTAGTTTTGCGGATGAAATCAGCCCCATCAATAGCAAGCTCTGTCTATAACCCCAAAAGGTCCACATGACAATGATGTACACACCATTTTTTTTTATCTGTCACTTTGGCCGCTGCTTTCAAAAAGACCCGGTCATGCTGTAACATGGCTTTGCTTCCAATTGAACAATTCTGATAACGGCATACTCAAAAAAACCTACACTTCAAAGCAATCAAGTACGTGCGGACAGGGTCTGAGCTCTGCCCCACTAAATGCCCTTATTACTAAATGTCCTCATTACTAAATGTCTACGTAACTTTTAAAAGTCAGTTAAATCTGCAATATAAGATTCTTAATTTGTTTGTGATTGTAGATTTAGATGTATTAAAGAGCTTGAATTTAAAATAAAATAAATATGCAGTGCTTTTAGTCCACTAAAAACCACAGATACTCCAATGAAAAACAGACAAACATCAGTTATATCACACATTTCCCAATCAATTGCTCATGTGAACCAATGACTCAAATTCTTAGCAAACAAACATTTACAGGTGCAAAATATTTAATATTCCTGATGTATGATCATCCTGATGTATGATCATCAAAGTCAATCTTTATTAAAAATGGCGTTCTAAAAATCATAATAATAATATTTACTGTTTACATGTTTTCTGTGATGGTTCACAATCTTGTGATCTCTGTTGTAATGAATGTCGTAAACATACCCAAGTTGGCAGATAATGATGTGATCTCCAGTGATAACCTCTGTTGGAGACAGAAATGTAAACCTTCTTTAAAGCACCATAAAACATCAAAAGGAAATGCTTTCTCCTAATTTAGAGCTTTATTGCATAGACATATGTTGTGTTTGAGATCTTTAATGGAGGTTCTTGATTATGGAGTAAGATGTTTTAGGTATTTACAAGGGAAAATTCTTGAAATGGCAGAAATTTTTTATTATACATCTTTAAAGTCTACAGAATAAATGTTTGCTGGCTTACAGGTACAATGATTTATAACGTTAACTCAATACAGTTTATTATTCATAAAAGGCTAAAAGATAAATGCACTACCAATTAAAAATTTTAAAACATATCACCTTTAATACTATACACCACAGCAAATTATTTTAATTCTTTTGAGTTATTGGGGTTCTGACTTCAATACCATGAAAAGCATTTCAATATTTGTCCCTGTAACAATCAATATGCTATATTTCATAATAAAAATATTTGTTGTCATTTTAAATAAACCGTGGGAGTTATACTCTAAAGATAATAATAGATCTAAAGTTAATCATTTATAATGTATAAGGCTGTAAAACCCCTTACTAAACCTTTTATAAACTTTTATCAGACAGGCATTTAACATTAAACTTTTATCTCTTGTTTAAACACTCTCAAAGTTCAAACCTTTTTAGAAAATAGGGAGTCTTAGGGAGTCACGACACAATCCTTAATACATAATGATATTCATTATGTATTAAGGATTGTGTCGTGACTCCCTAAGCCACATAACTTCTATCTTCCTTTAAAATGTACAGAAGGCCAACTTTTCGTGTTATGGTTGAAATCTTCCTCTGCCTTATTGGTGCTACCGCAGGTGTCTTTGACAAGTTGATATTCTAAATAGAGTTTATTCAACACTGAAAAACTACAAGGCCGACAAAGATGAACCAATTTGTAGCAATTGACTACTGTATAGCTTTTTGTATTAACAACTACATATTTTCTTATGTCACACTGCATGCTGGGAAAGTAGAGTTATTTTGGCATCACATTGTTTGTTTGTCGATATCCCAGTTTTTAAACTTATTTTTTTTAGAGCTTACTTTAAAGCTCTAACAGGATTAAATAGAACCCCAGAGGAAAGTGGACCCATACTTTAATTAAACACTGATGAAAGGTTTTTATTTGGAAAAAAAGAAATAAATAAAACATGTGTTAGTGTTAATAAGCGATAAACCCTCTTCCAGATGAATCCCATTGACTATCATCATTTTTCACTGTAAACTGGCTAAAAATTTGCACTCTTGCCCAATAGAATATATAGAAAAACACTCTTTTTGACTCCAAGCAAAAAAAAAATAATTAAAAAAGCCTTTTTCACATCTTTGAATTGTTCTCCCTATCACTATACACATATTTTTCTTGCTTTAAAAGGTTTATAGCTTGTGCTAGATCTAATTCCTTTTTATTTTCGCTAAGTAAACAATATATGAAACTATTAGATATATTTGGCAATACCAACTTCATAGATCACCTATATAATGACCTATATAACCAATTGTATATGTTTTATTGCACCACTGCACATGAAGGTCTGTTCTCATACAAAGATGCAAAAAATTTATGAGTCCCCTTCTCACTTCAATAAAAGTGAATTAGTGAGTGCGTCATGCAAATTAAGGCTGTTAATAAAGTTTGTTTGTCGTTTTACACACAGCATCATTGTTCAAAGAAGTTTATTCCCTCCAAGCGGTTTTCAGCTGGGTCAACTTTCAAAGTCACAAGACTTGAGTGGTTAAACATCCAGCAAACTGTAACTTTTGTCCACTAAATGAAATATAAGCAACACAGAACTCTATGTGTTTGTTTCCTTTGGGAAGTTTGGATCCAGAATCTCAGTATGATTGCTTTGTGCTTAGAGACCCCGAATTCACTCCAGATGAGGCTTGATTAGTCTGTCAGTGATTTGTATTTCAGCTTCGCCTTGGGATTCCTATCAACTAATACAGTTATCCAAAACTCTCAAACTCTGGGATAAACTGAAAGCACAAAACATATGGCATGGGGGAATAGGCAGGTAAATGGAATTCTGAGTGTGCGTTTGTGCATGCGTACGTCTGTGTGTGTGCATGCGTGCGTGCGTGTGTAGCGCACGTTTGTATGATTGACAATTGACGATTGATTACCTTCTATGACAAACCTCTCTCGCTGTGTTCAAGCACCCTAATACTTTAATGCATATACCAGCACACTGTTTTCGATTCAATATCAGGGGGCAACCTTCTTTTTCTCTTGATGTGTAATAGGAAGTGATTGAACTGCAGATAAACATTTTTTTCAAGCAAACAGAAGAACCTTAATATTCGCCTCATCTTAATAAAAGAAAAAGCTTATGTTCTTGCTAATGTTTTGCACTATAACAATCTTATTTACACCCTATTATACTAACTCCTCTAACCCTAGATTCAAAGTGTGGATATTGATGGATGTTTAGCTTGCATTCTGTTACAGCGTTTGATGAAAGGAAGTGTTGACTGAGAGAATAAATCCCCATTTGCATTTTACTGTGATCACTCAGCAGAAAACCATCGCGAGTTGCAGAAAAGATAGATTCATTATAGTTTAAGTGCTTAGATAATGACATACATTCACAACATCACGAATGACTTGATAACTTGAGCTTAAATGGTGTTACTTTCCAAATTAACCACGTCTGTGATTATATGAAATGCTTCTCATTTCTCCTTGGTTTGATGGCCAGTGCTTGAAACCGTGTTTATATATGCATACTGCAGATGTGCATTTTGCTGACACTGAAGGCTGAGTTATTATGCTTGCCATGCAGAAGATTTTCTGCCTGTTTCTTTCCATACAGGTAAGCGTTTAAAGGAACAGTTAAGTCTATCCACATGTGTAACTTTGTCTATGAATAAATAATCATACTTTGTTCAGAAAACCACTAGTGATAAAAACCACTAGTAAAATAATTTAATACCTTTTAACATTATTTTCTGTACATGGAATAAGCATTAATTAGAGCGTTGTTTTAAAAAGTTAGTTTGATGTAATTTTCTGATCTAGTTGGCAAACCTTCATTTAAACCAGCATGCTCATTAAAAAAATTTAATAACCTGAAAAAAAAAAAACTTGAATTATAGTCTTATCAATTGAATGCAATGTGTTTGTTTTACAGTGTAATGTTTTTGAACATCATAATTAAGATAAAATAAAATAAATTAAGAGGATTTCATGTAAATTTCATTTTACATGCTGCTATTTAAACATAAACCTTATCAAGTACCAACATAGCCAACCCAAGAGACTGCATTCATATCTAAATAATACTCTAACAAAGCAGTGTACTTGAACAAGAAAGATCTACTGTATGTAAAAAAAAACCTGTCAATATTTACAATAAGTATGCCTCTAGATTTATTCTCAGCATAAGACATCATTAGCTGTATTTTGAGGCAGAAAGTAGACTTAAGAATTATTTGCCACTGGCTGTTCTCTCAAATAAATATATATTTTTTGTTTATATGACTGTTACATGTTTAGCTGTTGCTAACATGATGCAGACCTCAACTGGTTCCTCTGGGGGTGTTTGACATGTCATCTGTTCTGGTGTGTTAACAGCAGGAGGGATTGTTTTGCCCCACAGTTCACTTTTGTTGCAGTCTGCCTTCCATCTATGTTTGTGAAACAAGGTAATCAGAAATTGAATACCCCATTGACCGAAGGTTTCCTAATTCAATGCATCCCTTTAAAAATCTATTCCAGCTATCATGATAGCTGCTCTTCTGCTGGTAAAAAAAAACATTTAAGAGAATGTGTTTAAAAAGTCTTACTTGCTTGAAGCATTACTTGATTTAGGGGCTTTAATGTGTTAAACTAAATACTCATGTTTTGCAATCACTTTGTGGTTCTGCAAGACTCACTATTTTTTCTTCTGAGATTATTATTTAACGCACAATTATATTTTGATATTATTCATGTTTTCATAGAAAAATGCATTTTACATTTTAAGCACTTTGTTTTGCCATAGAGTGACTTTTTTTAACAAAAATAATCTAAAACAAAGATATAGCAGGTAAGGTTTATACTATCCCAGCACAGGCCTCTAGTCCATGAGACTAGGGGGATCTATCTCAAGCCTGGTTCCTTGATTTGGTGATCTTCAGACTTTCCCTCCTTGGGCAGTGGAATGGTAATTTGAAGATTTCTTTTTCCCCTCTTTTTTATGACAGTTGCTCATTTACATAACCCCGCAATGACCCATTTGCAAAGCCTGCCATACCCGTCTCAAATTTTCTTTCTTTGTGTCAAAGCTTCGCAGAGAGCAAGCTCCATTATTGGTTGAGGTAGCACAGAGCAAGAGCTCTATGTTAATAACGTTCCTTTGTTATCTTGTATTGAGTTTTGGCTAGCAGGAAGTTGGCATTGTTTTCACACCACTTTGTAATCGATCAGTGCAAAGATAGTGCTTCTACTGCTGGAGTGGATATAGGAATTGAGTATAGGAATATAGGAAAATAAAACCTGTCCTTTGTTAGCATCTATGCTATGTTTTTGTTAGCTAGTAGTTAGCGTTTTTATCATGCTTATATTTATCACAGCCTGCGACGCACCGCAAAACTATAGATGCTTTTTTTTCAAATGAGTGCGTAAAGAGCCTCCACAATGGTCAAATTCTAGGCTTGACACACAACTTAAGGCTTTAAGAGGAGTATTAATTAACTAAGCCAAAGAATAATTATACAGCTCAGCATCTGGAAGACAGGAGAGAACAGGATCTGACAACCAATACATTTATATAAAAATCTTTGTTTGTTGGCATATGAATAAAAACATCTTACTGTTCTTATTTCAATTAATTTACTATATTTCCAGCAAACAAATTTATCTTACAAGAACATTCTGGGAACGTTAGCTCTAAAATTCCATAAATGTTAGTTCTCTCAAGGTTATTAAAACATTTTTATAATGTTCTCTCCACTTCTGCTTAACTAATTTTATAACAAAAACGTTCTAATAATGTTCTGAGAACATTGTTCTCAAAACGCTTACTTTCAAGATTATGAAAACATCCGTAACTCGCAAAAAAATGTTCTAGGAATGTTCTGGGAATGGTGTTAAGATCACGTTTTAGTTTAACGTTATTAGAGTGTTACTACATTGTTCTTTTGGGCTACATTTAGACAACTTTTATAGCACATTAGTGAATGTTGTGAGAATGTTCCCTGTTAGTTGTAATACAGAAAAACTTTTGAATGGTATTAGGTACATAGCCAGCATCACCCTAGGTTTTCTGTAATATAAAGGTTGAGAATTTCAGAATTTCTCAGGTAGTATGTAATTTTATATGCAGTAAAAATCTCCATCTTGAAAAGAATACTTGTCTTTTTGAATATATATATATATATATATATATATATATATATATATATATATATATATATATATATATATATATATATATATATATATATTACAGAAATTTGTTAAATCAAATGACTGTAAAGCATGGCACCTGAGCAAAAGACAATGATCCAGTAACTGTTTGAAGAGTAATGCCCAAATACAGTGTGGGAAAAAAAATACCAGTTCTCACAGCATACGACTGTTGCTGATACGTTTTCTTTAAGGCTCTGATTCATTCATTTTTGCTGTGAAATGCATTATAAAGGTCATCTTGCTAGCATGATTCAGTGAGTGACTCAGACGGCTGCTTTATGCTTCATTATTGCACATTAACTTGATTGGTCACGCACATGAAGGTAAAAATAACTGACAATGGCTTTTAAAGTGACTTTTTATGATTAAAACGATGACACTGCGGCTCACAAACAAACACGGTAAAGCCCTTCCTTTGACTTACCTTTTTAAAGGGTCAAAAGGACACGGCCCACACACAAACACACCTGTCCAAACATGGGCCCGCCACATCCGAGGGTGGAAGTGTGTGGAGGGGAGTTGGGTGGGGGCATGTTCAGGACACAGAGCAGTGAGTGATGTTCAATTCATTCACAGAAAAGCCCATACAGAAGGCAACAGTGCGTCACATTGAGATGCATTACGTTTATTCTCCCCATCCGTGCTGAGAGAGTCACTGTCATTTAACTCCTCTTCATTTCCTCTTCTGTCTACACACATCATTAAAAATGGTATGATCGAATGTAAAAAAAAGTGGGGGTTGGCTCTTTAGATATAGCTGTAAATAAACAGCATTTAAAAAAGGAAACCAGGAAGGCTGAGGAAAATATTGTGAAGAAGAAAATTGTGGTTAGCTTGTTTTAGAAGTTATTAGAGCAGCTAAAACTTTAGTCACATTTAAATCCAGACTAAAAATATCTTTTGAGTCAACATCGGTTTACTTGATGTTGACTTCAATGGTTACCCTTAAAAGTGCCACAAATGCAAGCATTTCACTTAAAATTAACAAAACCTCCTGTTTGGCCATATGCCATTTGTAAGCATTAAGCATACAAATGTCTTGTTAGGAGCTTCTAGAACCTGCTATTTAAAAATATAAAATGCATCTAATTTAAGGATGTTCTCACAAGGCCCTCCTTATATCCTGTCATCAGTAAACTTGAGTAACTTTGTGCAACTAATCTCTAAGATTAACTTTAAATTCTTATTCTACTAACCCATAAGAGTTTTAAGCTTATTAGATGATTATGTTAACATACAGTAATTATTCTGTTACTATTTTAGCAGGATATCAGCTATTTAGGTATTTTATTTTACACGTTTCTGATCAAATCAATGGTCTAAACTAACAAGGCTTGATATTTACAGGAATTTAAATTCAATTGCTTAAATCTCTTAGGCTCCTAACAACATTACTGTTTAACTAAAGAAATATACTAAGTGTGAGGTTGGACTTGGTGGATATCGAGCATGTTACCAAAGGAGAGACTATATGTTTCACTCTACTCAGTCATTTGTTGATCTGCTCGACTCACTGAGACTGGATTTTTTTCCCCCCCACTTCTTTTCCAGCTGACCTCCCTCAAACTCGGTGGCAGATTAGTTCCCGGCTCCCTCTGGGAACACAGAGGGCCAGTGTTGCAAATTTGTCACCCAGAGTGTTAAAAATCCCTGAGGAATGTTAATCTTTCTGCTCTCCTCGCACACACTCCAGTAATCCACCCACTGCTTCCAAGAGATCTGCCTGAAAACCATGTCTGTGTTACAACTGAACTGAGAATCAATGGATGCCCCCAACAGCCGACTGATTAGCTCCAACCAACCACTAAATTTTTTTAAAGTATTTTTTGTCTATAATTATTTGAAAAAAAGTACCTTTTTGTAAATATTTTTTTATATATTCAAAATTAAAATAAAAAAAATTATAGTGAAGCCTTATTTTTTTATTTATGTACAAATAATTAAAAAACGCTTCTTAGAAGCATTTATTGCCAAATATATAAAATACTCAAAGTACTTAGCTTTTTATTTTTAATATTTCTTTTTAAAGCTATGATGTAGGTGGATGTCCAAAATGCAAACCAAAATAAACTACCAAGTGGGGACTGTATGGTAAAGTGATCCACAATTTAATCAATAAATTAAAAGCATATATGTGTTTGAAGGTAAAATAGATCGTTTCATTTGATCCAACTCTAACTACTGCCTCATCACTGATGGATGCACTTTTGGTAATGTCTCCTAATAGAGAACTACTCTAAATTGCAAGTGTAGCTCACTTGACCAAAAATGACGTGAGGCTCTCTATCCCACAGGTACCTTTGCTAATAATAATAACAAAATGTGGTCTGCTCCAAATGATAATAAAACTGTTTAAACTCATTCTAACAACTTACAAGCAACCGTCTTAGGGAAAGAGCTTCAAATTTAATGGCTGTTTCACAAGTTAGTTCTTACTTTTAATGACCTAGTATTGCAAGCGTGAGAGTCGAGCAATAGAGATGCATACTAGGCGAGCTGTTCGAGACAGGAGTTTGGGCCTGGAGAATGCCCCTCTTGAAGTGGCGAAGGGGTGGAAGGAGGGATAGCTGGCACAACGTTGATATTGTCCCTTAGGTCATATACTGGAAAAATTATATGTAGGCAGGCCAAATGATTAAATGGTCAGTTATCAGCCAAGCTCTTCCTGTACTTATGTTAAATTAATGATTAACCTCATTTATGTTTAGTGCAGCCCTTGTCTTTTTCAGTCTCCACATCACATGTAGTTTGGGCAGTAAAAACTATCAAGGACTGTATATGTATTATTCGTTTACTTAGAATTATATCGGTCAAGAAGAAAAAAATACAGGAAAGACACTTAACAGGTGCTGAACTGAAGCACACAGACCTCAAGAATGATATTTTTCACCTGTAACTAGTCTTAGCACACAAGGTCTCAGGAGGAAATAGAAACAGTCTGACCTGCAGATATGATTAAATCTTTTATAAGGCGTAAAGTAGCGTACCGTGAATCAAAGGAAAATCTCACCCCTGCATAACCCAAGCTTTACAAATTCATAGCATCCATCTGTTTTGAGGAATAGTCCTGGTCTTGTTCAGCTCTGTGTTTTTGGACAGGCCATGATCTAATGCTTTGACATTCCTGCTAAACTCAATTACCCTTCAATAAATCTTACAAAAAAATCCTATCAACGGAATGCAGTTTCTTTATTTTAGTGGTAACCATACAGTTTTTAATTAAAAATAAATATAACAGTATTTTAACAATTCATTATCAAAATTTCTAAAATGTAGATCACTTTATTGATCACTTGAAAACATAAGTGAAATTAATAGGTTCAGGTGACACTTCAAATAAAGTGGGCACAGCATGGTATGAGTCATGACAACATTGCTTTCCTACAAAGGAAACCATATACTGTATATATTCGACATTTGAAGTTTACGAGGCTGATATAACATCATGTGACTGTGTTCAACTAGCCACAACCAGTTCTGCTTCCTATTGACCAGTTCCAGCCCTGACGCTGAGTGTTCGTGCATAGCATCCTGCTCTCCCATAGGTCAGATCATACATATGATGCCTTCCTAGAAGCGCTCTCTGTCTCTGCACGCATTCTTGCAGATTTATATGTCTTATACATCTGTATAATTGCTTTCTTGTCCTAAATTTGTGAATATTTTTGTGATGCTTTATTTGTGAAAGAGTATTTTTATGAACATGGGTCTCCTACGCTACCACCTCCCCAAACACTTCACCACATTGTCTCAGGGTAAGGTTTATTATTTTTCTGTTATTTTATTCTGTTTCATTGTTTTATTATTATGTCTTAGATTTATAATGTGTACCTTTAAAGACTGAAGAACCCTAGTTTATTTTTCTCGGGTTTTCCATATCTGTTCAAACACATGCAAGCGTAAATAAAGTGATCAGCATAACTCCGTTGGAATGCCAGACACTAATAACAGTGTACACCCGAAAATATGCACTTCAACACAACAAACTTAAAAGCCGATATGCAATACTTTTATTTATATGATAACAAACAAAGGAATGCAGGATTCTCTTAAGTAGAGAAGAGAACCCAAACAACTTGAGCCAGACAGAAGCACAAAAATGTTGAAAATCCTTTTAGAAGTAGAGGGACAAGATATCCCTTTGCTCTCAACACCTCCCCTCGAGACTCAGGAGGAAAACAAGAAAGCAATTTGTTAATGCTAGTGGTGTCAAGTTATTCTTTTGCTTCCTTTGTGGAGTCACTGTGCCAAGGAAGAGTGCAAGAGGAGGATAAGAATTACACTTTGTCTTGAAGTTCCTCTACCAAACAGGACTTTGTTTGGCACCTTGCCAGTAAAGCAACACCTACTCCAGTCAGACACCTATAATATCTCTTTTCACATTCTTAAGAAAGACAAGGAGATCCAAGAGTAGTAGCTTGAGTTATCCATCCCTTGCCAAAGCTTTCAGAGAGGTCACATAACTGGCATTTTTTTATTATCTTCACAGCACAACTACACTTCAGAATTTGGTAAGGCCTATTATTTACAACCAATTTCTATCATGCTTCATACTTTTGGCTCTGATTTCAGCAAGGTTTTGTATTTGGACACAGTTATGAGAGATTTATGGATCAGAGGTGACTACCTTTTCTTAAAGGTGACATTCAGGGAGATTTATGGTTCCATGTGGTCTGGGTAACTTTTTAGTGTCAGTGGGGTCACTAAAAGTCAGATAGGACACATTTATTGGGTGTGCGTGGCATCAAATAACTTTTTTGTCACCAATATCCTATAACAACTGTCCATCTCAGTTTGCACTAATTCTGGATTGAACTCAATCGCAAAATTGTAATTTGAAATGAACAAGCCAACCAGATTTCCTTCCTGCTGCGTTTGACACAGTCGACCATCAGATACTTCTCCTCACTCTCTTTGAGATGGGCTTCACTGGAACTGTACTCAATTGGCTTGATTCCTATTTCACTGGTAGATCTTCAAGTGTCAGGTGGAGGGCTCCAACACTCAGACTGCTCTAGGGTTCCCCAGGGTTCAGTCCTTGGTCCCCTTCTCTTCTCCATCTACACCACGTCTCTGAACCCTATCATCCACAGACTATGTGTACTACTGCTACAGTGATGACACTCAATTCTGCCGTCCCCCTGACTGTCTGATTGACATCACTACTTGCTCCTACATAACAAACTAATGTGGACATTCACTACAATTTCACAAAATGATTAAGTAGAAACGTTTTATGTTTTTATAATTAGTGCTCATAATTAGAGCTTATATTAACCTTGCTCTAGAATTACCATGACAATTACTTTCAATAATCAGTTTTTTCACAGACTCACCAAGCAAAGTTTATTACGCATTTACCATTTATGCATTGTAAAGCATTTACACATGGTACTAATTATATCAATGGTCTCGTTCCCTCTGTGCTGTGTTTTTCTTTTTCTGTTTAGAATAGCTGAGCTTTTACATGTTCTACAAATGTGTACATGTTCTACAAATGTTTTTTTTCTCACTTTAGAAGAGCTCACAAAAGCAGTTAACTGGCACATAGTATATGTTGTGTATTTAGCTGAATATTCATGAGTTACAGTAGAAATATGTGCTAATAAAGCATTTATTATCTCATAGACTATCTATCTCTTACTAAATGTCTGATTAGTAAGATTTATGAATGTACTTTCAAATAGTTTAATAGTAATGTATTTACATGATCTAAATGATCTCATGAATTTCAAATAACTAATAACTAGTGTTTTTCAAATGGTAAAAAGGTTAATTTATAAATGAATAACTCATCTTCAATAAAGCATGACATTAATGTTATTAGGACAATAACCTAAACCTTAAACCAAGAGAAAAGCCTTTAAAGTCTATAAAATATTTATAAACTGATAACACATGTGTATCAACATAGAAAAATGTTTTATGAAATTTTAAATAACTATTTGGTAATGTGTAGTTAATTATTCATACTGTATAAAGTGCTAACAGATCATTTGACACATTGTCGCCTATATAACTTTTAAATAAGTTTGCCCTTTCTCAAAGGATTATTGATTTGTACGTGATGTTGGCTGAAATGGACAGGCAATGATTGTTTTCAAATGTAAGACACAAAATTTTCACTAACCCATACTTGTAATAAATTATATATTTTTTTAACAACTTATATTTCTCAAAACTATTTCCAATCTACTGTTTCATAACAAATATGCGAGAACACAAAATTAACGACTAACAAGACTTGACAAAGATAATTAAATTTAGAGTCTATTTCCCATGAATGCAAATTCCTTATAACTAATTTGACCTCATTATATTTGTATTTAAATCTTACAATACATTACTTGATTATAAGATTTTTGAGTTTAAAAAACACAAGAATTTCTGGTAAAATGTTACTTTGTTAATAATAATATGCCGCTACCATTGGTGGCAGTCATTTTTAGTACTGGCTCCATAATAAACAGTGCAGGATTAGCAGTTAGTCTCATAAGAAAAATTAGATACTACACAGAACAAGAATCTGTGTAGCAGAAATGTAAATAGTTATGCACTTATATTTCTCTGCTCCTTTGAAGTGAAATGAATGGGTTCATATTTCAGCCTTTTAAATCTATATGAGCATCTGGCATTTGTATGAAAACAAGTGCAAATAGTAGATTGCTTTGTCTGGCACTGGCTGGATTCTTTCATGGTTCTGAGAACGAGCAAAACAAAGAAAAGAAAAACATTCCAATTGTGTTCAAAAGAAAAAATTAATCTCTGTTGACGCATTATAATATGGATGTTAAATATGGTTTCATTTGGGGTTAAGAAACAGAATTTTCATGGGATGGCATTCTTTTCACATGTTGATGCATCTGTAGCTCAACTGCTAAAACTGACAGTGCTAACAGTACAAATTAGGTGCTTGGAAGGAATGTCTGGTAAATGATTTGTTGCAACACAGCGAATTTGTGATGTAAGCCATAAATGCTCTATGCTAACTAAGCTAAAAGTGTTATCGTCAGAACCAGTGAAGAGTGGAGCAGATTACGAAACATTAAAACAGTACAGATTAACACAGGAAGAAATACAGAATGAGCTAAATTTATAAAGTGGCTCCTTCACACTCAGTACAGCTGTGTAACATGATTTTTGGCAAATGCAAATATGCTGGTCAAATGGAGGATTGCATTGGGTAATTATGCTGTTGCATCAGCAGTGCCAAAATGACTTTTTTTAGACTTTTAAAAGACAGTCAAGAATTTTGCTTGTTGATTAAATTCATTCATTTGTGTTTTTTAAAGACAGACTAGATTGGGTAAAGAAATGCACAAAAAAAAAATCACGTATCCGGTTAACACGGATATTTTTTCTTACATTAAATAAATTATATCTTCACTTGTTATCGTTATGCTATAAAAAACACATGCTGTTTTGTATTTTGTTACACGATACACATATGTTTAATCACTAGCTCACCTAAGGCATTCTTTTCTGCCCCAGTTAAATCTCAATTTAAATTAAAATTTAAATATGCAAAACTGTGGAGAATTTAGACAACTGCAACTTCTCCGCATGCTGTTACTATGAAGAACAGGTGAAGCCTGTTAATTCAGCTTTTTTAACCCTAAACCTCTCTTTGTGTTCAGCGACAAAGAACAAGAAGCCTCTTTTTATGACCGGTTGTTGGCTAAATCTCAATAACTTTTTAAATTTGTTTTTTATTTTGCCATCAATAATACAGAAACTGACATTACCTGGAGCAGTACTTTGATTTCACAGTAACAAAAAATCTTGATGGCAGTGAATTGAATTTTATGTTTAAATTCCCAAGGCAGTATTTCACAAACTGGTAAAAAGTGGCAACATATTGGCTAGAATGAGAGTTTCTCATTCCATGCAGTAAAACTGTGAAGAATGAAGCTGTTCCATTCAGCATGAAAAATCTTCCTGCTTGTAGTCTGGTATTTATTAGAGTTGACATGCTTACCTGGGGCCATATGACACAATTTAATATAATATCTATCTTGCACATGAATTTCAGAATAAGTCAAAGAGGGAAAAGAAATGACCTTTTTCTAACGTCAAAAAGACAGCAAACCTTTGTTTCCTCAAGTTCCACATGCAGTAGACTTTTAGCGCACCTGTACACACATATATCACATCCCTGGGAGACAGGAAGTGATGTCTGTATCACTCATTTCCTATGCAGTCTCCAGGCCAGATGTTACAGGCTAAATTGCAATAACTTCCATGGATCATGTTTTCTATCCCTTTCTGTTTATGGGGTTTTCCCATCAAATAATACTTAAAAACAAACTAGCTTAAAACAAAAAATAACCAAATACAGAAACAGAATTTTTATATTATAATGCGATTTTGTTGTGAAAAATTCTGAAACTAGATCTCTATAGGGATACATTGGAGTCAAATTAATTAATAAATAAGATTTTTTTACAGAAAAACTAAATGTGAAGAGATTTACAAAAATGCATATGATTCACAAACAAATAAATATGTATTTTTGAGTTTTGAAATCTATACATACGTTTTCGTACAATGTTCATAAAAGTTTATTTTAGATTCAGTTGTGGATCTATTACTCTACATTTGTGGATTTCTTCAGCATTTGTAAATCTTGTCTTGTGCATTCATGAATCTTAAGGGGACCAAAATAAAATGGATATGTTTGCTACAATTCACAATGGATGTTGTGAATCGAATTAGTCGTTGCAGCTCACTTTTACACCTTTCATAGCTCAAGTCAACAGAGGTGTGCATTTATAAGGAAACACTTTAGAACATGGTTTCTGTAGAATAGCTAAGAGGGAGTTAAGTTTTGATTGATGTGATTGTGATATGAAGTATGGAGGGGGCACTGCTCCCTCAGAAAAAAATGGCATTAACTCTTGTATGCTGTTTGGGTCTGTGGGATCCATTTTCAGTTTTCATCAAAAAGAAAGCAATTATTATTTGAAACTGAGATTCACTGGTCTTGGCTCATTTTCTATGAAAAACATATATCAGAACACATTTTTTATGACCCCATACTGTATACCCCTACACATTTTAATTACATACAAGATGTTCAGGTCTGCTGGACCCAGGGCATGTAAAAGTGTGAAAATGGTAGATGCTTTACGTTTATTCTGTCTTCCCACACAAACATAAATCACACATTAAAAATACAATTTTAGATTTTAGAATACATTTCTATGATTGTCTGAATTAAAAGGCCCAAAATGCAATGGGTCAAGCAGACCTGGCAACCCTGCCAAAATAACAAGAACACTACACATGGTTTAAATTCTAAGTGTGAAGAAAAAAGGTTAAATAATATGAACACCTCACAATGGTAAACTTTAAAGGAGTGAAGTTATTCTAGCTTGGAATGGTAAAAGCCTTGCTTAACCACTCCACCCTGGGAAATTACACATTTTAAAGGAAACAAGAACACAACTCATTAAAGCAGAATGGTCAGAGACAAGAATTCAGTAAAAAATGTTTACATAAAAGCAGTTCAAATGTTTTGTTCCTACCATCAACTAATATATGTCACAACAATTATGCAATATTTTAAATAACTGTCCTCATACAGGTTATACTTATAAGTTCTTATAAACATTAGTTTGCATTATTAGAGAATTTACAAATGGTCAGAAACACAAAAACCCAAGAATGAGATTAATTAAATCCAAGAATGAAATTAAGGAAGTGAATGACATTTATTAAACCAATAACATAAAACTATTTTCTGTATTCGATGAATACACTAGTGAAGGTGAAAACATTGATGATGATGATGAGGATCATGATTACAGCAGGGACAACAGGTGAATGAATTTTCCAACAGGTAAACACATGTGACATGGTGAGTAGAACACACAGGCACGAGCGAATAATGATGAGGAGAATAGTAAAGCAGAAAGCAAACTTTGGAAACACACTTAAATTTGTACTTATATAAATAAGTAGGGAGTGAACAGGAATAAGCAGGAATTAAACATGAGAAACACACTTATATTTACACTTATAATATTAAAACTGACTTGTGAACAACAATTGACATCCGACGATATTGCTAGAACTCAGTTGACACAGATAAAAGCTGATTACTATGGCTGTATACTGTGGCTATCAGTTAGCAATCTGGAGGACAAGAATTACTTTGTTGAGGAAAAGATGCCCAAAGGTTCCCACTGGAAAGGGTTATACCAAACCACACAGTTCAACCACACAAGCCAGTGTCACAAGCAGGAGAAACCCACTAACTGCATAAGTTGCACAAAGATAAAGCCCTTTAGTTTGGGGACTCTGACCCTACTAAACTAGGACAATTTTTTTCACAATGAAAATCAATACTTAAAGATGTGCGTGCTTGCACTCACTCACCCACCTACACAATATGTAATATACATATGTAATATACAATATACATAAATATACTTATTTCTTCCCACCTATGGGAAGTATTAGCATGAATTGAAGCAGTCCCTTCAATCTCCACTTCCCTCTATTGGAGACGGTGACACAAGATTTAGTGCAGAGAAGGGCAATACTTAAAGTGCCAAGAGGGTAACTGGAGCAATTCCAGGAAGAGAGCCAAAGGAAAAGAAGGCAAATATTATGATGGCACACTGAAGTTACTCCTATAAAACTAATCAGAGAAATGTTCTACAGCACGGCAGATACCCAATGGTACACTACACAAACAAAGCTCAAAATTAAGGACAACCGAGATAAAAGAAAAGCGTCACATGTTTATTGGCCTGTAGATCTGTAAATCACAGCTACACAGTTACACCTTGATGGGAAGTTGTTTGAGTCAGGCTACACAATGACAGAGAAGACTGGTGACTTAATAGAATTCTATAAGACAAAAAACTAAACAAACATTATTTTTTTTAATCCTTTGGCAACAAGTCTGGGTTTGGATCAGGTGTGTCTTCTTCTAGTGGTGTGCTAGGAGTGCTAGGAACAAATATTAAAACTGACTTGTGCATAACTCTTTTTGAGGAGTGAAACTTTATATTGTGCTCACATGCATATTATATGTTTTCTAATGCTGCCGCTACCTCCAGCAAAAAAAGATAGACTAGACCAATAAGTTAATTAATTCCTGCAAATCAACTCAATCATGTTTCAGCTCTCTAGAACACTCCGCACACCCTGAAACAGATGAAGCAAAGAGTAACTCTTCTGAAATTTTTCTCATTTGTTGCTCTTTTCATTCAGTGCTTCCCAATGCACCCAGAACCAGATGTGGAGAATATTAGTTCTTCTGAGTCAATCGTTCACTGAACTCATGCAAGGAACAGGATAAAAAAAAGATAACATTTTTATTCACTCCTGTATGAAGTCCTCTTGGTCATCGTTCACCAAGTGACTGCATTTCACTCTGTATTGTGTGAAATTAGTCAAAAGGAATAGCCAACGAATAGCTAAAATGAACGCATTCTGCTTTGTTCAGGAGTTTCACTTGGCCAGAGCCCATTCTTTATGTTGCATTAAAACAGTTCCTTGAAAAAAAAGTTTTCAAATGAAACCCAAAAGTTTCTCTACCTGAAAAAGGTGAGCTGTATCTTCGTCCTCCTATTCTTGAGTAACGCCATGCTACGTTTTTTGTTAACTTTCATAGTTCAAGACAAATGAACTATCACTATGTTTTAAAGTTGTGCATCAAAAGAAAAATGCATGTATCGGTGTGAATGAATGTCCTGGCACCCTTTTTAAAAGTTTCATGCAGGACATTTATAAAGCATATGCCTTAACAGTGTGTGTCAGTTGTTGAATTGCAGGATAAGTCTATTCCATAATTTATTATAAAACAAAGTGTTAAGTTGTAATTTGCTTGACCCCCTAAATCTTATTTATTAGTCGTAATTGGAATTAGAAGGTGAAAATGAGAAGAACACATTGAGAAACACTGCCTCAAACTTCAACAGTTTGTTAAAAGTCTTAAGATAAGGTGAATAGTCCATGAAGAAGGTTGTCTGGCTAAAGATGGTGAACAGTTTCCTCCCCCGAAGCTCTTTCAGGGGTCGGGATGCTGATTGATAAGAAGAACCGGGGGTGGAAACAACCCCTTCCACAGATATTGCCCTGGGTCAACACATTCTGAGTGATGATCAGCACTCAGAAACATGATGGATCTGTGACCCTTGACCTGTGGAAAGCATCCAGCCAGGCCAGGAAGTGTTTGTTTGCGAAATCTCTTTCTTTAATACACATTATCCCAGGATAAAAGAGACCTCAAGATAGAACATGCAAATGCTGAGAGTCTGAAAATGTCCACTCACATTTAAAAAAAAATTGTGAACTTTTGAAGCAAATAGCTATACATTTTTTTAAGTATATGGTTTAGTCAGACATGCCGTAGGTGTCTGTCTGATGATCTTCCTGTCTGCTTGACCTGAGGAAGCATGTCCTTGGGCAAGACAGGTAAAAAGTACTCTGGAAATGGGAGTCAAGTGATCCATCTTACTGGGCAGCACATGAATTAACATACTGTTAAAAAATTATCCTTACAAAAAAGATTCAACAATTAAAATGTATTATTTTAGTCACAAAACCTACAAATATTTTGCTGCTGCATTCAGGAAAATTTTCTAATTTGTTATGCTTGTTAATATATATATATTAACATAAAGTTGAAACATTTTTGTTGTTGTTGATTTCATTTTACCTGGCTTTTTTTGTCACTATTTTTTAGTTTGTTTTAAAAAAAATTGTTATTATGAATTAGTTTTGTCCAAATTATTTCATTATCTTCTGTTTGTCTTGCCAACATGATTTATATTATGAATATGTTTGTTTTATCTGCCAATATGCCCAGTTATCTTAGTGAACTTTATGTCATTTTTGTTTAGTGTTTTGTTTTGCATTGAGCTTTTGTTTGTGTTGGTAATTCAGTGCTCTGTTTTATATTTTGTTTAATCAATTCAGACTTTTAATGCTTTCTTTTTTTATGTACTTTTTATTTTAACATTTTATTTTAAATGTATTTAAATATAATATGTTATATAACTGTATATACATATATACATACACATACTTCTTTATGAAGATGTATCTCGTTTCATCTTCATTGTTCTAAAACAGTCAGCTCTATCAGTCTGAGCCGGACCACATGATGACATCGAAGACTGCTGACTTGATGAGTTTCTGGAGACAGTCATTGACAAAAATATACTGCTGTATATACAACTACATGCAAGTCGAGACCACATTGTGCCTACAACAGACAGATCCATAAATTTAGGAAACCAGCCATTATCCTACCTCCATCACATGAGCAAAGTGTTGATCTAGAAGTGGATATGTGTGCATTTGCCCTCCTCCCTGAAATCGTTTATCACCATCAAAAATTTCTGCATGGCTGCAAAAGGAATCTTTAGACATTGAGGTATTACAACCTGATCCACTTTGAAGTCAGCCTCTATATGGTAACAAATGAGAGCTGATGAAAAAATGTATTGTTGTATTATACATTCAGGATTTTTTTATTTACATAAAAAGGCTATCTGAATCACAAACATTGTTAAATATAGCTTGACTTGATGAGGATTTATTTAAAAAACAGCTAAATAAATTATGCTAGCACTTATCCATGGAGGTCACTTGAAACATTTTACAGCGCTCTCAAGAGCAAACACATGTTCTGGCTAGTAAAAAGTCAGCCTTGTCTCACAGTGAACAATCCAAGAGGAGGGTTTCTGAAGAGGAGATAAGGAAAGACAGGATAAGATCAATGCTGAAGGAATGCTAAGTATGCTACTGTGCACTAGCTTGAACCTGGAGGCTAAACAATGAGCTTGAAGATCATGAAAGAGTTAATCTACAACAGTTTGTCGTCATGCTGCCTCATCTTCTGATTAATCCCACTATCCAAACCAAGAATTTAAAACTGTGCCCAATTATATGATTTTAAAATAACTACAGGTACTTATAGTGCTCTATGTGGTTTCCAAGCACACTATAATGGATGAATTAAAGGGATAGTTTATCTAAAACTGAATGTTGTACCTTCCAATATCCTCCTGTGTTTTATTTATTTATTTTATTTTTTATTTTTTGCTTAGAAGGTGTTTTGGCTACATACAAAATATCTATGATGTGTGTGTGTGTGTGTGTGTGTGTGTGTGTGTTATATGAAAAAAGGCCAACTTAATTAAATTTGGGTTTATAGGGATATCATGAATTTCAGTACAACACAATGTATAAGTTGCTTCTTAGATGCTTAGACCTTTTTAGCTATTTAACTGTTTGCAAGAATTTGCAAATAATTTGTGATCAGACTGCTTTAACAATTGTGATTTGCATGAGAGTTGTGTTCAGTTGCAGAAAAAAATTATAACTGCCAATCCACTTCTTTCTGCCTGCCACCTGTGCTGCAATAAAATGTATAAAATGTCAACAATCATAATTCAGCTTAAAAAAAATGTTAAGAAGAATTGTATAACTTTGTCACTTGAAAGTGAGTAAAGCTTAGCTTTACCTTAGGTTTAGAGCAGTGCTTTTCAAATAGTGGCGCGTGAGGCTCCATCAAGGGGGGCGAGTTTGACCTCAAGGAACATGTTTTTTATTTTTAAATTTAGATTTTTTTACTGTTCTAGAATAAAGTGCAATACCACTCCACTATATTAGGGGCAGTTGCGCTCTCATTGGCAGAGTGTGCGCAGGGAGCATTCACTCGGTGGTGTAGGGGTTTTGTTTGCACTGAGCATGCACACTTTGCACACAGTACAGAGTACAAGGATGAAGTGTAGTAGACCTTCAAGTGACATCATGAAAAAATATTTAACATATTTAAAATATTTATAAGTTATTAAGGATACAGTGTTATGGGGGTTCTTCTTTCTAGGGGGGCATGACAGAAAATAATTGAGAAGCACTGATTTAGTGCAAGTATGTGGTACAGACAGAGGCTAGACCGAGAGGAGCGGAACAGACATAAGGGATTAAAAGAGATGACAAGTATTCAGTGGCCATGTAACACTATAAGTGAGGGTTAATATTTTAAAATCCATCCCCATGCAATTTTAGAACAGATGTGATGTTTTCATGTGCTCTGGTCCTGGTCACGACACAAGCAGCTGAATTCTGAACATACTAAAACCTGTCAGTAGACCTAGAAACTCCAGACAGAAAAGCATTACAGTAATCCAGATGGGAGGCGACAATTGCATTAATTAGTTTATCAGCAGAAGAGAATGCAGCATAGGACGCAGTCTAGCTACATTTATTAGGTGGTAAAATGAAGACTTGACAAACTGCTCAAATGTCAGGCATGGATCAAATATCAAACGAAGGTTCCTCAATCTGCTCTTACATACTTCCATGCTGTGCTAAAAAGAGTCAATCACTCCTGGCTGTTGTCAACAACATGACACTGTTTTACTCCATCTTCCAGAGCAACTCAGTCTGGGAATTACTGATATGCATCGTGTACGTGGATAGACAGCAGAAGTTATGATTGCATTTTTTTTTACTAAAAAGTTTACACTAAAGTAAAAAAGAAAATAACATGGAATTCAAATAATATAATACCGTGTGTACCATTGAGAATATTGGCATCAGTAAACAACGCTGTAAACAACATCGGTTGGGTGATGTCATGTTCAGCCTATATCCCAATTTAAACTTTTGTCAACATAAGAAGAATAAGCAAAAAGACTGTTGGCTCTGTCGTTCATTCAGACACTCACAAAAATCTTGAAGCAATTAAGTTTTGGTAAATCATAATATTTTCAGCCTTTGATATACCAACTATGAATACTTTGTCTTTATTCAGAAACAAAACAGAAATGTTCAATGGCAGATGACCAATCCATAACGATTTTAGTGTCAAATTGGAAATGTAGTGGTTACGGTTTTATATCTGGGAGCTGACAGAAGGATCAAAAACACTTGTAGACTGAAATTGCTTTGACAATACATCACAATACATACACAATAATTGACAATATTAAATAATTTTACAGCCACATATTTTGGGTGTAAATCTGCTCTACATTCATTATGTTTTTGAATGCATTCTCCTCAAAATGGTTTGAGTATAGATGATGGGTGTTTTATTTTCTGCAGCAGCTTCAGACAAGTGAACCAACGTCCCAAACCTGTTAGTTGATGAGTTTCTAACATGACATCAAATCCAAAACAACTATTTTAGTTTTAACAACATTTAGTTTAAACGTATATGCATTTTAGACCTTGGGGCATGTTGACATCAGTGTCCTTTGGTAAAATATACTACAGCAAAAAAATTAAAATTACAGAAATGGGTAGCCATATGTCTCCTAATCTTCTAATAATATAAAGTAACATTTGATTGGAAACATACTTAACCGCTGTAGAAGTAGAATGAAGCTTTAATTAACACCTTGCTGGAGGCCAGAACTCCTGGTGGAGAAGTCATCACCTAGCACAGCCAGACATTTTCCTGTAATACTCCAAAAGCCTGAGTTTCTGTGAGAAACAGGAAAATACAGTATTGTAGCACCTGGATGACTGCACTATCATTTACAGAGCACAGAACCTTTGCCATCAGCAGATGGACTTTTGTGAACTTGCAGAAATGCCTTTGCACATGCTTGTTTGTTTCAGCAGCAGGAAAAGCAGATCTAAACACATTTTTAAAATGATCCAACTGGCTATTTTTGTTTTATGCACAACACATCAACATTAAATAGACTTACGTAAAGCCTGTTCTGATTTGAACACTCTACAAATACCAAATGAATGCTCATACATAAAAACTGCAGTATATAATAATATGCAGTATATATGTAAACACACTTATGGGAGTTGACATTGCATTTATTAAAAACAAATAGATTTCTTGAGAGTGTTCCCCTAAATTTGGCGTTGAGCAAGTTCAGTCAGGGTTACCTTTAATTCTTGACTCTCTGCCAGATTCTTCAGTTCTTCTTTTTGTTCGATTCTTTCATTATCATCAGAGATGTTGATCTTTCCATGACTCTATTCTCCATGTTTCACTGCGGTGAGTGTGTCTTGGAAGCATCAGCCTGGTTTCATGTTCAAAGTCATCCATTGCTCATATTCATATAGATGGAGCCGTATTGCCCTTAGATGAACATCATCATCTGCTGTATGTGTTGTGGTCTTTAATGCATGTCAGTTTTCACATAAATAACAAAAGGAAAAATGCAGACCGCCCAGCAGTTTTCCATACAGTCCAACATGCCCCTGAAGTTTTACTTTACTGAAGTTTAACTTTTACTCTTGTCGATGTGGATGGCCATCTTTAACAACTCTGAGAACAAATCATGGAACTGAAAATTGGCAATAGAGGTGAATATGAGAGTCTTTTCTCATTCCCAAAGGACAAGAGATCTGTCTCGGGTATTCCCCCAATTTTGTCAATGATAAAACCTTTCAGTTCCAAATTTCAGTGCAATTTCTGCTGAAGAAACAGCATGAAGGGATATTTTAGTGAGCCTTGATGGACGAAGATTTATAGTTTTTTGCTTGTAGATAATACAGCAGTGTTTCATACTTTTTATCATGCACTCCTACTGAAGTTTCTGGACCATGTGGATTTCCTGGGTTGGCCCCTTCCTAAATGATTGGGCTTTTCTTTTTAGCGCATATTTCTTTTTATCTAATGGAATGTCACCTGCTGTCCCAAATTATCTGGGGAGACCCTCAGGGCTCTAGTTTAGGAGCCATTTTGTTTGTCTTTTATTTCCAATTACAGAGACAATGGGAAAAAAGTCACATTTACACTGATGACATTCAAATCTATATTCCCATGACCAGATTAAACTTTACATTAGCCTTATTTAACAAACTGAATTATTGGTTTTAGGATAATTGTTCTCCACATGCACCCTAACAAGTGTGTGTTCATTATTTTCAGCAATGGCCAAAGTGATTAAGATGCTATTACATTACCTAACTCTCCTGCTGTCTGAAATCTTATGGTTCTTCTGAAACTTGCTGAACAGATGAACAGTGTTGTCTAAACATCATCCTGCCATTTGTATTTACTTAGGAAAGTGCAGAGGTAAAATAGTTGTTCGGACGTTTGTGCTCAGTCGACAAAAGCACAACTAAAGAGGTGAGTCTTTAGGATGGATTTAAACATGACCAAAGTGTTAGCACCATTGATCTCCTCTGGAAGTTGGTTCCATCTGTGGGCTGCATGGTAATTAAAGGAGTATTTACCCTGTTTGGAATTTACTGGGGGTATATCTAATTTATTTGATCTGAGGGATCTCAGCTCTCTGGTGTGTATTCACTGATAATGTCTTTAAGGTATTTAGGTGATAAATTATGTTTGGACTTATATATGAGCAGCAGAACTTTACAATCTATTCTGAAGGAGACCGCCAGCCAGTATAGAGACTTAAGAACTGGAGAAATGTGTTCTGACTTTCTAGTTTTGGTTAGAATTTGAGCCGCTGCATTCTGAACGAGCTGTAGCTGTTTAATGGTCTTTTTGTGAAGACCGGTGAGAAGAGCCTTACATAGTCCAGCCTGCTGGAGATGAAAGCATGAATCAGTTTCTCTAAATCTTGTCTGGAAGCAAAGCCTATGATTCTTGCAATGTTTCTAAGATAGTAATAAGCTTATTTGGTCATTGCTTTGACGTGGCTATTTAAACTAAGATTAGAATCCAGAATCACCCCATGATTCCTGACCTGATTTGTAGTTATTAGGCCCTTGGCATTGAGATACATGTTAACCTTAACAACCTCGCTTTTGCTTCCGAAAGCAATGACTTCAGTTTTGTCCTTGTTTAATTGAAGAAAGTTGTTTTGCATCCAGTTTTTAATCTCATCAAGACATTGGCAGAAAGAGATTATGGTGTTGTAGTTATTCGGGGAGATAGCTAGATAAATTTGTGTATCATCAGCAAAACTATGGTATGATATCTGGTTCCTTCTCATAATTTGGCCCAGTGGAAGCATGCACAGGTTAAATAGTAAAGGAGCAAGGATTGAGCCTTGAGTGGCTCCAAAAGACAATGCAGTTCCCTTCGTCATGTAATCACCTATGTTTACATAGAAACCTCTTCCTTCCAAGTATGATCTGAACCATTTTATCACAGTCCCTGAAAGACCAACATAGTTTTCTAATCTATTGAGAAGGACTTTGTGATCAACTGTGTCGAAGGCAGCGCTCAGATTCCAGGTTTCAAATCTGAAGCTTTTAAATGAACTATGACCAAATTAATTTGCATTACACAGACTTATAATGTTAATAAATAATGTTTTCTAAATCCTTGAGAGTTAAGCAATAGTTTTTACAATTGAAGCTGACTTGACATAAATTTGATGGAATAAATAAAATTATACTGAAAAGATACACAACGATCATTTCAGCAATGAATGATCGTAGTTTATGTACCTGTTTAAAACTTATAGTCTTCAGACTAAATGTTCTGTTAAATCCATGGGTCGTGATATTCTTTTTGGCGCAACAACAGTTTAGGAGCCAGATTGTAACTGAATTTGGATATTTTTAGAAATGTAATTAAGCAATTACGTACAACAGAGCATGAATAATATTGCCCTGACAAAAAAAAAGTACATTGCCAGGTTTTTGTCTTACTGAAACTTTTAGAAGATAAGCTTTGCTTTGTTTGGCTAGTCCATATTAGTTGAGGGTTGAAAATTTTTGATCACTCTACACAATTTCAATTCTACAAAAATAAAACAGGTTTTTAAACGATCTGGGTGTTTCTAACACTTTGAAAGAGTTTATTCATAAAATGGTGTAATGACTCATCACAACTCCAATACATTATTGGAATTGGGGCCTGAAAGGCAGAAGCGATCAACAGTTAAGCTGCAGGGTAAGAGAAAAGAGTGAGAAAATTCATTTCATTCACTAAGTAACTTGCTTAAAATAAACTTACAATATTGTATTGTAAGCGTCCATATTGTATTGCAGTTAATGCTTAACTAATGAATTAGTTAAGCATTAGTTAATGGTTAAATAATTTACAATAATGAGTAAGTAATAACACCCCAGAAAAAATGCTTTTAACATTTTAAAATATTTTTTAAAGTATTATCTTCTAGGTAAAATCTTTTAAGCAGGAACGTTAGATAAACAAAATTATTTGAGTTGATTATTGTGTATAAGGGTAGTAATGTGTTTTTTCCATCAGGTTAGTGTATAAATATTCATGTATAAATATAAAACATTCTGTGTATGATATACAATGATCCAAACGTTGTCAACATGCTTGAAAAATCTTCCAGGAATTGCAACAATAATTATGGACAAACTAATATAACTAAAATACTTTAAAGCCCTACTTAATTTAGTGTATGCCTATGCTTATTAATGAAAAAGTCAATTTTTTTTTTTTTTTTGCAATAGTATGTAGCTAATTAAAACCCAGTTGATGCCTGACATTAAGAGTGCGCCTTCACATGTTTGTTGTCTTGCTTTTTCTGACTACTAATTTCTTTTCAATCAATCTTTATGTGGTTTATCATACTTTACTTCTATTTAGTGCAATTTTATGTATTGTACAGTATTGTTTTGGGCCTGTCCAGCACTATCAAAGCACTGATGAATATACTAACATATCTTAACTTTGAAGGTTCTCGGACCCGGATCGCTTCTCGCCTCGAGGCCCTCCTGTGGACAGCTCGCCCAGTACGCTTATCTTAAACTCGCCACATACGCTTGCATTTCCTGGGCTAATTCTATGTAAGCGAACTTGTGAATTGTTAGAAGTATTGTGAGAAACAAAAAAAGACAGACATGCATTGAAACAGTAAAAAATTAATCATTAATTAATGGGCAACAAATATAAAGTGTTCCCCTTGTTCTACGATTAGCAAACTACTGAAAAACTGTTTAACTTAATTCAAGAGAAATGCATTTGAAAATGTTGTTTAGAATGTAATTTACACGCATAATGTAATGTGTATAACGTAAACTGCGGTCAGCAACACTTGGTTTATCAAGACATGATTAGCATCAATCAGACTATGTGAGGCAAATCCAGTTTTAACCTACATGTGTCCATCACTACCTGGTTTTCTGGATTTTAATTTCTGAGAGAGGAAATGCAACAGACGGTTGGTCACATGATACTTCATGCTCACGTTTTTTTTTTACCCAGATTTGGAATTGAAAAAAAAAAAACATTTTGCTAACATTGCCTAAACAATGTAACTCACAATGTAAGATTTTATGTCAGAGAAAAAAAAGGCTATTTTTGTAACCTACCTCTTTCAAACCAGTGGTGTCATAAAAAAACCCTTATAGCTAGCCATGGGAAAGGTAGGCCTAGCACTCAGTGTTGCTTAATGCTTAAATAAGCTATAGATCTTCAACAGCAGTCGTCCAATATGTTAAACAGGCAAGAAATTGGAATCCTCTATTATACATCTTCCTTCAAACCATGTTGTTTCTATAAAGAAGGAATAAAAATAAATAAAAAGCGAAGGCTAACAACCATCTTAATAAGTACTGCTTATAAACAATTTTTCATCAGCATTTGACATTTCCTTTAGAAACATATTTAGCTTATGCGGAAGTCGAATTAAGCTTTAATTAATTGTTAGTTGGAGAGCGGTGCTGCTGAAGAAAGGTCAAGCATTACGACCACAGCTTCAAGACAGTTCTGACAATGTTTTGAAAACCTGACTCTGTAAGAATCAAAGAAAAGTCACTGTCATCGCATCTGAATGCCTTTTGTTTTTGTTATTGTCACTAAAACACAGATCTTTTTATTACTATTAAATGATTATTGTTTGATTAAACTGCCATTTTTAATGTCTTTTTAGATATTTGTTTATCTTTTATTCCCTCTGTTCTCTGAGGCAGATATGGCCAGTCACAAATTCATACACAGACTAGCTAACATGCTATCTTCCCTCTAGAGTTAATTCATTGCACTTCTAATCATAGCCTTATCTTAGATTTATCACTGGCAGTGTCATCCACTCCCACTCAGAGGAGGCAGAGAAAGCTTACAGGAAAGAGCTTTTGGAAGCTCTCAAAAGATTAGTGTTTGTCATGACTATGTTTAATACAAACTTTCCCATACACGCTAGAAACATTACTTTTTCCAACCTTTTTCTGTTGATTACACATGCTTTAAAGAACTGGTTTACCTCAGTTCTTGTGTTCTTGTTCCTTCAATGACACTTTTGGTGCAGTGTGCTATGATAGGTTATGGTATAAGAAAGTTCTGAGAATGTTGTTTAGATAACATTTTTAGTTAGGGGGGGTCCGGTTCGGGGACCTCAGGAATTCATCTCTGCTGTTTGCGGATGATGTCCTGTTGGCTTCTTCGGGCCTGGACCTCCAGCGTGCGTTGGGGCGGTTTGCAGCCGACTGTGAAGCGGCTGGGATGAAGATCAGCACCTCCAAGTCTGAGGTCATGGTGCTCGACCGGAAAAAGGTGGCTTGCCCTCTCCAGGTCAGTGGAGTGCTCCTGCCTCAGGTGGAGGAGTTTAAGTATCTCAGGTAGTAGTTCACGAGTGAGGGGAGGATGGAGCACGAGATCGACAGGCGGATCGGTGCAGCATCTGCAGTGATGCGGTCGCTGTATCGATCTGTTGTGGTGAAAAGGGAGCTGAGCCGAGAGGCGAAGCTCTCAATTTACCGGTCGATCTACGTCCCTACTGTCACCTATGGTCATGAGCTCTGGGTCATGACCGAAAGGACAAGATCCCGGATACAAGCGGCCGAAATGAGCTTCCTCCGCCGGGTGGCTGGGAGCTACCTTAGAGATAAGGTGAGAAGCTCCGTCACCCGGGGAAAGCTCAGAGTAGAGCCTCTGCTCCTCCACATCGAGAAGAGTCAGCTGAGGTGGCTTGGGCATCTATTCCGGATGCCTCCTGGACGCCTCCCAGGGGAGGTGTTCCGGGCACGTCCCACTGGGAGGAGTCCCCGGGGAAGATCCAGGACGCGCTGGAGGGACTATGTCTCCCAGCTGACCTGGGAACGCCTCGGGATCCCTCTCGGGGAGCTGGAAGAAGTGTCTGTGGAGAGGGAAGTTTGGGTATCCCTGCTTAGACTGCTGCCCCCACGACCCGGCCCCGGATAAGCGGATGAAGATGATGAAGTTATTAAAACATCGTTTTGGCTAATGTTATGAGCTAACATTAAGACAACCTTTAAATAACATTTAAGAATGTTACGAGAACATTCCCTATTAGCTGGGTAGTCATGACAAACAATTGATGAGGTTGCCAAATGGTAATTTTTGTTTGTCAAGCTCTGGCTTGATAAAGTATCTTTGCTTCTATCAAGTACCACAATGGATTTAAATACATGTTTGGACAAATCTGTGATTCCAGACATGGCCCAGGCAGCCTAAGCTAAGGTAACGATCAACGTATTGTCTACCATGTTTTTGGTGCTGCATTAAAACGATACTTCCTCTACCAGACTTGAACCATGTTTGGCCCACATACCATCGGCCAGAGTTAGAAGAATGGCAGTGTCCCAAACAACTACAATAAAACAAAAGGATACAAAAAAATATTAGAGCAACGCTAACAATCAAAGATTGAGTGGAGTGTGTGAGCTACTGTATATACAATTGGATAAATATAGGGAGATAAAAAGGTGTTTTACCTTAACCACAGCCTTTGCTTGTCTCCTTTGCAGACTGATCACACTTTGCTCCTTTTATATTTTCAAGCACTAGTGACACATCAAGAGTGTATAGTTTACAAATTAAGTCAAAGACATTTGTTTTAATTATTGCCCTTTGAAATACAAAGACATGGAAAATAAACAAAAGCCTTACATGACATACACTACATTGTCAAAAGTGTTCCCACATTTGCCTAAAATTACATACAAACTTATCCCATTCTTAATCCATTGGGCTCAATTTGATGTTTCACACTTACTTGTCACACGCTGATGTTGGACTAGAAGGCCTGGCTCAAAGTCTTCCTTCTAATCTATCCCAAAGATGTCAAATCGCATTGAGGTCAGGACCAGTCAAATTCTTTCTCATCCAGGACTTTATGGACCTTGCATTGTGCACTGTACTGGTTTAACGAGGAAGGGGACATCTCCCACAAATTTGGGAGCATGGAATTGCCCAAAATGCCTTGGTTTACCAAGCCCAGCTTCTGAAAACCAACCCCACACCATCAAACACCCTCCGCCAAATGCACCATGCGGTCAGAAAAGTCCTGGCAACCTCCAACCTCGCCCATTAGATTAGCAGATGTTCAGGGTCGGCATGCTTTACACCACCGAATCTGACACTCTCCATTAGCTTGGATTCAGCTACTCGAACATGAAAACATGTTCCCTGAAGTATGAAAATATTTTTCTTATTGGTGAAATATTCCTTAAAAAATTATTGAGATGGTAATTAAAAAAAATATATACATGTTGCCTCTAAAAGAAATAACACAATGTAAATTGATATTAAGGTGTCTTGGTAGACAAATTAGTTTTTTCTACCACTAAATAGAAGCATGAAAAGTAATAAAAATAGTCAGGTAGGCTAACACTTGATGCCAGATTTAAAAATAAAAGCAACATAAACTTATTTATTTATTTAACTAGAATATGCATTTTAGCCCATCCATTATCAGAAGTCTAACTAGAAAATCAGCTGAACAGTCTTTGGTTTGTTTATATAGATGCTGGTTTACTCACTTCAGCCACTCACCCCAGATCATTTGTCCCACAGGCTTCAAACACTCAAAATAACCGAATAACCACTGGAAGTGTTTCCATACCATTGCTCTCTGTCGCTCCCATGATGCTTTGTGTTTACAGGGCTTGGGGCATTCACAGAGAACTCTGATTTTGCTCAACAGCTACTTCAGCTAATAAAGATATCTTATGCTTGTTATAAAGTTGCTTGCAGCTCAAATAAAACTTGGAGTTAGATCAGTTAAGATCTTCCTGTCTTGACCTGAAAATACAGCCACAAAGCTCTAATTATTAACAAGTGAAAGCTCAGACAGGTCAAGGCTTGAAAACCGCCACACCACATGAGTAATTACTGAATTGTATAGGGATTAGAGATTTTAGAATAACACATGACATTTATTCGAGATTTACCGTTCTTAGATTAGGTTTTTTTACATAGGTAAATGAACTATGGAAGCTAGAGAGATAACAATGCACTTTTTACATTTACATTTATGCATTTGGCAGACACTTTTGTCCAAAGTGACTTACAGTAGGGGAGAGACAATATGCAATTTGTTGCATGTTGCACACAGTGAAATCTATCTCAGCTTGCTTATAATAGAAATTGTATCAACTGATCAATAAACCATAGCAGGAAGAAAATAAAGGAAGACAATAAAGAATAGAGGAGAAAAAAAGAGGTTTTTTTATTTTTATAGTAGGTATTCCTTGAAGAGAAGATATTTCAGTTGCTTTTTGAAATCTGTTAGTGTCGCTGCTTTCCTGACTTTCTTGACTAAACGCGTTTTCTGGAAACCCTGCTAGGAGAGCGTTGCAGTAGTCCAGACGTGAGGGGATCAGAGCCTGAACCAGGAGTTGAGTTGCTGCTCAGTTAAGAAGGGCCTGATCTGTCAAATGTTGTCCAGCGCAAATCTACACACTCGAGTTATCTGGGTGATTTGGTCTTTGAAGGACACCTGTTCATTCAAAATCACTCCAAGATTCCTGACTGAAGGAGACGAGGTGATTGCCGAGTATTCCAACTGGATGGTTAGGTTGTGATGCACAGAGGGATGGGCTGGGATCACCAGAAGTTCTGTCTTGGCCATGTTGAGCTGTAGGTGATGGCTCTTCATCCAAGTAGAGATGTTGTTCAGGCAGTCAGTTAAGGGGGTAGTTACTAATTGGTCATCAGGGGGGAATGACAGATAGAGTTGAGTGTCGTCGTAGCATTGGTAGGAGAATCCGTTTCTGATAGGGCCCAGGAAGTTGGTGTAGATGGAGCAGAGAAGGGGCCTAAGGACTGAACCCTTTTTAATGCTCGGTTTTAATCAGATACCACATAGAATTTTTCCTCACATTAAAAGTCTGAAAGATCTAAAAGCTGCAAAAAAGGACTAGTTTGCTGACTGTTTGAATTAATAATTATGAGCTCAAGAGATTTTATTGGGTTATTGAAGAAATCATTGTAAAATATTCTTTGAGCTATCTCACAATCAGATGCTTTATCCAGACAAATATTATGATTTCAAAGCCCAAAACATATCATTCCTTATGTACTTGAAGGATAGTTGTTGGTTGAGGAGTATAATAAAATCTGAATATTATAATTTATCACACCCATCAGGAGGGGACCTTGGTGTGTGTCTGTGTTTGTGTGTGTGCGTGTACGTGCATGCGTGTTTGTTGCAAGTTGCAATAAAATATTTTTTGTAATTATTTTAAGATATATTTTAAACTTTTGTTCTAACTTTTGTTGATTGTCCCTGTAATTGTTCCTTTTTCACTCCTTATCATCAGGAGACCTGATGGTATGGATCAATTGCCAGCTTTTTTAAATTAATAGTATTCACTTGTCAATATTGGCACATTGTAACAACAGAATGGGACATTCACAGGTTTTAAAGTTCTATAGCATATACCTTTGGCAAACGTGTCAATAAGTTTCATACTTTGTTCAACACCAAAACTTTTGCATACAGAAAAGCAATCAAATTCACTGGCACAGTTCTGCAGCACATTGGCCCACCTGGAATTGAGGAGATTTACTAACTATATTATATTTTGCAGCTTCATTTCTTTAAAAGCATTTATATTGATGTCTTAGTTTTATAAAAGTTTGTGTAAAAACATTTCCTGTTTTATATCTATATTATTTAATTCTGGATTTGAATTGATTATGTTGATATAACTTTGAAAGTCCATTTTGAAAGTTTTAGAGAGAGAAAAAAAAGGACATGAGTCAATACGGCTTTTCTCAGGTTTACTTGTGATTCACTGTGTGGTAAACAAACTGTTGTCTATTTTCAAATACAGGGACATTTTTTTACCGTATTATATTCAAACAAGGAATAAAGTTGATGAAGTTCTTCAACAAGGCTGTAACAAAATGAACTTTTAATCAATTTCATGAAATAAATTAAATAAAACACAATACTGTTGTTACTTTATATACATTTTTTTATTTCTGACAAATATTGAAGAAGATAATATATATACTATTTATTAACATTTTTAATCTAATTATTAAAATTTTTATCAAATTATTACAGGTTTCTGTGGACTAATCACTAATAGCTTTTTTGCACATTACTTTAGCCTTGTGTTCATACAAGTGTTGAAGCTAGTTTGAAACTATGACATCACATTCTCAGTGTTGCCAAGAGTAAGAAAAGCCTCTATTTAAGTCAATATATGACGGCATCACCTACTTTGCATAAATACCACTTGAGAATTTTTATGCGTCATTCTTTTTTATGCGTTATAATATTATTATATAAACTTTTTTTGCTAAAATCACACACATATTTAAAAAGACATCAAATGTATGGTAAAAAAACTAGATTCAATATTAATTTAAAAATAATGGTGGGATGACACATGAATGATAATTTCATTGTTCGATTTTTAATGTTTAATTTATTTTTTGACAGCATATAGACACATCTACAAGATATTTCACTTTTAAAATGCCATTTCCTCTTATTAAAAGGCTAATGAGCTAGACCATTTAAAACATTGTTTAAGGACTTTATCGCAGATATTTATAGCTGTCAAATGAAGCACCAACACATTCCAGGCTGTGCAATGTAAAAGAAACCAGCTGCTGTTCTTTCTGTGTAGATTTCTTTGACACACGTGATGATTCAGTCTTAAGCAGCACGGCGCTCTTCAAAGGTGTGTTCTTCACCTTATCTGCTCACTGTAATGACCTGTGGCGAGACGAATTTTCACATGTATCTTAAGAATGGCTTAGTTGTCATAGCAGTGAAAGTCTTTAACACACGCTGATAGATGTTTTTGTACAAGCTGAAAACAAGAGGCGAATATCAGCAGGGTCTTGATGAAGTCTGAAAATGTCAAAATCACTTGAACTTGTAGTCTCGATTAGTCTCAGTTCAGACGAAAATGCACAAAGTAAGCACAAACCTGTAATAAAATAAATGGCTTTAATCTATATTTTAAAGAGAATAACAGTAGGTATATATTTAGATTTTTTGCAGTTTTACAACGTTCTTTTATTTTTCTCACAATTAATTAACATTATATCAAGTTAATACTATTAAACATACTATTGTATGTTATGTCAAGATCACCTGAACTGCATGTCTTTGGACTTGTGGGGGAACCAAAGAACCCAGAGGAAACCCACACGATAACAGGGAGAACATACAAACATCACACAGAAATGCCAACTGACCAAGCTGAGGCTCAAACCAGCAACCCTCTTGCTGTGAGGCGATCATGCTACCCACTGTACCAACAAGACATCCTTATAGCATTATACTATTATATATTTTTCCTAACAATATTTCTATGCAGGGGCAGGGGCTGTATGTGGTACAGATCAGGAAACACAGGGTTTTGTTTATGTTCTTTTTGGGGAAATTTGTCTCAATAACTTAATAACGTTCTGGGTGGTTTGCTGCAAAGGTTGAAGTGGTAAGGATGTGCATCAGCATCGCTAATGTGCCAGTCAGACAACCTTTCAGAGCTCTGATGGTCATTGCATGGGCGTGCGACAGTGAAGAACCAGCCAGCACATTTATCTACGTAGGTCAAAGTTGAATTCAGCTGAACACATAGGTACAGGCTTGTACACATAGGCTGGAACTTCTGGTTTCGCACCATTGTATGTGATCAAATGGGAATGGGTAGCTTGTGCTTAGAAGGTTGCAATAAAGTTCCTGTCTCAAGTGGCTTTTCAACCAAACAGGATTGTACTGGTACAACTAAACTTTGCATGCTTTTGGGGGTGTTTCCACGGCTCAACACTTGCAATAAAGATCTTTCGGATTCTGATTATATGTTTTTATGCCAAATAACTTTGAATAACTTTGTTTTAAGTTTGCAATTGAACAAGTAGAAGTCAAAGATGGACCTCAGGTCATTAGGAAAGCATTGAAGTTGCTCCACTAAAGGAACGTTCCCAAACATTTAGGTCATGTTCAGACTGCAGCCTAAAGTGACCCAAATCGGTCTGAACGTTCTGAAGAGCTCAATCCCAATTTTTTTCAAATTCGACTCAGGTGACCTGAATCTGATGCATATCCAATATTTTTTGCAATACAACCTCAGTCTGAACAGCCAGGTCACATTTATATGACTTTTGCATCATTGTATGGGGACAGACTTTGCTTTTCTGGACGCTGTCAGGGAATTTCACTGGCTGAGGTGAGAGCTGAAAGCAGTCGGTGGAAGTAAAGAAAAGTAATAGAACTAATAAGTAATGCTTCTTTGTCTTCTTCTTGATATGATTTGACTGAAATGATGATGGCTCTGTTCAAAAATCTCTTTTCTGAGCATGCTCGTCCTTGGATACATGGATACAAGTCGTATTGATATGTGTAATGTGAACAAGCATACAAATATTTTGTATTTCATTAAAAATAATAAAGATAATTCAATTTAGGAATACTCATTAAGTCCTAGTCTAATAAAAAAGTATTAATTAATTAATATCTACCTTTTAGTAACCTTTATGTTCATTCAAAAGAGATTCACTTAAATCTGTATTTATATTCTTATATTCAAGTCTTTTGCTTAATAACTTGCATATTTACTTTCTAACTTTGGAATTAAGCAAGAGAAAGGGAATGCATTTTATAATCTATATAAAACAAGTATTTCATTTTCAGCACCGCGATTGTAATGAATAAAAAATCTCAACAAATTATAATTTACCCCCATTTTCAGCCCTAGCACAAGCTCTGTAAGATTCTCATAGGCACAAGTCCAGCATGTTAATGAAAAAGGCTGTTGGAAAACTACTTGACAGATCCTGACCAGAAGGTGTTTGGAATGTTTTGAGTCTATCTCTATGTTTAAAATTGATAACCTCTTCCAGGCCTCTTACAGCTAAACAAGGAGGGATACACAGAGCAGCCTATCATTCCGGCAAAGGGAGGAGTTGTTAAGTAATGCCAAAGACAAGGTTCATTCCTATTAGAAGCTGTTTTACTTGGCTTGAGTTTAACTCCAGTTTCTGGAGCCAGAAAGTACATCTGCACACCTCCAGTCACTACCAGACAAAATATATACCATAACATCTGTTAAACAAGAGTTTTTAGAGTGGAAGCTTAATAAGAGGGAACACCACCAGATCATTCAAACCTGAACATGAATGTATAAATGGCTAAATTACTAAAAGTTATTAAAGATCAACAAAGGCTCATATTAAAACAAAGGTTCCAAGTGTTTTCAACAAAGCATAACATCTTTAAGATAGACATAACTTTGTATCCAAGTATAAGGCCTGGGAAAAAAGAAAATTCCCATTACACACCATCCTCAAAACACCAACGCATCTGCCACTAGCCAGACAAATGTACTGGTCTTCTTTGGCAAGGAATTACTTGGGCATAAAAATCACACAAATTTGGTCTGATAGTGTCACCTTGAGATTACCTTTTCTTGTCAAGGTCCTCTTGACATATTGTGTAATCACATAACCATTTACAGCTCATTGTTAAGCTGATTGTTAAATGTGGCTTCCATGTTTTATACATTTGCCTATGTGCTTTGTCATGCAAAAAAATATTACAAGCAGGTTTTTTTGTTGCCTACGTATTATCCCTTTGGTAACACATTTTAGTGCATTGCTAGGGCAATAAAAATGTGTTAAAACAAAATGTTAAGCCATTTATAAGATGTTGTTGGATGTTGAACAATTGTTGTTTCCCTAGCTTCTCTTTTAAACATAACATGCTCATTTAAGGACATTACTGTAACATGTTTTAGCACATTTCCAGCATATTTTTGGACTTTATACTGTTTCTCATTGGCAGATTGGTTAAGACATTGCTGGCATATCTAAAACACTGTAACCATGATATAACACAATACCTACTTGTTTAAACATATTCAATGTTTATATATACAAAGCTCTGCTGAATTAAAAAAAGGTGCTAAATCAAAAATGTTTCAATGCATTGAAACGGAAATGCTTTTAAACGAATCTTCAAGTAGGACATAGAGTTACCCATTAACAGAGGAATATTTATTATGGGTATCATATTTATGAGAATGTACAAGTTTATCTTTTCTTGATGGTAAATAAATCAAAGTGTTCTCGCCAAGTATAATTTGTGTCCCCGCTGACAAATAACATAACGTTCTCTGTAGAATTCATAACACTAGCAGCTGGGGTCTTCTTTGGAAGTAGTGGAGCCAGAACCACATGCAGTATTAATCAAAGTATGTCCTTTCACTGACGCCATTGCAAATGCCTTGTTGTTCCCTTAGTCTAAAACATTCAGTTTGTTCGCAGAGCATTTCTTTCTTGAGAGGAAAGGAATCTGACTTCTATTTTTGCAGCGTATGAATGAAAGCGGACAATCAATCTATGTACGTATTTCTGCTAAAACCGAAATGTAAAAAAGGACTAATAAGTATTATGTACTTATTTTTTATATCACCCTGTAATTTCATTAGATATCTATTCTGAAAGAAAGAGTAGTGTGTAGAAATGTTTAGAGGTTAAATATTAAAGTTTTGTCAAGCACATATTTTTTTTGCATCTGACAATAATAGTACGTGAAGTTTAACCTGTAATCTAGTTTTGCGTCCATATCAAACATATTAAATTCATTATAATTTGATTCGAGCGCAGAGCATGCTGTTTTCTGCTTTTCACTTCTAAAAGGCAAAATGAATTGGTGAAAGAGGGCTCCAATATTGCTTGGACTTGCTAAGATTGTGTCCGTTATAAAATCATTTCCTCATTGAGCTGACTCTTTGAATATTAAAAAGTGTTGACATATCTGAGCAGTAAATAATTCATCACCAACGTACCATCAACAAACTACTTAAACAGTCGTTTCAAAGACTTGCATAAAAAGAGACTCATAATAATGTCCTTTCCTTTAAAAGTTTTATTTTATGTATTAAAAACTGAGAACTCTAATAGCGGGCAACAACGAAAATCTTTTCGTACCTTTTCACCATTGGTTGAAAATTTCTTTTTTTCTGCATAATGACCTCAACTTAATTATATGGATGCTAATGACATCTTTACACAATGAAGACAAAAAAAAAATAAAGCCAAAAACACACAATCCTTTAACAACAGTTTTTTTGGAAAAGCAGTGGCTTATTCATATTTCAGTTACAATATTTATAATGGTAAATAGATGTTTCTGATAAAGAAGAAATCCTAAGATCAGAGTACATTTTGTAAGTCCCTTGAATAGTTTAGTGTTCTTTAGCACTGAGAAAATTTTTTTATGATGGATGAATGGCTGCAGATTGCACTGGATGCCAAAGTGGCGCCCATAGTTTCTTTCATCAGAGCGCCTTCTGTTGAACTCAGATGTGCTGTTAGATCTGAGGTGAAACGAAAACATACCAGCATCACCTCTGCCGCAGATCCATATCTGCCCACACATCTCTTGCTTTCTTTGGGTTTGTGCAGTAGTGTCACGTGCAGTATGAGGATTCTGCTGTGTAGGCACAATGTTTGATTTTTGCCCTTTTTGCAACATTTTAGCCTCCTTCAACTATCCATAGGCAATTTAACCAGTTAAAATAGTTTAGTCGACCAAGAGATCCCGACATGGAGAGGAATTTGACAGCTATACTACCTGGCTAAATGTGATTCAACAGTTGAAAAAATAGTATTTATGGTTTGACTGTGGTGTGGGTGTAACTGAAAAGCAGCTTACAGGATAGAGGATGTGTCTAGCTGTGAAACTGCTAGTGAATGACCATTCGATCAAGATCTAACAAAGATCTTTTGTTTAAACCCCTTTATTATGATTTATTTTAGTTTTTGGACATTTGATTCAATTTCTTCTAAACAATAAAAAGAACTAATAAATGTGTTTGTACACTTTTTATATCACTTGTGTTTCAAAATATTGGCAAGATATAAATAAAAAAAAAGCTGAAAAATCAAGTGGTGGCTGTCTTTCTTGTCATTGTCATCACTGTAACGTGGTGAAAATTAATTAGCAAAAGATCCAAAGTGAACTTAATGCAGCAAAAAAAAAAAGTTTTCAAAGGAGAAAAACATTATTATTTCCTCCTTATTCACCAAATTGTAT
The DNA here is from genome assembly GCA_900490495.1 of Danionella dracula. Classification (NCBI taxonomy): domain Eukaryota; kingdom Metazoa; phylum Chordata; class Actinopteri; order Cypriniformes; family Danionidae; genus Danionella; species Danionella dracula. The sequence goes on from UELW01000778.1 coordinate 19,712,345, forward strand.
TAGGTGTCTAAAAGCAAGTAGTTGCCAAGGACAAAGTCAAAAAACATAACTGCATAAAATGGCCGATAGCTTCACTCTAAAACCCTCTACCAAAAGTAAATAGAGCTCACCTTTTCTTTTCTGCTACTAAACTCATTTTGAGAGAATATGGGGAAAGTTACTTGTGCCAGTGTTGGATAGGCAGAGGATAGGCAAGGCAAGGCAACTTTATTTGTATTGCACATTTCGTACACAGGGTATTTCAAAGTGCTTTACATTTAAAACAAAGAAAAAAAATTAAGGAAATTTTATAAAATCAAGCATAAAAGACAAATAAAATCATAGTGCTTAAAAACTGAAAATGTAAAAACATTAAAACAGATTAACATGGTGAAGTGCAGAGGTAAAATAGTTGTTCGGACATTGGTGTTCAGTTGACAAAAGCGCAACTAAACAGGTGACTTTTTAGCCTGGATTTAAACGCGACTAAAGTGTTGGCACCCTTGATCTCCTCTGGAAGCTGGTCCCATCTGTGGGCTCTGGGGTTCCACCTGTTTGGTGTGTAGTCACTGATAATGTCTGTTAGGTATTTAGGTGCTAAATTATGTTTGGACTTATATATGAGCAACAGAACTTTAAAATCTATTCTGAAGGAGACCGCCAGCCAGTGTAGAGACTTAAGAACTGGAGAAATGTGTTCTGACTTTCTAGTTTTTGTTAGAATTTGAGCCGCTGCATTCAGAACGAGCTGTAGCTGTTTAATGGTCTTTTTGGGAAGACCGGTGAAAAGGCTGTTACAGTAGTCTAGCCTGCTGGAGATGAAAACATGAATCAGTTTCTCCAAATCTTGTCTGGAAACAAAGCATCTGATTCTAAGATTTCTAAGATGGTAATAAGCGGATTTGGTCATTGCTTTGACGTGGCTATTGAAACTAAGTGTCACGGATTGGCCAGGCTCTTCCTGCACTCAATCACAGCGAGCACCATCACCTGAGTTTTAATCACGGACAGCTGCATCCAATCCCCTGGCTCTATAAAAGCACACACCTCACTTCACTCAGTGTCCGTGTTCGTTTATACGAAGTGGACTCTAAGTGTACACTCTCCTGGCTAACACTCACGAACTTGCATTCTCGTACTTACCGTGTCTCTGTTTACCTCTAGTTGTTCCTATCTCCCGTGTGTCCAGTCAGTGGGGTGTGCGATCCGTCTTCCCCATTGTGTCTCCTCCATTCTGCCAAGGAAAAGGACAGTTAATCATCCAGCTCATGCATCCTCCCGTTCTGCTCACCCGTTTGTGTTCAACGTTGTCTAAATAAATGTTTACATCTTTTACTTACCCAGTCTGTCTGTCTGCTTCATAACACTAAGATCAGAGTCCTCAATCACCCCAAGATTCCTGATCTGATTTGTAGTTATAGGGCTAAAATATGCACTTAAGATAATTAAAAGGTGGAGATGGAACCCATCATAAAAGTGTGTGTGTCATCCATTATGAGTAATACACTCATTTTAGTATACATGAGAATGTGACTCAACAATCTCAAACAAGTCACCCAATTGTCTCTGTCAGTAAAGATTTAAGAGTGACTTTAAGACTTATGAATAACTGTTTTGCATTGAGTAAATAGATACAACTGGGTGGAAAGTAAGGTGGAAAAGTTTTTACATACTTCCTGTAGATCTCTGACGTACAAAGTGAAGTTTGCTTAGAGATCCATGTTAGAGCCACTTTTAAAATTGTCCTGGTAAAGATATGTTTCGCCATTATGGTGTATAAAAACTCTTTGCGAACACTCTTTTTAAAAACTCATTTTCCATGATCATCTATAAAAACAAACAGTTCTCAAACCACAAAGCACTTTATGTTCTGGTGATTATCAGGTACTTTTATTAATAGGCTACTGCTGACCTTTAACTTTTTTTTTGCAATTTGCTTGTTGTTTTCTCCATAAATTGTAGATCATTTTACATAAAAACACAAATCTGTAATACTCTGATAAGAGACACTTTATTTAATAGATTGACTAACAGTCAAATAGAGTACTTTCAGCCTATTGTTATTAAAGGAATCTCTGGAACCATAAATTTTTACTGTCTAAACCTATTTTTAGCATGTGATTTACAAACCCACCAAACAGATCTTTACTGTCATGACGATGAAGCTATTTGCATAACTCTTCAGACAGACCTAGTAATAAAGGAAGAATTGGCAGTATGCAGGTGAGGGAATGCAACAAATATTAACTTTAATGTGCGTGACTGCACAGACCCAACTAGAAATAAACTGGAAAGCGCATCTGTCAAACAGACGTCTGACAAGATAAAAGGAAGTGTTCAAGAAAGACAGGAACAGAGAGAAGGGAAGAATGAGAAAATTTTATGTTGTACAGCCTAAAGCGATACATCTCCCTCGAGAGGCATTTCTTCTGCTCGGCTGACAGAAGTAAAGATGAGCAAAAAGTTACGGGATGATTTTTAAACGTAATAGTAGGCTGTAAATAGCTGAATAAATTAGCAATTGAACAACATAGTTGACAAAGAAATTGATTGACAAATTTTAACAATACTTAAAAATGTAAAAGTGACACAAAAACCGAAGTCAGGATTAGAAGGGAAAGTGAACCATAAAATGATGTCGATTTTGACCAATATTGCTTGGTCATTCCATTAAATTGTGCCCTGCCTTCTCTGATACATCAATCAATCTTGTCAAAATGTTTTACATAAAATTGTTCTGTTATAGCATACTGTAGTTATGTGCACATTGATTTATATAAATGAGCCTTTTCAAGCTTATTTAATAAACTGTAATATGAAATAGGACTGAAAGAGGCACTAAACGTACCAATACCATGAAATGAACCAACTTTACTGTAGCAATTCCAATACGATGAACTGTTTCACAACAAAACTACAGCAAATGCAACAAAATTATTGACTTTGGTGTACTTTCATCTTTTACCTGAAGTGATTTATGCATTTAGAGAAAATCATAACAGTTCCATTACAAATTCCATTTTATCTTTGTCTAAAATAGTCTTCATTTTTGTGACACTCTAATCACTGGTTCACTCTTGTAATTTAAAGCTCTGAGTTGAATGTCATTTCACCTGAGTGACTCACTGACTGAAAGATCATAACTCATAGACTACATCTGGATTCCTGTGACAGCATTCCCAATGAAAACTATGAGCCGTGAGTGGATCATTCACTTCATTGCTCTTCAGTAAACACCTATGACGAGCACAGTAAGTTCTATACAACGTGGCAAGTCAGGCAGGAAATGTTTTGCATGTAAAACAACTCAATCACAATGAACTTATTTGTAAAACCACTGTGTTTAATTAGGTAGAAAATTGAATGACATTACACAATATATTGTAGCTTTTATTATTTGTAAATGTATATGTAGATGTAAATGTAGTATCAAAACTCCTTTGGAAAATACTTTTGCTTTAATAACTTGAAATATAACCATATTCTGGTCGAATTTCATAAGCTTATGCAGATTATTTTGTCCGTTTTATTATAGGATACATTTTATGTTATATTCTCTTGGTTGTTGAATTATGCTCACCACTCTGTCTGAATTGTAACATGTTATTAAAAGTGAATAGATTGATTGCTTGTATTTTTTACAGAAAAGTGACAATGACAATTTTACTTTTTTAATTATAGATGACATGCGAGCTTGTACTAAAGCAGCATAGTCTGTATGTGTGTGTGTGCGTGTGTGTGTGTGTCTGTGAGGGGGGGGGGCATTTCGTATATCTCAGTGTTTAGCTTTATCTTTTTATTATTTTTATTTTACTTATAAATACGTACATTTTTAAGATATTTGGATCATTCAAAGCAATATTGATTCTCTAGAGGCTCATTTATTTTAAAATATCTTGCATTAAACTTACTTTTATGATTGAGTCTTTTGTTTTCACTCCAATCTACTTTTTGTCTGATCAAACAGTGACATTAAATCCAACAGATAACAAACACCATAATATAGTAAGGCCATCAAAACTAAAAACTGATACCAGGAACCTGTTTACAATCAGATATCTCACTAAGGAGGATAAACGAAACCAAATCTACAAACTCAGATTTTGTTCATACTGTCATGTATCAACAGATCCCAATCCTGCATGATGTTTAACATCTTTCTGTGTCTGGTCTTTACCTGAGGCGGATGAGTGAATAATTACTGCTTCTGACGGATCAAGTGCACTGACAGATCCAGAGACTCCAGCCAAAACACTCTTGGGTGAATCACGTAAACCCCGATACACATCTGTCAAGAGCCAACGCTCTGAGGCTGAACACACAAGAGTCTGGAAGAACCGATTTCTGTCTGAAGGTACAGAAACTTGAACACACTGGGGTAAATCACCCAAACACCGATAACGCGTCTGTCAAGTACTGATGCTCACAACTAATAATCCTGAATAATCACCTGAAACTAACACACACAAAAAAAACGTGACTAATAACACATGTGAGTTCTAAAGGAAAAAGAAACTGGGCTGCATTTTATAATACAGTACAGTGATACCTTAAGATATGCAAATTAACCCGTTCCAGCGTGGCCTTCGCATGCTGAATTTTTTTATGTTTTGTTGAAGCAAGTTTTACATGTAAAATGCCTAATCCGCTCCAACCCACACAGAAACAATACTACAAACAAAACAATGAAAACATTATAAAATAAATGTAAAATAATAACCCTTCCCTTTCGAGTGAGGTGATGTGGTGAAGTGTTGGAGGAGGTGATAACGGAGGAGAATGAATGATAGGAGAGGAGAGCCATGGCCATAAAAATACACTTTGCCAAAAAAGTAACACGAAGATACTCACAAATTTAGGACACCAAGATGAAACCAAAAGCGTGCATGAAGAGAGGGAGAGCTTTTCTGGGAAGACATCATTGGACATCAGCCGACCAATTGAAGAGCATATACTACGCACGAACACATCAGAAAGTGGACTAGCACTTTGGGTGTAAAAGGAAGATTGACTGACTTGGGCGTTGAGGGAATGTTTTTTTCTGCGTTTTGGCGATGGTCAGTTTTTTTAGGTGTCAGTGAAGATGGTCATCTTGGATCTAAAAGAAGTCTGTTGAATTAAGTGTCAGTGGAATTTTACTTTGGAGTTAGGGCCTTGGGGTGTCTGTTTTTTTTCCAATGTTGATGATGGCCAGTTTTCTTGGGTGTTATGGCAAGGTCGGTTTCCTTGCCAGTTGGGGATGGTATGTGTGGTTTAATTGGGTGTTAATGGTGGCTGGTTTTATTTGGTGTTGGAGAGGTCTTGTTTCTTTGGGGATGTGAGGGACATGTTTCATTGGTTGTCCTGTTTACTTTACTCTTGGTTGGCCAGATTTCATTGGTTGCCTTTTTACTAGGGTCTGGGTTGGCCAGGTTTCAGTAGTTATTTATTGTTGGCCAGTAATGATTTATTGGTACGACTTTTTTACATTTAATAATAGGAATGGTACATCATTCTTTTTATCAATGGAAAACAAGCACAAATGCAGTCTCTTCTTAATAGGTCCCATTATACTGTGAAAATTTACTCTACAATTGCCACACTATGAATTCATAAAGGTTATTAATCTTTTTTTTTCAGCTAAGGCTTTAGAAAGGTTTCAAACTAATTGGTGTCAACAAAGGGAGGATTCAGTTGTGTACTTTCAATCCCTAGCGCTCAGGTAAAGGAAAAATAATGAAGGCAAAGCTGTTCCATTTGCTCACACTTTGGACAGAAGCGCGCACAGCTGACAGCCAGTTACTCAGAGCTCATTTACCCAGGCTCTCACAATCTTTGGCTTTCAAAGTTTCACTGCTCTTCAAAAACTTCTTTACTTTGCTTGCTTTTTTTGCTTTACCATAAAAAGGATTAAAGGTATCAAATTCAATTTCTTTCTATAGCTGATCAATTAAAAAAACTATGTGGTTCAATGTGCCTATCTTAAATCCATCATAAATCACGCATCCTGCAGACAATGCTGATCACTTGTTTGTTGTCTGTGTTACATTTTTCTAACTGTTGTTTTTTTTTCTGTTTGTAACGTTTTTTCGTTTCGTTTCTGTTCTGTCTTTGTTTTATTTCAGGTGCAGTTTGGTGAACTTTTTGTCAAGGAATCTTAAGTTTGTATATTTTTTATGCTGGGGAGGTGACTAGCACCTGCCTCGGTCAGCGAGGCTCCCAGGGACCTCACACAGGGAATTCCTATTTACCCTACCTGATCACTAGGACTTTGTGAAGCTGCTTTGTTAACAATTGCTAAAAAAAAAGCTATATAAAATTCTTGTTTGATTCTTGTTAGACTGCCTAACACGATAACTTTAATACCAATGTTTTTAAATACTAACTTTTCTAAAACTTCTGCAACAGAAGAGAAATGGAATTAAGGCCTATTAAAAAAACATGATTGAGAGCAGTTGAGGACTATCAAAATACATATATTTTTTAATCTTTCTGCGCTTTTACTTTAAAAAGTTTGAAATATCTAAATTTCATGGATCAATTTTTAAACTCTACTGAGGTTTGAATCTAATCGTGTGTCTTCAGATGTAGTTAAACTCTTAATTACATTATTCATCACTACATTAATTATACGTTTTTAAATGTGGAGTGGATAATTAGTAATTAGTAATATATCTGAAAACCTGTAGAGTGTCCAGATTTACTTAGCACTTCCAAGATATTTGATCTGGTTGGATATACTTTGTTGATTTTTTAGACTTAACTAAAGATTTTTTTAGGATGAATTTACAATTTTCAAAATATATTTTTAAAACAATTACAAATACATGACATTTTACTGTAATTTCCATTAACTAGGCACCTCAGGGGATCTTGATACTAACCTAGGCCTCTTGTTTTTTTCTTACATTTAATTACATAGGCATCATAGGACAGCAGATGATGTGAATTGAACACTGTCCATATTACTAATTAAGAGCATAAAAAAATGTCAAGATATCTAAAAAGGTTTGTCTGACAAAGTTAACAGCAAATATATGTAACACTGTGATCTCCAAGACTTGGTGCACCTACGTCACTAAATTGTAACGCTAAAAATTGCGTACTGTATTTTACCAAACAGCAAGTAAAGAGGTTATACCAATCATAATCAAACCTCACCGACCTGTCTGTCCCCCTGTAATGTGATGTCTAAATCTTGGTCGGAGGGGTCCAATTACGCTGCATGTAACAGTGTAATGACCAATAAAGGCCTTATTCAATTAAATTGAATTCAAATAAACATATTACATATATCGTATTTGTGACTGTTAAAGTAAATGTAACTTAGTAAACAAAATTACCTTCACTGTATTAATTAAGCCCACCTCACTTCAAGAGCGACGTTATGGTGAAAAGTAACCAAACAAGACATTTCTACAAGGTAATTTTGCCACAAAACAACCTCACTTAGAAGTTGCACATTACCAGAAATTTCTCCGTTAGAGTAAGCTCTGGAAAATGTCCCTTTCTCCACAGGAGCAATGTCTTTACTCAACAGAATGAAGCTGTCGTCTACTAAGGATTCGCGCTGCACAGAAATGACCTGTCAGTGCTGTTCAGTGTCTACCTGCCTCCTCTCCTGCTTTCTTCCCAGCGTTTCTATGACAACCATCTTCTCAGAGCCAAGGTGCCTTTAGATTATTAGCTGTTTGCAAGAGTTTTCACATATTTGCCAGCAAACTTGCCAAACAGTCGTGGGATTTTTGGCTGTTTTAGCATGCCATTTTTAACCAGCTCAAATGTATTTAATATAATTTACTAAAACAAAGATGATGGAAAATAATTAAGTTGAGAAAAAGCCAAAAGGCAAAAATTAGCTCCCATTGTAAATTAGATTCCTCAGTAAATGTTAATAGTTTGAGGCTTAAATGTTTTCACCTATAAGAGATGAAAATAAAGGTATTATAAATGTCAAGGAAATTTTCCATTGTTGCTTAGCTAAGACTTCAACAAGTTCTTTATGAATAAGGAAACATAGCAGTTTTCATTGTATCCACATAATTGCAAGATTGATACAACTCAGACTTATCCAATACATTGTTTGAAGGTGAGTCTTAAAGGAGACTTCAGATGAAAATCAAAACTTTCCAGCTGTTTCAACAGAAATTTGGGTCATTGTCTGTGCAAATCCCCTTAAAATGGTAAAAATCCATCTATAGATTTGATTTTACATGTTACTTATGTATTTTGTATTATTAATATATTTCTCTTTTTCACACTTTTTAGAATAGTCTAAAATGACACATATCCAATATTTTGCACATATATGACAGATATTCTCATGAAGAGAGAAAAAGAAGGTAAAATGTGCGGCCAAAACTAACTTGGATATTGTGACTATAACCGTAACTTCATACTCAAGGGCAGAACTTGACAAAATTTAGCCCACATTTAGTCCAAGTAAAAATCAAATAACGCCACACTCTTTAGGTGTAAAAACATCAACCGTAGTACCTTTCCAGTTTGATCGAGAAAGGATCTGCCCAAAAATACATCTTCCTCTACATGAAAACAAACAGCTAAGATTCTCACTGTTAAGCTTCAGAGATGGAAGCCAGCAAACGAGGGCAGAGATGAGAAAGACTGCCTGATGTTGATCAAAGTCAAGGAAGGGAATGAGAAATGGGGAGAGAAAGACAGAGGATGTCTCCTAGAAAGAGGCCAGTGATCAAAGCTGGAGATGAAGGGAAGGCAGCAAACTGGGAAATGAAGGAAGAGGAAGTGGAGAGGAAACTCCAGCACCTTTCAGATTCCCTGAACATGACTGTTGTGTGCTTCATTATTTCCCAGTTTATAATTTTACAGTGGATGACTGAAAGAGAAATGATAAAAGCGAATAGGAAGGCTGCCTACCGTCTATTTGGGCCTGGTTTGTTGCCAAGGTGATATCGCTGACTATATTGCCGATGTCACAAAGCATTGCGACCTCATCTTCAGCTGAGATACATTAATGAGCCAAAGTTAACAGTTTGGAAGCAATTTCAAAGATTACTATTAAATGTTTTAAAGCGAGATTTTGTCATTTAACTTCCTGCTTTGGTGCTAGATGAATTCAGTGTTGTTTCTATAGTGCTGTATTGATTTCTCATAGCAACTTCTCATACTTTAGCTTGCAGAATTTTTCAAGTTTAAGGCACACCTTTTTTAACCTGCTTTTTTTACATGCTACTCTCACCGATTTAAAAACTACATTAAAAAAATGGCTGTTTAATCAATTATTTGTATTATTGGCTCCTGGTATGTGTCCAAACGGATATGGTGCCTGAGCGTTATAAACATACAAATTGTTTAAAAAAAAACTATGTGGTTCAATGAGCCACATAGTTAACTTATCTACATCATTTTTCACTCATCCAGCAGCTGATGCTGATCACCTGGTTGTTGTATGTGTTATGTTGTTCTATCTACTGTTGTTTCTGTTTTGTTTATTGTTTTTTTATTGATTGATCGGTTGATTTATATAATAGTTGGATTTCAAACTTTCAGGTGAAGCTGCTTCAAAAACATCTAAAGACTCATGCAGAGCAGGATGGGCTTAAAGTAGGCTTTACGTCTATGTTGATGTTATGACCGTTGGTGTTAAAATTCAGGGGTAAGTGGGTAAAAACACTAATAAAAAACCCAAGAACACGAGAAGATAAAATTAAAAATATACATAGAAAATATACTACAAGCTGTCGGTTATTTGAATTTAACACAAGCTGCAACGGGGAGCCAGTCTAGACTGAAAAAGAGGGGTCCATCATAAGCTTACTTTGGTTTTTAAAAGACTTAGGTTCCTTTGATGGAACTCCGTTTAGAAGAGCTTTGCAGAATACTAGTCTAGATAGGATCAGAGTGACTACTAAGTTCAGACTGCATTTGACGTCAATAAACTTGCTGGACCTAATTCGTTCTTACTCATAATTGCATAGCATCACAAGCAGGATTGGCGAGTAATAGAATAGCTGCGGCGAACAATAGAAAAGTGTATTAAGCGAGGAAACCTGGATCTGGAACAGTGTTGAAATGGAGAAGGAGGCACAGCTTTCACAATGTAGATGTTATCCCATAGGTTATGTCTTATATACTGAAAATATGGACAGGCTGAACCTTTTGATTAGATGGTCAATTATCAGCCAAGCTCCCCCCAAACGTATTGTAATTGATGATTAACCTCATATGTAGACAAACCGATTAGTTATATTAATGCTTTGAGTCAGCTAAAACCTAACCTAACTCTATTTGGGCAAAACACAGGGTCAAACACAAGTAGACAATTAACTATTTATTAGTTTATGGCCATTTTAATTCTATTATTTTGGACAAAAAATAACATTGTGCTTGTGAGATTATTTATATCTTGTAGACTGTTAAATATTAACACAACATTATTTAGCCATTAAAGTAAACATAAAATTAAAAGGAGCAATATTAGCAGTCGGTGCATATTTATTTTTTCAGTTGGCATTTTTATTGAGAGCTAATTGAATAAATCTTTTAAAGCTATTTTCTGTGGCCCATTAACATTCCATAAGCATTAACAAAATAGTATCCCCTTAGAATTTAAAGTAAAAAAAAATATTATGCGGTTTAATTTAGAAGCAGAAATGGGGGAAAAGCCAATATGACCATGCTGTGGAGACCGCATAAAATTTCATGTTGCGATTTTACTGGGTATGCTAACAATCTAAACCCATTTCAGACATGCTAATATGTCGACTGCTGTCTCAGCTGGATCCCTAACTTATCTTGGCTTATCTTATCATCTTAAACCAGCTCAGACTGAGATGAACTACTTTAAAACCATGCATTTACAATTACACAGGGATTTCACTGGGACAAACTCATTATTCCAGAACCTAAAGCCATGCTAGCACTGCAGCACCAACGCTCTATTCATTAGCTCCAAAAAAAACCCAGAGAAAACCCGATGGATTTCTGCCAAATCACACAACGCCTGTCATCCAAACATCACGATCAACACTACTGCTCCTTTTTTGGTGTTATATTTGATATTCTGCTTCATTTGATTTAGCTCCCAGCTATAGAAGCTTGTGAAGCACATACAAGCACACACTTAGAGGTTAATTAATAATAATTCTACCAAAAGTGGATGGCAAGTCCTCCTTTCATTTCCGACCAATGAGTTTCTTTCTTTGTGGAAGACAAAGAAGGATGGAATATAATGAAAAATGCTGACACTATCTTACTATTTGTTTGGACGTTGGAATGGAATTGTCATAGTGTCGTTAATTTACTCAATAGAGCTGGTGTTGTGTTGGGGTCGGTCTCCGTCACATTACCCCTCACCTTAATCAATGCTAATAGCATTTTGGCTGATGACATTTGATGATATATATTGATTCTTTCATAGTTAAAAAAAATCTAATTTTTCCATTTCAATTAAGCATTTTTAAATTGTTGAAACTATCTAAGATTGAATATTTTTAAATGTAACATAAGGGTTTTTTTTTGCACAGAAAACACGTTCTATAAATAACGACTGAGGGAAGGTGGGAGCATTGATAGACTTTTCTCTTTTAATTAAATATTTTGGATAGTAGTCTCAATCTAACAGCATATAAAGTGATTATAAATATTCTTTATGCACACTTACATTTCATCAATATAGCTGTCACTATTTAATTACAGACTGGAAATACATCTTTCAACATTAACTGAACATACCTGTTACCAATAAAGATAACATTAACTTGTGGTTTCTTTCTTTATTCTTTGGTGCTGAACTCTCACTTTATTTGTTGTGTTACATAGATGAAGCGTTATAACTCGACCCATAAAATTCGTGGAGTTTGAATGAGCCTTAAAATGAGCCTTGAGTGAGGAGTGAGTGAGGTCAACTGAAACAACATAAAATACACACTTAACACATGGTATAAACAACATATGAATTACACAAATAGTGCCTAAATTACAATTATAAATAAAATATGAAACGGAATGAAATTGAATCACTCGAAGTTAATATGCGATCCTCACAAGGCAAACATGAATATCATGCAGTCATTAACACAATTAACGATCTCCTTTTAGTTCTTTTAAACATAACATGCAAACAAATTTAACTTATAAATACTTACCACGCTGGGAAACAAGAAAGAACCAACTTCAGCGTTGATTAAAGAAGAATTGTTAACCCGTTGTTTACATATGCCAAACAATGACACACACACAGACGTACTGAACCAGGTAAAGAACTCGTTTCAAATGAACCGATTCATGAGCTCAAACATCAATCACTCTTAAAGGCACAGAGGGCAACAATACCGAAAGCCTCAGATATCAGATGTAAATGATAGTTAATAAAATACATACAGTCAACTGATTATTTGTCTTTTTACTCAATAATAAATAGAATAGTCTACTTATTAATCTCACCTAATTTGCATTAAGCTATGTTTCAATGCTTTATTCAATGCCTCAGAGCTGAAGAAATGAGCATGACATATGTTAGAATATATTTGATAAATATTTGGGAATGATAAGGTAAATAGAAACAATAGTTGTGTATTAAATTTCATTATATATAAAATGGATAAAATTGACTAAATGTTTTACATAAAGATCAGTGATTTAAAGTAAAGAATTTGTTGCAATCTTTGCAGTAGGTTTACTTTTTTAATTAATAGATTTTTGAACTGTTGCAAAAATAAATTCATAAGCATAGCCCTCAAAATACTTGTTCTAAAAATATTTCTTCTAGTGCAAAGGTGCATTAACACATGTTTAGCTGTTGATGATGCAACATTAAAATGTGAATTTTAAATGTTTGACAAGAAATGGCAGAAAAGGTGTTCCTAAATTTCCCCTTCATTAACAATACTTTGGTAAAGCCCAGCCCTAAAACTCACTCACCAACAACAATGCATTATGTTACACACATAAAAAAAATTTCAATTAAAGTCTAATTGGCTAAAAAAAAGTATAACCCCATGTCAGTTGCTAGGTTGCTATGGTAACTGGTAGGAATGTGGGGCAGTTTCAACTTCCGCTTTTGCAATGTAAAATTCTATTTGGACCTATGATTTGTTTGTTTGTTTTTATGTCTAATTTAGGCTCTCTGTGAGCTCAATTGTGAGCATATAGATGTGATTCTTGCGTTTGTTTTCAATTAAGTTGGAAGACATTTACAATGAAACATATGTTTATTGTTAACATATTGTAAACATATGTTTATTTATTTTTTGTACATGATGTCCTATAAGTCCTACTTAAACTGAATTTCTAGGAAATGTGTCTATCTTCTTGTCAGGCTGAGCTGACCAAGAGAGAAAGTCAGACCCCAAATGAATGAGAGCATGAAATAGTCATTTAATAAATAAACTAAATGATAAACTCAGGGAAAATCGATTGGCATAAATAAACATGCCACAATAGGCTAGTGGTACATTCACTATAAAAGAAGCAATTATGACATAACTCTAATCAACTGCTCACTGAATCAAACAAGCAATGTGTCCACCAGGAAAAGAAACGAGCAGGAATATAAAGGTGAAATAATAAAAAAAAGGAGAAAGCAGTTTAACTTGTGTTTCAAGAACCATGTGCTGCAAACAATATCAATATAAAGATGGCCACACCATTACTAGAGTAAGCAACAATTAGGAAACGAAATATACAATGAATGACTTCGTAAATAGCGTCACGGTGGCGCAGTGGGTAGCACGGTCGTCTCACAGCAAGAAGGTCGCTGGTTCTAGGCTCGGCTGGGGCTGGTGGCATTTCTGTGTGGAGTTTGCATGTTCTCCCTGTGATCGTGTGGGTTTTCTCCGGGTGCTCCGGTTTCCCCACAAGTCCAAAGACATGCGGTATAAGTCATTGAGTAAGAACGATTGCCCATAGTGTTAACGTGTGAATGTGTGTGTGAATGTTTCCCAGCGATGGGTTGTGGCTGGGCATCCATAAAACAAATGCCAGAGAGTTGGCGACCCCGAAAGGGAATAAAGCCGACATGAAGATGAAAAGGACTACATGGTAAAATCAAAACTGAGGGAAGGACTATCAAGGATCTGGCACCTCAAGACTGGAAAATGCATGGCTGAACATTAACACTTCCTTAAAGTATGTAATGCAGGGGTCTAAAACTCATTTCCTGAAAGGCTGCAGCCCCTGCTGGTTTTTTTTCCAACCCTGTTTCAAGAGACACATCTGTGGCTTCAAAGCAGGGGTCTCCAAACCCCCGATGAACATGATGTCTAGGCTTGATTAGCTTGGTCAGATTGAACTTGCAGATACAAAAATAAAGCAATCAGAATAAGCTATGAAATTAATGATGTACACTATTGTTGTTATAGTTTGTTTTAGGGATTTCAAAAATCCACCTTGAGTCACAGAGGTCACATTCAGCATCTTTAAATTAGTGTTTGATTAATAAAACAAATGTTTTATTACAGGATACAATGGGCAGTGGGTAGCACAGTTGTCTCACAGCAAGGTCACAGGTTCGAACCTCGGCTGGGTCAGTTGGCATTTCTGTGCAGAGTTTGTATACTCTCCATCTATAATTGTGTGGGTTTTTCCTGGGTGCAGCAGTTTTCCTCACAAGTCCAAAGACATTCAGCATAAGTGAAGTGAGTCAATTAAATTAGGTTTGTGGTAGTAAGTTGCAGCTGCCTTAAACATAAGCTAATTGAGTTGATGGTTAAATCCGCTGTGGCGGAAAATGGATGGATATAAAAACTTTATTTTTCTGAAACCCAGCCTGTAGTAAATGTTCATTTTTTACCTTTATACTTTGACTGGTGTGCTCAATATGCACCTTTACAATGATATAGCATGTGTTTGTGTGGGACTAAACTACTCTAATCCCAAAATTTGAAGCATTTTTTTCCTTAATTCTCATGAGGGTATAACTACAGGATATGTACTTGTGTCATTGCCAATCTAATTCTATCATGCAAAAGTTTCTTATTTAATCTCCTTGTGCAATTGACATGAATGTATGGTAAACATTATTTTTATTTGTCTGCTTTTTGTTGATATGTTTCTCTTTCAATTTTAATCAGTATTTCATGTACTATTTCTAGATACCAAATAGCTGCAAATGGTCGATGCTTGGACCAGAGAAGGGCTTGTGCTCATGCACAGCACATTAGCAAATTGCTAAAGTTTTGGAAGTGCTGAAAGTGCAGAACAAGCAACGATGATGCAGGCAGGTTTGGTGAGGGGGGGCATGATACTCTTGTTTGATCTTACATGAATGATGTATGGAGCTGGATTCGGCTGAGGATGAAGTTTCTAGAAGCAAATAAACAGCGACATTCAAAAGCTCTGAACTTTAGATCTAAGTTAGTTTCTGGCTGAGATAATTTCATGAATTGGATTAGATGTGTTCAAGGGGTTTTATGGCTACACACACAAAAAAATCTTGAATGTAGTTTGGTTTGAAAATGTGACAGTAAATAGGGGAGAGATGAGAGCATAAAAGAGAATCCCTTTTAAGAAAGATTAAAGAAAGTTTGGGGTGAAGAGGAAGGTGAATTGTAGGGTTTGGGGTGACAGATTGATGGATCACACAATGACAACTCAACAGTGAGCAAAAGCAGACATTTCTCTGATGAAGTGCAAGCAGCTGGATAAGATGTGAAAAACTTTAAAAGTCTTCATCAGTTTAAAAATAAAGATTGGCTAAACAGGGTACTTATTTTATAGATAAATGTTTCAACACTGGAAACACTGAAAGAACCTGCAAAAATACTGTGGGTAAATGATTTCAGCAATGTTCAAAGCACACTGATTAAAGTACCAAGTAGAATTTAGTCAATTTTTCTTTTTTGCTAATCTTTAAAAAAATAGTTCTTAAGTATAATTTGTTGAGTGATTTTTAACTTGTACTCATCTAATGCAAATAATATAATTAATTAAAAACTATTTGCTATTTTAGTTTTATTCAACTTGTTTGAAAGAGTGGCAACTACATTAATAGTAATTGTTTAATTCAACAAGTTATGTTTTCTTTGAAAGTAGATTGTGACTACTATATTACGATAATCTTAATTGCATATTTTACAACATCATGAAAAGCATGTACTTCAAACAACTTCAAAACAACACAAGAGCAGAATTATTGTTTATATAACTTATCCTGAGATATTATGCAGATCCAGGATCTATCTGTTCCACCTCTCTTGGAAAAATATCAGGCTGCATGTCAGCATATTCTGGAATTAAGCACAATTAGTACATAAATATGCAAAACCAAATATTGAAATCCATGCTAAATATGAAAAATACCAATCTGAATAAGTATTTGTTTTCAACATGACAAATTTGATGATGAAGAAGACAAATACAAAAACTTTTAAAGGGTGCAGAAACAGTGTTTGAAAAAAATTTTAAGCATATGTGAATTCTATGCTCTTCTGGTGTTGATAATATATATCAATGTATATAATATATATATAAATAATGAGATCAGCCTTTGATTGACAAGTCAACGTTATACAGTTATTTTAGATATATTTTAGATCATTTCTGGTGAATGTTTAGTAGAACATAAAGAATGAGACATGAGAATTATTCATGTTTATTCAGCAGCCAAAAAAATCACCCTCTTTGTCTTTACTCTAATCACCACTCAAAATGCAAACTGTGAATGAATTTAACATTTAAAATACCCAGCTTATGTAATTATTTTAATATGTACTGCATACACAGTTTGTCTGGCCCAAGGAAAACCTCTGGAGAACACTGAGGGTTTGTTTGGAACTAATGCTGCCCTCAATGAACCATGCAGCTTGAACCTAGCAGCGGGACACCACTTTTATATATCTACCACACTGGGCTCAGCTTAACTTGTTTCAATTTATGGAATCTCATCTCAACAGTTACAAGACAAATGCAAATGCCACCTGCCCGAGCCGAGCCTAGAACCAGCAACCTTCTTGCTGTGAGACGACCGTGCTACCCACTGCGCCACCGTGACGCTATGCATGGATATCTCATGGGTTAGTAATTTTTAACCTGGTTTGTTTAACGAATCATGAAGCTAATATTTCACCAGAGGCTAACTTTCGCAATCTACAGAAACAAGTAATTAAATTGTCACAATTGCACTTACAGGATATAAGTAAGGATTAAATATAAGAATCTGAAATATAATTAAGAAAGAACTTTCCTGTTGAGGGATGTATTCTCAGTTTTTTTCTCTCTCACATGCCATGAGAAGTAAATGAGTTTCACACAAGCGCTAATATGTTTCTTCGAGACATATGTTGTACATGACAAACAATTTGTTAATTTGTGTAAATATTACAAAGTTTTATTAGATTTAGATTTTTATTAGACTTTTATTTATCACTTTAGGTCAAATATTAACAAATCTAAACCCAGCATATTCTTACATTTTACTTAATATTCCAGTTTTCGTTTCAACAAATATATTATTAGGAAAGTAAACTGCTTTAAATTTAGTTGCATTTACTTATTCATCAAATCATTTGTGCAGATTTCTTTGGTTTGGTATTTAACCTCATGTGATCTTTTATGTGAAAAAGCAATCTTGTCTAAGTCCTTGATCAGTAAAGTATGTCTTCTGCAGTGAGGAAAAGAAGAATTTGACTCCCTGCTGATTTTGAAAGTTACCTCAAAGATATACAATATATAATAATTACATCAGAAATGTAATGGTAGATTTATTTCAGTTTTATTCAATAGTTTCTGTTTAACACTTACATGGTTGACAAATATTTCACCTCAATTAACTTCATTTCTTGACTTCCAGATGCCTTTTTTTGCAGGTAATGAATATAATCTTTTAGGGTGTACAAACACTTGGTAAGCAAAACAGTGTGCGATTCCTTTCACCATCTCTAGCCTAGTTGGGAGAGATGGGCCACAGCGCAGTTCAGTTCGAACTGGAATTTTGATATTCTTCATGCCACAATCATCAAAGGATCATTTTAGTCTTTTTTTAGAAGAATGTTTTTGAATATTGGGGCAGATGATAATATACGATCTAAGTTGAATTATAAGCCACTACTTTCCTCCTTACGCTTTGAACTGATTAATATGAAGCGGCTTTTTCCCATACTAACAGTTATGCAACAAGAACAAAATGCAATACATCACAAGCTTAATAGAAAACACATAGAAATAGAAACATTAGAAATTCTTATAAATGCCATCGATCTGTCTGTCAAAGAAGGAAACCATGTGACAACAAATTAGAAACAAAGGAAGAGCTAAGTTTGAGAGGACTTCAGCTTACCAGCAATGATTAAATTTGGGCTCTTGTGTATCCTCCTCAGGTGTTCATTGAATGTTCAGAGCACACAACTGTGGTAACAACTTCAAATTTATTTTCCATTACTTATAAAACCCATTCTTCTTGTCTCAATTGCTTCTGTTTACTGGTGACCTTGCTTCTCGCACACTCTTGCCAACCAATCAGGAGCTTTCTTGGACACAACAGGTCACTGCATATTGCCCACTTATCTAGCAGTGATGTTGTTATGATCACCCAGGTGGATTTACAGCTGCTGCTATATTGGTTTCTACTAGTATGTGTTTGCTTGTGCTGTGCTTGTATTGAGATGCTAAGTGAATGCTAAGATGTTAAGTGACTTTTACCAGGTTTGTAAAGGGTGGAGAGTCAAATGCATTGTGTGGCAAGCTGTAATATAAAATATCTTAGTAGAGTTTTGATACAATTAATGTGTTTTCTTACACTTTTAAGCTAACTCATTTAATTCATATTGTTGATAACACGTTTCTGGTAGCGTCAGTGTTTCTATATTTCTTGCATATGTTATAACAATATATTTTGAGCACAAAACAACAACAATAACAACAACGTATATTTAGGTTCTGCTACTAAAAATAATAAACACACTGTAAAATAGTTGATATTTTTCCAAAATTGTTCTTTAATTGATTAAACGGAACAATAAGATACTGAAACTTAGCTAAAATATGTTTTTGTGTGTAGAAGAAATCTTCCATTTTCTTGATCTACTAAAAAAATTCTACCAGTCCTGGAAAAAAAATGTGAAGACCTACACTTTCAAAGACCCCTCGCTGGGAAAGAGTCTATAGACACTTTTGTTCCAGGTCAAATCTTTTTTAGGAAGAGTGTTGTAGGCTCTCTTTCCTCATGTTTTGCACAAAGGGCTGTTCTGTAGAATCAATTGATTGAGCATCTTTTTATAGCAAGTTCTACTTTTTTATCTGACAAAATAAAAAAAAATTGTGTGTGTGTCAATTTTTCTGAATCTGAAACTGTTAAACTGAAAATGAATAAGAATGAATTGAAAGCTATTTTGACAGGAAGTAGAAATGCTCATAAAGTGAGATAGCATTTTTAAAACAGTGGAGTGGGGCCTTGAATTATTGTGCCATCAGCCAATGACAGGCTCTATAGATGCTTAATGATTATCACATGATCAATGTCATTAAAGTTAGGGGTTCTGGTTTTGCTATAGAGTTTGGTTCAAGGCTACTGTGCCTTGTGTGACTCTCATGATGTTCAGAGGTGAATCTCTAATTCATTAAACAACTAGACAAATTTTCATTTTCGTTTTTTTAGACCACACAACGATTTAATTTATTGATTAATTTATTAATAATTGTGTTGTGTGAAAACTGCGCCTGACCTTCAGAACAGCTAATTCTTTACTTTATTTTCCACTGCTTTATTTTTCTTTTATTCTTATGTTTATAAAAAACTGTTTAAACTGACTGCAGACAGTTGCTGAGACACAGAAGACCTTTTAACATCATCTGAGGATATTGTTTCCCTCTTTTGCGTGATGTCACAGGAAAGTGAAAACATAATCTCACGAGGCATAGACTGTAATAGCAGCGATTAAGCATTCATACTAACCTTCAAACCTTTATTTTTTTGAATGTGAAGGAAGCTCTAGGCAACGTGTTTTCATGTGGACATCACAACCTGAAGTTTTAGCTCATTTGAAATATGCCGATCACCTTTTGGAGGCATCAAATTAGCTTATATGTATCTATATCACACCCTCTGAGCTAGTAAGATTGTCATCACCAAGGCATTGCCACATGAAACCACACATGTGTGGAGGAGATTTTAAAAAACAAAACATGAAGGAAAGGAGGTCTGAGTGTTACGTTATAACAATGAGAAAATTATAACTCATGACTGAAGGAATCAAGGTAGAGCTAAAATATACTGGGTTTGCTTTCATAATTAAGGGGCTTTAATACTAATTTATGTTCCTGCTGTGCAGTCTGTCAGGAGCAGCTGATTAACATTAAGATTTTCCCTTGACATTTAAACATGACACGCTCTTAAAGTCACAGAGGACACAGACTATGTGACAGACAGCGATTCTGAGTGTGTCAGGAGTGTGTGAATGTATTGCAAGAGTGTGTGAATCAGCGATCTGCTCCAGGTGTTTGAGAGATAATTCTGTTTCTCCCCAGGAGCCCAGACGCTGCTGTGAAGGCCACATTAACCACCTGTGGAGCTGGAAACAGAGTAAACGCATACAAACAAATGAAGTTATGAGCCCTCTGCTGCTAAGCATCAGACATCTACAAAAATTTATATTTAAAAAAATCTAAACTTTTTTGGCTGTTATTGAAGACAGGAAGTGATGATGTGTTTTATTAAAGAGGGGGACTTTAGAAGAAAACCCCACATTTCCAACTGTTTGAACAGGAATTCACCCCCCCCCCCACACACACACACACACAACGGCTAAGAAAGACATTTCCAGCAGAAAACATTAGGAAGCAACATGGTTTCAAGAGGTGGTCATTTAGGTTATTTTGACAAGAAAAAAAAACTATTTTTTTCAACAACAATGGAGATATCTTACTTTCTTATCTACTTAGTGTAAAAATCTTACCTTAAACCTTGTCACCTTAAATATCGAGGATGAAAATTCAATGAAGTATTATATCAAAAGTATCAATAAATACATAACTGAAAAATGAAAATATATTTAAGCAGAAATAAATTAATGTGCATAAATAAGTCAAGGTATATAATTTATAATTAAAATGTATAAATGTAAACATGCACATACACTCAGAAGTACAGGGTTGGACTGCATTCTTGGTTCAGCTTAAACTACAGTTAGGACATCCTTTATAATTACCATATAATAGAGGACAATGAGAAATAAATAAAACAGATGTGTTGAAATGTAGAAATACAATAATTGCTTTTTATATTTAAGCTATACTTTATTTTATTTATGTATGCAGTGATTTTTTTTATAATTATTTATTTACATGGATGAGGACCCTCCTGCTCTTACCCACATAATCTCTTATTTCTCTTGCTGTACTCCATATGTTGGATCCTTAGTATAGTAAAGTATAGTATTGTCTGAAGTACCCAAAAACTTTCTGGTGTTTAATTTTTTTTTTCAAATAGTCTTGATAAAAAACAACACCCAATTTCTTAATATCATGGCCCCTTTAAATTTAAATTATGCTTTAAGCTATAACTGAGGCACTGTATGTGTTACAGATTTTGCAGATTCAGCTGTAAAATATTTACAAAACCTCAGGCGTAGTAGTTTAGTTAAAGTAGCTCGAGGATTCCGTTTAATTCACTCTGCATACAGAAAATGTCATTAAAGATATTTTTTTAATTAATATAACTTGCTGATTTCCTTCAAGTTGGCAGAGTAAGATACTTCTTTGAACCATTAAATGGTGTTGAACTCAGAAGAGATACGAAGAAACTTTATCTACTATGACAAAGATTATACATTTCTACTAAAACCCGAACACAAACGAAATATTATTTGCTAAATGCTAGTAAATGCTATTTTAAAGGTTTAATTTTAAGTTGTTATCTTACTCTATAGTCTTCATTAAAAAAACTTTTATCAACACTCTTTTATTAAAGCACATCACTAGTTTGATTGCTGATTTTGGTAAATGTTGAGTAATTTGGTTTGGTAAACTTGTACAGTGGCACTGTTCATATTTGCAATTGTTGAGTTACATCACACCATGCATACAACAGTTTAATCAATCAATACAAGTTGTTTTCTTTTTTAATCCATTAAAAATCTCTTATTATCTTTCTTATGACTGTCAGTAGAGCTTGATGCTCATATGTCTAGGTTATAGGTGTGAATACCAGGGAGCAGGAACTGGTTAAATTAGTTTACGCCACTGTAATGTGGATCGCTTGATAAAAGTGTCTGACAAATGTAACTGAGAAAGAAAAAACATTTTTTTATTCCAGGTCTGAGCTTTTTGAGCAACAACATTTTGTGACAATGTAGCTTAGCTGGAAACTCAGTTGCTGAATTCTGGGGCAATTTCTGTTATCACACTCCAAGATGGGTCAGTTTTGGCCATTGACCAATCCGCCACTGATGCCCTACGAACCTGTGACTGCAAATCTTCAGCCTGTTAATCGCCACAGATGCTTAATCTGGCCTTTGTCTGGCCTCAGATCCTCAGCTATTCACACACACTGTTTGTTTCATTCTGTAAACGCTTAATCCTGTTTAGCAACACTCTCTGAGCCCCGAATAGCCTTTTCCCTCCCCTTTCCCTGCTGCTCTTTTGTTTTCTCATTTGAAAGAGTGAAAGATCCATGTCTGAAAGGAAAAACGTTTGATCCCTCAGTTTTGGCAGCTAATTGGTGGAGAGGCAACACCTCTTTTACTGTATCTGTTAATTTATATAAAATGCATCTGGCTGCCAATTGATGATTTGGCCAAGTAAAAATAAGTTATTTTCCTTTATACATTTATTTATTTTTAATTCTATTCATTTAAATTTTCTTTTAATTAAATTTTATTTTTGATTCTAAAGAGCAATGCAGCCTTTATTGTTTGAATGTTTATATATATATATGTATTTATGTATTTATATATATATATATATGTAGCAAAGTATAAAAAAAAAGCTAAACATTATCTCGTACACATAGTTACTTGAGACAAAATACAAAACAAAAGCTGACTGTTAGATTCCAAGCTGAGGGTTTGTTAATGGTCTGGTCTTTTATTCACAGTCTGTGTTTTTTTCCCACGCAATCTCTCTTTCTAAAGAAGAAGCGTTGATGTCTGCTCAGCGTCTGTTTGAGATAAACACTTGCACTGAGTCCAAATCAAGCAGCTGCAAAACAACACCAAGCTACTGCTATAGCTGGATGCCTCACAGGTCATCTTTGTCTTGATGCCCAATAAAAGTTCTCACAAATTAATTGTCTGTGGAATTAGGTTTTTGGAGACATTTAAAGCCCTGAATCAGAAGCAATGGGTGACCAAAGAAATATGCTTAAGATTTAAAGTAAATTGATCCAACTAACTACAATACAAGGTGATACATTGCAATTGATACTTGTAAACATTAAAGGGGCCCTATGATACCTTTTCCCAAAACCTGGAAAAGAAATGTCTGATTAAGTTATGCTACACTTTTTTTTTACACAAGATGCAAAGTTTGTTTTTGGATGAGATTTTATTTTCTGTTAATTCAAACATAGTAATTTTATCCTAACTCACACATCTTTGGAATAATGTCTGGTTTGGTCACCATTGTATGGAGACTAGTGTTACATTAAGTTCTGCTCAAAAATGTATATTTCATTTTATGCTTTCTGTTAGTCATTGCATAAGTGGATGCGCTGAGCCTGATTGGTTAGAGGGCGTGTGTTTGAAGTGTGTGAGAGAGGATACATTTTGGGTGGGAAAAATTAAATAGAATTAGGATTACACATCAATGCATACAAGAATGTGAAAACAAATTTAGGTACATGTTTTATGTAAACAACAATATTAGAATTTTTTTGAAATGTCAGGAAAACCTAGTTTACACAAAGGAAACTCTTGAAATACTCTCTTCCTTGTTTTTAAATGGTAGCTTCCTCGCAAGTAAATATATAAAAATATAAAAATAAAGAACTAAGATTCAAAAACAAAGAAATACACATTAAACGTTAGTGCAAAAAGTCTCAATAAATGTTACTGTATTGTAAAGAAATAACTATTTAATTTGTTTTAATCAAATTTTAGAGATTTTGTTTCTTTATTGTTCACAAATGTCTTAGACATCTGAACACAAAACCATACAATTCATCAGATCAAAGTCTGATCAAAAATCTGAATCAGAAAATCGAACAACACATTTGTTTTAGGTGCAACGCCAAGTTAAAAAATTTAATAATTTGAAACAAATCAAAGATAATTTGTCAACTACAAAATGATTTTAGCTTCAACAAAGGGAAAACTGGTTTTAGCCATGACAGAGCCCTCATAGCACCAGCTCTGAGTCCTGTTTAGATTTGGGCTTTTAGCAGGACAAATATGCTTAGTCATTTAACAATATCCCAGATGAAAAGTTGGCAGCTAAGACAATGACATGATCTCTGCTTTAAAGTCACAAAAGAACTTGTTCAAAAGGTTGAAATGTGAAACACACACATGCTTTGAGAATAGATAGATAAAAACTGCTCACCAGAATAATCCCTGAAACTGAAAACATCTGAATGTGAATAAAGGGAGCCTTCAAGAAATGTTATTGGAAACCTACAATAATGAAACAAATTTAGCAAAGTGTCAAAACATACAAGAAGCAAGTCACATAATCTATTGTCTAAACCAGCATTACTTTAATTATAACATCTAAAAACAATTGATGAAGTTAATAAATAAAATAATTTAATTTGAACATTTCTGTCTTTTCATGGAGATATGACTATAATTAGAATTTAAAGATTTAAATTTAAAGTAGTTTTGAGATACCAAATCCTTGTAGAGTAAAAAATACTTATTGCCATTGCTTTCTCCACTGCTCAAACAATCCAAGAATGAGATATTCAGCATATAAAACATTATAATGAAAGTTCTCAATCGTATTTTGAGCTGAAATTTAGCTTGGCATGTTCATTTGGCCTATACGATTATTAAAACGTAAAAGGGCATAACTGCTGTCCATAATGTTTCTTTTTTTTTTTGGATCGGCCTTGTTTTTTACAAAAATTTGCACACAAAAATAAAAACCTTGGAACAAGTCATTTCTAGTCCTGTCGATCGAAAATTTTACCAATTAATCAATACCAATTTTACCAAATTAATCAATATTTTTTTAATTACTCGCAGTTAATCACAATGACAAGACTGAAACTTTTTAAATCTATAAATGTAAAATGTAAATAATTCATGTAAATTGAATACAAATTTTTTTTTAATTCAAAATATGATTGTTTTTTGAGTTTTTTGCTTAACTTGTAACACAGGTTTTGTCATGTAAACAACATACCTGCAATAAACTATCAATATCCTCCAAAATTAAATTTTTGCTTCTCTTCTTTGGTGGCTGTTAGTTTGTGGTCTCTTTAGACTCTTGTTTTCCAGGACTCTCTGCCATTAACAGCTTGCTTAGTGAAGCCTCATTCCTTTTATCGTTGGGAAGAAACTTTAAACCTTGGAGCAATTGTCGTAGTGCTCTTCAGCTGTGTGAAACTAGTGCTGTTCTTCCTTTTAGATAGTCTGAGGTAAAATCATGTTTAATTTTACCTATAGGCTGATCATCCTCTGTTGACTCTATAGTTTTGCAAGTGGCACAAGGCTGGCAATAACACTGAGCAGGAGAAAATGTATTTTACTTACACTACATTGTTCAACACCATATTTATTTGTCAACCTTTTAATATTATTTTTACTTTAAGCAGCAAACCTTGACAGTGGACACACGCGCACACATACACACACACACACACACGCACACACACACGCACAGACAAAACAGACAAGAGACGAAGAAAATAGTATTAACCTACCTGCAAGGTTCTGTCCATAAAAAACTTGCTGAGCACAGTAAGTGTGCTTTATCTTGTTCTCACTTTTTTCATTCTCTTGCCACTTTGAGACAATGATTCACGCATGTTTCCACGTACTGACATTTCTCTGTTTAGACAAAGTTAGACCGAATGAATACAATTTCAACAAAGTGCGTTGTGATGCCTCTGTAGTTGTCATTGCTTACCAGGCAGCCAGGCAGTCCTCCGTGAGTGCGATGTGTGTCGATATTCATCTTCGGTGCCTTCTCATCATCATACGAAGTGCATGTGTCTTTTTCATACATAAAGCACATCGGTCACAAACAGGAAACAGGAAAACTGCAACCGTGTTAATTGCATTATTTTTTTTACTCTTTACTGTGTTGTTTTTAATCCTTCCTTTCTTTATTGTGTTGTTTTTATTTGCTTGCATCACTTCAATAAAGCTCTACAATTGGATTACGTTTGTCTATCTCTGTTAGGGCATAGGTTTACCAGTTTCTTTTTAAATAATTAGAATTTTACATATTAGACACACAAACACATATGTTTCAGAGAGTGGATGTTTGAGTATTGTCCATTTGTGTGTGCGTTTGAGATATGTGTGTTAAAAAGTGATGGGTGAGATCTGCTGTTTCTCTAAGACACTCAGCAGTTCTGAATGATGACATTTAGAAATAAACCTTCAAAGCCCCTGACTTAAAATGCAAGCTCATCTGCTCTTCATCAAATCTTCTGTCTGCAATATTTAGTTTTTGGTCAAAATCTTGGGTGTTTGGGTCACTATGGAGATTTATACACATTGAGTCACATGTTTTTTGCTACATCAGTGCTGTAAAAGAAACTTGTTTTTTTTTCTCTTCTTTGCTCAAGAGTCGGCAAGTAAGACAAGGTTTAACAATATATACACTATATTGCCAAAAGTATTCGATCACCCGGGTAAATATATGGAAGCAGATTTTCCAGTCACTTCCATGGCAGTCAGTCGCTACACACCTCCAAACTTCACGTGGCATATTAGCTCAAGAGCAGTGTGAACAAATCATCATGAAATGAGTTTCCTCGGCCGAGCAGATGCATCCATGTTTTTACATCAACAAAAATAAAGCAAAATGTAAGCTGCAGTGGTGTAAAGTTTGGGTTCTAGCAGTTGCTAGGAATGTGAAAAACACAAAGTGTAACGTTTGGTGAAGAGGGATTATGATGTGGGGTTGTTTTAGGGAGCTGGACTTGGCTCTACTTATTTCCATTGAACGGAATTCTGAATGCTTCAGCATACTGAAACAAGTTGTACAAGTTCATGCTCCTGACTTGTGGAAACAGTTTGCAGCTGGATCCTTCCTCTTCCTACATGACCGTGCACCAGTGCACAAAGCAAGATCTTTAAAGACATGGAAATCAAAGTCAGGTGTGGAAAAACTTGACTGGTCTGCAGAGACTCATTTGATACATTTGACAACTCATGTGGTTCAGTTATTTCTGTTTGTGATTTCTTTAGTTTGAATGTTTGTGCTGTACTCTCCTTAGCCTTTGGCTTCTTTCCAAAGTAAAAAGCAAAAAAAAAAAGCATAAAAAAACACACAAAAAAAAAAAAAAAAAAAATATATATATATATATATATATATATATATATATATATATATATAATTAAATATATAGAGATTTTTTTATTGTCTACTGTACACAGGCTATGACCAATGGAGCAAATAGGAAACTGGATCTGAACACTGTATTTAAAATCTCTTTCCTTACACCATGTGACATCCTCAATAACTGGTCTGGTGAGTTTCAGTACTCGGTAGTTAGCAATTATTATATTAACAATTATGAGCATGGCATCAGCAATTCTTTCAAATGATTCACAAAAGAACCTTCCACAGTTCATTGTCAATCCAAAACCAATTCAATAAATAAAATAAAAAATCGCTGAGATATTCAGAGTTGCACACACCTGTCTGTAGCTGTATCAGCACATAACGTTATGGGTGTGTTAAGCTCATCCTCATGAATCGGTGAAGATCTGACAGGAACAATCTTGTTGAGGATAGTTTAGATGCGTGTCAATGCAATAAATCTAGAAACCGAATTGCTATTGTGTGGTGCATTATACTTGCAATTATTTCTCCAACAAACTAACATCTACAAAATAATATATACAAATAACTACAAATAACAATGGAAAAAAGTGAGACTGCTGATATGTTTTCACATTATAATGTTGCAGATTATATACAATTATTGGGTTACTTAAAAAAAGATAATAAGCTAACAGAATAAAAAAAAAACAATTGCTCAAAAACTTAATTTCTTGGTTTAAACATCATTTAGCATTTTTGTGTGTATGTGTGTGTTTGTGCAGATCTCAGTCTCTACATGGTTGAGGCCAACATTACAGAAGATAACACATTTTAAATAAGATTAGTCTCAGTTGCAGATTATACTAAAACTAGTACTATTGATTATAACAATAATAATGGTTTCAATTTATACAGCACTTTTCCAGATGCTCAAAGACGATTTAGAATTTTCAGAGTACTATTTATTCACTCCACATTCACACACTGTTGATGATAAGCTACCTTGAAAGCCCTCAACTGTCCTAGGGAAGTCTGACAAAATGTGGCTCCTGTCACTACCTAACACTCCCCACTAGTCACACACATTCATACCCCTGTATGATGCAAGTGAAGAGGTTTGCCCAGGACTTCAACAGCAGAATGGACCTAGCAGGGATTGAACCGCCAACCCTTTGGTTACAGGTGGACCAACTTCACCACTGTGCCACTTTGCAACTAAGTATTATATATATGCACATACACAAATAATATACATATACATTCCTTGAATTTAATACATTTAAACGTCAATTCAGTTTGAACCGTAAAATTCATAATGTGTACTGGTCTGGATGATCTTGGGAACCGCTACAGGCTGTCGTTGCAAGTCAGAGGTTTCGTTGAGTCTCAGCAGGCTTTGGCAGCCGGTAAGAGGGAAAAGGGATGTCCCGCTGTGCAAGAGCAGCATTCGGGTTAAAGTGTGCCCCTGTTAAATCTGACCCCGCGAGACTGACCCTCTGTTCAGCTATGACCTGTTCTGTTCTCCTGCTGGTTTCAGTCTGAGAGAAGGAACACAACCTGAGACGCGAAAAAAGCTGCACTGCCAGTCAGATACCAGACAAAATGGAACTTTCAGAGTCAATAAAGGAACAAGTCATGATACAGAAAGGACATTTCAGCAAGTTTGAGTCACTAAAAATGGTGAATTTGAAAAAAACTGAATCATACAAGTACTTAAATAAAGCTAGTCGTTTGTGGAACTGAAATAACCTGATGTACTTGTTCCACAACATTTATGCTTTAAAGTTGAAAACACATTTGGCCACAATACTACTCTAATTTAAGCCACGATTTCAAGGTATTGCTGGGTTATGGCAAGTTACTTATTTGGTGGACAGCTGAACCATACAAATTTTATGGTGTTAAATATTTTGTATAATTTTACAAATATTGATATTGTGGTCACATGAGCCAAAGAAAGTGAGGATTGTTTTTTTTCCATTTTTTAAAATAGGATTCCTTTCTATTATGTTTCTATAAAGGTTTATCAGACTAAAGAAGGATGCATTTGACTAGTACACCCCTTAATCTTCAATTGAGCACTAAGCTTAGCTCTATCACTTACCTAGTTTGCAGAAAAAGAAAATCTAATGTTTCTCGAACTTGGAGAACACTTATGCTACAAACTATTTTTAATCACTGATAAGCTGGATACTTTAAACACACGCACACAAAACCAGAAAATACAGCATCAAGAACACACACAGCAGTGTAGCACTCGAGAACGAGGCCGGGCAGAGAAGAAAAGAGCCGAATAGAACAGGAATCTTTTGTACAGTAGTTGAGCTCATGAGAAGCATGTTATCCGGTTTGGTGTCAATCGACAGCGTATTAAAAAAATCAAAAACAAGTGCCATGGACAACTTGTCCAGTACGCCTACCCTATTCTCGCCAAAACTTGCTTTGAGTTTCAGGGCTAATTCTATATAAGCGCACTCCTGAAAGATCATTAAGAGAAGAAGCAACGATCATGTCTTCTTTGCCGAAAATGGTGTAACTCGATTGAGCTAAGAACATACAGTGCACCCCACACATTCAACAGCAAAGATGTAATGAGAAAACCATCGAAAATGATGCACAGAAGAAAATGGCAAAGATACATGTTTAGTTCTCTCAGTTTTGCTACAGTGATTGCTACAAGACTGCTGGAAACACACAGATGTGCACTCACACCAATTAATGCATTTCTGGAGATATGACCCATCGTTGACCTCAAGCTGGTGTGTGGATTAAGCAGTTTTCGTCACAGTTCATCAGACAGACACTGGCAGAAAAAAAAGATGGAGAGAGAGCAAAGAAAAAAAGGCTTTTAAACTGGCCTCATTTTCCACAGCATTAACATAATCGGCATCAGACTTCACCATTAAATCAATCCATTTGAAGCTCATTACCTGACTGTACAGAGAAATCTTTTGCGTGTTTGTTTAAGGTTTCCAAAACCAATTAAGTATAAATCAAGATTGGTATATGCAACAGTTTTAATAACAGAGTTAAATCAAGCATTTGGACCAACTGGTTTTTAAACGCATAGCTTCAGTGCGAACTGTGAAATGTCAGTGATGGTATAGATGGGACAGGGCGAGGGTAAGTGTGTTTGGAGGGCAGCAGTGATTTGACCCCCTTTCAGTCACACACTGTCAGTCGTCATTGTGTGGATTGTTTGATGGTAATTAAAGTTGAGCCATGACACACATGCATTCATACACATTCATTAAAATATCCAATCAACTTGGAGTGAATCTGAGTCCTGTGTAAATAGAAAAGCTTCTTTCTGAAACATTCCACTATTGCATTGTTGATGAACCATAAACTTAAATAATAGTTAAATTCACGTTATGTTTATGTAAGAGCACATAAACATGCGATGCGTGAAAAATCCTCTGGATGTGAAAACCATATTCTATGTAGGGTGGAGTATAAGTTGGAAATTTAGATACTTTTCTGCCAAATATTATAGTTTGATTGGACACTTTATGTTTGCTTTGTGTTACTGTACTAAAAGTCTTTTTAGTAGTGCTATAAAAATTAACGTATTAACACATGTTATTATTTTTGTAAATTATTTGGCAGTTATAGTCAAACATAAAGGATGCAATTCCCAGCAATTACTGCGAGGATAAAAAAAACCCTGAATAAAGATCTGAATATTTTATATATATGTAATGTATAATATGTAATCGGTGTATTTCTCATTTATCTGCAAAGCTCTGGCCTAGTGGTCTCTAAAACAGTATAATATAGGAGCTCAATAATTTAATGTTGAAAGGTTTGTAGATTTGAGACTGGAGGAGAACAATGATGTAGACTCAATAATTTTTGCATAATTTTTATTTTTTACATAATTTCAAATTCAGATCGGTATGATTGACTAAAATTAAAAGTTGACATTACTATTAAAAAACCCTCTGTGAATGAAAATATTGAAGTCTATAACTTATTACTAATCATGTGTGTCTTTTTCCTTTTTTGCTATTTAAAGAATGATATGTGAGTAGTGATTCACTTTGATATACATCAAATAATATTTGCATGTTTGAATACCCAAAGCAAGAAAAAGATTCCTATATTTTTAGATGCAGAACTCGATAATTATGCTAATTACCCCAGGGGTAATTTTTGTGCTTTTGCTGTATCTCCCTCTAACTGGGCGTAATAGAACCACACCTGAATCCTCTGGGTTAAAACAAGTAGAGTCAGCTAGAAGACAAATGTTCTTGTCTGGACATATGTTTGTGTCAGTATTGTCCTTTCTTAAAAAATATATATCTTCATCTTCATATAGGTGTCTCATATGTTTAACGTTATATATATGCATTTGGCAGGCGTTTTGTCCAAAGCGATTTACAGTAGTGGAGAGACAATATTTTGTCTGTTTTCAAATGTTTTTGTTGTATCTTTAAACATTAAAGTTATGCTTAAATAGAACATTATTCTAATAATCATTCATTTGCAATGATTTGGCATGAAATAATACATTAAAAGTATCCACTCACTACTTAAACAAAAACATTCTGGGCTGTATATCTCGACTCTATTTACACTTCACAGCACTATTTACACCGTTGAAACAACACTACTGGGTCCCAGACTGGTGACAACAGTAGCATTGGTTTAACCCTTTGAATATCTTCTGTGCATGAGCATAACAGTAGTGAAATTAACCTGCATACACTAACCTCTCCAAGAGATCTTAACATGGAAAATGTGTTTTTCATCTGCAGTCTACTTTAATGAACTTTTTACATGCAAATAAAAATCCTAAATAATTCATTCATTCATCTTCAGTTCGACTTTCTTCCCTTTCGGGGTCGCCACAGCGGAATGAACCGCCAACTATCTGGCATATGTTTTACACGGCGGATGCCCTTCCAGCCGCAACCCATCGCTGGGAAAATCCTAAATAATAGCTTGTGCAATTATAATAAAGATGTATTCAATAATTGTTCATCACAAAAATAGAAATATATTTTAGTCAAAATATTTTTATCAGAAACAGAAATTATTAGATTCATACATCAGATCAATGACAAAAGTTAGAATGTTATGCCTACTGTTTTTCTCAAATTTTTTAGATATCCTAGTCACATTGCAAACTCTGTTTCTTGTTGTACCTATTATACAGTAAAAATAATTAAGCTGCATTTACAATGGATTGAATGAAATGTATTAGATCCAAAACAGAAAAGTGAAAATACAAATATACTGATCAATAAACTTAGTTGAACCAAAGCAAGCAGAATCTGAGAAAATACCCCCCATAAATAAATCCGCCATTTCAGCGTTGTCCTTTACATGACCCTATTTTAAATGTTGTCAGAGTCTAGCCACGGGCGGAGTCACATCTTTGTCATAGCCATCCAATCAGATGCCCCTCACACACTCCGCCTCTCATCGCAGCATTTGTCCATTTGTTAACTGTTAGCATCATTAATGCAGTGTGTCATTGTTTATGGTGATTATGCTGATTATGATGAACGTCGAATCATCTTCAATGTTTACACTCTTTGTTGCACTGAATCCTGTGAAGGTCTTGTTTTTCCCGCTCATTTGTTTTGCTGACAGCTTGTCATGTTTGCAGGTCAGAACAAGATAAAGTGTGAGGTGTAATGAGGTGAATGTTCACACACCTCCTTGTCTTATTCTCACAGCTGCAGAAACTTTTACACACAACCCTAAACAGCACACTGTTAGCGCCTTTGTCTGCCTGTCAGCTAGCATTAGCCAAATAGCTAGTTTTCTAGGAGTCAAAGGTTGTGTTACTCTAAACACCTGCTCACAGCAAGACTTGAGTGCACTTGTTAGCAGATTTACTTTAAACACATTATGAGTGCTAATCAAATATGACAGTGTAGTAAAAAAATATTGTGCTAACAACTTTCAGCCTGTTTATTGTCATAGCAACACAAAAAGCTTGAATGTTAATGCATTGCGCTCCTTTTGCTTTGTTTAGAAAACCTGATTTTATATGATTTTAAAATTATGATTTTAAAACTAACAACATCAATTAAAAACAACTATTATAATGCCATATAATTTCAGGAACAAGAAAATAATATAACAGTTTTGTTGAACTTGCTAAATAATTAAAAGATAAATATATCAATACATATTAAAGACCTGTTAATAAGTAAGACATACACATTTATTTGTAGGTAACAAAAAATAGAAGAAACAAAACATTTAATTTGTATCTCCTTCACAGGAAGCTTATATGAAGAGATTCTGCTTATTTGACATTGCATTATATTTAATTTAAGAGCAGTTTCACCCACAGCTATGATAAAAGATTCTTATTTTAAACCAATAATATCAGTTAATTAACCCCTTGGCTAATTCCATAATCAATAAATACTTGTTCAAAAAGTGAGATAGAATAATACGTCTTAAATTCTTAACATTTCAATTAATTTGAATAATTTTCATCTCATTGATGTCTCAAAGCTCATGAATCATGAATTATTAAAAATAATTATAACAGGTGAAGATGAACTAAATTAAGATTTGGTATATAGTTTACACTTAGTGAACAAAACGTAATAGCAATAAATAAAAGGTTTTGACGTAAACGTTAATAAAAAGACTATATTACATTCTTCAAAAAAGTACAAGGATATTCACTTTTACGAACTGATAAATGGTGATTTGGATTTAGAATTGCATTTCTATCATGTTTCAATTTTAATTAATTGTTTGAAAAAAATATTTTACCTCTTCTTAATATAAAATTATAAAAAATGTGTTTTCATTGTATTGTTTTTTTATGCAATAATTGCAATAAAAATAATAAATTCTACAATTGTTCTCTTTATATCATTTCTAATTGTGTTTGTAAATTTTAGGATATAGTGAACATGTTCTTTTAAATGTAAATATAAAAAAACTTGAAATGAATGTCCTGAGATGGGCAAAATAATTCTATAATTTACTGTTAGATCCATTGTTGCTTCCTGTAAAATATCATGAAATACTTTGAAAAATGTAATTGCATTGGTTGCTTTAAAGCATATGTTGTCTTAAATGTTATGTCTTTCACAATGCTATTACAAACATTTATTTTATTTTAAATTAAGATTAAGTTAGGTCTTCTATTAAATATAAATATATAACAAATATTATTACAATTGCTGTTGAAATGTTCATTTAAAAACACTCTTTCTTATTTATTTCAAACACACAACCTGCAACTTTCAAAGTAATTAAGCTTTTCCTCTACTTGTAATGTCTACTTCAATTTTTCTTCAAATACAACAGTGCATTTAAAGCGTTCCATGAAAATAAGGAGAAACCACATGTGCTACTTGTCCATTTAACCTCTCTCATGCTAGCATACTAATTTCCCTGATGGTCTCATATGATTCAACCCAGCACTGAATGTGGTTTGCTGTCAAACCCCTCTGAACTGTACACATGAACACACAAACACCAGTTCTTCTGAGGAAACCTACTCTTCCAATTATAGAGCATGGTGCTGGCTTGCTAATTGGCGTTTCTATCTATGTGTTGCCTGATGCTGGTCGGCACACTGCTTGTCTGGTGATTATGTCAGATCTGTGTGTCACGGCTCAAACTCTACCAATTAGCTGAACTTCCGCAGAGAACGACAGAGGAAAAAGAGATTAAAGTAGAGGAGAAAAAAGCAGGGAGTGGGGGGTGGAAAAGTCTTTGCTTAAGATAAAGCTTTGTGGTTTCTTTATTTTTGAAGCTCTGCTGACTCTTAAATTATGGCAGTATTAAGCTTTGTTAAAGCAATATTTATTGTAGTTTTGAAAAAAAAAATATTGGCTGCATCATGTAGACCTTAATGCATCACTACATATTCATAAAGACATCTTACAATGATTCAGTTGGTTACAATGTAAACGAATTGTGTTTTGGCATAATGATGATGAACTGGACACCAGAAAGACTACTTAGAAGCATTTATAGAATTTGCAACATGTAAAAAATGCTAAAAATTCCAATCACAAGGGTTTGTAGCAGAAGGAAAAATGCAAATAGAAAAAAGTTGTACATTAGATGTACATTTTTGATGACTTCCATCATTTGTATGAGGGAGAACTTTCAAGTCTTTCAAGTGTTACAGTGTTTCCCAAAGGTTTTAAAAAGCCCAAAAAGTTTTACATTCACTGTTGTAGGTCTTAATTAATTTTCACATCTCTTATTTTTCTAATGTCCATATAAAGCTCATCTGATGAGTGTTGTTATTCTTGTTTGGGGTTTGCGAGAGATAATAAGAAAATGCTCCAAAATGCTGTAAATACTTAAAAACATAAAAGTGGTGTTTAGCGGTTCCATAGTTTCTCAAAAGGCTTATATATACTCTGTCACAAAATAAAATTAAAAGTTATGTTTAGGGTTCCCAGTGTTTAAGAAAATGTTCATTTTGTACAAAATTGTACATTTTGTACGAACAATTAAAGTGCAAACAATGCACAGCAATCTGCAATACAAGTATTCAAGAATAAATGTATTATATACAATCAATTCTTCAAAGACTGCTTATCCAAACTAGTGAAACTACAGTCATGCTTAGTTTTGATACAATAAACTAATTTATTACTTTGCTTCTTTTTTTTGATGCAATGCGACTCCACAATACACTTGCAACGAACGTTATCTAGTTACCAGAAGACTCTTTCACGTCAAAACATTTTGCGTTTGGCCCATCTTGAAACGCCCCAGTTTCCTTCTCCAATCTGACAAACAGCTCTTGTGTTTGCACTGTAATGTCACGGCTCTCACCGCTGAGACTGACAGCGAGCGGCTGCCATAACGAATCAAGAGATAATGCACAGTACAAGCTCTGTGTGAGTGTCATCACATTCCTGCCCCAGACCGTCTGTCAGGGCTGAAACCAGAACAGAATCCCAATTTGAGGCTCTCCCTCTCTATCTCACTCTTATTTCTGAGAAAGCAATCCTTCTTTTCAGGACTCTGTAGTGCATTGATGAAACCCTGAGGAAGGAACACCATAGCAGTGGTAGTGGGAGAAAGGGAAACATTGTAGTTAAAAGCAATGTTCATATTTCTTCATGGATCTGATATAATATTCTGTTAAAACATAAAGTCTACAAACAATATAAAAGTTAAGCTTATAAACTTATACAACAGATAACAGTTAACTCAGAAACAGCTTAGAAGGAAATAGAAACAACATATCAAGAGTTTTGTGTGGCAGTATTTTTTCCCATAGGATAAGGTTCAAATGAGTCTATGACATGTTTGTTTATGCAATTTCTACAGACAAAATAAGACATTGTTTACCTTTAGAAAAGCAGATACAAATGTAGAATTACTGATAAAAATAAGTTTTGTCTGTTTTATCTGTGATATTTTTATATTCCTCTGTAAAGCACTTTGAATTGCAAATGTGGTTGAAAATGTGCTATACAAATAAACTTGTCTCACCTTGCCTAAAAAAATCCTACCCCCAATCTATCCATCCATCCATTTTCATGTCGGCTTTCTTCCCTTTCGGGGTCGCCACAGTGGAATGAACCGCCAACTCCTCTGGCACATGTTTTATTCGATGGATGCCCTTCCAGGCGCAACCCATCGCTGGGAAACATTCACACACACTCATTCACACTTTAACACTATGGACAATCGTTCTTATTCAATTCACTTATACCGCATGTCTTTGGACTTGTAGGGAAACCGGAGCACCCGGAGAAAACCCACACGATCACGGGGAGAACATGCAAACTCCACACAGAAATGGCTCAGACGAGGCTCGACCCAGCGACCTTCTTGCTGTGAGATGACTGATGACCCACTTGCGCCACCGTGACGTACCCCAATCTACACCATGTTAAAATAAAATTACGAGAAAATGGCCACAGAAAAATTCCAATGTAAAAAAAACCCAGTAAAAAACAGTCCAATAACACACTATATTGTGTATTAAATTCAGTTTGTATCCACGGGCCAGATGTGTTTAGATTAAGATATTTCTTTTAGAAAGCCAGCTTGAACAATTTATAGACAGAAAACCCTATAAAATTCTCAGCTTTTCAATTCAGAAAGAATTTCAGCTCTCAATGTTCCTGAGATGAGCCTGAGGCAAAAGAGAAATAATAGAGTAAACCACACAAGAAAAAATTATATTTCTTAAATAATTTAATTGCAAAAGGGTTTTTTAAAAATATTTCTACAAGAATGCAATATTTAATCACTGTTTGTCTTCACCATTAAATACATCTCAATGCTTTCCAAAAACAACCCCTAAAAAGAATAAGAAAACTTGAAATGTGTTGCTTCTCTCCGTGCAGCACTCGGCGGACATTTTGCTTGCACATCAGTGAATATTGACTTGATCAAAAGAACATTTTTTACTGCCTCAAAATATGAAAATCATTTGATTTCATAAAATATTACAGAAAAGGAAAAATCAAGGTGTAAAGGAAGGATGAGTCCAGGATGGAGAACAACCGTTGGCACTAACAGAAACAAAATCATGCATGTTTCTAAACCTCTCAGACACTCACACCATCTGATCCAATTGATCGTTTGAGGGGTTAAACTGTTAGATATGTTTAGACATTGTGACAAAAGCAGCTACATTTGGTTCCCCATCCTTTGATGGGGCAACCAAATCTAAGAAACAGAGCAGGTTGCAATACATAGAGCACTTTTAATCAAGAAACAAAGGTTTTGAAACGGAAGATCTTATGTAGATTATATGCAGGACAACTCCCAGAATGCAGCTCAAAAGCACTGGAACTAGTCTAAATGTAGGTTTTGGTAATGAAAACTTTACACCATATTTCAGTTAGTAACCTATAAAACACTGGGTTCTGTTGCTGTGCTTTCTTTAAATAAACACAAAGTATGGAAGTATGTATTTTCCCTCCACTGATAGACAACTTGACATAGCATATGAGTATTTAATATCTTAGGTAACCTAAAAACTACTTCTCCAGTTGATAATGAGTTTCTTAATGTTGAATTGAAAAGCATATAGTTTGATTATTTAAAGGAGTACTCAACTAAACGTTAAAGGTTAACCACTTTAGGTGTCTCTAAAATGTGCAGAAGACCGGGTGGTTTGTAACCCTTAAAGATTAATTTCTATTTTTGGGTGACCTATCTATGTATTCTTTTTTTGGCCCACCAAGGTTGTGTTATAGAATACAATCTCACAATATATTTAGCACCCCCCCCCCCTCCAAATTTTTTTTTTTATAGAGAATCTTGTCACAATTCGTTTTATGCATCGATGTTCTACTAACGAAGGCAAAATTCACTATGAGCAGTATTTTGTTGCATAAGTCTCTTAGATTCACAAACAAGATATTCATCCTGACAAGAACACGCACTCCTTTCAGAGAGGACCAGAGACTGTGCACTGGAGACAAACACATTGTGATAGTGTTGGGAACTGCTGAACTTTCTTCAAATAAGATCTAATCAGTTGAGAAGCAAAAGTGGATTGGTTTTCGTGTATTCAAATTCAGCATAAATATTTTTACGTTTCAGTTTTACACTGAACATCTACCACATAAATTTCATACATTTTGACTCAACATATTTTAAGTTTTGAAGAATGGATTTGGGTGATTTAAGTTAATTGCTGATTAACCTATGGACTTACTAAAATATCATCTGTTTAACTGAAGACTTACATTTTTTTATTTAAAAATATGCAAGCTTTTTGTTTTAAAATAAAATGTTATACATGTTATAAAAAATCTTGATTTGTTGAATGACAAAGAAAACACAACTGAATCGTCTGTTTATTTACTGGAAAGCTACAGGAAAATATACACATTATCCTTTTAAACAAAATCCAAAATCATGTGTCTCAGTTGTTTGTTTTTAATTTCAAAGCAAAAACAAAAACCAAAAAGCCTTTTGTTTTGAAACAAAACAATATATAGTTTCTATATTAAAATAGATGTTTTTCCATCCAATCATATAAAACAATAATATGGGAATAAAAAGAAACCATTTCAAAAAGAAGAAAAAGTTATTTGGATGTTTTTTTTTAGAACCAAATCATCAAATGTGATATTTTCCAGTTAATGAATTCAATGCTTCGGCATCTTTTTTTCTAGGTACCAAGAATCATTAGTTTTGGAACCAAGAATCAAGTATTTGGAACAATTTGATTATAGAAGAGTGTTTGGTAACCAATAATATTTATCTCAATTTCAAACACAATTTTGCTTCTCAAATGTTATCCTTATTTTAAAAACCTTTAAATATTGTCCAAATTAAAAATTGAATATATTAATTTAAAACATTTTTTTGCAGTGTACCACAAGCTCAAATCCTTCTGCTCTCTACCAGCTAAAAAATCCTGATATAATGGTTATAGACCAGCTAAGTGTGTAACAGAAACTAAAGAAAACAACAGATGTGAATAAAAAGAAAAGATCAGCTGAAAACATGAAAGCATTTTTACGAATCCATTACGTGAAGCTACGAAAGCATTCTGAGTTCACCAGGCATTTATTTCAAGTCCATTGCTTAGTTTCAAACCTGGGAAACAAATCCATCTTCCTCAAAGTCCTGCAATATCCACATTTTTGCGTTTTGCGTGATGTGCCAGTAAAATAAAACACCTTCAATATGAAGATGGCGTAAGAAAATTCCACGCACAATAGAACGTCAGTTAGCATGGGATTGTTGCACAATTGTTAGCTTCCACGCTCCTAGTGAATTTCAGTTTTTGACTTTTCGTAATTCTAGTTCAGTTCCATTTAGAGAGGCATATAATCCTTAGTTGAACCCATCCAGGAGAGTTCGATCCTCTTAGTCAGTTCTAGGGAGAAACGCATTATGGGAAGCTTCAGAGATATAGCCAATCATGGCTGGCCTCACAAAAAAAGAATGTATCACACGCACGCATGCAGTCAACGAACCCCGTGCTTTTTCCATCCCAAAAATAAGTACAAAATCTTTCTGGTGATCCAGTCAAGGGTAAATGAACACAGACTTTGCAAGGAACTGGAAAGCTCAATTAGTCTGAGGCACTGGGAGCCAGTTTAATCTGGTTATGGGTCATCGGTTTGGAGATGTTTTTGGAAGATATCGTAGTGGTCTCCACCTCAGACCTGAACGGGCAGTGTTTGGTTCATTTGCAGTCTCATGTCTTGAATGCTACCCAAGATCTTCTTCTGGTGGCCGGCTAATGTCACACCTATCCGTAACAGGTCTCTGGAGATGAGAAAATGAAAAAGTAATTACTGTTATTTTTAATTACATAATAAAAAATAAAGATAAAAAAGAAATTAAGCTATTTATGTAATTTTAAACAGTTGTATGTGCTTATCAGAGAGTTTCAAAGTATGTGTAAAAAAATGTTGAATTCTTATTTTAAGAAACATCAGTCTTCCATTACATTATGCAACAAAATAAATTAGATTGTTTTAATTCAAATATATACCAAGTTTCCATCATATTTAAAAAAAAAACATAATCAAAAGTTTTTAAAAAATCCCCAAAAAAACAAACTTTCTTTTAAAAAAAAACTTGTTTTTTGTTTTTTAAACACTTTTTATATGAGTATTAAACCAATAACTGAAGAAAAAACAGTCAGTTACTTCCAAACCAAATATTAAAATTATTTGATTTTTTTTCTAATACAGAAACAATTGCAAACTCCATTGTAAACGAAAACTTATGCAACATACAACACAATATCATAACAACAAAAATATCTATCATGGTTCTCTATTAATCCAATTGTCTATCAAACATAAAACCCTCTTGAGAAATGTTAATAAAATCACTGTTATGAATCCAAAATAACAAATTAAAAAACACAATTAAAAATCGAAAATCAAAACAATAATTGAGAAGACAGCAAAAAAAAAATCCGCCAAACCAAAAAAAGATTGCATAGTTTGAGAACTGACAACTTGGATGAAACTTCTATTAGTCGTGACAACCACCCATACTTTGAGGAATGCTCTCAACATGGACGTACTGCTTTCAATGGAATAAATATCAGTCTGTCTTCTGTTAAATTCACTTGAAGGAAATGGCTTGTTCAGAAGAAACAACTATGTGCCAAGTTTTAAGTAGTTCAATAAGAGCTGAAAAATTTGTGTTATAGAATGCTCTTCTGAGGTTGATATGAAAAATAAGCAGCCGTTTCTCAAACTCTTGCAACATAAACAGCTGAACTTTGAAATAGAATCTTATTGTATCCAATAAAAGTGGCTATACATTTAACACAGGCAAAAAAACAACAACAATTGAACAACATTCTCTTGCTCCAAACATTCACCTCTTACAAACTGTAATATAACTTCCAACAAGTTGTTGGTTCTCAAACTATACAACTACGTTCTTGTTTGGCCAAATTGTCATTGTGTCATCTGAATTTTAACTTTGGTTTGGCATGTACTATTGTGTTTACTGAGTTTAAAAAATTTTTATTTGTAATTTGGGTTTTAACTTGTTAATGTGCGTCTTAACTATGTTT
Organism: Danionella dracula; assembly: GCA_900490495.1. Lineage (NCBI taxonomy): Eukaryota > Metazoa > Chordata > Actinopteri > Cypriniformes > Danionidae > Danionella > Danionella dracula. Next base: position 19,754,127 of record UELW01000778.1, read on the forward strand.
GTATCTATCGGTCCCTGTACATAAGGGACTGATCAACAGGCTAAACATGATTGTCTAAACCTTAAAAAAAAATTATAATAATGTAAAGTATTACATTATTTTTTGGTCATTTGAAATGTAATTACCACTATTACAAAGCACTTTTTAAAAGGATGGAGTAAAAGTTATCCAAGCAATGTTTTCCCATGGGAACATAGGCAGGTGGGTAAATTGGGCTAACAGACCAGTTTCAGCATTTCAGACATGTTTAGAGACAAGCTTTGGTGCAAATCTATCTTTCATACTAGATTGGTTACCAATTCAAGTCAATTATTTGCTGGGTTTAGCACCTAAGGCTAACACATGACAGATTTCTCATAGAGAAACGGCTATTACTCAAAGTACAGACATGCCACTGCACAAAAGACGACCATTACAGATTGAGTGAGGCATAAAGTTTACGCCAGGGTTCATGCTAACTGCTTCCTGTTGTTTCATTGCTAAACTAATCTAATCTCGTCGTGTGGTCTAGTTTATACAGCAACACATGTGGCTTAGAGCTAGTTTTACTCCCTTTATCTGCCAGAGTAGCAACAGCCTGGACAGACATTGTCATGGCGGCCACCAGTCTGCCTGCTCTTCTCATCTCCACAATCATGCAACATTATCCAATTAATTTCCTCGAGTGTAAAAGTGTTTTCTCTTTTTCCTCCGCTGCTTCTGTCATGCCAGCAATGTTGCATGAAACGATAATAAATGGAGCCCATTAGGAGAATTACTCGTCGTTAAGAGCAGGAGAAAACCAGCGACTGGTTCACCTGTCAAGTTGCCAAATTGAAACAAATTACCCCAGCCTCCATCCTTTATTATGGTTTAATGGGTGAGATGAATTCATCATTATTTTCTTTATTCATTTATTTGATCCCAACTGCTCTCTTCACATGTGTCTAGATATTTAACATTGAGACAAATCAAGGATTTATACTAACGGTGACCTCTAACACTAAAAAAGTGGTATAGTAATCGCCTTCTCACATAATTTTTTTTAGCAATAAAGCCTCAAATAAAGATTTTGAGAAATGTTTTTCACATAATTAAGGCTCTAAGTTTGAGGTTGAGTATTAAGTACTTCGTGTATCTATTTTTTTTTTCTTTAAAAAGATAGAGTCGACACTCATAACTAAATATCCTTCTTCAAGCACATATATTTTCTTGGTTTCTGATGATGTTCATACATCTCCTTTCACTAGATAAGGCTTTTTTTTGTTCATTCCTAGAACCGCAAGTGAAGTTGGTGAGCATTATGCCACTTTACAGATTTTTTGGTAAGACTTGGGCTTTTGGGTCTTTTCTTTTTTATGTAACATTAGAGGCAAGGCTCCATGAAGCAGGCTGAGTCAAGACAAGCCTAATCTTTTTCTGCATGGATCTAAATGTGTGATGTGATATGACGATCACTGATTGGCAAATTGACTGGAGGGGGCGGGGTTATCAGTAACTCATGATAATTTGAGTCAACGCAAAGACAATTTTCAACTGAGTTGTTCTGATAAAGTAAATTTTTGTTTTAGTTTTAATAAACACTATTATGTTACAGAAATGTATTAAATATTATAAATATTCAATTCATCTTTTGAAAAATGTGCATCTGATGTGTTCTTTCAAATAATTATCAATAAAAAAATCCCTGTTTATGATGTAATTCAGACAGAAAATAAATCTTTTATGTTTATCATCAGTTTTTAAAACAAAGAGATTCACTCTTTTTCAGCCTTTTAATTTCAGCAGTCCCCCAGGGAGCAATCATCTCAAACTCGCTCTATTAAAAAAATATTTTAACTAAAAATCAATCAGTTATTAATCACAAAAAAAGCTGACAATTTATTTTAAATTGAAATAAAAAAAAATCATATTTATCGTATACATTCCTCTAATCTAGCCTACACACATCTGTAAAATCTCTTTGTCTTTGCATGGGTCTTAAAATGGTCCTGCTCTTATCAAGAAAAAAAATTTTCTTCCTAAGCGTCAAATGGCCAAACACTCACTCTGAAGTCATCTGGGCTACCAAGTCAAAAGAAGCAAAGCCAGCATTCAGGAAGTTGTCTTGATAGCGACTCATCTTGATGGCATCCAGCCAGTCAGCCACAGTAGTGAAGGTGGTGTAGTCAGGCACACAGCGGTCGAGGAGCGGCTGGGAGGCCCTACAGGGGAAGAGAGGAGTGGAGATAAAAAGAGAGGGTTAGGTCACGTCAGGCCTCCACCACCGAAACCTCACCCCCAACCCACCACCACCAACTCCTCTCTGAGCCTGTAGGGCCTTGACTTTTCACTGTGGCTGACTGGCTGGAGACATACAAGAGCCCACAAGAAACATCAAGTGAGGTTTGAGTGTTGGTGAGTTTGTAAGTTTACACATTACCCCAAAAGTTAGTAATCAGATGTAGATGTGGAAATTAACTTTGAAATCTTTACTTGTAAAGAATATTGTCACCCATTTACAATAGCTTACAATAATAAATTACTCAAAACTAATGCGAATCACCATCTAAACACTAGCTGTCTTTGTGCTTATAACCAAAATAGGTTCTTGGTTTAAGCTCAAATCAGTTCAAACAGCTGAAAGCCAGCTCAAATAAGAAACTTTTGAAAAACTAACTTCAAGCAACTCATGACAAGTTAAACCCATCTCCAAAGAACAAATACTGAATATATAATTCTATGATCCACAAATAAATGTAAAACTATTCTCCAAAATAGTAAAATTCTGGTCAATTACTATGGCTTCAACAAATGTATTACCAAAACCGGTTAGCTTAAAACTATGCTGGCTTATTTATTTATTTATTTTATACTTTTTTTAATAATATCTATTTTTGTAGATACAAATTATATATTTACCATTTAGATGCAATAGTACTCCCATACCTAAAGACTAGCTACAACAACCCACATATTCATTGTTGTATCCAAGACCTAGCATTGTTTCTGCTATATGGTGGTTCCTTGTTACCAGTAAAATCCATTAAGAAGTCAGCTTTACTTATTACAATTATCATCTATTTTTTATAGCTTAAAAACCCATCACTACACATTTTTCTCAGACAGGCAGAAACAATTTCACACTTCTCTTTCAACAATCTGAAACTTTAAACATTTGTATGAAAAATACAAATAGAAATGTTTTCCTGTAAAGAATAATGATAGATTTTAGGAATTGATGGAATTAATTAGGAAAAAGGAATTGTTAATAGTGACTGTATTTACTGTATTTACTCCACCGAAGGCCGATGTGGGGGTATTTTTCACAGAGTGAAAAAATAATTACTAGCCATTATTGATGCTCTTTTTTCTTCTGGTTGAGAAGATCATTATAAACATACATAGCATCTTTAATTATATTTGAGAACTGTAATAAAAAAATCAAATGGTCCCAGTCGTGCATATGAATCACATTATAGTGAGGAACCACCAATTTCTAAATATTACATTTTAAAAACAAATGTTTTTCTCCAGAATGTGCATAGTAATGTATAATTCCACTAACTCACCTATTTATATACTACTTGCACTTTAACACAAGAAATGTCATTTAAATAAGATCAGATCCAATAAAACAAACATAGACCTGATCTGATCTTTGCTCTTAATAACCATAAGGTCTGGGTGAGTGAGAGCAAAGACACTCCTGTCTGCAAGCTCTCTCTGCTCTGCTGAACCTCGTTGCCTTTTGATGGCATTAGATTAATTAACAATTAAAAGCATACGAAAAAAGTTAATAACGGCCGAACAGAGGCTCTATTGAGGATGAGGTCCATAGATGGATGGGAAGAGAGGTTTTTAATAAGCTCCTGCCTTTAGGGCTGAAGGGTTTGCGGTCATTAACCTGGAAGGCAGCGACTCTTAATAGAGCATTGTTAGACCAGGTCTAGCTCTCACGTCTTGGGGACCTTGACTCACAGTGCAGCAAAGAAAACTGTGCAAGGATGCCAAAAGGACACAAATTCATGGAAGACTACACTGTATTAAACCTAATTAAACAGCCCAAAGTTCACTTAAGGAACGTAGAAGTCATCGTTTCTTACTCTCTCAAAAGCTCAGCAGGCACTCCACCTCTCCACTGGCCCTTGCTAAATCTTGTTACTTGCTAATTAAAACCAGTCCTCTCTCAGAATTACATTAATTTTTCTTCCTTTATCCTCTGATCATTACATTGCAGACAATAGTCTCCTGCTGTTAGGCCCAGAACCCAACGCTCTAAGGTTGGCTACCCTCGAAGAGTCAAACCAGCTAAAGGTCACTAACCTCTTAAACATTTTCTGTCATGAAAGAAGGTTTTATTAATGCATTCGCTCTTTTACACAGTTGAATATCTTAAACGAAGAGCAAATGGGCAATGTAATCGGAGACTCAAACAAGCAACTCTGGGAACATAATCAATAGCTATGTTTATGGTTCAATTAAAGCAAGGTCTTTATTGACCGAGGCCATCTTCATTCCCATAACATCAGACTTTCTCAGCTTACAGTACTGTTTGTCAATTGAAAATGATCTAAAATCAATGCACTATTAATTTCAAAGCCTCTGTTTCTTTGGTTGAGTTCTGAAACTGTAATCTGAAGCCTTTCTTTACGTTTATGGGGTTTTTCCATAAACACAAGCACAAGCATTACTAAAAAAAAGAAACAAAAAATGTTCTATGGTGTTCACTTCATAGCTTAAAAAACATAATGTAAAGTGTTAGTAAGTTTGCTACATCAGGTGTTCACCAAGCTAATTAGAACTCAAAATATATGGTTTCCATTGTTCAAAAAAAAAGTATCCTTAAAGCAGCAGGCCAACTGTGTTGTATGATAGTGATCGGGAAAAAATCTACAAATTGTCATGTTCAGATTAAACTTTTAGCCAGTTTGATAAAAAAAGATCACATGAAAAATTAAGCTGACACATCTGTCTTCTTACCCAGAATGTGTGCTGGTGACCACTTTAAGGCTGGCGGCATTCCGAATTAGTTTATCCAGCGTGTTGACAATCTGAGAGAACTTGGGTCTCAAGTTCCTTTCTTTCACCCAGCAGTCCAGCATGAGTTGATGCAGGGCGGTTGGGCAGTCCATTGGTGGGGGCAGTCTGTAGTCCTGCTCCACTGCGTTTATCACCTGGTAATAAATAGAAAATTAGGGGTTACACTCTTTGTAATATAAACAAAAGCAAAGCAAAGCAAAAGGGAGACTTACGTCCTGATTGCTCATGTCCCAATATGGTCGCTCGCCATATGACATCACCTCCCACATGACAATACCATAGCTCCAGACATCACTGGCAGAGGTGAACTTCCTGTAAGCTATGGCCTCTGGTGCGGTCCAGCGGATGGGTATTTTGCCACCCTGCAGATTAAAAAAATATATCATTATGAAATTTCTGGAGGGATACCCAATATAAAAAAAAAATCTGTTTTGTTGCATGGAAACTAATACTGTTAGTAGTTTTGGGTTTCTTCCGTCTCAGTGGATTTGTAACTAAATAGCATTTTCTTAGAAAAGAAATAGTTTTGATGTACAGTTGAAAAAATCTCAAAGCAAAAAGCTATGAAATTGGTGCATTTAAACCCTCATCATACAAATAAACAAATAAACTATGAAATGTTTGCCACTAAACAATCAGGGTAAGCTGTTTTAAATTATAACCTTATAATTGAAGTCTTACCAGTGAACTGGTGTACGTGGGGTCAGTAGGATCATCCTCCAAGAAGCGAGATAGCCCAAAATCAGACACCTTGCACACTAAATTGCTGTTGACCAAAATGTTACGGGCAGCCAGGTCACGGTGCACATAGTTCATATCAGAGAGGTATTTCATGCCAGCAGCAATTCCTCTCAACATCCCAACTAGCTGGATGACTGTGAACTGTCCATCATTAAGCTGTAGGAGAGAGCAAGGGAAGAGATTTTAGTAAGCACTCTTTAGAATGTTTCAGATTTAATAGATTGGGAGTGTGCAGATTCTTTTGGAAATTAAAGATTAGCTAAATTATTAGACTTTAAGGAGAATTTTCTAATTTATTTAACATGTATAACCATATCAATTAATTGATTAGAAGGATGTTTCCCCTCCAAAATCTATGTTCAATCAAAATGACTGACAATAAAAAAATGGTTACAACATTTTCTAATGTAGTTCTCACCTTTAAGAGTTTTTAGTTAAATTTTCTCCTTTTGATTGTTTTATCCCATTTTTTGTTATTTAAGATTATATCTTTTGTTTTCATTTTATTAGAAAATCAAGCAAAATTAGTTCAACTGAAGTAAAACTTTAAAAAACTGAAGTAAAGTTCCTTTAGTCTCATGTCTTTTCAAACTACTAAATAATTAACAAGCACAGTTTTAAATACAGAAAGAAAATAATGACAACAGATATTCTTCATTAGCTAAAAACAGGGAGTCACATGCATGCTTTGTGTAGTTAAGTTAAAACCATCCATTTAAAATAACGTTCATGTTTTATTTCTGTTGAACGATGAAGTAGTTTGAAGATGTTTTAAATACACCTTTAGACTACTCCATTTTCAAAATACAATTGATCTCGACAAGTCTATGTGGCTGTCTATGTGGCTGTCTATGGAGCTGTTCCCTGTCTCCCAGTTTTGATCCAAATTATCTAATGTGTTCTGAAGAAGAAAAACTCCGGTACTTACAACATGCAAGTAATTGATAACATTATGTCTTTATGGGATAGAATAAAATATATTACTGTAAGAATGTCTTACCCGTAAAAAGGAATCCAGGGCTCCGTTCTCCATAAACTCTGTGACAATCATGACTGGTCTGCTTTTTGTCACCACGCCTTCCAGTCGAATAATATTTGGATGATCAAACTGTCCCATGATGCTCGCCTCACTCAGGAAGTCTCGTCTTTGGCGTTCAGTGTAACCTGCCTTCAGAGTCTTGATGGCTACAATGATCTCACGCCGTCCAGGCAGCTTCAGACGGCCACGACACACCTCTCCAAATTCTCCTACATCGATAGATGACAGACCAGAGAGAGGAAGAGAGGGTGGAGTGGAGAGAGGAGAGGGAAGAGTGGAGGAGTGAGGGAGAAAAACGGCACAGGGACAGTTACTGGTTAGAATCGAGGAGCCAGGGGGAAGCTCGGGGGAGACAGCAAGAGAAGCCAGGGCTAAAGGTGATGCTATTGGAGTGTGTCCAAAGGGCGAGGGAAAGGGGTAAAGTGAAAAAAAAGAGTGTGTCTATTGGAAACATTTGAAGGTTGTGGTAGAGAAGAGGAAAGGTGGAAAGTAAAGCTATGGAGGAAGAGGTAAAGGGTAGAGCAAAGAATGCTAGTGGGAGGGGAGAGTGCGGGAGGTCATGTACGAAGTAGGAGGGGAAAGAAGCTTGGGGGGGTTTGATGGTTTGCGTCTGTAGTCTAAGCAAATGTGTCAGCAAGTGTAAGAAACAGAGGGGTTGGGAAAGGACATGGCAGGGATTCATCACTTTAGACAAAGCTAAGCCATAGGTTTAAGTAGCAGCGTTAGATGTTAAAAGCCTTGTTTGCAAGCATTGCAAACGTTCCAATAAAATATAGCTTCTTCAGGAACCATAATCCTAGTTTTTCCTCAGTTTTAAGCGCTGTTATTAAGAAGCCTTTCCAAAACAACAAGGGAACTCAAGGGCAGGAATTTGGAGGGAGAAATTGACAGGCCACAAGGTCAGGAGGGAAATTAGTTGTCCAAGATATCCTCAGACCAAGGAAAGGCTTGGCAAGTTAGGATAGATGGTAGCGCTACAGTTCAAGCAGCTCTGAAGGTAACTTCAGAAGCTCCATGTTGTCAGTAAAGCTGTTAGAGACATTTATTAGGTGCTATGGGGCTGGATTTTGGAGCGGGATGAGTTGATTTAAGTACCGCTTGGAGTGAAGTCCTCTAAAGGTATGGCCTGGGTGTGCCTAGCTGTCTTCCCCCTGTTGCTCGGGAGCTTTTGTTGGTTACCTGCGCCAATGACCTCCTCGATTTTCACGCAGGAAACATCAATCTCTTTGGCAAACTCGCGGATGGCCTCGTTCGGGTCCTCATAGGTGAACGGGTCAATGTAGACCTTCATCCCAGGAGTCACTATGGGGGATTCAATAGTGGGAATTGCCATATGAATCACACTAGCTTCAACTGCAATACTTATAGAGTTGTTGCCAATAAGGTGGTAGCAAAACATCATAGAGACTTACTGTATTGTTGGAGTTTTTCGGTGTATTCTGATTCTGAGCCGTTGCGCTGCTTCCTGTGAGGCAAACAATACAAACACTTACAAAAGGTCCAAAAATAGCACAAAATGTTCTGCCAATTCCTTTAGGGAAACAAATTTAGGTTGGTTTAAAAAGAGGAGGGTTTTGAGAATTAAGAACACAAAGAATTTCACCTATGGAGTCACCTTTTGAGGGGAAGTTAAACCTAAAGTGCTCATGTAGAGAATTCTCTCTTTACATCTTTCATTTTCTCTTTTAATCAAAATATTTCCTTGCCACATTCTTTGCAGCCCATCTATTAAATGAAAAGCAATTTCAAGAACCTCCCCCCTCCTCCAATCACATGTTAATGCAATCCCTTTGTTGTCTAACTAGTAACCAGGCCAATAATCCCCGCTGGTAATTCGGATCTCATTTCCAATTCAAATTGAGTTCCGGAATATTCCGAGGCCTATGAGGTAAGATACTGCGACACGCTGTGTGATTAAGAATCTCACAAATTGAGCATGTGTGTATGATGAGGGTTTAAATGCACCAATGGCTTGCCCCTCAACTGAAGGAATGAAAATGTGGCCACAGGATGGAACGTGACTGCCAACAATCACAGCAACTCTGTGGAATTCCAATCTAGGGCATGTGCATTTGAGACCACAGAGGCTAGATTTTAGCAAGCACAATATCTACAATAACTTGAGAATATGGATTGATTTGTGCCTTATACCATTTCAATCAATTTCTAAACTTACTTTCTTGATCAAATTCTTGAATTTGCTTAAAAGTATTTTATACCTGTTAATTAATTTACCTAATAATAATAGTAGTAGTCTAATAAACACGGTGACAGCGACAAGAAGCATTTCAAAGTGTTGTCCATGCATCCATCTACTTGCCGGCTTTTCCCTTTCGGGGTCGCCACAGCTGTCAATTATTCCAGCATATTCATGGCGGATGCTCAAAGTGTTGTAATTAGTATTATTACCCAGAGAAACAAAGCAGTAAAGCAGTAAATAGAGTAAAAAAAGTTGAAACAAGACTAAATTCATAACGTCAATGTGCGTCATTTAATAGCATTTTTTTAAAGAAAAAAATAGAACCTATACTTTAACCTTCTCAGTACTGTGGATTTCTGCATGACACAGTGCCACTTTTTGATGTATTTTCACTTGCCATTACTGAATGTTATCAACAGTTGATGTTATAAGCATCTTTTTGTTTTCATCATTAGCCATGAATGTATAAATGATTTCTAGTAATACATCTAAAGAAATCTTACATTTAAAAACAGACCTCAATGGCAGGAATAACTTGCTGAACATTTATGTTGAATTTTTTTCTACATTAAATATCTAATTTCAGTAATTGCAGCTACTGTCAGATCTATTAAAGTGGATGATTAAAACTAATGTATCTGCTAAGCTTTATGTGTGCTTACATTAGGCTCACAAGGATTTAAATCCTAATTTGGCATTAGAGGAACATGTTGGTAGCCTAATTCGATTGAGAGATCTATTTTTATTAAACTGCAAAAAAAAATATTATAAATAAAATAATAATTAAAAAAATACAATAAACACACTTTTACAATTTTTAACTTCAACATCATATTAATCTATTTTCAATGTGTATAATGACAAAGTTATTTTCTTATATTTGACAATATATTTTAAAGAAAAAAAAAATCTCATTTAGTGTACTGGATAATGCAAATCCTGAAAAAAAAAACTGAAGTGAAAAATGTAAAAATTTACCTGAGGCAGACAATGGCAATAACCACAACGACAATAATGAAGACGAGCCCTGCTGTCAGAGAGCCCACGATGAGGGGTAACTGCTCCTGAAGAGTCTTATCCACATCAGCTATGAAAGACAACCACCAATCATCAGATCAATTCTCAAGTAGATTAATCATCTTTAAAAGTAGACTTTATTCATTCCGAACCTTGGTTGTTGGTGCTAAAATCTGTTGGGCTGCTATAACGACCATATCCTGCCACAGTTCGGGCTCGAACCTGCACCACATATGGTGTCCCCGGTTTCAAACCCTCAATGCGTGCAGAGCTTCGCTGTGCTGTCATGGTGTGTGCAATAGCTTCTCCCTGGTCCTGTGGGAAAAGTGATAAAACAAGCTATAAAAACCTAGCAAGCACCAAAAGCATGTGTCTGGCAGCTCCGGTTTAATCTGTCAGAACGACACATCAAACACATAGCAGATATGCATGGGCCTTTCTTCTCCATGCAAATCCTCCTGCCTCTATCACTGCCAAGCCCGCCGTATCAGCATTAAAAAGAAAAGAATGAATCAAGGAAGAAGAGTGTTAGCTAGGAGAGAGAGAGGAACGGTTGATGCTGTTGTCAGGATGAACGATTAGGGATAGAGCAGAGGATGACAGTGGTGGAATTGTGATTGAACACCCCTTGCTTCATTGACTTCCACCGGGTCTTACCTTCTCGTGGTATTTAATCTCGTAATCCAGAATGATTCCGTTTGGTTTGTCAGGGGGCAACCAGGAGAGACTCATGGTGTTTGCTGAGGCCCCCATCAGGTGGACAGTGGGAACAGCAGAGGGAGCTGTGAGAGGGGAAGGAAACAAATCCTTTTTTAATGAAAACAGAGTGTTTTTTGAGCATGCAAATGTGAATTCAGGATTATGATTGCACTGCTTTGAAGACTTAAGAGAAAAAGTATTTATTAGTGAGGACATAAAAGGGCTAAAAAAAAGTGTTTCAAGTCAGAGATTATGCTCTTTAAAAAAGGGCCTCATGATAGAAGTTTGCGTAGTTTCTTCAAATGCAGCCTTGTTTTTTTTCTATCTTGGTATTGGGATACTACAAAGCCAACACACAGTTCTAAAGGACACAATCTTTGCATTCCAATGTTGACATTTGAAATTCTCAAAACAGACATGTCCCTAGACCATTAACATATTGTTGCTATTTTCACAGCTCCTTCTGATTGACTACGAGTATGTTTTTACTCACCAGGTCAATGCAACAAAGCTCTCCTTGCTTAAAAGGGCTATGAAACATTTCTGTTTCAGTTCAACTCAATCTAAGATTCTTTTGAAAAATGCACCTGAAATGGGTGTGGATAGCATATATATTATGTAAATATTATTATGAGACTCTATTATGTTATGAGATAATGACACTGAGACGTTATAGCACATGAAAAAGGAACATACATCTAAAAAAAATCTAGCAATGTTCAAGACAAAGGTTTCATAACAATGTGAGAAAAATTTGATCTAAACCATCAGGCAGTCTGATGTCAGATTTGGACACCAACAAATGTAACATCAAAATAATGTATTAATGATGAAGAGAGATACTATTACTGCGGTTAAAGACTTTTTCTTTCAATTTCTTATCATGTTATTTTAACATTTTTAAAAGCTAACTTACTCTGTTGTAACATAAGTACATATTTTAGTTTAAAACGATCTTCTGTGTTACAATCGCTACACAATTTTTTTGTTCCAGACTAAAATTTGAACTGGACTTGGTTGGACTTCCATCCCGAGTTTACTTATTTTCGCATCTTGCTGTTCTCTTCTTGTTCATCCTCAGACCTGATCTTATCGTATTTCGTTTCAGATGTTATCCAACCTTGTTCTCACACTATGGAAGCTCTTAGCATACCCTACTTACTTGCCTCACTCGCCTTCACTCTTTCTTTGTTGTAAACGTTTTAATCCCCAGCTCCGGCTGGTTTGATCCTTTTATTCCTCAGTCGGCCTTCACTCTCACAAAAGCTCCCCCAACTGTACTCCATCAACCTCCAATTTCAGAAAATTTTCTCTACAACATTTCAAAGCCAATTGAAAGTAATTTCCATTTCAATTATGTACGGCTCTTTAAAATAATAAATAAAACAGATTTTTACAAAATTATTCAAACAACGGAAGAAATTTCTAATTTTGTGACATTTAATAAAACCTGCTTCTAAAGCAATGCAACCATTAACGATTTCTAGACCGGTAGAGTTTCTTTTGTCTTTTGTATTTCACCATACTTCACAGTGTTCTCCTGCATTCATAAAAATAAGAGCGCAACATCTTTGTACGCCTAAAGTCTTAAACACAATGCTCCCTGGGTAGCACACTTGCATACCCCTCCAGGATTAAGGGGCCTCATTCGAAGCAAAACTATGCCATTCTTTGAGCTAATAGTCCATATTTATTTTTGGTCTTAAACCGTGGATGAATATTCAAGCAGAGTCCTAGGAGATAATCTGATCCCAGACCCTTCTGAATGTTTGGAACCATGGGGGGGTGGGCGGCTATGTGGGTGTGCATGTCTTCTTGGGATTGACTCATGTGCAACAACAGCCAGGTCAAATTACAATGCCTCTGGTCAATCCTTAATCGAAACACAGCAAGTCTTGGGGAAGGGTGCTAGCACGAGGGTGCTGAGTGAGGAGTATTAGGAAAAGTGTGTGAGTTTTACAGCAGTTAAATGGTTTTTAATCCATGTATATTTTGAGTTATAAAGACTTACTTCTATAAACAGTAGCTTGTCAACCCACACCATCCATACAGTGAAATTCACAAGAGTTACAGTTAAGAGTTACTTAATAACACATTCTAATATCCAAATACTGTGTATAGATGCATAAAATTCATAGAAACTACTTTAATACACCCACGAGCTGTGGAGGTATAGAGTGGAAAGTCTGGTTTGTGTCTATGGATGACATGGAACTGGAAGAATATGCAGCACGTTTTCCTTTACATATATGAGGCATCAAAAGCTAACCAGGGTGTAATTCAGACTCTGTGTTCTATCTACAATAATGATGAAAATGTAGCAAATATACGTAAAATTATATTCGACTGCCATACATAATCAAGTCTATATTTGCACCATATCCCTTAGCAGCAACACCAAGTATTCATTTTTCTCTACAGTGGCCATTTTGTCTCAACATGACATATACAATGTGGACATTTTGACAAATTTATTAGAATATTACATTAGGCTGCCAATTATTATAAATTACTGCATAGTGCTAGTTTCAATATAATCATGTAGTTTTGACTCCAGCTTTTAACAGAAAGAGTTTACAATAATGTTATGTCAGATAGCTAATAACCATGTGTGCATACTTTTGTATTATTTTCTAAACCCGTAACCATGTTTTCCCTTCACAGCATAATTGATCAATTTGGCCAGATGTGATAAAATAATGTTTTAAAAAGCCAAACAGAATGAATGTTCCTCTAAATTTGCTTTATCTTTTATATGTAACAATGATTGCTCTCGGTCGGTCGGTATGTGTTCCTCTTTTTAGGAGACGTTTAGAATCCAATAAACATGCATGTTCTTCTAGATCTCCTACTCAAACGGCAACTGCCAACCAGTGTAAAATGTTTTTTTAAGTGGTTTTTGAATCTACACTTCAAATTATGATTGTTAAGCAGCCAATTACAAGAATTTATATCTCAGAAGCATAAGCCAATCAACTTGAATTTCCTAAGTTTCCATCTTATTGCTGGATTTCTGACAGGAAAATCAAAACACATTTTGATTATTATTACGTCAGATTTCCAATCAGTATGTCTTTTGTCTAAAAGTAACTTAATGTTCTGCTTACACTTCATATTTAATGTGGGAAATGTGAACAATTAACCATAATATCTATGGTACCTTTACTTAATATACGTTATTTTTACTAGTCTAAACATAGTTGATAATTGCAATAATTGCATTATTGATGAATTTGTGGAAGTGTGTGCATATAATTGATTGTTAGATTTGACTGGATCTAATTAATGTAAACTTTACCTGCAATTTTACTGAGTTACCATTATTGGTTGTCGCCAATATGCCAACTTTAAACAGATGAATATATCATGTATAAACTCACCAGCCTGGTTGGTAGTGATGTTAACCGAGGCATAATGGGGTGCATAGGGACTCTTGTTGGCGACTCCGTTGACAGCCTGGATCTCAAAGCTGTACTGTGTATGAGCCTGAAGGTTTCTGACGGTCACATGCCTCTCTATGAGCCCAAGATGGCGGGGTGAGATGTCCACATTGTCATCGCAGCGTGAGCAGGTCCCTCGCTCTGGAAGACATTTCTTACAGATGACATTGTAGAGAAGATCATCCCGTCCACCTTGGTCCCTTGGTTCGCTCCATTCAAGAACAAGAGAAGTTTCGTTTACACTGGAGATCACATTTCGTGGAGCTGAGGGCACAGCTGAAAAACGAAAACATGTTTTGGTTTCAGTTTCCTAAGGGTACAATTAAAAAATTCAATTAGCTAATCATCTTCATGTATATAAATAATTAAGAGTCAGTTTAGCTTAACTTTTTACATTTAAAAAAAATCCAGGTAGCATAACATCCAGAATGCAAGGAAACAAATCTTCCTGGTGTAGGTAATAGATATATGAGTAATATCCATCTAATTTTATTATTTTCTGTGAGTTACACTCTAATAATGGAACCTTATAACTCAATGTATGCTTGTACAGATGTTTCAATATGTTTTTTGGCCTTTTTTTGTTTTGATTAAAAAAAGATTTTTTGTTTTGGTAAAAAAAAAGTGAATACAACAACAGGATGAGTGTCACTTAACTCTGCTTAATGTAAAAGTCAAGTCAAACTGACAAAAGAGTCAGAGTCAACACAGAGTAACGACAGCATTCTCCTGATTGTAGAATGTGTAAAATAAATAAAATTGTAGGCAAAAAAAAACAACCAACCAATCAACTGATCTGATAAACGAAGTCAAAATGGGTTTCTTTTAACTTATATACTGATTGATCAGATAATTAAACACATCTAAATGTAATTAAACTAACTAGCAATACCATTTGGGCATATGGTTTAAAAAAACATTTAAAGAAAAATAACTATTAAACAATCATTCTAGAATTAACAAAACCTTCATATTAACGGACCTGAATCCCCCCTGAGTTAAATAAAACAATTACATAAAAGATTATGAAAAAATTATGAAAAGAGGTGACAACATTTTTACCTCAAATATTCAGCGAAAACATATATAAATATACAATAGATTTTAAAAGTGTGATTGTACATATAGAACTGAATGTGCTTCCACACAAAAATGGAATTGAAATAACTAAGGGGTAAATAAAGGGAAATAAATATTTTAAGTATTTAAATTTAAAGCATATATTGTGAATAATGTATTACCACATGTCATTGTTTCACTCTTAAACCCTACTAACCCTTAAATGATTTAAATGTGTTCTCATTCCAGTTTACACAACTTAATTTAAAACTTGATTGCTACATTGCTACTTGTTCAAATCAGATGGATGAGAAGAGGCAACTATAATTTTTTTTTAATGATCAGATTTAACTTACTTGTGCATCCTGAATCAGGAGAGTCACTATCTGCTCTATAGTAGCCCGTCCAGCAGGAACAGATGCTGGCAGCTGCGGATGTCGCTCGACTATTAGGTGGACAGGGTGAGCAGAATCCCTCTCCTTGCTTGGACTTGAAGCTGCCGGGGTTGCAAGCTAAGGAGAGAAACAGTTTTTACATTAGGTCAGCAAAACTATTAAAGTCATAAAAATAAAAGTCACAAGATATCTGCTACTGGCTAGCCTTTAGGAGTAGCTGACCAATGTAAGTAAATTCTTCATAAATTATAATCTGCTCAATTGTTTACACTTGAGCTGGCTTGAACAGGACATTTGGTCAAGTAAAATTGCCGAATCCTAAAATTATTTTGGGAACTTTTAATCACCCTTTCTGTGCTAGACTACCAAAACCATTCCATCTTTAGTATATTTATATACGAAGGCACACAGCTAGGTTCTCGCTTACATGTTTGTTTTGCTCAATTAATTAGCTGTTGCTTTCCTCAAGGGGAAATAACTCCCACATGACTAGACGAGTTCTAACAACATACCCTAGTCTAGCATAAACCCCATGCGCATAAGCTATCCGTCAACTTCAATAACAAACACATGCCTGTTAGCTCCAAACAAGAGCACTTTTCCAAATCAGATCTTCCAATCAATGCTTAAACACAGAGAATGTTGAACTGTGCCTCAGGAAGTGGCCCTCTGAGATAAACAAAGGCTACTGAGGGCTATAAGAAAGGAGTTATCTTTTGCATACAAAGATTAGAATATCATTCACAAGGCTTTGGTCCTGTCTGGACACCTTTGTAAAGATTGTGTAGACATTTTTTTCACATCCTCTCCAGGCTAATGGTAATCTGGTGTATTCTTCTTTGAATAAAGATCAAGGCACCAAAAAGGAGCTTTGAGTCAATGGAAAATATACCTTTAACTACAGCCACCCCAAGCCTCGGAGTCGTAGTTATCAGTAGTCCCTTAGACACTGCTTAGTCATTGTAACAGTAAGTAATCAACCGTTGCTAAGTTTTTTAAGAAAATGTTTGAACATCTGGTTTCTGCCCTGATAATGTTCAAAGTGGAACATTAAGCGGAAAGCTGTACTGGTGTAAGCTGCTAGGCTGCATCACTCAGAATGGCTAATATTGATCTAGGGCTTCATTAAAGCAGGGGTTGTGTTGACCAGCGGCTTGTTTATTTAGCCATTAATTAGAGGAATAGAAAGGTAGGCTGTAAAACTGAACAAAGGAGGCATTTAAGCAGATTTCTTACATGTACAATTCCAATTTTGATACTATATTTATGATGACCCTTTTGTGACAACACATTTAAATGATCCGGATCAGATGGTATGCTCAGCGGTGGACGATCTGACCCAGAATATAAATACACTTTGATGAATCAATGCACTAGATTGAAATGATTATATGGTGTCCACGCTGTCTATACAGTAGTGTAGAGACATGTTTGTGTAGCTCTGACCCCATATTAACAGCTATTGAGGGTCATGGAACTTGGTCAAAGAGAGCTCTCCTTTTTTCAATTTGAAATATGATAATGAATGCATTTTACAGTAGAACCATGAATCTGTATGTTCTTAAACATGAGGAGAAAAGCTAAGGGAAGTTTAAATGATTGCTGCCAAACTATCAAAATCCTTTCAAACCTTAAATGTATTGTAAACTTGTTTAAAAACAAGCCTTTATTGAATTCAGACAATTCTTGTTGTTTTAGCTTTTTACATTATATGATGAACTGTTGTAAAGATGCTGTATGTGATTCCTCTTTGCCAGTGTTGTTATTAGTCATACCAATTATTTAGCCCCTGCTGGTGGGATACAAGATGATTCTGGCAGAGCATTTCTTTAAAATTATATTCTATTGGATTGTTAATTCATTCCCAATTTTGCATCTTTAAAGCACGTACCATTAAAGACATGCTAAGTAACATTTTGACACTAGATGTTTTGTCGATCATGCTTGCTAGGATTAGATCATCCTAACAACCAATATGTAGGTAAGTGAGAAAGTTTTTTTTTTTTTGCTCTTTGTGTTAATAAAAAAACTAACAAAGAAGCCATTAAATGGTGAACATGATTGCACATGTACATTTGTATCTAAAAACTTTGAATTGTTATTTATAGTAAAAACTTTTTTTTTCACAGGTTTGCAATTCGTCAATGTAGAGTTGAAGTCTGTACACCTTTGAGGGCTGTGCTGTTTTAAACAGTTTAAAATATACACAAATATGCACCCAAGTTAAAATCTAATTGAAAACATGTATTTAAATACACAGCTTCAACCATTTTGAAGCATACATTGTTTTGTAAACAAGTAAATTAACAGAATTTTCTGGTAATTTAACCTCCAACACTTTTACTAACTATTCAATAATAGTCAAAACAACTTTCAATGCACGGTTTTTTACATTACATATTCAGTTTTCTTATATATCTTGAGAAAATCCATGTAAAATCAACATGAGAAGCATGTGTTATGGAATATAATGGTTATTTTTTTCCTCTCAAAATGTTCTATTAATTAGAGTTAGTGATTGTTAGTTTTAGCTGTATGTGTACAGTTACTCAGCAAACCGGAATAAAATCCATATCATATTATTTCTTAAATGTGCATTTAAAGCTAATCTAAATTAGATAAAATACGATCACTGTCTCTGATAAGCATCAAAACTATTTTGTTTCACTGGACCCTGGAAATAGAAGAGCATCACAAAATATTACTGAACAACAAATTGGCACAAGTTGTAAGCTAAAGTTAATTTCTTTTTGAAATAATAAGAAATAATTAATTTTCACTTGCTAGTATTACTTTAATTTGTATTGACATTCATCTTCATACTAAATGTGCTGACCTGTGGTTACATTTTGAATTCAGTGCAACATTGCTACCATAGCTGTCATTAAAGATTCAGACACCCATGTCTGAATGTAGTCTAAATGAGCCCTGAAACCAACACATGAATTTGAAAAAAGAAAGAAAAGAATAACAAGTCTTGGGCCACTTCAGTCATTCTGTGTTGATGCTGCCTTAGAAACCGGAGCAAACTGAGATAAAGATGAAAGAGTGCAGACCTGTGTGTTTGAGTTTATCGGACACAACGTATCTCTTTAGAGATTAACGCGTCCTTAGTGTTTGCTTTTTATATGTACATAAATCAAATCAAATAAGGTGAAGACAAATGAGAGCGTTTACAGCCCTTGAAACTCTCCTTCAATAAAAACCCAAGCTGTTTTCCGAAGAGTTGAAAGTGCTGATTAATCGCTTCCAACAAGGTAAAAAGTCAGCTTTTTCCTTTCATCCTCTTCCTTCCTCCAGCTACTCACCTCTTCTAACAAAGTGAGGGATGTGAAAAGCAAAAGAAATGCAAATTTGGTGGCCTTTTTTATGAGTTCTCTTATATGTGCATAAAATATCTACACTTTACCGAAACCTTCTTCATTTCTTCCTTTTCTTACTGGATGCAGATGGATTTATGGGAAAATTTTGAATTGGTGGTTAAATTGGAATGGAAATATTGAAAAGTCTCTGTTATTAATATTCATAGAACATCCGAACTGTGCTCTAGCAGAGTGTTAATGAGAGCAATGGCCTTCGGATAGTGGCGAGCAAGACCGAGGTGACGGAGAGATTTATCCCTCCTTTAGTTTCCAGTTGACTTGATTAGAGAACAGTTTATCAGGGCCACCGCCGTCAGGGCTTTCACCTTGAGCCAACACGGCAGATAAATGAGTTTCAAGCAGCACATATTTGCTCTATCCTATAGGTTAAAAGGCACTGTGAATTGTAAGCAACTATTAATATATCTTAACTGCACTAGATTCAAACATTGTTGCCGTTTTCAAGCATCGTATGCTCTCACATTTGTGTATTTGTTTCCGAAGGCAAACCTTACTTCATTATGCTGTTTGCTAGCTTTAAGTTTATGATCAATTCAGAATGGCAGTGGGGAGCTGAATGGATTAATTTTACATAGAGCTATGAACAGATAATTTGACTTTTTTGTTCACTTTTGAAGGGCGCATATGATGGGTACTGTGGTACAAAAAGTACAGTATATTTCTTGGCCCTGGCCAATCAGAAACTTTCTAAGAGTTGTCATTTGAAGGGAACCCAGAAGACAGCAAAGGCGTAGGGTGGAGTTTGTCTATGTGAAAAGTACGTAAGTAGAAAATTTCTATCATTCAGGAATATTTCACATGTTTTCCAAGCCCTAGTTTGCTCACAACTTGAGACCTCTTCAAAGAGTTCATCTTACTTTGCTTGCTCCTCCACACATTCTGCAGAACTTGTGTATATGAATGCATTGTACTAATTCATATTCATATATTTATTCTTTGGTAATTATCTAATCAATCCTCCTCCAATATTATTCTACTTTTGTTTGGCTTTTATCAAACTTGTACTTTTTCTCGTCTAATGATCTTTAAAGCTTGTTGATGTATCTACCATTTATCCCTCCTTATATGTCTACATAATAATAATAGCAAAAATAAAGGAGAAAGGCTTTAAGCAACAAGGTCTCTGTCCTCCAAATTATCAGTCACATATTATTGTTTGAACACAATAAAATTTGATGTGTAAGTGTGGTTTCTTTTACAATTTATTCACTGCCAAAAGATTCACTGCTCAAAGAAATTTATCTTTTCTGATTTGGGAAGTGTTTGATTATGTATTGTAATGTATTGCATATAAAGAGTCATTGGAAGGTAAACATATTGGCACATTAGTCTGGCATTTCTGGCCTTCATCTGCCACTGACAATGCTGGGTGAGCAGAAGTGGGACAGGGGATATATGTGTATAGATTTGACTATACAAGAGTTATACAAGCACAGCAAGAAAAATTAATTATGCCATATTGTTACATTTTTTATTTTTTTTAACGATATTGTGATATTTTGAATAAATTGTTGTGATAAACTAATTTGAAAAATTAAAGAAATATATACAATTTGCCTAGTCAACATCATACACCGCCAGCATTTTTCACCTTTCTTAAACAAAACAAAACTATACAGTGGTACCTCGAGATATGAATGCTTCATGTAACGGAAAATTTCAAGATATAAAAAATACAATTTAAAAATTAAAAACATAACTGTAATTGAAAGTTAATTTAAAATTTGTAACTTTTTGTTTTTATTTTAATTTCATTGAATGATTATTCATTATTAATAATTATTAGTATAATGATCAAAATCCCTGTTTAAAAATAAGAATGTCTTTGTGAAAAACACAGAAAACTAGAGTGCAGCAGCAATGTTTTGCATGTCATAAACTTACATGGCAAGCTTAAAAAAAGAAAATAACGATGAATATGTTTCTTCCCATTCATCAGCATTAGTGATTACTGTCACAGTCAACCTGGTTTGAGGCATCATTTGTCAAGATTAAACATTGGCTCAAGTCCCCAGCCGTATGTTCACTACTTGGTGGCAGAAGCTTATGTGTTGGAACCTACTGTCTCTTTGTGACCTTTTACATCTGGGTCACTTCTCCTTCTCCATCTCATGCTCTTCATTAGTGTTTCACTGCCGCCCTTGCCCTTTGATTCCCATCTCCTCTCACTCCCAGCTCTCCATTTGACCCTTGACCTTCCACTGTCTACTCTGCTCGCTTTCGAGGCGGCTATGTTACACATTGGCTCAATTCACCTCAGTGTGAACCTGATATGTTTTTCATTAACACACCTATTTTTTCTCAATGATCCAATCTGATAGAAATAACACACATTGTTTATTTTTTAAACGGATGAAATTTGGCTGTTGTTTACTCACATGGTTCTTGTTTCAGGTTTGGGTAATCTTGAGTTTTCTTCCAGAAAATCACAATTTTAACTTTCAAAGATGCATTTCTTTAAAATAAAGTTCTATATACTTTTAATAATGATAAAACAACTTTTTTTCAGAACTCACCTTGACACTGTGTCTCTTTAATAGCAGGTTCGAATCCAGCCATACAAGTGCAGGAACCAACAGGAACCATCCATTCTCCATCTCCATTGCAGTAGAGCTTAAGGGGAACAGAGACCTCCAGAGCGTTTGGCACACAGGTCCCGGGGGCAATGACTAGTGATGTGGCTTCAGCGCCTGTGGCTGTTTCAGGGAAGACGGCGAAATTGGCAATAGTGGTGGAACACTTCTTGTAGAAAACTCGGACGGAGATTAAAGACATGCAGGCACCCAAGTCTTGGAAAGCCAGATAGAAGCCAGCTTTGGAAAGTGGTCCAAAACTGCGGACCTTAGTGTTGACCCGACCGGATTCCAACATGGAGAAGCTCTCATCCGGAGCTATGGTGTCCACCTTAACGTATGGGTTCTCCATCCAAAATGGACTGGTGGCGGTGGCAGAATCTGAGTCAGACTCGTAGTAGAAGAGGTTGAACGTCTCCTTGCAGGATCCTGGTATGTTGGGGATGCTGTTGCAGTCCCTAACGGTGAACTTCATCTCCACATAAACACGAAGAACATCCTTCCGAGGGATGAAGTCACTCCGAAGCCAGTTATTTTGGTTGAGGTCTCGAACGTTGCAAACTTGGTACGTTCGAATGGGGTTCATGGCATCATCATAACCACTAACTTCCTCCCACTGAAATAAAGAAAAAGAAAATGGTCTAAGCAACACATATGTTCAGAGTATATTTTATTTAAAACTTCCATAACTCTGTAGGCAAAATTGCAAGCCCTTACTAAATTGGGATTTTTATTAATGAATATTGACTTTTGTGGAATTAGCATTTAGTCTCACAAAATCTTCAATGAAGCCAGAAGGAATTGTAGGCTGTTTTAATATTATGGTACATTTCCATTTGATATAATTTAGGTACATAGCAGCCACCAAAAAAACATATTGATTGGATGATCTCTTATGAGTTATCAACACTATTGTGACCCCAGAATTAGTTTTTAAATAACAAGCATATTGGGTACAGGAAATGACTTGAACCTGGAGATGGCCCACCATGAGGTATTGCAAAGAGGTATACGACATGGTTTGCGTGATCAAATTCGTGTATATACTGACTTTGGTGGCTACTGTAATTCAAAGGCCTTAGATTTTCATATTTTAGAAGTTTGGATTGTTTTGTCTTTACATGCAATCAATTCGAAGTTCATCTAGAGGTGTAAAGACACTGTTTATTAGCTATAGCTGCACGCTAGTTGTGCCAAAAGGGAAAACAAGCCCTATTTTTCATCAACTGCACTAAATAAGCAGCTGTAACAGCATTATAAGAGTAATTCAAATTTCCTCCAACTGCAGCATGCTAAATGAACATTTCAAAGATAACTAGGGCTTCAAAACAGAAAAGCGAAGAACAGTATTTGATTAACTGCTCTTCGTAAACAAAAACAGAGTGCACCTGATTAATACTTCATGCACTGAGCTGTCAAGAGCATTTAATCTTCCGTACAGCTTCGTAAAACACTTTCTAAACCTTAGTTTTCTAAGTGGCTTGTGGTAGAAAAACAATAGATGGTATCAGTCTGGGCTTCTGTTCCATCTCGGCAATCATTCTGAAACATGAAACATGGCTACCAAGCTTTTAGTTTGCGTCTCCATAATGAGAAGTAGTTGCTGATTTCAAGAGGGACCATGCCAGAGTCTGTAAGTAACTTTAGGCAAGAAGAATAAAACAAGCTAAAGAACAAACAAAGAAATGAAGAGAATGTCATTAATGAAAGAGAAGTCTGAGAAGCTGCATGCTCTTCCTTTCTCTGTGAAGACCCAATTGGTGAATTAATCCAAATTACCATGCAGTGTCAGAAGTCTATTGACTTAAATGACAAGTGAATGTTTACCTCAAACCTGAAGTGTGGACTGCTCTGCACCACTTCACAATCAATTAAAGCTGCGTGATTACATTGTATTCAAGTAGATCAACAAGCTCCGCTCAACATGTCCCTCAGCGCAAGTGATTCTTTCTTATCTAAGGCCATTAATAGTGTCTTTTGTCAAAAACAGCTTCAGCAGGTTGATCACTTTCAGCATTTAGTGGTAGGATGCTTATAGCCTGTGTTGTCATGGAAACCATAAGCAAATGGGAAGCAGGCAATCGTTGGGTAATATTGTGCAATTATATCAAGATTACTCCGTATGTGTTTTGTAATTATAAAACTAATTGTGGTATGCAAATTAGACTAATGATATGAAACAACATAACTCTTTGTAAGCACAAATTTGTTTATTTCATCACACATGTTGATAAAACCTCTACCAGCTGTTGAAATTTTACAAATCGCACAACTCAATGTAAAGTAGCGCTCAAGGAGACAGTAGACCATAAGTGTCTGTCGGCTGCACTAAGAGCATTTAAAGAATGTTAGGAAAGCTATTGAGCTAAGGACTTATTTTGGCTGTATGAAGAAAGAAACACTTTTGAAGATGGAATTCAAGTTCAAGGCTCTCAACATAGCACAAAGGCTGGATAAAGCTGAATACCTTAAAGGTACAGTATGTGATCTTTATGAGCCATTATTGACTTTAGACCAAAAGTACTTTGTCAATAGTTTGATAGATTGGTTGGGTAAGGCAGATTTTTTTAAATATGCATACAGTACCTGATAATAAAAAGTTTCTTGATAGCACTGACTTGAGTTGGAAAGGGGGAGTTATTAATGAATGTAACGTAATCCAATAAAATGTTCAGTTATTCATTATTCTTGTATAACATTGTATTATATAATAAGAGAATATAATGTATTCATACCATTTACTTAAGGAGGTTTATGTAGAATTTGTAAACTTATTTCTGATACCTTATAAAAAAACAGATGACATAAAAAATTGGCAATGTTTTGTACATTACTTTTTTCTTACATTTTTATGTTTTAAATAGAGAATTCAGCTAATTTAGTGTTTTTATAGCATTAAAAGAATATGAACGCTCACAAGATCAAGATGACCCTGCTTTTACCCATTTTCATCACCCAACAGTCAATAGTTTCTGATCATTTTTAGATATTACATTTGAAAAGTCTTATAGCACCTTACACAAGAAAAGATCCCTTTTCAATGTGTAACGTGAACATTCAGATTGCCAAAGTGAAAAATGTAACTGATTGCTGGTTTGAAAGATATGTTGACATAGTGGCGTAGTGTTTGTATTGAAGTGAAGCCTTTAATTAACACAGTAATATGGATATTGTGCAGACAGGCCATTCATCCCTGTGAACCCCTGGGGCCTGGGGGCGACATGTTTTCCAGAAGTTTCAACATTATTATGGGCTCTCTGAGCTTCCAGGGCTACAGGGATCAATAACAGACATCGGGTCAATGGCAAAGACAAAGAATGAGGTGTGAATGGGCCTTTAGTTCAGTGGAATAAACTGCTGACTGGCTGTAGACAATAAAAGGAAGTTCCCTATACTTCACCAGGCTAGATCATTGATAAAATTAGAAAATTAGAAACAAATGTTGTTTGAAGGAGATATGACACAATAATTTATACATTTACTTGCATTGTAAAGAGGGAAATGCCTCAGACCATTTTCATATTCGCTAAAAGATTTACTTGAATCAACATACTTTTGTTAAGTGAATTTTTACATTTAGGATGAGAACAAAATTGTCAATGACTGTTGTTAGTAAAATTAGTTTTGCTATGATATTATACATCAGATTTGTTTGCAGTTGTGTACGTGTGTTATTAGGGAATTATTAGGTTAACACTGCACAGAATTAAATTTTTAATAAAGTATACCATTTTTAACATTTTTAATGTTGACTTACAAGTCACACGATCAGCAGACTCCAGTTAAGTTAATTACGAAGTTACAATATGATATATTTATATTGAGAGATTTTAAGACTACAATAAATATCATCACTTTAGCAGAACTCCTAATGCAAGCCAGAAAAATTTTCCCCTAGCCATATATATCAACAAAAAAACAGCTAAGTTAAGCCCCATTTCACATCAATGATAATAAAAATCAATATGATTTTGTTGTGCTTCAATGTGCAGCTGGAATCTTATTTGAACTTTATATTGTTTTTTAGATATGTTTGTTGTTCACCTATAATTTATGTTGAAAAAGAGGTCAATTATGGCACATTAAACAAATATGTGAGAACTATAAAAGCAGAAATCCTACTGTAACTACAATTGAAGATGCCAGAACAATCAGAGCTATCAGTTATCAGGTATATTGATACTTTGGAGATGGATGAGGACAACCCTCACACAGCTGTTAAACACCAGTTCCTAAATAAAAGTACCTGGATAGGAGACTGCATGGCATAACCAGGTTGCAGTGGTGCTAGTGATTTAACGAGAACCTTTTTTTAGTGCTATTAACACAACAGTAAAGAAGCTCTGTCTTTCAGATTAGAAGCAAACTAATGTCTTAACTTTATCTGGTCATATCTGAGAGAATAATGGCCAATGGGTCTAAGGCTTCCTAATGATCACAGTCTACCAACTGTCTCCTACACATGTTCAGACATAGAAAGATAGCAGTTGTGTAGATTCTGCACACCGGGTTGTGGAAGATTGGGAGACTCTGTTCAAATAGTTTGAGTTAAAAAATTCTACATAAAGCCAAATAATTATTTAAGTGAAATATTATCATTTCAACTAAAAAAAAACATTGTGAGATTTAAAGGGCCAATCAAGATTGTATAGTGCTCTGCACTATATATACTGAATAATGTTGGTGAAATATACAGCATTATTTATGATTGTGAGCAGAAGGGAAAGAGCCTAAAGATTGGTGTCCTGAATAAAGGCATCTGTTGGGGTGTGAGAGAGGTGTGTTTGCCACATTGTAGACTGCGTTTTAGTGGTTTAATGGGGGCAGAGGGGAGGTTTAGAGTGAAGGAGATGAACGGTGAGGAGAGGTGCTAGTTGATTTGTGTCTTTGGGGTAGTTCCTGTGCCATTGGTGCCAAATTACTTGGAAGTAAAGGTTTTAGAGGGTATGGAGTCTGCTGGTGGGGGTTGAAGGCAGCAGCTGAGCTGTGGTTTTGGGGAAATGAACAAATGGAGAACGATAAAACTGGTGGTTTCACCTCATGGCTTGAAGCAAAGGGTTTGATTATAAAGAGCTTTTCATGGTGATTTTCGTTTAAATGCAGCTTTATAGAAATGAGACATATTATTATTATTACAAATGAGATATGTTGTAAAACTAAAGTAAAATAATTTGCAGTAAAATGCGTCAATATTTTTTTTGTTTACGTGTATGTATACATACCCATAAATTACAATGTTTATTTTCATTGTGTGAACTATTTTAATATTAAACACGTTTAAAAAAACGTTCTATTCATCTGAATCTCAGCCTTCTCGCCATTGGTGCTTTGCTCAGCTTTCTCTTCTCTGCTGCAGTCTGCCGCACCTTAGTTGGACTTTGATTACTCTGAATATCCTGTTTGTGATGCCATTTTGTGGATGAAGATTAAATCAGGATTTAGCTGTAGCTATCTTATTAAAGTAGCTGAGATGAATAGTGAAATTTAACATATTTTTTGGTATTTTTTTTATGAGAATTTAAATAGACACATCATTGTGAAGCAGCTCCAGACCGATTCTGCTTGCACCCTTGGTATTAAAAAGAAATAAAAAGATATTTAAACAGTTATTATCAGTGTTACACAACATATGATGCATGTGAATTCACCAACATTTTTGAGTAAATTGCAACCATTTAAATACATGGTATTTCATATAAGTATTAGTAGAGTTTTGTACAGTAAATTGACAGTAATTGTCAGACAACTTTATCTTTTTTAGTTGAGACTATCCATATTAAAAAAATGCATTGTTTCCTTATGTCAGAATTATATTGCTAATAATACAACAAAGCTTTAAACCAAAAGAGATATTGTGGCTAGTAACATTTTCTAGGATCAGACAGATTTCTGCAAAAACATCTTTGGAATTCTATTTATGGTTTTGAATATAATTCAGGGTCGTATAGTAGAACCGAGAGTGTTAAACCTAATCAGAACTCTAATTATTTCGAGTTTGGCCACTGATCCACACTAGAATCTTATATTATTATATCATCCACTCGCACTGCAATCCATACCTATGTCTGTACTTGTCTAATTTCATCCTAATTATATAGTTAAAACTTGAAAATACTTTAATATAGCATCAATTTAAAATCATTTTTTGTTGCTCTTTTTGAGGATTTCTATTGTATTCTGTTGGGAAGCTGTTTATTGCTTTCTTCTCCCTGAATGAAGCATCATAATTTGTGAATGCACATTGCCTTGCCTATTTAACAAAAGTCAATAGATTCTGGGTGCATTACAGAGTTTTCTATATATGTTGTGAATCCCAAAATAATCTGTAGAAGAACCTGAGCATTTAAAGAAAATATTGAATGCAAGCATGAACGTATGTTGTGAAAGATTCAGTGAGTTAAAGGATAGCAATTTTCGCTGAGTTTGCCAAAAGCTGGCAGCTACCAGTTTCACATCTTGAAGCTGAGTGAAATACATGGAGAATGAAATCAGATCCAGCATCAACTTTATCTGATGAAACTATGAGCTTTCAGTTTGGAAGAGAAGAAGTTTGAACAAACTGTAACTCTGAATAAATCAGTTAATTTTAATAAGTTTGGACCAAAAATAGATGTTTGCATTTCATAGTTCAGAGAGAATCTAATAAAATCAGTGATGAACTTGTTTGAGCTAAAAAATCTTTAGAGGATCTGAGTTTTTTGTACATTTGATCAATCAATCAATCAATCAAGTTTTTATATAGCGCTTCTTTAGCAGTTGCTTTCAAAGCAGCTTCACAAAGGATCAGGTAGGGTAAATAGGAGTTCCCTCTGTGTTAATATCTATCGACGATTTGTTGGTGAAAAGCAACAATAAAATAAAAACAGTTCTACTGTAGTACATTCATTATGAATTTGTACGCTTGCTATTGGAAATAAATACAGCAATTAAACTAAAACAAATAAAAAATAAATGTTTGTTATTGTAAACATATAGAAATAAATGCTGAACAAGCTTAAAAATGTAGAATTAATTACACTTAAAGCAACCCTCAAAACAAAAGAATTTAATAAATCAAAAAATTATTTTGATTGTTTATGTTGGTAATATAAAAAAAAACTAAATCCTCTAAACTGATACAAGTCAAAGCAAATAAAATGTATAGAACTATTATATATATATATATATATATATATATATGTGTGTGTGTGTGTGTGTGTGTGTGTGTGTGTGTTTTGTGTATGAATAAATAGAAAAGAATTGGTGCTTAATCATAAAAATTATTAACTATGCTGCGGTATGAAGGTTTACTATCAAAAACAAAAGATTATAATACATGTAATCATTACAATTTCCACCAAATACAAACCAAAATAAAAGCTAATTATTACTGAAAAAAGACTTAATATGTAGTAAAATTAGAAACAACTAGGTAGTGTATTTATTTTTTTACCTTATATTTCTTTAAAGTTCATCCTTGTGATTTATTTTGGACTGAATGAAAAGATTCCATAAGCACCGTGGGTTCCGGTTAACCAAAGTTAAACACAGACGGAGAATAACACTCACCCCAGTTTCAGGATGTGAGGTCCATGCCAGTTCAGTGGTGGCCCATTTGGTGTCCATCAGTGTTTCTGCAAAGAAAAACAGAAAGAAAGGTATGATTCAGTCATAAAAAAGCAACATCAGACACAGACATTCACACCGAACAGACGCCAACCTGCCACTGTATCTTTTGCAAACAGATTCTAATGCTAAGCACTGTATTCACAGGCACAGAGAAACACTAGCATGCTAATCAACAGCGAAAGGGCCAAGCAGCTTGAGTGTGATCCTGAAGCCATTGTTAAAGATTTATGACACAACTCCACAAATGAGATTTAATTAGCCATGTATTTGCGGGGTGGTAAAGAAAAGCTAAGGGTTCCTGAAAGAATACCCTCCCAAATGCACACAGACTCGCGCTTAAGCCAGCAGCTGTAACACTTAAGAGGTGAAAGGAGCTCTTCAATAGAATCATAAAACGCACAAAAGGAAGATCTCGGGTTGCTTTAAAGCTCAATCTGCTTGGCTGGTGCTTTGCGATGTGTTTTAAATCGGCCATATGTGAAACATTGCTTTTATTGTAAGGAAAAAAAACTTGTTCGGGCTGTAGTGTTGACTCAGACATTTAATTTACATATGTTTGCAGAAATTGAACCTAAGACTGTTTTAATACATTAGACAGAACAAAGAATACAGTGCAGAGTAGAATGCAGACTTAAAGGACATCTGTTCAGAGTATATTTTGTCGTCTCTGAAGTTTCTATTTATAAAAATACTTGTGTACATTACAGGACAATGTAAGCCATTTACCACAGATTCAAGAAGTAAAATACTGTATGAAGGTGTATATTAACCTTTTAATAGCCAAAAGGCTATTGGAATATTGAATGTAAGTGATTTGAATTTTGGACACAAAAACTGAAAAATAAATAAATAAATCCCTAGGATATTAGAACACATAAAAATGATTTCTATCTATAAGGTGATACATTCAGAAGTCTCAAAGGTGTTCACGTTCATAACAAGTAGAAGTATTGATTTCATGGCTTTAGTATAATTCATGAGTTTTATATATATATATATATATATATATATATATATATATATATATATATATATATATATATATATATATATATATATATATATATATATATAGCGCACAGTCGTAACCAGACAGGGTTATGCCCATAAAATCTGTAATAAAAGCTTAATGAACCAGCTGTAGAATTTTAATGAGAATTTCTCATGCAGAGCCCACTAAATGAGTTAACAAGTAAACCTTGAGAAAGACAGAGATGAGTCTGTGCACATGATATACTGTTATTAAAGTTCTCCATAGTACGAATCATCTCTATTTTTACCAATCATAAAAACAACAAGAAAAATGATAAAGGCTACAGAAATGGTTGGCAAAAATGTTTATTTTTCAACTGTTTTCACACAAAGTTACTATTTACTACTAGCAGCAGTTTTTGCTCCTGAACATGATTCAAAAAGGAGGCGGACACCTCAGACGAAGATGTCCACGCATTATCTCTGAATCCCTCGAAGCAAGTACTGCAAAAAATTCTCAAAAGTGCACAGAAATCACATGTCAGTATCTCAATTTCTAAAAGCCCTCATATGCTGTTAAAACAGAGCACTACAACTTCATGGGCGCTATCACAATATTTGTTTGTGAGAAGCTAAAATGGAGTTTCGGGAAATGCAATTTCATGGATTTTACTTCAGAAAAAGTGTTGTATGTAATTGGCCATTCAGTCCCAGCTGTTAATTTGCCCACTCTCCAGGATATAAATAACCAAAGATCCTCTGCCAATTTTATGATTGAAAGCAAAAAACCCACCAACACCCCTTTCACCTCTTCATTTCTCATGAGGAGTCTCGGTCCCAGGTTGCCTTCCGGGACCCAAGAGCCCCTTTGTGGACAGCTTCTTTATGCTCACCAGTTACATTTGCGATGCTGAGCTAATTCAATGTAAGCTAACTCATGAAGTCAAATTTAGTTATAATAACACAATTTAAACTAGTTTTTTAAATATATAAGATTAAGAATTGCTAGAGCTGCTTGAGGGCACAGGATTTGCACTGCATCTGGTTGTGGCAACTTTGTTCTTGCTTTGGAAGGCATGATTTCTTTGCATGTTTTATTTTCATATGATAAAAAAGGAAATAGCGTCACGGTGGGGCAATGGGTAGCATGGTCGTCTCACAGCAAGAAGGTCTCTGGTTCTAGGCTCGGCCCTGGCAAATGGCATTTCTGCATGGAGTTTGCATGTTCTCCCTGTGATCGTGTGGGTTTTCTCCGGATGCTCCGATTTCCCCACAAGTCCAAAGACATGCAGTATAAGCGAATTGAGTAAGAACGATTGCCCATAGTGTTAAAGTGTGAATGTTTCCCAGTGATGGGTTGCGACTGGAAGGGCATCCACTGCATAAAACATATGCCAGAGAGTTGGCGGTTCATTCGGCTGTGGCGACCCCGAAAGAGAAGAAAGCCAATATGAAAATGAATGAATGAAAAAAGGAAATGGTAAAAGGCCATTTTTTTATTAAATGAAGAACATCTGACAGATAACTTCTCCAGTAAAGTATACATTATCAAAACGCCTACTTGTACTACTCAACATTAAAATCATCATACAACCCAAACTATAACACAAATAAAATGAACAAATCGGTTCAACAAAGAACCAAAGGAGACATAGCCCCTTTCTCCCTCACAAAAAAAACCCAACAACAAAGGTCTGAGCTCATGAGTTTCTTTTCCAAAGCATTCCAGTCAAAAACAAAGCATGTCAATCAAAGCTAAGGTCAATAAAACTCTTCAGCGTGAGGTCATATCACTTTGGGCGAATATTAAAAACAGACATATTTAAGGCTTGTTTTTTAACCTCGGAACAGATTTGCTTGCTGAGTCCCTTCAGGGCTGATGTCATGTTTTCTATGTCAGCTTGAGTCACTGACTGACAGCTCCGGTGATATATTTACAAAAATCTCATGTTGTTTCAAGCAAAGTAGAAGTCAGCTGGCAGGTGAATGAAAAGCAGAGAGAAGTCAAGAAAGGCCATGAGTGAGAGCAAGCGAGTGATTGAGCACCAGCTGAATGTTCTGCTGCCGTCGGTTTTGTTGGTGTTTTGTAAACTGTGCTGAAAAAAGAGCCGAGTCATGCATTGTGTCAGCTGTGTGTGTTTAGATGAGGAGAGCGGGAGCCAGGGCTGCAGAGAGTATTTGTGTAAAAATAATAGAAAAAAAACTGGATGAATGCGAGAGAGTAGAAAAGACCAGTAGCAAGCTTTGGGTACTTCAACATTTGCAGCGGGGAAAAAAGTATACTGTATCTATGCTGACAGTTTCATTAATGACTCTGGAACAAACTATTTATATCTAAGATTTTTTCCTTCTGTCATATAAATCCAACATCAGCCAGGTCATACCTTTGAATAAGAAAATAATGCTGATAACTTCAAGGTTTACTTTTTGGTATATGAATTTAATTAATAACTTAATACAAGTTTGGGAGAAGCTTGGCCTCTTGATCAGGTGGTTCCACTTTTAAGTTGTTACTAACCCACTACATATGTTTGTGAAAGCTATCCCTTCCACCTCTGCCAATATTCTCCTAGAACCAGATCCCTTACTTAAACAGCTCATTTCTCAGATGCTTGCTACCTTAGCTTGCTATACTAAAAAGTCAGAGCAAGCTAGTTAGCTTATTATAGGTGTCTTTAGAATCTAAAGCTAAAGACTTCCTTTCTTGTTTTCATGAAGGTAATTATCTTCAGACATTCGGTGAATGCACAGAACATCACTGAATTGATATTCAAAACGTTCTATTTACTTCCTTTTTTACTATGGCCAGCTCGTCCGCATTTGTTGTCGATTAGCACTTGACTACCTGTTTGGTTGACTCGTATGTGAAAATATTTTAACCTCCGCAGTGTCAACCACAAATTCCACATTATTTCAACCAGTGCATCATTTGCATAGCAGATACATCTTTCTTCACAAAACAGCTGCTGTTTTCTGCCGCTTCTTGTACTTTGAATGTTATTGATCCTGTTTGTGACACCATTAATGTCTGTGAAAAATTAGAGCTTAAATTACTTAACAATGACAGACAAGACTTTTTGATTAGGTTTTCTATTTTACTGAGTATTTAGAGTCGGAAGAGCATGTGATACAGGACCAAACAAACCTGCATACTTAGTCACAAGAATGTTTATATGCACCATCGTATAAGCCCTCTACATAATATTTATTGGTCAGCGTCTTACAGATTTAATCCACACACATTTCAATCCTGTTAGCCATTACTAAATATTAACTTTAGTCTGTTTGCTTTAATTGACCAAGTCAAAATTATCTTACTTCAAGAACATGTACTTATTGTTATATACAGTTATATGAGGCTCTATTATGAATCAAAGCATTATTGATACAATAAATAAAACATATTGTTAAGTCCTTAACTGTCAATTCCCACAATTGAAGAGTGTGCCTCTTCATTGGTTACCTATTTTATACAATTAAGGATAATCCCATGAAGTCCTAAAAATTAATAAAATCATTTCCGCTGTAACTTCAAATCTTTGATGAAAACACCAAATTCTCATTGTGGTGTATCATCTTAAAGTATCTGGAATAAAACAGCAAAACATTGCCAGTGAAATAACCAGTCAGACATCCTCACCAATGTGCAAAACTGAAGTAAATTATGTATAGATCCTATTGAAACACATAACGCCCATTTGAATTTGTTTGAGGTAGAAAGTTTTGTTAGACAAAAATATTTTTCTCAGCACAATTTGTAGATTCTAATGATGCAGAAAGAAAACAACCATTTAACCAATAAATTTCCATGAATCCAAAGCATCATGTAAATTCAGGACCCTTAACTCTTAAACACCAGCAGTGCTTGTCTAGTTGTTCACACACATTTTCTTCCTTTCCGTGAGCTGAAAGTCCATATTAAATCTCTCACCTATGTCCCACTCACGCTGACTCACTCTCTGAATCCACTTGCATTCAAACCATCAATAGATCTGCTCCTGTTCACACACAACCTTTCAAACAAGACTTCTCTGGGAACAAAGACATATTTGAGGGTGCTTGCAAACCTGCAGCGTGTTCGTGTGAGTTGATTCTGTGTCTTCCTGTGTTATTAACGCTGCTCTGTCATTAGAGGATTAGAATGGAAGAGCTGACCTTTCTTACATCAATATGTGTGTGTGAGTGTGAGCGTGTTTGTTTCAACATGCAACTCTGACAGAAGGAATTTGCAGCTCAATTGGTGTGTCTCATGCGACGGCGATGATAATGTTTGAACTAGAAACAAAGACTGATTTTGTCATTTCCAGATAATTTACCTCTAAACATCCGAATGCTCAATCAGTTGAGTTTATGGTGACGTCATCAGAACGATCTGTAAAGTTTCTCTAAATGTTTTCTTTTTACAGCTACAGTTTTGCATTGCATGCTTTTGCTTAAACCTCGCTTCATTTAAACACACCTGATCACACTAATCATGGTTCTCTTGTCTTGTTACTGACTTGTGTCTCTGTGTGATGAAACGATGTAGAAATTAAACTCTACAGACTGTAATGTTCCAATATGTTGGTATCTAATATTGCACCTAACAGTTAAAAATATAATTACATTTTTATACCTGTTCTGCTTGACTAAACTTGTTTTATCTGAGGTTTATAGCTTTTTGTTTTTCTTTTCTCAGAGAGTACTTGTCGATCAGGTTACATATACTGAGTTTTCAATTTGTTTTCCTCAGAAATGAGACAAACAGGAAACATACAGCTCCAATAGTTCAAACTTAAGGAGATGGATGTGGACATGGATATATAAAGTGAGGGAAATACATTTTTGATTATATGGAAATTGATGATTTGCCCAAACATACTATTTTACATGTAGGTTATTTTAACAGTGAGAGACAGAATAACAACACAAATCTGAGGACTTAATTTGATTTGCATAATAGTTATTTGAATTATATGAGTACAATATATATTGGTCCAAAATCATTGTAAATTTTTTTGGCTCCAAGGTATCTTTTATACCAAAAAGATCAGTTCTAAGGTCAAGTCTCTCTTAAAGGCAGAATAATTGGATGCTTCAGATTTTTCCACAGAGAACACGATTCAACTCAAACTAGGCTAAGGGAGTAATCATTTCTTTAGCCCTTTTCACACAAGAGCATTTATTTTAAAATAGATATTTTGCTATGCTGTTTCACTCTTAACTGTTTATCCACATTCAAACACACTGTTCCTGGTAACCATGCATTAATGAAACTCTTCGCCTAAGTAACTCTGTTTAAACCGCATAGTCATGTCACCTGAGTTTTTGTCATGTTTGGGCCCTGTCTATCAGCAACCTGAGGTCTACATGACTTTATCACCTAGCCTCTGAGCCGGTATGTTGTTGACATAGCCATTTTAATGGAGTGAGAACAGAAGGAAGGAAAATACAGTGTTCAAAAAAATACAGGAAGGAAAAACTTTTTTAAAAATTGTTTAAAAAAATACTTGCGTCCATGGAATCCAGTCAAATCAGTGGCAATGATGTGTACTATCAAAAGAGTACTATCTATTTTTAAGCTTGATTTTTTCTTCTAAATTAAAAATATTTACAAATATGTATTGCAATTGTTCACCAAACAAAACTAATAATTGTCGATTATGTGAAATGTAATCTCTTGTGGTGAAAATTCCAAACAAATATGTTTTTAATAGTTGCAACCCTGTTCTAGTATGCATACAATTCTAGTTTCAGACAAGCCAAGAGGACATTAATTAGTTCAACAGGTTTATTATGATGGTTGAATTAAAAAATGTGCAAGTCAGAAGACTTTTATTTAGACACCTTTCATTCGGAAAACAGTAATCACACAGTATTACACCTTCCTGTCATTTCTGCTATTCTCCTATTTGTCAAGTGATATGTTAATCATGAATATTGAATGTATGATTTCAATACCAATCAATTCAGGAAATTGAATCTCGTGTGATGCTCTTATGAATGAAAAGTATTACATAATTACAATTTTTCCTTATATATTTCCTTAATATTATATTATTATATCTCGCAAACTCTATCTAATCCACACAAGAACACCATATTTATGCCTCACAGAGCTGGAATGTTCTCAAATAGCAACCTGACAGAGAAAAAAGAATGTCACTTTGTCTCCAAACACTTGAGCTCTGTTTTGCCGCACAACACTGCAATGTGTCAATATTGTGGCAAAACACTGAATTAAACGTATTAAAGCTATTAGACTGATTGCTTTGTGTATGCTTTTGTCATTTCTTTCATTAGCTCTTGGGGGGTATTTTGGTGAAGCAGGCAGAAAGTGGGGGAGAAAGAGGGAAAAGTCGTTGAAAGAAGTCGGAGGAGGGTGTTTTGGGGAGCTCTATTTAAATTGAAATGTGGTGAGCGGCCGAAGCTTTTGTGCCAGGCTGGAGTGTGGTGATTAGAGAGAAGGCAGCTTTGGGCGAGTAGCCGTGCAGGCTCTAATTGGTGGAAGGTTTTGATGTAGAAGGCAACTGCTCCAACACCCTCAATGCACCATGGGAATCCCATGAAAGGCGACTCCTCATCCGCATCCGTCCACTTGCTGTCAGTCACGGCACAATGCCTGTCACTCTCTGAGTCATTTATGTACTAACAAGGAGCACTGTCAATGCTGCAGATGCACACACCCGATAACTAAGCTAAAGGTTTTTTGTTCAACTCCTCTTCTTTCTTGAATTTTAGTGAATTGAGGACTGAAAGTTTCATATCAGGGTGATGTATGAATGTGTGCTTGTTGCTTGGAAACAGACTTTATCAAAAATATACATTTCGAAAGTCTGGTTGGCAAGTTTTTACCACTAGAAATGCTAGTTTTTTAAATGCCAAATATTGTTTACATCTTGAGGAACAGGGCTTGGTTTTTCACCAAATCCTTTTAGGGTGTACTGAAACTATACTATCAAAGTGACATTTGAATGAAAACCAAATAGGCTTGGTTAAAGTGAGCCATGCCTAGTTTGAGTACATAGGGGTTCGCTGTGATATGTCCAAGATGGTGACAGGGAACTACAGTGTTTGTAAATATCCTTAGATTTGCTCTAGATTAACAGTGCAGTAATAGAGGACACAGAATAAAGATTACAGCATGAAATGTTTTTGCAAAATGGCGGCCAAAGAGCTACAACTATCACATATGAGGTGTCTTTGTTTTCGAGGATTCCAAATATCAACACTGGCTCCGAGATATCACTAGTGACGTCCACTAGTGAACTGGAAGTGTTGCTAGGTAGTGTCTTCAAATCTAATCACCGACGTGAACGAGTCCACGTATCAAGTTTTTTAGTGTGCTAGTGGGTCTTCCCTAAAGCTAGAGAGGTAGTGAGCCAAAGAGAAGCCGATTGAAGCAGATTTTTTTAAATTATACTCTTAAATAAGGCACATGAGTCATTTATTTTTGTATAAAAAAAATTAAATCTATAGAGTCCATTGAACACCTTTGACAAAACACATACACTTCGTAAAACGCTTTGATGAAATGTGTTGTACTGTAGTAAAAAAGGAACCATTTTGCATCTTTAAAGCATTTAAGTGCACATAACTTTCAATGAAGCGAAAAGAACCATAAAAGTAAATAACCAAAATTACTCTACAATTCTGGGCCATGTCATTGCCTTTTGTAGTTGTTGATGTTGTCACTTGATTGTTTACTTTGCTTGAAGGATAATGTGAAATGCCTGTAAAAGAGGCTTTTGTTTGACTGTTGTTGTTTTTTCACACAGGGGACTCATCGTTTCAAAATTGAGTTGTGACTTTACCGCAAAAAAGCTTTAACAGCCTTCACATAGTTAAGATGACAGCATCTGTCAAAGAAAACAGAGCATAAGTGCGCTAGCTACAGTTGTGTTTGTTGTGCAAATGAGCTCTTCATCTGACGTTGGAAGACAGTAGGATTAACCCAAGGTTTTGGCAGGGGGGTCTGAATTTGAAGTTGACATCATCAAGGGAACAGGGTTACAGTAAGTGCTTTGATCAAAGGCTTTCAGATGTGGAGTTCACACTCTCAGACAGAACAGAGACGTGCTTTCTGGGTTCATCTAGCGAGCAAAAGATGAGTCTCAACTTAGATTAATCTTCAAGAAAAAAGTAAAAAAAAATAGAAGAACTCCATGGCGCATCCAGTTGCAACCTTAAAATGGGTGCCTCTTTCCCAGATTCATGCTGTTCCATTCCTTTTTCCAAAGTTTTAATTAGAGAGCACAATGGATCTGATGCACAGGCAGACCCTCAGGCGACTGTCTGCTTACCAGGTGTGCCCCAATAAGAATTTTCCCACTGTATGAATGTGTGGATTCCCAGCTAGCATGTAAGTGCTAATACTGTGTACGTATCAGTGGGTGAGAGAGATGAGAAATGTTCTCGTCTTTCCACATTTAATTTGGAAAGGGTGACAAAAGGTTGTTTTTTAGCGTACTACAGCAAAAAAAAAAAACTGCATACCTTAAAGGTGCAGCATGCTTGTTTGTGGCCAAAACGAATATTGCAATAGCATGACAATATAACATAAAAATCCTGTTGTTTGTAGATTGAATGTGTGAAGGCTGAAAGAGGACGCATTAGACTGACATGTCAGAGGTAGCGCATCGTACCAAAACACAAAATGCAAGAGAGAGAGAGAGAGAGAAAGAGCGAGAGAGAGAGAGAGAGAAAGAAAGAAAGAAAGAAAGAAAGAGAGCGTCCGCCCTGGCCCTGTGATGTTTGTGTTGGTGGGAACAGTCTGTGAGGAGCTGCCACCAATATTCCCACTATAAGCTGCACTTAAGCAACCAAAAATCATGGCCACTCACGAACTAAAAATCCAACCTGAATTTAAAATAAGTATAAGTTCTGCTTCAGAGTGTTTGAACACCAACAGATTGAGCCTTTAGTTATCTCTTTTTCATTACAACATGGTGAAAAATGCAAATAACATCTGCTTCAAATAAACTCAGTTACATCTAACATTACACAAAGAAAAAACACCCAATACTGTTGTATACTGCGAATAAATTACACAAAATATTGCTTACCGCACTCTCCAATGGATTTTGTCCAATGTCCAAGCAGATGACTTAAAATTCTGACATAAACGCGATGTGCCTTGCTTTCTCAGCGATCACCTAAAAAATAGCTTTAAACCAATATAACATAGCAATGGAAAACTCCAGCCTATATTTAAATAAACAAATGCCTTAATGACAACACAATAAAAGTTACAAGCCTCTTGAATTAAATACAAAATCTCAAAATATGTTTAGATGATCAAAGCCATTATAGGTATGGAACAATATCTGGGGGATTATTAACAAAATTATACTTTATGGGGAGGAGTATCCCTTCAAGCAGTAAAAAGTCCAGTTCACTACCAAACCTTTTAATATAAAATTCACTTTACTTTACATCACTTGTGGTTAACAAGCAACTTGACAATGTATCCCTGAAAGCACTTTAGTGAAAGTGACGAACCTGCAGTTACTGTGTTGTGGCTAGACGGGACACAAGATGCGATGAGAAGCGGATAAAGCCCCATCAGCTATTAATGAGCACTTAAGCTAACACGTCGGCGTATTCTGACACTGAATTTTGATCCGATAACAGATTTCACACTAAACGCGAGCTGCCTGTCGTACTGCCAAAAGAGCTAAATCAATTAATGCCTTTGTGTTACT
Organism: Danionella dracula; assembly: GCA_900490495.1. Taxonomy (NCBI): domain Eukaryota; kingdom Metazoa; phylum Chordata; class Actinopteri; order Cypriniformes; family Danionidae; genus Danionella; species Danionella dracula. The sequence continues at coordinate 19,793,937 of UELW01000778.1, forward strand.
TCTTGTATCTTGTAGAGACGAGTTACTTTACAGTACCCAAATTCACAATTTCAGCTGGGTGTATTTGCTTTGAAAGATGTCCACTAACCTCTTCATTCCAATTCTTTGGGATGTGTTGAAAATTTTCATTTTATTATTGTTGTGCTCTCAGTTACTCCCCTGTGCATTATGAAGCAATGTTAATGATAGCTTTCAATAATCAAAGATAAACACAGCTGTGTTTTTATGACGTACTATGTGTTATTCACAATTTTCCAACTTTAAAAACTAGCATGACATCATTTCTGCATCAGAGGATGTGACAGTTGTCATATTGGTTTCACTATTGAAGTCACAAGACATTGAAGAATTTGAATAAAAAAAAACATATTTTAACATAACATTGATTTTACATATAATAGAGAATAACTATAATTGTTTGCTGCTAGTATATTTGAATGTCATTATTAACCCCATTACTCGAGAACTTCTGAATTGGAAATGTTGGTCCTGATAATAAGGTGTATTTAGCTAGTTTAAACTCCTTTTCATACTATACCATATGTAGCCATTTTGAAAACTCTATTTTGGCTCCATAGTACCAATACTAGCACATTCAAACTTGAACATGGTAGTTGTTTTCATGTTATAAAAAGTATGCTCATTAAAAACAAGTATATTTGATTTAAGACATCAAACATCGTTAAAAATTAATATTTAAGCTTTTGATTTGTAGATAAAGTTCCGCTTAAACTCAGAAATGTGTTTTTGTTTCATCTTTCTCATTTAAAATCTCTTGCAAAGAATTTAGTGGTAAGTATTAATGCCATAAATGTAATGTTCCTACCATGCTACCTGTTACAATAGTAACTGACCAAGGGTCATTCATAACGTGTGCACTGAGACTTTGCTTGATGGACTGAACTATGGTTTAGATTTAATGGGGCAAGTTTAGATTCCAGTTTTATTACATTCTTATTACATTACATTCACCTGTTGGAGGGGTCATCCAATCTGCATCTTCATTTCTCTATTTACATTTGTCCACATAATCATCATTTCTAGTGCTTCGACCCCTCCTTGTTCATCTCTTTTAATGTATCATTCACATCTTCTCTCTCTCAATGTTCTTCTCCCTGGTGTCTGAGAGTGTATCAGTCAACAGGAAGTGTTTTGACAGGCCGATTCTGATCACGGCCTTCCTTTCCATCCATTTTATTCTCTCTCTCATTCACCTATCTCTCTGAAATCCCTTCTCTCTTTTCTCTCTCTGTCTATCATACTCTCCAGGTCTCCATTACTGTCAGCAGGGAGCCGGTGCAGTTGGAATAAATACAGATGACTCAACTGGCAGACTGAAAAATGTGAATGTAAGAGAGAGTAAACAGGTTTACAGTCAGTTTGGAGGTACATAGTGACTCCAAATAATCTCATGAGTTGTACGGATGAAATAAAATGTGTGCATAGATATAAGAATAACACATAGATAATTCGTTTGTTTTTCTATCTTAAAAATTAGTTTTTCTATCTTTTGTTTCTAACATGCCCTTTATACAATATTTAAAATCATCTTTCTTTGTATGTTGAACCACCAATAGTTGTATATATAATAATTTGGCATTATGTTAGTGATTGTGATTGCAGTGAGCATCACAACGCGATACTGCCAACAGATCTGTCACACATTATGTTTAATTTTTAAGTTTTAGTAAAACGTTTCACATTTACAAACAGAAATTTTACATTTATTGTTTTTTTACAGGATAAGGCTGTATGCAAAATTGTTATCAATGTAAAAAATAATCCTAACTTAAGAGGCATAAACGCAGACAAAGTTCAGTGCAGCGGAGCATTTTTTTAAAACATGGGCCAAAGTGAAATGTTATAATTGCACGTTGTTGCCATTAAAAAAGCAGTTTTTCATGGGATCCTTTCAATAATGTATTGGAGGCTTCTTATTGGCCAGTATAAGGATTAGAATCATATTTCAACATTGTGAAACCTTTAAAAACACACAAGGTTTGAAACTCAGGTGGTCAAAGCTTGAAACTCATCCACATGGTCAAAGCTTGACTTACTAAAATATTCTACACCATAACAAAAATAAATCGAAATGTGTTCTTTTTTGCATCATATTGTATTTTAACTGTTTTAAAAATGTTTCTCATTAACTTATCAGAATAAGGGTACTTGCTTTTTAGCGTTTGAAATATTAATACTTCACATAAAAGTACAAAAAAGGCACAAAAAACGACTTTTGAAATTAGCATCTGTTTTCTGGAAGGAGTCTTTCCTTTGGCTATTGTTAGCGCATTTTAATCAAGGCCGAAACACCCATGCCTCTCCTCAAAAGAAAATAATAGAGGACAATGATCACAATGACTTTATTGTGATTGATTTGATCATTCTGGTTTCCAACTGCCAGCAATGAAAGTCTGCCAATACTGCTTTTTGAACATCTAAAATATGTCTTCACGCTCAATAGAGTTCAATGCGTCATTAGGCACAGCTCATATGATCTTTCAAGCTGTGTCCTGAAATCTGCTTTCTGGGACGGATGATGTTTTTTTCACATAAATCTAAAATTACGTGAGTTCTCAAACAGACTGCATGTAACGGACTGAACCATCATGAAAAAGACATGCCAATAAAACTGAGATACCTTTCTTTTATTTAAATCTGTGACAACTGTCCTCAGAGCCTCAGAACTGTTGCTTTTGAAAATATCTTCTTATCACTCACACATAATTTGTAATTCAATAAAAAAAACTGTTAAGAGGGTGCTGTTTATTTCCCTAAACCTTCATTCCAGGATCATTAAGAAGGTATTTTGGCACCGTATTGCCCACTGGCCTCGCCTGTCAGCAGAGGATAGAAGCTGTCTGTAGTAGCTGCCGTCCTGGGACTCGTCTCATTCTCTAGCAGCCTGTTTGCCATACTTACCTTCCTTTGACACATTCATTATGCCAGTGCAGAGGCAGCCAACAGACATCTATGCTAAATATATGGTAATAGCACGATCCCTCAGGACCACTGGAAGGCATGTGCTATAATGCTAAGGAGGTAATTCGTAGGCTGGCAGATGTCGAAATGTCCTCAAAACCTAATTTTATACAAACCTCAAAATCTTCTGAGAACTTTCAAAGTTGAAAAAATTAATTGTGATCATTAAAGACATGCAACAAATCTTATATAATCAGCATGAATAAAAAAGTAGCTTTTTATGTTAACAAAAAAACACAAGTTTAAATAATTTAAATTCAACATACTATTTAGGTTTTGCATTTTCAAAATTGGTTACACGTGAAAATTTCAATCATGAAACCTCAACATTTCAAATCAAAAGAAATTCACACTCCAATCCAGTAGGTGGTGCTAATATAACTGTTACATTTGCCAACAGGGACTAAACACAGAAAACAATAATTGGAAACTGGCAACAGTTTCTAAAATTTGGCAATTTTCTGATAATTTCAGTTTTTCAGTTAAACAATAAAATATTTCCAAATCATTCAGGAACATGTGTATGTTCAAAAAGTGCCTAAAAAGTGATGGTGCATCTCATCCTCTTCAAAATTATACCATATGTAACAGAATTAGGACAAAAACCAAAACATAGCATACTGTAGCGCTAGATTAGATTTTATTTGTGGCCAAATTTACATTTGGCCAAGAAATAATCTGTGAATATTGAAACATTTTGTTTAATTACGATAGACATAAGTGCCTGGTCTGCACTCACATTTTTCTTTAAATGATGCTATGGGATGTGTCAGGGTACAATTTCTCCTCATATAGTCATCAACCAGAAACACTGTCTCATCTTGCTGTGCAAACACACAAATGACCTCTGACAGTTGTTAAATATGAGATTTCTGCTAGGCATCATGGGACGACTGTTTGTCAGCAGCTCCGGGACTGATGTGGTTCACATTTCAACCATTCCAGTGGCTTCAGTTCACTTCTTAGTGTTTCAAATATATCGTCTGAAGCAGCCAGTGAGGTTGAGATTCCTTTTCATTTCTTGAGAAGAAACCCCAAGCTGTGAGGGCAGCAACCTTGGTAGCTTCCAAGTGCTACTACATATTAGCATTGGCAGCTACTGCTAGAGACATGGGAACAGGTCTTTAACTCAGTTTCAGCTGTCATGTGGCATACTAATTATCAAGATATGTTGTGGTTTCCGTTCTTGAACAAAAAAAACATGTCTAGTAATTTAAGCTACACAGCAGGGTAACAGGAGTTAATCGCTTTCTTGCGATGTTACATGTTAGCCTGAGGCACAAAAGGTTTTTTTGATGGTTGCTCTCACGTTAGCTTATAAGCTCAGGATCACTAGTTAATGTTTGCTTCTCCACTGACTATCTGATTCAGGTCAGCAACAAAGAAAGGTTAGGCAGTTAGCGATAGGAATGTAGCCAGGTCGGGCCTTTGTGACTTTTGTGCTAACAGCTACACGCAAGCACAAATACACACCCAAACTCTTGTGGCTGTCTTAAGTGAAAGGGACACTATCACTCATTTTATATTTGAGAAGAGCTTTGCTGGAAACTTCTACCACATTCTGCTACTTTGGAAGTATGTCAAAATAGAAAGTAGGGCAACCGGGATATGCAAATGAATGATGCTAATGTTTAGCACTGATGGAAAGCTAGAAAGACATGTGAGTACATGGTAATGTTTGCCTCATAAATCAAACAATTTGATCAAAATTTACAGCTCAGAGCATAAAATGTAGCTGAGCTTGCAGATAAATAAAGTTAGCATTTTAGTGAGTAAATATATAAGTTCACATAATTTCCTGTTGAATTAAACAAAGGGGAGAGAAAAGCACCACATATCTTTTTACACTTTTTTTGCTATTACATACATCATGGATCACCAATAATAATTATGAACTAATAATTTTATTAATGATGAGCCAATTATTATATCTACCCCGCTCCAGCAATTCTTTAATTTGGGGAAAAAAAACTAAATTGATATGTTTCTTAATAATTTATAATAAATAACATATGTAGTGATAATTATAAATTGTTACCCATTTTTGTTCTTTCATCAGACCTTCTCTGGGTTATCTTATCATACATGCTTAACATATTTACATATAGCATTAAATCATCATAAAATAAATTGGACATTTGCTTTGCTTAGTCAGTTAAGACTATACCACAATGAAAGTAGACTAGTTTCAAGCATGCAAACAGCATTAAAATGGCAATAAGCTTCATGAAATGTATATTGTTTTGTTGAAATGCCACCATAAGCCCCTTTTAAAAGAGTTTTATATAACAGTGCTCTTTCTGTCACCCCTAGTTGGCTTTTAGCAAAAAGGCAATTCTCCTGCTTATCTATTAGCTGTTTTCAGCCTCATTTTAATTGCTGCTCAGTTAATTAATCTCACACTTGGCTGCTGTAATAATTTAACCTGTCAGACCTCTGCAAATGGTTTTTCACTTTCAATAACTCTAAAACACAGGTTGGCGGAGTCTATGTAGTTGGTTCTCAGACTAATTTATTCACCCCAATCCACCCCTGAGAGTGTTGATTAAATAGAACCAACTGCCCACATATTCCTCTAGGTCACTTCCATCAGACAGCCGCACGCTTAACTGTTTCACTTAAACCAAATTGACTCCCATATTATGGCACAAGTTCTTAGCGATGGAAGACTACTTCTGGCCAATTATAAAGGAAACGTTGACATCCAATTCTAGGTTACCCCATATGGTCAGTGGGTTAGATGACTCTGAACAATTAAATGAAAGATTTACTGCGTTAAAGGAAAAGTCTGAATGTTTTCATATTTGTTAACTCAAGGATGAGAACAGACTACTTGGAAACATCCTGATATAAATCAACACGCAGCACAACTGCAGTGAGAAGGCAACAGTGCCAGGACTGTTTATGGCACAACAATCCATCTCCCTGTCCTTGCAGGCCTCCCTGGGTCAGCTGCAACTCTTCCTGACTGCTTCAAATTATTAGCCCAGACTTTATGGGTGTCGCATGCAGCTCTTGACCTCAACCATAGGAGTAGTGCCGTTTATATGCATTGAAGACCATACATTTATTTTCAAATCAAGGCACATAGAGTTGTAAATGTCAATGATTTTACAAGCTTAGTGTATAATTTAAGAAGACTGTTTGCACCATATAGAAATGTTTTATAAATATTGACTATCTTTCTTTATTATGAGGAGATATCTGTAACATACAGATTTAACAAAAATGTGCAGTGAAATAACAGATAAACTGCTCTGTCGGTTTTATGCAGCATTTCGCTGCTATTAAATACATTTAAAAAGATAGCCCAACACATTGGTTTACCATGTTCTACATGAAACAAATTCTACAAGAAAATATTAATACAACAAGAACAGATTACAAACTTATATATTTTTGTATTTTATATTTTTTTTATGCATTTTTATATATACATTTATATACGTCCACAAAAAATGTTTAATGGAATCTTACCAATCCAAACAAACCAGTGCGATTGCTAAATAATTTGACAACTTTGCTGTATTATGTTTTTATTGTTTTTACATTTACTCCAGAATAATTGACTTCAAAAGCAAGAGTAGAGCATACATTGGGAGCACAAGATGACAATGTTGCTTAGTATAAGGATTATCCCTTAAACCTGAAGACAGGTGCTGAAAAAATCTAACAATTTGCATAACCCAGACATCAGGTGGAAGAGAGGTACGCAGAAGCAGAGGTAAATCTCTAGCGGCTGATTATGACACAGATGCACTGATGAAGGGCCAGAGGGGGCTCCGTCTTCCTGTCCTCCTAGAATGGTACTATCAGGGGCTGACTAATGTATTATTCACTCCTCATTGATGTGTAACTAAAGCCAGCGGCTAGGGAGCTGGGGCCACCAATACCCCCCACAGACGGTAAACCCCCGACAGGCTACTGAGCTCCATTGATTTATAGGTCTCAGTAGAGGGCCTGGTGAGAACGATGATGAGGAGGAGGGGTGAGAGTGGAGGGAGAATTGAGTTGCATCCCATTCTTATTTCGAATGTGGTTTGGCTATGTTATTTTTATAACCAAACATTTGGTGGTTCTATTCGAATTGTGATTGCAAGTAACTAACTTTACTTGCTTTTTTTTAGTAGCTTTTTCCCCACAAAATATATTAATTTTGTATTTTGATATCAATATACAAAGTCAAAAATTGTTTTGTTTTTTTAAGAGATACTTGTGCTGAAATAAATGTTATTTATAATGTATTCCGTAGTATTTATTACTGCTCTTTTGGTTCCAAAGTTAAAGAGATAGAAAATGATAGATAGCCATCCCTATTTTACGTTGTACTGTAAAGTGTGTGTGTAGGGCAGGGCAGTGCAGTGCAAGGTGGGGGGTGTTTAAAAGTCCGGCAGCAAACAGTTATCCTTAATTCACAGGAAAGTTATATTTTAAAATTATTATCAATGAAAAACAACACTGTATATTTACGAAAAATTTGTAAAAAATGTATGTATAAGTGTATAAAATTACTGTATTTAAAAATAAGGACTGCAAGAAATGTTCAATTGAAGACAAGAATGGCGATGGAGCCATGGGAATTGTGCGGGTGCTGTTGATTGTCTGTTTGCAGTTGAGGTGACAGGGAAGGTTATAGCAATCTGAAGTTAATCATTGACTGATAAATCAAACACAGTGAGTTTAACAGTGTATACTGTAGAGCAATAAAGTGCTTCAGTACTACTACACTGTACAAGCAGTTGAATGTTACTGTTCTATAAAGTGCTGTTTAACAAAGGTTACAAAAACACAATGACTGGTCTACACAATTATCGGCCAACGGCCTACTATTTAGGAAGTATAGAACAGGTGCAAAAGCATGCAATTGGCAGGTATAGAGATAATGAGAAGTCTGGGAATAATCTACTGCTGGTCTCTTTCACACACTCCAACACACACTGATCCCATAAATCCAGCACACAAACAAAGACAGACATGTCGTCATGAAGACTTGGTGGCCTCCACTCTAATTACAGATCTGTTAACCACACATTGACTGCCTGGAACCTGCATTTGAACTTTTGTGTTGCAGGTACGGCACATCTCTTGGTGGTCTCTAAGCTGGATGAGTTCAACATGGGAACAGTCATCAAAAGAACCGCAGGGTGTGTGCTGGAGCTAAGCACAGATTACTCAGGAACAAGTCAGCTGTGGAGGACTTCCATCACTGGAAGACCGACCATATACACTGATGATAAACATGTATTTACCGCTTTTCTCAGATGAAGGATGCATGAATGGGCATGCTTTTCAAAGTTTGAACTTTAAACTAACGAAAAGATGAGAGCAGATGAAAAGAATAGACAAAGAACAGGGGAAAGAAAAATTGTTACTCATTTTTTATTTCTGACATGTATGTTATGAAATGCTTTGTCGTCATAGGATCAAAGAACAGATGTTTATCTCTGTAATTGTACATGTATGTTTTTGACTTATACTGTAAAAGAACATTTACTTTTAACAGTTACCATCATCATTAATGGTAAAATGTTAGTCAAATTAACTGTATTCATTAATATTAATAATGTTTTCTCACATGTACATAAATAATCTGTAAAAAACATGTAAGATGTAGATATGTGTACGTCTGTGAGTACTTGCCTCAAGTCTTAAAATCAGTTAATAAAATGCCTTAAAATAAATGTATGGATTGAAACAGTAATCATCTATGATATAACATTCAAAATCAGAATGATTTGGCTTTGCCTACAGGTTAAAAAATAGAAATGGTATTTTTTATGCTGACTCCCCTGAGCCCCTAGGGCTCACCGCCAGTGATCACACAAAACTGACCATGGGAACTATTTTAGCTTTATTTACATTCTGCAACACTCAAAATTAAAGAACAAGTTGCTACGTTTACATCTGGCCTTCTGTCTGTGGTATTGCCCAGGCTTGCTTTGCTCTGGTTCTGTCACAGACTACAGCTCTTCAGCAAAGTGTTTAGTAGAGGAAACTGGTGGGTATAAGGGAGATAGTTAATAGAGTGTTTACATTTTTCATCATAAAGTGTTAAAAATGTTATATTAAATTTAAGCCCCTCTTAATTTTCCTTAGTAGTTAGTCTTTGACACCAATGGTGGGCCTTGAATAATTTGCCAGGCACAATGAAGCACTCTATAGATTCCTCTTAAGTGGTTGCCTTCTAAGCCTTTTCAAGCTGTCTTATACTGAGGATACGATTTATGAAAACTTCAGAGTAGCAACAACTTGTCATCTTAATTATCCATGGAAACTAAAAACAGTCTCTAGACACATTACATGTTACCTACGTTGATGGCAAGGCAGCTTCAACAACCACCTCTCCCCTTAGCTTGCCATATTGTGACCGATGGCTGGTTAAATTGAATCCCCAATCCTTTCCTTTTAGGTCATTTCCCAGAGGACTAAACAGGTCAAAAGTGGCAATGAGGCAGTTTCAGTGTGATGCACCTCACACCCATGATCCAAATATGACCCATCAGTTCACCATCCCCATCTGGCCAAGAGATATTTTAATTTGGTTCAAGTGCCAGCTCCATTTCACATCAATATGCTTGCTTTCACACCCCATGAGAGTTTAGGTCACATCAGCATGCTGAGATAGAGACCTCTCCCACAAACCAGAGAGAACTGCAATGTATCATCACATCTCCCACTTTATTTACGCAAAGATGTCATGAGTGGGATCTGCTCCCAGACACTTCCATCTTCAATTCCGGCTTGCATTGCACATCCCACCTAGCTCCCATAGGATACCTTGGCAGGATAGAGCTGTAAGAACACTCAGTCTTGAATCTTATCAACAACTAGATACAACAAAGCTTTTGTGGGTAAATAGCCCTGGCTCTAAGCTTCTGGGATTGTGATATCACTGACGGACTGAGATAACCGATAGGGGGAAATAATGCCACAATTAGAATTATCTCCCTGATAAGAAATAGCCTCATTGGGTGCCCAGGAGAACAGGGATGGGGGTGGGCTGTAAAAAGATGGTGGGAAAGTGTAGCAAAGAAGTGACTGGGAAGGTAAACAGAGTAAAGAAAGACGTGCATTGTCTTGTGCATTGTGCAGCCTCTCTGTCTGGATAAATCCCACCTGTTTGGGGAGAGGCCTCTAGAATTCCCACACTTGTTCTCTAGGTTTCACCGGGTTGTCATGTCTTTTACAACAGACATGCATCTAGATGCCGGTGTGACCTTACAAATGAGCATAACAATGATAAAAGTGACAGTTTCAATCCACTGAGAGCTACGACAAAAGATAACGGTGCTGTCTGCCACACTAGGAATCATTTTTCTGCCTCGAGAGTTTCTTCATCCTGTATGCATGCTGTAACCTTCTCTCCCACTTTCCCACTGTCAGGAAGACCTGATTTCAAATGCAGGCTCAAGGGTGTCATTGATTGATGCTCGCTGGCTTTCAGATTCATTAAAACTCCTTGCATATCTCTTGTCCATCAAGACTTTCTAAGACTAGCTCTGAAAAAAAGAGATGGAATGAGGGATGGAGAGAGAAAAGACTGAAACAATGCTATCCTCTCAGGCATAGCTAGGATAGAAGCAGAACAGAGACGGATTTGTGGCAGCTGTCCAAGACAAGATGAAAACTCGCATCGAGCTCTACCTCAATTCCCACTGCATTCATAACCTCATCTGAGCAGCTGCAGTGTATTTCCATTGTCTCTCCTCTCAGCACCTTTTCAGATGAACTGCTCGACCAATACTGTGCCAAGTGCCTATTGGACAGCGGACAATTCACTCGATTTTACTCTGGTCCTTTGTTCGGCAGTGTTCTCATCTCTCTCGTTCAGGTCGAGAGCACTTTAATAACTGATAAGCTAGTAGTCGTAGCTTGAAAGAGGTGTGTACTTCATACCTTTTTTGTAAGTTGGATTTTCTTTTGAGGCAAGCATGAGACAACTACAGACAACTTAAGAAGATGGACTTTGCATTAAACACAGAAGAAATACTACTTCATTTCCTCAAGAAGTGAGCACAATAATCCATGATACGTCTAACCTATTTCATGCTCAAAAATGGTTCTGTGCATCTATTCACATTTTTTATTTAATTACCATACATTTCGTATGTTAGTGTCTCTATTGTCTTTTTTTATTAATTTCACCCTCTACAATTTTGTCAGTTGGTGTAAATGTTGTTTTTTGAGTAATTTCTTTATAATCAAACTTGCTTAGCTTTATTTTTTTACAGATAAATGGAAAAAAAAATTTAATAGTTGAAAAGACTAGGCTCAAACCCCTTTCCCTAACTAGGTTTACTTGTTTATGTATTTATTATTATTATTATTATTTTTATTTTTCATTGTGCAATAAACTTAATTGGTTAAGTTAAAGAAAAGTGATTAATTTTATATGCATTTGAACATTGCAGTCCAATCCTTTAGTAATCATGAGAAGCAGTTTTGGTTTGTGAAATTACGATCCGTGACCGAGTTAAGGAAGTTTAAAATGTCATTTTTGAGTGCAGCTACACAGAATATTGGCAGGATGATGACGAGACAGATATTATCTGAAGGATCGGTTCCTCTATTCTGCCATTCTCTGAAACATCTTAAAAAGCCGATAATGAGAGGATCTTGAAGACTTGGCACATTTCGAAAGAGCACTTGCCAGAAAGGCTAAGTGAGAAGGAAGTGTGATCGATCAAGCTTGACAAGAAGCCAAAAAAGAATGAAGCACAGAGATCATTGGGAACCCCTGATTGGATGTGAATTATGACCCTGTTGAAAATGGAATGTAGCTGAGAAATTATATAAAGCTATAATGAATCCCTAAAGTTAGCCGTCTATAAAAATTGAACACAGAGTAGCATCACAGGCATACGTGTCACTTGTTTGGACAGACAGGAAGGGTCTGATCCATTTCCAGGAAATTTCAAAACTCTCGCAGTACAGACCCAGACTTTCAGCACCTTAAGGGACTTTTATGGCACATGACAAACTGCTTTTCAAGAGAACCTGTATTTGCACCTTGCTAAAGTGTCACTGCTCTCACCTCCTGCACCAAATGGAGAGGTGACATAGTTCACGTCAAGGAATTCCTGTCTTGACAACAAATGAGTTGTCGTAGTTTGTTGGCAACAGTGGTAATTACAATAAACTTTTGCTTTATTGACTATCTTTCAATCACTTACTTTAATTTAGTATGAGCAGAACACATAAAGGAATATCAGTTAAATCAAATATGATTTAAAATACAAAACACTTCTATTTCTTCAAAGATGCACAAATGCAAAAACTAAACCCATCAGATTTTATTTCTGTAGATCTCAGCACTAACAAAATTAATGGCTTAAAAAGTCTACAGATCATCTAAAAAATGCAAATTGTACTCTAGATTTAACAGAAAGGCTAAAGGGCCAGTGTGCTTCTGGGCCTCAGTTTGAGGCTCTCTGTGTTTGATGTGGAGATTAGGAGCATGTTTTAACCATCTAAGGGCCTGGTCTGATTGGTAGCATGGAGTTTAGAAGCCATCATTAGCCACAACTCCCCCACCCTGTTCGCACATGTCCATGTTGCTAATCAAAGCAGACATTTGCACCTAGCGTTAGCAATGACTATTTCCCGCAGGGCTTCAAATATCACAAGTGAACTTGGTTTTAAAAGCATAAGTTAAATGTAAAAATTAAATAAATAAATAAAATCCAGGAATCGGTTAGTCTATCAGACTTCAACTTGTTTGTCGATTTAATGCTTTAATCATATATTATCAGCAAAAGATTAGCAACACAGAAACCTTTTTTTTTCATCTTACTTGCCGGACAGCATCACGTCTTGTAAAGCATGGACTTCTTGTAAAAATGTGCTGGAATAGCAGGATTCTAATTGTTTTTCAGATGGCTTTCCAGAGCCCAACCTACTCTGTACCATGAAGACTGTACCATGAAACACTTGTGGACAACATACTTTAATAGATAGGAACTTTAAAGAGTTGTTTGTTCCATGTTGGCAGCTTCATAATACAGACTTTTTCCCCCGGAAATGAATTCAGCAATGAACAATATAATAGCGGGTTAGTGCAGTGTAAAAATTTCAGCTATCTACTGAGAGAATACCAAAAAGTAATAAATAGACCAGAGTTGTTCATGCCATTAAATATGAAAAAACTTCCTTTTAATTATAAAGCAATATATTTTAGAAGTAGCTGCCTTTGCACGGCAGAGAAGCGCTATCTCATGTATCTACAGTGCTTGTGAGGAGAAACATAACCACAGCACACATTAGCTCTATTCAGTATGTTGTACCGGGGCTGTTTATACATCATGAGTCGATGGGTTTTTTGGGAGTCCTCCTGTGTTACATGAATTTAATTTTTGTTCACTGATCCCCAGGTAGTTATTAGGAGAACCCTCTTCCCAAAGTCCCAAATTGCATGCAACAGATGCATCATAGGCAAAACTAAAACCAATATATATGATTGTTTTCAAAATTTTGCTTAGTTGAATGTAATTGTTTATATATTTGAAGAGCAGAGATAAATTATGATGCCAAATGTAACATCAAAATAGTTTTAAGACAAAAATTATATAATGACACATTTTAAAAAGTAAAATTTAAAATCATTCCTCAAACTCAGCTCTTACGTATCTTTTCTCATGGAGATATAAGGTGGGGGAGGGGATGTCCACACAGTCAAAATGGAGATCTTAAACACAGTGTGTGAAGAGGGTTACACAAGTAGACGTGTCCACCTGAAATTCTGAGTTAAAGACTTCCAAATTATTTTCAAATAAGGCTGAACGATAACTGGGTTTTAATAAAACTAATTCCAGAAAAGAAAAATGACACAAAGGATCAAAATTGGCTCCGACTGTATATTCACTCATCCATTGAAACCATGTGGGCCAAGTCCTAAATGTAAAAATCCCTGTGGTTGAGTTGGGAAAAGAGAAAACCATTCAGATGGAAAGCAAAATTTATTGTGCCTGTCATCATGTGACTTTGTTTCAATATTCCCCAAAGCCGTCCTCCCTTTCAAAGGGTGGTTTTATGCTAGCACTAGCAGATTCATTCCTTGCCAGCGCCACCCATCTCGCTCCTGACCAACCGAAGACAGAACCAAAAGCTCCGATGTCTCTTTTTCTCTCAATCCCTCTTTCTTTCTTCCCCTTTTTTGCTCTCAATTTCTCTCTCTCATTCCGCTTCGGTAGCTTCAGACACCACCGGGGGGATTTTTGGCAGTGTTGGGTTCCAGACACATTCTCCCCTCACACTGTCGTGAGTGTCAAAGACCTATTTTTCTGTAAAGGCCTTTGCGTCAGCTGCCAGAATGGCCCCTTTCGAGTGGACACTCCAAAGAGAGCCAATTCTACATTGCACTTCGTGTTCAGTGCCCTTTTTCAAGAAGAAAGAGTTAACTCAAAAATAAAAAATTAACTCATCATAATCTCAAACTCTTTCAGAACATAAGATGTTATGTGAGTAGCACATGACTGAATTAACATTTGGGTTTCATTGTTCCTTAAAAAGAGCACTTGGTTAAAAATTGGCCTGATACACAAGTTATTCTTTCACTTCAGGCTCATTCCAAAGCCAAAGCATTCCTTAAGTTCTAAAGGTTATCTGTACCAATGTTTTTAGACTAGCAAACAGCGCACGCAAACTATCGCAGTAACTGCTTTTGCTGGCGTCTTTAAGCCAGAGTCTGAAACCCCTTTGAGCTCCTTACAAACGACTGAAACAAAGCCAACAGACATCTGTTCACCCATTGCTCCCTTTAACATATGACCTCTCAAAAGCTCTCACACAGAACTTCACCAATAATACAATTAATTATTTGATGAAAAGACAGTTTATGAAAGGAAACAAAAGCAGGGTCAGTGATCACATTTTGAATAAAAGCAAATTTAAAGCCAAGTGGATGTGCTTTAGTGCATCAAAAACTTTTGTCAAAATGAAGTGTCAAATTGTTAATTTTTAGCTAAATTTAAAAGATACATTTGACTTTTCTAGTTATTTAAAGTAATATTCACAATCTATTTTAGATCTGCATTGTATATATAAAAATGCTTACATCAAAATAGAACTCAATAATTCCTAAATGACGGAAAACGATTTCTTATTATCTAAACTTGAATCTGAAACAAATTCTGCTCTCTATGCTCAGAATATCAATAAGCTAAATACCTATCTCTGAATCAAAAGATTCCTTAAAGACTAAACGAGAATTTATACAAGCGAACGGCCTGACCGATGACAGTAGACAGACCCAAAAGGTTATTTTTGTTGGATGTAATTATTTTTATCTATACAAGTTTCACATTTTTATGTTTTCAGCAAATCCATGTCCAGTGTAAATGAATTTGTAAAAAAAAAAAAAAAAAAAAAAACATTCAACAGTTTATTCAAAACTGTTGAAAAGTGTAAGATTTTTTTTTTAATTTCCATTCAATATTTTGAGAGCATGTGGGCATAGAGCTGACAAGACAAACAAATTATATTTTTAATCAAAACTTTACAAAGCTTAAACTTGTCCACCTTAACGTCACAATGGATATTATATATGCTTTGACTAGTTTGGTAGGTCTATCACTAATTGAATGAGTTGAGAAAACAGCCGATCAGCAGAAGGTTGAATGGTGTGAGGAGATCGATGCTGTGACCTCTTTTTACCCCTTTTGATTGATTGTCATACATTCCAATAAAACTAATTATGAAATAATCTATACATGCTGTATTATTAATAATAATAATAATAAATTGTTGTTGTTATTATTATTTCTTGGATAGGGTAAGCTGTTTGACCCACGACTGACTGAGCAGTTGAGCACTGACTGACTGGACTGCGGACGAAGCTCATGAATTACGCTTTTCAGTCTAACATTTGTATCTAAATCAGTCAATTTTTTTAGTAATGAAAATATTGTGCTTCTCAATACCAAATTTAAATGAAAGTGTTTCTGTCTTTGAACATACCAATATTTTTTGCTTAATATCAAAAGAGACTTTGATTAATATAATTTTCTTTCGTGTAAGATTTTCGTTTTAAGCACAACGGAGATTTTCCTCAGTCAGCTTAAACTTGAAAACAGTTCACATAAATTATATATACCGTGAATATATACTCTCTATAGCACAAAACGTAACAGCACATAAAATGCAGAGTTCAGGATGTTTGTCTAAACAAAGTAAAGTAATGTCTATTTGTTTGTTTTTTCAGTTTCGCGGGTTCAGGCCTTTCCTCAAACTCTTTTCGCGCCATAGAATTTTAACTCAAATGATTCCCATATCCACAGAAGAAATACTTACTAGTCTTAAGTTGAGTTCGTTTATTGGCAAATGTGTGTTTTTAAATAACATTTTCACAGCTCAGAGAAGAGTAAAAGTCAATAAAGCCGTTTCTCACGGGCGTTGTACGCTAACGACTTAAACACGGTGTGTTTTAGAGAAGATAAATATATTGTCAGTGTTTAAAAGCAATGATTTATGGCCTCGCGGGTTCCAAAAGGCTCACGTTTGTTTGAGTCAGTCTAAATCAAGACTAAAGTCGCACTGTGTTTCAGCAAGCTAAATTTGGGACAAAGTGTGTTTATCTTGATCAAGTGTGCTAAATAATAAGTGCAGTGGGGTAGTGGGAAATAGAACCAGGCCGAATTCAGAAAGAAAATAAAGAAGGGAAAGATACTGATGCTGAAGGCGAACGTGAAATCGAATTTTAAAGGAAAAACTATATGAAATGCATGCGTTCTCAAAACGAATTAAAAAGCGTTCAACCAGCGTTGATCATTTTTCCTTCTACAGGGACAATTTTGCCATTTGTATCTAAGCAGCCTTTACATTACAATATAAGCCTATTGAATACTGGCACGATAGGTTATTTAAAAAAAGACTCTTAATCCGTTAAATAAGTTGCAATAAAATTATTGTACATCACATTGGTTAGTTAAAACAACCACAAAAAATACTATAGCTTTGTTTATGGAGCTGATTAATAGTTTTTACTTCAAGTCGAAAAAATATAAATAATCGAGGCCCGTGGCCTCCATTTTTAATCAGGACTGTTATGAAAAAGGCTTAATACACTATCCTCTTTTACAACATTACAATAAATTAGTTTTAAATATAAATAAAACATTTTGTTTGGATGAAGAACATGATTCAAGCTTCAAGATACCGGAGCAGTTTTATATCAAATTCAGTTCACTCTAATAAGGCTATGTTTAAATTGCAATTAAAGACAAAACACATATTATTAATTTAATGCCTGTATTTCTATTATATTTTACATAAAATGATATATTATATTTCAAACACCTACCCTTTAATGTTAATCTAGGAGCTCAGGGCTGACAAGCAGATACAAAATAACCCTTTTTAAATGTATTTTAGGGTAACTTAAACTTGTAAATTTCAAAAGGATATTGCACCTTTTATTACAATGAAAAAGTAAAATTAAACACAAGACAAGCAAGACCTGTAATCTTTAAGATTGTGTGTTGCCAAGAAAGGGCTCCAAAATGTCAATAAAGAATTATAATGACTTATGCGTTCTCCCTGAAAATCTATTAAAGCACCAACTCAATCCCATCTTTATGGGTGTCAGAAGGTCCCCTGGTCAACTGGGATACACACTTCAAAGCCTTAATTAAATTAAAATTCTGAAAAAAATCTGTCATGTTTTTGTAAAAAGTAAAACTGAAAAATATCAATTTCACGGAACATCAAAAAGGGCACAATTTAAAAATCTTTAAACGCGAGTGGACCTATATATTTGAGGTCCTAAACCACCCCAAACTTGCTTTTTTTTCAAGCAAAAAAAAAGCAACCCTTAAAAAAGTCCTTAAAAAAACCTGTGATCTATCTGACTGGCAGGGGACTTCTCACGTAAGGCTCCCTGTTGAGACGTTTCCTTAAAGAAAGACACAAAGTATTGTCTCGGTCAAAGAAAATAAACATCAATTAGCAAGGAGCGCTTTGGCGATGTGATCGAACGTGTATTGGTGTCAATGAATTGGGAGATCGGCTCCCTAGAGCCTTAAAAGACGTCCGTCCGATCCCGGCGCGTGTTTCTGCATTGATTAAAGCGCCTAATAACATTTCGAGCAGTTGCATTGACGCGATCCACCACCGACTCCCACGCGACGTTACCTTCGCGGCTCTCCTATCATTTGAAAAGCAATTTATTCAGTAATCAATCTTACCTTCAACCGCAGAAGACAGAGGCAGCAAAACGCCGCATAAAAACAGCAAATAATCCATTGTCATAAACCAGAAGCTTCGGACATGAAAGTGGAGCTCCAGGGGGAGATTGTAAAAATCCTTCAGAGTCCTGCTCCGGAGACTTTCTTCTCTAAATTCAGAAATCTTCTCCTCGGCTCCTCCTAATAGCGCAATCCATAAACGCACAGGTAATTTCAGCAGAGCCAACGTAATCCAATGTGCAAAAAAAGGGTTGTTGATAAATCTTGGGAAAGACGTTTGAAACTCATCCACCGGGTGTAAATGTTCCTCGCAGCGCGTAGACGTCTTTCATAACACGCGTCTTGTTCGTTGATGTTACCCAGTGAAATTCCTATGCGGAAAACATCTTAAAGGTCCATTCCTCCTCATATATTATCATTCTGGTGTGGTCCGTAAGGAACAGCGCATATCGCAGTTTCACCTTTGCGCGTAAAATCCCTGAGAGCGTTTCATCACAGCCCGTTTCTGCCCCAATGTCGGTCCATGTGCACTGGAATGAAGCTCTGCTGCTGTCTGAAATCTAGCAAAAGGCGAGACTTGCAGGGAGAGAGAGAGAGAGAGCGATGGGAGGTGGGAGGAGACACGCACTGAATTTACTGTCAGTCATTGCGGAAGCCCCGCCCTAAGATTTTTTGGCGCGGTTTGGCAGTGTGTGAGCGCCGCTGTGCGGAGCTAAATGCTTATACGATTTTGCACATGTTTAAGGAAACTACAAACCCTTATGTTTGTTGTTTTAATAACATCAACGCGAACATTAAATTTAATCAGAGTGCTATTAGTATTTCTATTACAGAAAATGCGTAATTAGGAGGTTTTCGTCTCAATTCCGACCTAATTAGTTAACACGTGGGCTAGACTTGTTCACTTGGTTTGCTTAAAACATAATTGCCCTGAGCACTGTGATCTTTTTATAAGGGTGGTAGTTTGCTTTAATAGTCTATGAATTACAGACATTCGGTTTGGTCTGGTGCGGAAGGGATTTGTTTAAGGTTTAGCAGAGCTGAGGGAAACACTTCTGAAGTGCCACGTTGACGTGTCTAGTCTTGCACGTCATGCATTTTTGTTACATTAATGGTAGAAATGGAGTCCTAAAGTACCTGTCTTATGTGTACTGTAAAAAAATGAGATACAATTATTTTTCAAAGCAGGAGTCTCCTCTTATAAAATGTAGAATTTATTTTTACAAAAATTCATTGTTAAATTTAGATACATGTGTAGATAGATTTAAATTTGGTTTATGAAAAAACTTGGTGCATTAAAAAAGTTGTAATTGTTACACTTTGTTTAGAAAAAGCAAATATTGAGTGTTTAGTGTAAAAATATGTTATTTTAACTGAATATGTGTTTTGGTCTTCACATCAACAGTGTTACTTTTACAATTAAATAATCATTGACTGATGTGAACCTATATATAATCACCTGCTGGGTAAATGTTAAGGAAATTGAGTTAAGATAAAATTTTCTTGCTAAAATCAACTAATTGCAAGAAGTCAATCACAAACATCAATATGTATATGTTCATTTCTAAAGATTTTTGATAGCAATCTTTTTTTGTTTGGCACTGGTAAAACTATATCTGTTTGGAGAATCAGAGATAAATGGAATACAATTTTTTAGTTAAATGAAGCCAAATTATCATCAAGTGCATACATTTTGAAAAGGAAAATTTTCTACCACAAGTATGAAGTAGTTATCATCCTATTATATCTAATAAAATACTTTCACAATAAAACAAGATCAAAAGATGTTTTGAACTAATGGAAAATTCTAGTTATTAAACAACTGGCATTGTTCCTCTAGGTTGTACATTGTTCTGTGGCACATTTGTGCTTGTTTTCTTCTTCTTCTTCTTCTTCTTCTTCTTCTAATAAGTGAGCAGTTTTATGAGGTTTAATCTTTTCTTGTTTTGGTGTGTTTTTTATCAAACTCATTTGACATAATCTTAATGTTCTATTTCCATGGGATCTTTTGGAAAATAAAATAACAGATACACATGTGGTATTCGTTATTATCTCAATAAGCAAAGTGGCAGACATTTTATTGCCATGTGGACATATGGAAATTTCTCCAATGTACACGCGATCTCCTACTTGGCTAACAAAAAAATTACAGCTTCATATTTTCTCATGTTATACCAGCTGCTTTCCTGACAGACATGGTTTGGCAAGATTTGATGGTATGAAAAGTATAACGAGTAAAGGTGAATCTGGGGTTTTCCTACGATGTTTTGGATGTGTTTATGAGGAACAGTACCAGGTATAATGAAGCATTATTCAAATAAGGATAAGTATGCAATGGAGAAATAAGTAAAAAAACATTCATTGTGAAAACAGTGGGAAACAGACTTAAAAAACAGAGAGATTTTTATCAATAACAGTCCAAAATGGACAATCTTTTTCAATTTTATTACTAAAAAATCAATAAAAGCAGAACTTACATTTACATTTTTAACTTGAACACAGAAGGTGTTAATTTTAACTTGATATATACGTATTAAAGGGTTCAGTTTTAGTTGCCAGGTTTGCAGTTTGCAGCTTTACTTGGCAAAAATAGTTGATGAATTGAAGAGGTCTCCATCATGGAAGGTGAAGCCTGTGTCTGAAGCTGTAGCCAATACAGCATGTTCTCCTTCAATTACTATCTATTCATGTAAAAACAACTCAAACTTTTTTAAAAGCTACTTTTAAAAGTACACACAAAAAACTACTCAATCCCTGTAAAGCAAGTAGATGCAACTCTCTTATTGTCAATAACGATGGGCTCAATTCAGAGCTGCTTGAATCAGTTTAGGTTTAGCTAAGAGTTAATAGTGGATAAAATCTTACTGGTCTGGAAAACGTGGTCTTGGTTCTGCATCTTGCAGAGACTTGATTCACATTATTTATGTGAACCATCTTGCTTTCAGCTCACTTGAAACGTTATCCCCTCCTGAGTTTCTTGTGACTCAGCTAGTGGAACATGGCACCCTGTTTCTCAGGATTAAGGATATGACTACCAGGGACGCCAAGACCATACTAAATAGGGTGTCTGCAACGTCCAGCCAAATCCCGAGTAAAGATAAAATTAACTCTATAAAGAGTTTATTTGGTCCTTCTTCTGTATTAAGGTAAAAACACTCAGATTAAGTAAAAATGTGTATAATTTGCTATTTTTTGTTATTGTTTTGGTTGACTCAACAACAACAACTGCACTTACAACCTTATACATTAAGCAATAACGTAATTCACCTCGTTTAAAATCCTAATTTGTTTTCCTAAAAGCTGTCTCCTTGTATTATTATAATTTTGGTTGAACTTCAACTTCTTTCATGTTATAAATTTCTATAAAAACAAACCAGCAACATGCTTTACAGTATTTCATATTTTGTCAGTCATTCGTGGTCTGTATGTGTGCGAAGAGTGTTTAATTCCAGAAACATAAATTCCAGGTGAATTACTGCCTTGCTTATCCAAACAATTCTTTCTTTTTCAGTTTATATTTAATGTTTTGTAAGAAAATCCTGAACATGATTTCTTTAACTTTTTAACACTTATCAATCTATTATTAAAAGCTTTCTATTTTTCTCCTTTAAAACATTTTGTATTATGACATTTTGTATTATGCAGTCTGTGTTTGTAGTTTTGTGTGGGTTTTGTAGTTGTGTCTGTGTAATGTGGATTTGTATCTTCTTAAAAACATAAAACCTCATTATTATATCGTTTCATTGGGGTGAGTGTAAGCATATAGTTCATTCAACTAGAGTGTCTTTTGAGGTCAGGAGTTGTCTAATTACAGTTCAATTATAAGATTACGAAGCATGATTTGTAATCATTAACATGTTCTACAAGCCTAATTTGTGGGCAATATAGAGCTACCAATTCACTCGTTTGCATGTTTTTATGTCGAAGGAGTGCTTGTGCAAGTTAATAAATACAATATAGTTTGTACAACAAATGCAGAAATCACAGGTTGATTTTAGTCCCATCCTTTCATGCATAAGCTAATTATGATAGCCTTAGCTCTTGTGCTATTGTAATGGAGAGACGAAGGGATAATAAAGGAACCAGCAAATAAAAAGGCAAATGTACAAAAGTAATTGAGAATTGTATAATAATGCATCTAGCAAAGGCCAATGATCCAGCTTGTGTGCAAGGCAGGAACTGTTGAAATACATTTCACATAATTATTGTTCAGAGATTCAAGCTGGTGGTTGATGTGATAATAGCTGTCCCAGCAACAACAGAACACCCCTTCTGTCATAACTTTTGAAAGTGAGTTCTTTCACACAACCTTCAGTCTGCACTGTACTGATCTCTATTTTGTTCTCCATCACATGCCCACACTCCTGTCACGTAAGGACTCGTGTGCAGGAGGACAGGAGGGTGAAATGCTGGCAGACGGGTTTCAGTCAGTTTAAGCACAGGCCTTTGCAGATGCATTGTCTCTCTGAACAAAAAGCTAATTGCAGTGACAAAGAGAGCAGACTGAGACACTGCAAACAGAAATTACCTGTGATGCAGATCCACTGCTCTAAGCTCAACACCTGATTTCAGGTGTTATGCAACACTATACTGTAAAATAAATATATGATGTAATTAAAAAGACTAACACAATAGCAGTTATGTTAAATATGGCAACAATTGTATTGAAAATAATATTTTTACTCAGATATATTGCAGGCATTATAAACTATTATAAATTGTTCATGTATTGACTTTTCTCTGCAAACCTACACATATCTCTATAAAATAAAAGTTAAAGTGCTTTAAAATATGTGTCCATTCATTTTCTTTTCGGCTTAGTCACTTTATCTGGGGTTGCCACAGCATAATTATCCAGCATATGTTTTACACCATGCTGATGCCCTTCCAGCTGCAACCCATCACTGGGAAACATCAAGACACACTGACACACTATGGAAAATTTAGCTTACCCAATTCAGCTGTACCACATGTCTTTGGGGGGAAACTGGAGTACCCGGAGGATACCCACTCTAACACGGGGATAACATGCAAACTCCAGACAAAAATAGCAACTCATCCAGCCAAAGGCTGACTTACTTCTGTGTCAATTCAACGAATCCCCTGTTGCGGAAGCTCTGCACATGCCCATTTGTCAACAAAGCATTTATAGTTGTCTGTTTGTGCTCTGATCAATACTGGTTTGATAAAAATGCCAACTGCTAGCGAGCCAAAACATAACACAGATGCTAACAAAAGACAGGTTTTATTTACCTTATCATAAATCATATAAATATAACTTCTTACATACATCCGCTGCTGCTGTAGAAGCTCTGTCTCTAAACTGATCAATATCACAACGTGGCGTGATGACCATGTTAAAGTCAAGCTAGTTAAAACTCAACACAGAAAACAGGAAGATTTAAAAAAAAGTTTATTTTATCATCAAAGTTTTACTTCATTATCCAGCAGTTAAGCCAAAGCCAAAACAGAGCCAAAGCCCAGAACGATAGAGGAAGAGCTTGCTAAATACCACTTCAGCCAATCACAGAGTTCCCACTCTGGGAAGCCTTGATGTGAGGTTAGAAATGTTCAGTTTTTCAGAGGGGTCAGCCTTACATAAGCACGCAGACTTTGATTGCACTTTGTCGAGTTGACGCAGAAGTATAAATCAGGCTGTAGGCTTGAATCAGTGATCTTCTTCCTGTGAGCTAATCATGCTACCCACTGCGCCACCATGGCACCTTTAAACATATGTCTATTAAAGTTAATGATTCAAATGCTATGTATAAATTCTGTGCCATCATACAATACAATAATTTCTAAAATTATTGATTTTTTTTCTGTTTGGGCCCTTTTCATCCTTTTTGAAACCAAATAAAACCGATTAAAAATATTTAATTATGAATTGCAAACTTCTCCCACAGTTCAATCTGACCTAAAAATAAGGCATCTCTCAGTGTGATACTGTATGAATGATAAATCTAACCAGAGTTTCCTCATTGACTCAGCCAGCATCTCCTCTTTTCCCTCCGACCTCCCCAGCAAACACACTGCACTAATCAAGCCCAGTCCATTCTTTAACCAGCTCAGAGTGGCTCAATGTCATCAGAGCCTTGGAGAAGAAAGCCAGGGGCCAAACTCACTTCCATTTCCAAACGCTCCAACCATAAAAAGCATCATGTGCTTATTATGGGATTGAGGTGATCCAAAGGTCATGCAAGTTGATACGGTTTTCATCCAGAAAAGTCCATTACATGTAAGCGTATTAAAAGCCCATCTGTCACCAAGCCTTGTGTGCAAACCTTGTTTTATGTTTTTAGGCTAATGGCAGTTTTATCAATGTGTTTTTGAAGAGATTAAACAGATTATTTCCCTAAAAAAGAAATAGTATTTAACATTTACTTTCCACAAGTGGTTCATGACATGCAAGCCTTAGTTAAACACAAAGGAGAAGTTAAAACCGGCACACTTGTTTTTAAAGAATGGTTGGCAGTGTTATGTTGTAATATTTTAAAAAACATATTTGAAGTGAGCAAATGCTTCAAGATCGAAGCAAAGTGTGCAAACCTAAGCTTCACAGTTCCAGTCTCATAGCACATGAATTAAGGCCATCATGCACCTAGTTGAATTTTAGGCATGAAGTTTTGCATGTGATTCGGCTTTTAAAGTAAACAAAAAGTGATTGGCACAAGCGGGGAAAATAGTTTGTCCATGCAGGGTCGCCTTTCGCCCAGGTTTTTCGTAAACCAAATATTTATGGTGGTCCAATGAAAAGTTGGCTCTTTTGAGTATTGTTGATACATAAAATAGCACCTAGATGGCACTTGATACCCATTTTTAATTGACCTCATGAAAAAAACATGAAAAATAAGAGCAGCAGAAAAAGGCAAAGTCTAAAAAGAGAGATACAGAACATCAAATTCTTCATCAACAGAGAATCTACTGGTGTTAATGGAGATGGGGCTACTCGTTTTTTTATTTGGGAGCTAAACAGCTACTGCAAAATATGTTTGCGCCTCTCTAATATACCACAATGCCTTGCACGCAAAAACTTTCGTCTTTTACATTTAAAATGGAGCGTCAGAAGCAAGCGGATGTTTGGCTGCTTGTGTTGCTGGGCAAACAATTTATTGTCCCCTGAGTGCCATCCAAGAAATATCACAGCATCAACATTAAACAGCAGAAGCGTGAAGGAGTGAAAAGCCCCCTGCAGATTAAGCCATCCAAGCAAGCGAGTCTCTCAGAGGAAAAAAAACATGCTTACAACTTACCTGAGTCTTAAACCATGATTGCTATTGTTGTTGCATCACTGCATTTTTTTAATTATTGCATTAAAAAAAGTCTTCACTATAAGCACTTATAGCCATCAAATTCAGCTAGCTGATAGTCATCTGGTTTGTATTAGCACAACGCTACCGCTAACATGATCCCCAGGGCCTATCAATGTGTGCTGGGATTACTTGAAATACTAGCGGACATCAGAAGAGCTAATGGAAGAAATGACCATGCATCCATTGATTGTTCCTTCAACAGGCACACAAATCTTATGATCCTCCGAGGTTGAAGACAATTTTATGTGAAATCAAATTTGTTCAGATAGAAACTTTTTTTGAAGGTTTTTTGAATAGCGGAATTGAAAATTATGGTCTCATGTTGAACAAAAATGATCATCCGGAGGTTTTAACAGCACTATCTTTTGATTCACAAGGAGACAATTCAACTACATCTGTAAGAATAACTTTGAGTATGCACATTGTAGTTGGAATTGACTGACAAAGTCAGGTAAATGTCACAGATTTCTGCTTTAAGACAACATATGAAAGCAACCTGTATCTGACTAAAAAAATTGCAATCGAGCTGTTCAGCACATTTTGAAATGCAGTGATTGGTTTATATAACTTTGTAATGGACATTAATCAAAACTCATTGATTTAGAAATAGAACCGTCTTGAACAGAAATGTGAATATGTAGTAGACAGACTTAAATAATGAAAAATTATTACTTACATTTATTTTAAAATATATACTCTTTTAAGGTGAAATATTTTACTATAACAAGAAGGTAAGGCAGCAACAACCATTTTGTACATAGTTAAAATTATTAAAATTTAATTGAAAAAAATAAAGATCCAGAAAAGTTTGAAAGGAAATGCAGTTATTCAGAGCTTAATGATAAATGGAGTATAGAAAACCTAAAATTATATTCTAAAGGGAAACTGAGAAATAGAAATAGTGTGAGCAAGAAGAAAAGCTCTAGCTGAAAAAAAGTTTAACATGTTAAGAAAACTCCAAGATGTCTTGGACAAAGTTAAAAGTAAACAAATGTTGACAGAATTGTAAATGTTTTTTGAAAGACAGTCCTTTTAGAAAGCTTTAGAACCATTTTTTAAAATGTCTTGGATTAGCTAAGGAAGCATGTTGGATTTTAAAAGGTAACACAAACTAATGTTTTCCCTCGACTTTGGAGTTTGTCTGCAAAATGACATGTCACTCAAGTGTAAGAAAGTATATTTTCAAAGTTTAATTTGCTCATCAATCAATGGCAGTTTTTTGGCGCATGGATTTATAGATTAGCATGGAAACTATGCTTCATATCAATGGTAGAATGTGTGGCCTGTAAATCTCACTGGGGTGTGTTGTGACACAGAGCTTTGGTCCAAGAAAAGGTCTAGATTCCAGCACAAGTAGGTAACATGGTGGCCTACAGATGTCATTAATCAAACCAGAAAAATCAACTGCTAAAAGTCTATATTGAATAAAACTCTGTTAATAAAAAAAATCTTTGTCTGAATAGATAGTTTCTTTTGAAGTAAAAAAATCCCTCGTATTAGTTAAAGGGATAGTGCCCCCCCCCCTCTCAAAAAAACTCTCATTGATCGCCAAGTTGCTCCAAAATTAAATGCCATTCTTATTCTGAAGCCATAATTTTAAATATTTTGGATATAATGCAAGAAGGCAAGGAGTCCTCCATTAAAACTTGTGTCATTGGTATTTTTAAGTCTTAACCCTTGAATGGTGTTCGGGTTTGTGGGACACATTTTTTTCAGTTTTCATCAAAAGAAAAATTAAACAAGCAGGTATTATTTGAAGCTGAGATTCAATGGGCTTGGCTCATTTCCTGTGAAAAACATATATCAGAACAGATTTTTTATGACCCCACACCTACGCCCCCTACACATTTATATTACACACAAGGTGTTTGGGTCTACTGGACCCGGGGCATGTTAAAGTGTGAAAATGGTAGATTCTTTACCTTAATTCTCTCTTCCCACACAAACATAAATCACACATAAACATAAAATTTTACATTTTAGAATAAAATTGTTTGATTGTGTGAATTAAAAGCACCAAAATGCAATGGGTCCAGCAGACCCACCAACCCTGCCAAAGTAACAATAATTAGAACACCACACATGGTTCAAATTCTAAACGTGAAGAAATCAGGTTAAAGAACAATAAATAAAGTATATTTGCTGTTTATATCACTTGCTTCTTGGCTAAAGGAAATATTGTTTAAGTTTTTAAGATAAAATGTTTTGATTGGGTGAATTAAAATCTGCAAAATGCAATTGGTCCACGAGACCCGCAAACGCCGCCTGAGTAACAATAATATGAACACCACACAAGGGTTAAAAGCTTTGAAAACATTGTAAAATTGCTCCATCTGATGTTTGATTTAATTCTCCACTTTAACACTTTATTTTCACAAAATGCTCAAATCATATTCCATGAAATCACATGGAGTGAATGAAATCTTGAATCAAAATCTGAAGATAAAGAGAGAAGTTTACCACTGTTTTCAGCTTCTATGTACCAGTTCTTTAAGTCAGAGTTTGAGTGTGAGAGAGACTTTTAGTGACAGATGCAGGAAGAAACCTGGTTGTCTTTTAGGCGTCTTGTGAAGTTTTATCGCTGTTGAGGGTCTGAGGGAATGTTTCGGTGGCTCTCAGTGGACGTCTACAGAGCGTCTGGAGTTTCTCGGGCCTCAAGAGCTGAAACATAAACTCTCCGGATGCCTGGTGCCTCCTGTGTTTCAGTGTGAATATGAAAAGGAGGAATTGCAGAGGCCTCCTGGACTGCATGATGAAATTTTTTTCTCCCTCCTGGGGTGTTAAACCCTCACTTACTGTTGTGTTTAGTCTCAGTTCTCTTTAACTTCATAGTAGGTCACCACAGATAAGTCTTTTCACTAAAAAACAGCTACTCATAATTTTCTTTCTGTTGATAAAAATATAAAAATTTTCTATTTTTCATCATTTTAACTAAAAAAAATTACATAGCTAACATAGTTAGAGTATAATGAATTGCACTGCTTTCACAAGCTCGCAAACATAAAAGGGCTCAGTCGCAAGATATTTTGTTGTGCAATAAAAAGTGGGACAATCTCTCTAAGGAAGTGCCTTGAAGCCTGGGAGTGAATAAAGGTGAAGGGGTGGTGGTGACGGGCCTTTGCTTTAATTGTGAGATGCGAATGGGCTTAGGTTGTTTGTATATTATAAATACATACAGCATGCTCACTTTTCAGAACAAAGGTCTGTACCATGAATGTGGCTGAACAAACTCAGAATTACCGGATTGGTTTTCACTTGACAAAATCTAACTGTTTCAATCAGGCTTAATCGGTTCCATGAAACAGCTTTTGAACTTTCGTTGATCCTGAAGCTATGATTAGTTCACAGGCAAGTTACAAGATAAATTAAATGCTTAAATCTCTAAATATGTGTTTAAATAAAAAAAAAAATATTTTTAGGATCGATCATGGTAGCAGAAAAAAATTAAGGTCTGGATCAGGTTAGTCATATAATACACCATCTGCGGTACAGTAAAGGCAGGATTTATGTGTGTCACATTTTGTATGTGCAAAGAAGCTTGCGGATGTAAGATATTTCTTTCTTTCGGCAAAGAACCTATATCTCTCGTTCAAATACGTGTCAGGAAATGCTAACTCGTCTTGAATTAAGTTCCTGGCTTGCGCAGAAATATGCAAAAGATTGGGAAGAAAAGGTGAAGCCAATGTTACAGACGCTGGTGTTACGTCACTTAAAGTTCCTTTTATAACCGTTGATTGGACGAATGTAAGCGGGCAATGTAAGCATGCTTCTTCAGAGCAGGTTAGCCGTGTGGTGTATGTAGCCAGGGTGACCAAGATTGATTAAATCCTAGATTCTTTTATAGTACCCAAAACCCAGGGGTTGATGCAAAGTAATCCTAAACTTAGCTGGCTAACCAGTTAATACGGCTTCATGGTCCAGGACCCCAGGTCTATGCACTCTGTGCTCAGATTTGGCTTTCCAGTGGGAATCATGAAGTTTCAACTTTAGCTTTGAAGGTTGAACCTCCAGTAATGTGTCCTCCACTTCAGCTTATTACTGTTGCCTGTTTTAAGAAGTTGGTCAAGATCTATCTTGTATACAAAGTGGCTGGATCCTGGCATATCCAGCTCAACACAGTCCAGTCTAGTAAAGAGACATGGTGCTAAGGCACCTGAGCCAATTGCTGCTTTGGGTCAATATAGATAAAAGGCGGCTACACATAACTCAGAGCATTTCTTTTCTAGGTAAGGAGCTGAGTTTGTTGAGCATGAGAGTGTGTCTCATTCTATTGCATTTCTGAGCCCTTTAAGGGGTCTGTGGACATATGTGATCTCTTTGGCTCCAGGGGCATATGACATCCAGTGCTGTATATAACAAGCATGGTGTATAGAATGACCACTATTTCCATGAATCAAACTTGGTGTTCAGCCCCTCTCTGCCAGTGTTCTTTTGGGCAGATTTGCTAGAATTATAATAGTGAGTAGCTGTCTCTGTGACTGGATGGATTGCTGTGTGCCCAGATCAAGCATTTAAATCATGCTTAAATGTACAGTATTTTTAGAAAACACTTAAGAAGAGCTAGGTCAAGACACTATTGGTCTTTAGTTAAATTTTTAAACACAATTGGTCATCATCGGGTCCTAAAGATTAAATGTTCAGGCAATTCCACAGACAACATGGCCAGTTTTATTAGTGCAACTGTTTGAGTTTGCATGTTTGTCATTGTTTTAATGCCTCTACTCTGGTTTTCCTCACATACTCCAGAAATGATGAATAAATATGGCCCTGCAATGGACTGTGGGTGTGTAAGTATGTGACCATAAAATCAGTAGATCCTCTAGGATTTAAAATATATAAAAGATGAATATCTTACATTATAAAAATAGAAGACGAAAGAAGGGGAACAATAAAATAAACTGCAGTGGCAATATAAAAGCTAACAAACCACCTTAAATCAAATTCTTAAAAAAAAAAATTATTTCAGCTTGAGGCCCAAACGTCTCAAAACTGACATGTTTCCTAACAAGTAAAGTTCAGCCCAGGCTCTGCCAAACACATGCACACAAACACACGCACGCACCCACGCACAAATACACACACACACACACACACACACACGCACGCACGCACACACACAAGCAGGAAGCCAATTAAAAAATTTAAACTTGAACCTGCAGTATTTCAGAGCGTCGACAGGAAGAGGAACCAGACGCCCTCTAATAAAATTTTATTTGTCAGAACTGACCTCATCCTCCCTGCAGATTGGGTGGGTGTTTGTTGACTGAATGAAGCTGGTATGGTGTTGGCGCTGTATGATGTCACATGACAGACTGAGCGGCATTTCTTGGTGTCGACACACTGCGAGCAAACACTGGCCGTCTTTCAGCAGCGCTCTGACACTTCACACACCTTTATATGTATGAATCAAAAGCTATCGCTGCGCTGTCAAACATTACTTAAGCAAGTTAGCGTTAGTGGCTAGTTTAAGTGTCGACATGAGGGAAATCAGCATCGCTGCTTGAGATTTGCAAATTTTTTTATACAAAATCTACTGAAACAATCACAAGATGTTAAGAAAAAGCCTAAAGCTTCCTTGTTGCGTTCAGTTAAGCAGAAGAATGTCTGAGTGCTGCCAGAGTCAGGCCGTATTTCACATCTCCCTTTCATCGCTTCAATCCTACCATTGTTTTCTCTTCTACACCTCCTCAGTCAAACACCAAATGTCTCAGGAATCATTTTTAAATACAGACAGGAAGCTGGCAGGGATTCTAGCTTGAGGAAAACTTATGATGAGCAAATATACAACTTGTGAGGGCAAATACATGGAGTATAATCATCAAAGGACTATGAGTCAAGAAATAAAAGAGAAAGACTATAGTTCGTACAAGATTGTGTCTTTATGAATGTCAATGCAGAGTACTGAAAATTCTACAGTGGGGATAGAAGAATTGAACCTTTGCAGTTTTTAAATGGTCCATGAAAACTATCAGTAAATACAACAAACGGTTTCTTCCAACAGTGAAAAAACAAAACTATAGAAACATAATGGAAATGTTTGGATTTAATAATGGCTTCTGTCATCAACATGTGATGCTGGGTTAACCATTGTTATGGTCATTTTAAAATTCATGCGATGTACTCATGCACTGAGATTGACTTGCTATTACATATAATCTACCCAACTTTGATTTGAAGAATTTCAATGAGAGTTCTGTTGGAGGGGATATTAGTCTAGTAAGACTTAGTAAGATAATAACTTGCTTAGATATTTCATAAAAAATACACATGCTTTTCTGAACAAAGTAAAACCTCCAAAATCCAGTGGAACCAACTGCAATCAAGGTTAGTTTTTAACAAAGAATTAAAATTGCTTATGACTGATACTTCAAACTTAAAAAAGTATGCTTTCACTTACTTTTACTCAAAATTGCTTGTGTTTTTTTCAGATGCTTAGCATTTTACCTATTAAAATGACATCTATCCATCTTCTTGTCGGCTTTGTCCCTTTTGCGGTCACCACAGCAGAATGAACCACCAACACATCTGGCATATGTTTTACGCAGCTGATGCCCTTCCAGCTGTAACCCTTTACTGAGAAACATTCACTCACACACACAAACACACGCACGCACACACAAACACACACGCACATACAGTGGTGTGAAAAACTATTTGCCCCCTTCCTGACTTTTTATTCTTTTGCATGTTTGTCACACAAAATGTTTCTGATCATCGAACACATTTTAATATTAGTCAAAGATAACACAAGTAAACACAAAATGCAGTTTTTAAATGAATGTTTTTATTATTTAGGGAGAAAAAAAAATCCAAAACCCACATAGCCTGTGTGAAAAAGTAATTGCCCCTGCACCTAATAACTGGTTGGGCCACCCTTAGCAGCAATACTGCAATCAAACGTTGCGATAACTTGCAACAAGTCGTTTACAAAGCGCTCTGGAGGAATTTTGGCCCACTCATCTTTGCAGAATTGTTGTAATTCAGCTTTATTTGAGGGTTTCTAGCATGAACCGCCTTCTTAAGGTCATGCCACAGCATCTCAATGGGATTAAGGTCAGGACTTTGACTAGGCCACTCCAAAGTCTTCATTTTGTTTTTTTTTCAGCCATTCAGAGGTGGATTTGCTGGTGTGTTTTGGGTCATTGTCCTGCTGCAGCAACCAAGATCGCTTTAGCTTAAGTTGACGAACAGATGGCCGGACATTCTCCTTCAGCATTTTTTGGTAGACAGTAGAATTCATGCTTCCATCTATCACAGCAAGCCTTCCAGGTCCTGAAGCAGCAAAACAACCCCAGACCATCACACTACCACCACCATATTTTACTGTTGGTATGATGTTCTTTTTGTGAAACGCTGTGTTACTTTTACGCCAGATGTAACGGGACACGCACCTTCCAAAAAGTTAAACTTTTGTCTCGGCAGTCCACAAGATATTTTCCCAAAAGTCTTGGCAGTCATCGAGATGTTTTTTTAGCAAAATTAAGACGAGCCTTAATGTTATTTTTGCTTAATAGTGGTTTGCGTCTTGGAACTCTGCCATGCAGGCCGTTTTTGCCCAGTCTCTTTCTTATGGTGGAGTCGTGAACACTGACCTTTATTGAGGTAAGTGAGGCCTGCAGTTCTTTGGATGTTGCCCTGGGATCTTTTGTGACCTCTCGGATGAGTTGTCTCTGCGCTCTTGGGGTAATTTTGGGCGGCCGGCCACTCCTGGGAAGGTTCACCACTGTTCCATGTTTTTGCCATTTGTGGATAATGGCTCTCACTGTGGTTCGCTGGAGTCCCAAAGCTTTAGAAATGGCTTTATAACCTTTACCAGACTGATAGATCTCAATTACTTTTCTCTCATTTCTTCCTGAATTTCTTTGGATCTTGGCATGATGTCTAGCTTTTGAGGTGCTTTTGGTCTATTTCTCTGTGTCAGGTAGCTTCTGTTTAAGTGATTTCTTGATTGAAACAGGTGTGCCAGTAATCAGGCCTGAGGGTGGCTACAGAAATTGAACTCAGGTGTGTTAAACCACAGTTAATTTATTTTTTAACAAGGGGGGCAATCACTTTTTCACACAGGGCTATGTGGGTTTGGATTTTTTTTCTCCCTAAATAATAAACACATTCATTTAAAAACTGCATTTTGTGTTTACTTGTGTTATCTTTGACTAATATTAAAATGTGTTCGATGATCAGAAACATTTTGTGTGACAAACATGCAAAAGAATAAAAAGTCAGGAAGGGGGCAAATAGTTCACTGTATGAACATGCACGCACGCACACACACACACACACACACACAAACCCACACGCTCACGGGGGAACATGCAAACTCCACACAGAAATGCCAATTGACCCAGCCGAGGCCACTGAGCCACCGTGACACCCTTTTAAAATGGACTTTTTAAAGAGATCAAACATTTGAATCCATACATTTGAAGCTCACTGAAGATATTACTGTGTCTTGTCATACAAAACTAGTAGTTAAGAAAAAGGTCCTAGACCTTGTCACCTCATAGCTATTAAGAGGCATCACTTGACCACAGGCAAACCCAGCAAATGCTTGGGGCCCACCAACAAGAAGAGGGCCCCCAGAGCTGACCAACTTTGAATTGGTACAACGGCAGGGACTAGTTAGCAGTGACACTGATGTGGGGAAGAAAATTCACAGCTGTTTAAATTCTCCCTTAAAAGGGCCTCACCTCCCTTGCAGCACACATGATACCCATCAGATATTGAGAGAGGCAGGTACAACAAAACATAGTTTTTCTATTGGTAGAAAAGAAAGAATTAACTGAAGTTATGATTTGTAATGCTAAAAATTATTCAATCATAACATGTTAAGAAAAAATTTGACTTTAAAATGACATCGTTTTGCTGTTGGTGGAGCTTGATTGTAAAAGAAGTTCAAGCATTTTGAAATGTGTGTTAACTGTATACATTTTGTTTCAAAGCAACAAAAATGTGTTAATTGTACCACCTACCTAGACTGATGTTGTGCTAATCATGTAAAGAGTTGAGGAAAGGTATTAAATGTATTGAAAAAACTCTCATAGCAATTGTGAAAAACTGTAATAACATTTTTGTTTCATGCACAAAATGATTTACCTTTTTAAAAAGAGATGCATGCTGGTTTTGAGGTCTCCCTGTGAAATTTTGCTCAGAAATTTTGCCCTGAAAAACAGTGCCTCGAGACTGTATAGAATCTCTTATGTCGCTTTTAAAAAAATAAGAATTAAAAAAAAAAATTTCTTGTGTTAGCTTCAAATCAAAATATCAGGTCTTTTTTTATCTTTTCCGTTAATAACCTCTTTAGTGTAGATTGGCACAAGAGATAGAAGAAATGTTTTAGTATGTTTTAATGAAGTTTGCCTTCTTACATTTGTGTCTCACTTTATAATCAATATCTATTTTATATTTGAACCATTTTAAAAAGTCCTTAAATAATTACTTTGATACGTTCTTTGATACCCTCTATTAAATAGTTGAAAATGTAATATTATCCTACATTTATGGCCAGCAATCGCTCTGACTGCAATAGAGATGCCATGCTGTATACTGTAAAATGTAGATGGTTAAACTGACTCTGGTCAGAGTATGAGCCCCTCATTTTGCACCTTAAATATTTCAATATATTAAGTTAAGCTCTTTTTGTTTACATTGATAATTTACATTGATAACTCTGGATAATTAATTTTACTCTAAAGGTTGTACTGCGTATCTGAACCCCATGGAGCTCTTATTAAAATAATCGAAGTATGCAATACTTTCATTTTGACACCATGTCCACTCATGTTTAACTTTGAAGGGTTTTGAGCTTAAACCATTAGAGGAGTTATCAAGGTCACAGGTCTGCCCTAACCGTCTATCTTCATTTTAGCAAATTAAAAAAGGACAAATCACATTTCTATGCTGGGGGCAAAGGTGTATCTGCATTAAAACACAGAGCAAATTGAATTCACACTTGATGAAACAAATAGATTTCTTCATATTGAGTGAAGTCAAATGAAACGAGGTGAACAGCTTGGGGCAAGAATATCCCTTCTTTTAATGCTGCACTGAGAAAGATAATTAATGAATGCTTTGAAGAGGATCTTTAAAAGAGCAATGGTTGAAAACCTCTCACCTGGAGGGCCAGATCTTTACCTATTTCACGTCAATGAGAAGCTATTTTACATGAGAGCAAATCACCGCTTAGCTTGAAGTTAAATTAAGCCAGTAAAATTAAATATGTGAATTTTGTGTTGTTAAATGCTGAAACGTATCGGGCATCAGAAGTCATCTTTCAATAAGACTTTTCGCTGTTTTTTTTCTGTTTCTTAAGAGAATTATGTGGGTTTCATTTGTTCTTTTTTTCTTATGCAGTACAATTTGTGTTTAAAAATGTAACTAAAGCATGTTTAAACATATTTTGATATGAGGATAAAACAGTGAAATGACCTCATTGGCTAATAGTAATTTTAATAGTTAATATTGACATCTGTGCTCCCCATCTGCTGGCAGCATGATAACCGAAAGCTGGCTCTCAGTGTTTCAAGAGAAAGTCCATGGATCCTTAAAAAGTTTTAATATTGACATTACAATGCCTTAAACAGTTTTAAAGTCAGGTTCAAAAGTTTTAAAAGGGACACATGTAGAGGCTACAAAAAATGCCAGCTTCAGATTTTCTCTCTCCCACTAGCCTTGCTTTCATTTCCAGGTAAATTATTGTCGGAGGCTTCAGAGCCTCACTCCAAAAGAGATGTTGATAAATCTACGGTATGACGTCTTTGCTGATGTCTCACATATGCTTCTAAACATGATGTTATTGGCATCGTCATCTCACAGCAGCCTGCAATGAGGACTCAGCAGTGCTAAAGAACTATCAGAATCAGTAAAGTGCAGGTTTATATATATAAATAAATAAATATATATATCAATATCTATCTATATATATATATATATATATATATATATATATATATATATATATATATATATATATATGTATATATATATATATGTATATATATATATATATATATATATATATATATATATAAACATTAATTTTCATGTCGGCTCTCTTCCCTTTCGGGGTCGCCACAGTGGAATGAACCGCCTACTCTCTGGGATTGGTTTTACGCGGTGGATGCCCTTCCAACCGCAACCCATCGCTGGGAAACATTCACACTAACATTCACTCTTTAACACTATGGACAATTGTTCTTACTCAATTCACTTATACCACATGTCTTTGGACTTGTGGGAAAACTGGAGCACCCGGAGAAAACCCACGCGATCACGGGGAGAACATATATATATATATATATATATATATATATATATATATATATATATATATATATATATATATCCATATGACCCAGAAAATCGGTTTGCGGAATGCCCTGCAGCAAGTCACTCTTCCTGGCCTGATACCATTTTGACTTCATGGCAGGGTAAGCACTAGCAGGCACAGATCAGCCTTCAGGCCCTGACGGAGGAAGAACACATGAAACTGTGGCAAACACTGATGGTTTCTAGCCATTAACCAGAAGAAGGTCTCTACAGGAATTTCACACCCTGTTGAAAGTGTCACTCTGTCTTTTCTTCCTCACTCTGGCTTGGTGTCCTCTTAGTGCTGACTAATTGAAGAAAAGTGGTGTGCAGTTATCTCTAAAATATACTGTTTTAATAATTTTCTATAGGTGAAATGGCACTTTTGAAAAGATAAAGTTGTAGATGTCAGACATGATCTCTTCTTTGGGTGTTCAAAAACAACTTCTAATTTTCAAGTGAAAACCCATAAAATTATAAAAAATTATTTACTGTTGAGCAGTGATATTTACTTATGTCGGCTTTTGGATGTTAAGTCCATCAAATATCCTTTGAATGAAAAAAAAGGTTGATGCCATTATGCACACAAGGGTTTTTGTACTTCTTAGAGATGTACCGATACCAAACTCATGTACATGTACACTTGTACCTGTTATCATAAGTGCATGCCGATACCACAGACAGAGTGCAAACACAGACAGCAGCAACAAAATGTTCAGTGGTGTGGAAATATAAAAAAATTATAATAATGATGACAACACAAAGATGGCAGACTGCAAACTTTCGCTCCATGAAAACATCAAGGGAGTTTAAAAAGCAGCCGTTACGATCTCAAGATCTCAATCGACATAATCATGAAATGTGATGAGAGGAAATCGTTGGAGAGGATCTGAGTTAATTAGCTTAATCAGATCAATGTGTGGTGGTGTTGGGGGCATTGGGTATTCCGTCCTTCAGCTCTGAGATCATCAGATGCCCCTGGTGCTAATCCTCAAAATTGAAAGGTGCCCGCTCAGAGGGGTTAAAATGGCAACGGCTTTCGATCCTCAGGACGAGGGAGAGAAATTGAATTTCAGTGCCAAGGCTCTCGACGCCCTGTGCTGATTGAATTTGTGCCCACAAATGCGATCTGGTGGAACTGGCAAGACTGAACTATGAACTGTGGCGCTTAAGTGCTATTAAATGTTTCCTGGAAATGTTGGACTGAATGAGAATCTAGGATTACTTACAGATAAAACCTTTAAATGTTTTCAATAAAAAGTTGGAAATTAAATATTATTCTAAAAACATCACACAATGCACATTTTTAAAGTGACAGTAAACATGAGTAACACAACTTTTAAGAATAAAAAAGTCAGATAAAATCATAGAACTCCAAGAGAACAATATATCTATGTTGTGTTTGTCTCATAACTTTATCTTCCACATGGATATAGGTCTTTTAGGTATTTACTCTCCTTGCCATATAGATTGTTTTATTCAGGCTGCCATTTATTACCCAAACAACACTCCCTGAGGTTTTAAAAGCCAACACACCAACAATGAACTTGCTTAAGGATGGGTTTTTTTGTGAAACTGTTTAGTCTCAAAATATCAGCCTCCTATCAATAAATTGATATGTCATTTATCTTGCAAAGCTCAAGCTAGTAAAAATATAAATGTTTTGAAAACAGTGATGACAA
The DNA here is from genome assembly GCA_900490495.1 of Danionella dracula. NCBI lineage: Eukaryota > Metazoa > Chordata > Actinopteri > Cypriniformes > Danionidae > Danionella > Danionella dracula. The sequence continues at coordinate 19,832,397 of UELW01000778.1, forward strand.
GCTCCATTGAATCTTTCTAAATTACTCTCAAATTAAAACTATTTTAAACCTTGACCTGGAAATGGATGCTTTGAAGAGATTATTTTTTTACCCTAAAAGCACTTCTGACATTTGTCAGAAAAAATCTCTTCAAGCCTTATAAAATCCAGATATCCTGCCTCCAACAAAGCTTTCAGTGAAACAAGGTTATCGGAATGTTGCAATTCTGGGTGAGGTCAAAAATAGGATGATCAGAATACGTTCTTTTAGAATATTACATTCTGAAATAGCTCTAATCACTCGAGGCCTCTAGCTTGAAGTGCTCTGGCTATTCTTATTCTTCACATCTTGCTTCTGGAGAGTTATCTGGAGATAGTAATTGCAAATAATTACCAAGACCTAATTATGACAAAGCGTCACGGTGGCGCAGTGGGTAGCACGGGCGTCTCACAGCAAGAAGGTCGCTGGTTCTAGGCTCGGCTGGGGCAGGTGCCATTTCAGTGGATTTTGCATGTTCTCCCCGTGATCACGTGGGTTTTCTCCGGGTGCTCCGGTTTCCCCACAAATCCAAAGACATGCGGTATAAGTGAATTGAGTAAGAACAATTGTCCATAGTGTTAAAGAGTGAATGTGTGTGTGTGAATGTTTCCCAGTGATGGGTTGCAGCTGGAAGGTGATCCGCTGCGTAAAACATATGCCAGAGAGTTGGCGGTTCATTCTGCTGTGGCGACCCCGAAAGGGAAGAAAGCAGACATGAAGATGAATGAATGAATAATTATGACATGTTTCCATCCTCAATATTAAACAGATAAGATCATAGGTAAATATGAGAATGCTTTTTATTCATTTTACTTTGGCATCTTTTGATCGTTTTGATCCATAATGTCAACAAGGTTAGGTACATACTTTTTTTTCATGCATACTACTGTTGAGGTTTGGAAGGACTGAAAACTTTTGGGCAATGCAAACTATGAGATTTAATCAGATAACAGTGACGATATATATGCAGGAAAAAATTGTGATGCATTTTGCTTGGTTTGTATACGAAGGTGATGAAACTGAGGGGTTTTATAAGCATACGGGAACTGTTGGATTTGTTAGCCATTACCTAGTTGAGTTAAAACATGAATAAATGACTCACTCTTGAAAAGATTTGTGCAATCAGTAAATAATCTAATCGCTAGTAAATAAGCTGGAAAAGAAACCAGAAATTAGTTTTGTTGAGCTTGGGACAAACTTTTAAAAGCTCTACTGAATGCTTGCTAGTTAAGAGACTGACAGTAGACACCACAAGGACGAGTCTGAATGTTATCCTGTGACATCCATTCTGGTCACATCTGAGTCAATAAACATGAATATGCTTTAACTTTAATTTGACTGGGATGCATTGATAAGATATTATCATTTTAGAAAAGGCTACATTAGCCACGATTGCCTCACAGCAAGAAGGTCGCTGATTCAGTTGGCATTTCTGTGTTTGGATGTTCTTCCCATATTCGGTTTCCCCACGTAAAAGTGATATGCTAAGCTGGTGGTTTATTCCGTTATTCCGATTAATAAAGGGACTAATCTGAGAAGAAAATGAATGAATGAACCCACTGACTGTGTGGGTCTCTTAAAGGTGGGTATTTCAATTTTGACTTTGCTCAGCTGTATTGATAGTGAGAGACCAAAAACAACTTATCCACAATCCACAAAAACTTTCAAATGGTTTACGAGGTGCTTTTGTTCTAGGGGTGTATTTATTTTGCTTATTTATGTGTTGAGTTTCAAACATCAACATCAGGTCCTACATATTAAATACAAAATCTTCAATTGTAACATAGTATGATTTATGAGATTTCTACAAGGTTCTGTGTGAATTCAACTCAAGATATAGTTGTTACAATCACAGAGGTTTGGGAGAAAATTAAAACAAATGATTGTTTAGAATCTCTAGATAATTTATTTGTGTGACTAACCCTTTGAATCTTTGACCCTCCTGACTGGGTTTCCGTAGAGCTAAACAAATCCTGACTCACAAACAAAGTCCTCAGGATGTGAAGAAGACCAACTGCTCTTTTACAGCCTCTGGCCATGACTTTTTCTCTCTTACTTGCCTCTTCTGGCATCTCCGCTCATCCAGACTTGTAAAACCTTTAAAAGCTGCCCATTTGCCCCTGACAAATTACCCTGGGTTCAATAAAAGTCCTACTATTGTCTTTTAGCAACCTTGTATTGTTTTCTCATGTCTGGATTTTGGGTTTCTTTACAGAGAAATCAAAGACAATTGTACCAATTGTTATTGTGTTAAAGATGGAATATAATTTTTTAAGTCATTATCTGCCATTCACTTTTACTGTTGCACTCAGTTGTGTTCACCTTTTTTTTGTTGTTAACCAGTGATCATCACATCATTTAATGAAATTCCTGAAGCTATAACTTTTTACCTTGTCATTTCCCAGTTTACACATTTTAAAAAGATACTGATTTTGATGTTACAAACTGAAAATAAAATCTATTTAAACACCTTGTTAATGAAATAAAACTTGAATTTTATACACACACACACACACACACACACACACACACACACATATATATATATTTATATATATATATATATACTCTATTTATCCATTGAGTTTTTGTAGTTGTTTTTCTTCTGTCAATCTTGTCAAAATGTCAACAAATCCCATCAAATACTCCTGAAATACAAAAAATAGGTTTAGAATCTAAAATGTTTAGAAATGTAAACGTACACTAACATCTTAATAAATGTATTATATAATTATTCTGAAAGGTAGAATATAATGACCTTTCACATAAAGAACTTTCATTTGAAAAAGTCGTTTTCTCTAAGTGTGAGTTTTTAATTGTTACAGGATAATAATAGTCTCACAAGGACTATGTCGTTGTTCCTCCAAAGTAATAGAGACATTAATGTTACCAACAACTATTAGTTACTTGTCTAAATTGTGTTTTCACCTGTTTTGCCCAAAGAGAGTTGGGAAAGGTTTTAGCCTAATCAAAACATTAATATATTTCATCAGTGTTTAATTTCCGAGGCCCAGGTCCATGAAGTCTGTCGATGTCTAATACAGTCTACACTTTGTGTTGTCTCTGGTCCTATCGAGACTGGACTACAGTAATGATCTTCTAGCAGAACTTTCATCAAATGCACTTAGAGTGCTGAAAACTAGTCTAGAACTAATGTTTTGTTGTTGTTGTTTTTAAACCTAAACACCAATGAGCTCTACATTTTCTTGTTAACCACAAAAAACACTTTCAATGCTACAAATATGTGGAGAGTTTTACCTTCTATGCTGTTGGGTGATTTTGCAGCTGTCAGGAAGCTAAACCTGTGATATTCCCTCTTTGGTGCGAACGACTGACTCCTTTCCTTGTGAGGCTTCCCTCATTGCTTCTCTAAGAGGGAGCAAAGTGACGCCAGTGAGAGAAAATTATTGAGGATTTCACAGCTCGTACTCAGTGTATGTCTGGATTCATGAGGAGATTACAGCTCGTCGACACGTCCTGTATGAGACAGACCTGTGTGAGGCGAGGATGACAATTAAAGAGCAAACAAAAAATATGTTTGCTTCAGTCTAATTTGCTATTTAACATAGAAACATGAAGAAGATCCTAATAGTTGTAAAGAAAAGCATCAAGAAGTAGCTTTTAAATCATTTTGTTTTGTATATATATATATTATTGGTCAGATGTGTGAGCTCCCGTTGTCGCTCATGGCTTTTTATTGTGGCGCGTTCTTGAGATCTATTTAATTGCCACATTGCAGCATTTTAAGGGAATTATAGCATTTTAATTTTGACAATCTGCATTTTTCATCATGGATTTTTTCCATGTAAATTTCTTGACAAAACACTATGATTGAAATAGACGCAAGAAGACCAGCATGTACCATGTTAGGGTTTGTCTGACCTGCATATAATATAAATGACAGATGAAGAAATAAACCTAAAAAAAAGTGGAACAACAGCAAATTCTGTAAAGTATAAAATTTGATTGTAAATATGGAGCAGTGAGAATTGGTGAAGGTTTTTCTGAATTCAGTTGAGCTGTCAGACACTGATTAAAAAGAGCAGCATGCATGAGAGAACAGATACAATTAAGCTTGGAAAGGACTAATGAAGCTCTGCTCCTGCAGTGAAGCTTAGGAAACGTTCATACACTCGCTGTCAAATCTCAGCACTTGCTTTGGAGCCTTTTCATTCTTGCCAAGCGCCTGCCACTATTGGGCCTGCTGGATAATTCAACATGAGGGATATTATCATTTAATCACATCTCAGAAATCAGCCTTTGTTAACGCACTGAGCTGTCAGAAAAGAGGGAAGCAGAACTAGATCAGCAATAATTGTTACTATGTCCGAAATACTTTGTGTATTTGCATAGTTTATATAAGATTTGCTTTTTGTGTATGCTTCCGAACTGAGCATATATTTAAGTATGGGAATTATGTTTGGAAGATTTAATTGCAATCCAGTCAGATAAACTGTCAGAAAAGTCAGTCAAAAATGATGAAAATAAGCATCTGGTCAGAGAGTTTTGTGTTTGTTGTGACACTGGCATTTCAAATTGTGTTCACATTAGGCTTGGATGTTTGAAAGCAGAGATAAAGGATCCACAATAAAAGCAGCACGTTCATTGTAACCATTTATTAAAATAAAAAGAGGGTCAAAGTGTTTTAGAAATAGTACAGTGTTGTCATGTGGACAGTGAAAACAAATGTTTTGGTTCATCTAGAACCTGTCGATATTAATTTAGATGCATTGTATTGGCTTACATTATTTTAATTCTGCCCTCTGAGCAAAGTGTCCAAACACACATACTTCAACACAGTAGATGCGTTCATTTACTGTCACCATATACAAGTCAGTGAAATGTCATTTATCAAAGACACAGCTATACATCTTGGGTTAGTGCAGGGGTGTCAAACTCAATTCCTGGAGGGCCACAGCCCTGCACAGTTTTGCTCCAACCTTAACTGAACACACCTGATTCCACTGATTGAGCTCCTCTGGGTTTGTTTGAAGCTATTTGTGTGTCTCCTGAAACATAGTTGGAACAAAAACCTGCAGGGTCTGCGGCCCTCTAGGAATTGAGTTTGAGACCCATGGGTTAGTGCAATGCATTCAAAAGTATAATTGAGGTGGGGGAAAAAACATTCTTCAAACCTGTTCTTCATGTTACAACTCTTTCTGAATGTCAATGATTAATCATTATCAGCTTTATTGCCAAGTTAGGCTTAGAAAGAAATGGAAAAAGCAAGACTCCAAAATATGGAAGATAATTTGTCTTGTGAAAAATGTATTATAGCCTTATCACTTGTAAAATTGATAAACTTCAGATTTGGTGCTATCTCATTTTTTCCCATGTTTATTATGTTTTGAAACAAAACTCCTAGTTTAAAGAATGTTAAGAATAAATAATATTCACAACAAAATATTAACAATGATTCACCTATTTGGATGTTAATTATCAATAAACTTTGTGCTCGTATATAGATTAAACAGCAAAAGCCAATTCATACATTCCAGAAAAAAATAGTTCTAAGATAAGTAAATCCGTCAAGACATGTCATTTTACATAAAAGAGCTTAGCGTATCAGGCGATGACAAAAATTTACACATCATTATTCCCGTCCACCTGCAGAAGAAACATTGACCCTTGTGGAAATGGACTTGACCCTTACTGGCCCTTTAAAGATCCTGCAATCACAAGGCTCGGCTTGACCCCAAGAGCCCATTCAGACAGAAGCAGTGTCATGTGGGTCACATCAGTGATCTCCTCCACCAAAAGCCTGCTTAACCTCAAGACCACATCTACCGGGAGAAACCAAGCAAGGGTAATCGTTTCAGACTGCTCCTCTACTGATTTCGATTAAGGGGAAAACGAGGAAAGCTGGCCATATGTGCTTGTGGCGATGATGAATGCCACCCATTTTGTTTTTAGACTTAGGAGGCGGATGAGGGGGGATCATGTTGAAAAGGTTTGCAGAGGAAGTTAGCCTCATGCATGATTTGATTGTAATATTTATGCTGATTATATGAGCATTCTTAACAGATCCTGGTCATTACAAGATTGTTGCCTCTCGTAAAAACGTATGCAAGGCACATGTGTCTTTGCACGCAAACTTCAGGGTTCATTTGTAATAATCAAACCCTCAAGATCTATTCATTTGCTTCTTTAACCATGCTAATGTGTTGATTTTGGCCAATACCCATTGTTTAATTGGTCACTTTTTACTTGATTATTTTATATTAAGGTTCCATGGTGTAAAACTTACCTTGTCAATAAAGACACTTTCAGACTGGTAACATCATATCTGTCCTGTTTTTGAAAACGGTAGCTCCCCCTACCAAATCCCTCACAATTTATGTTCATATAGTAACTTCTGATCTGTTTCAGAGCGCGTGTAGATATTTACATTACCAGAGTCACATGATAGAAGAAGAAACCTTGCATCATTAATGTGCTGACTACTCGCCAAAAACTGTGCAGCATGGAGTAGACGCTGTCTTACATATGTTCCTACCACAGTTTCCAATTTTGCACATTTACTGTGCAGTTCGGAAGATGAAAACATCTTTTTCCTGCCATGTTGCTAATCGAGACTGTTTACGGCACATCAAGGGCAGACAACTTTCTCTTTTATGCCACATGTCCCACCTAGACTGCTTGAAACGTTCTCAAGACTAACTCTGGAAACGGTTTTGGTTCCAAAGGTTCCTAAAAACAAAAGGACTGCTTTCACACACACAACAACAAACCGTTACCAGAGCCAAGTGTTTTTTGGAAAGGCAATACAGACCCAGTTGGAACGAGTCCTAAATCCCCATAGAGGTTGCTATATTAAACAAAGAAAGAAGAAGGAGGTATGTGTGCGGATGGTTGTGTTTTCAGACACACTCACATACTGAGGTATTGGAAAAGATTTTTTAAAAGTTTTATTCACATATTGTAGTCTTTAAAGTAATTAATTTTTGGCCAGGAACATCTTCAATGTACAGTGAGAAAAAAGTTGATGGGACCTCAACACAAATGGAAAAAAAACTTACTGTATTATTTAAGAGGAAATTTGGTTATTAATGAGATTTGAGACCTCATATCTAATTTTCATTTCACATTTCTAAATCAAATTTTAAAACTAGGGGGTAAATTATTTAACGTCCACTGGATTAGTCTAGACTAAAAAAAGATTATAAAAATGTTAGTAAAAATTAAAAAGCTATGTTTGGTGTAAAACAAGCCTGCATACAATTCTGAGAGGATTTTTTTTTCAGTCAAAACAGTGAAAATAAAATAAACTAATGTTGAGGAACCTAACATTTTAGAATGATAACTACCCAACGCACACATATAAATTACCAAAAGAAAGATTTCACCAAAATAAAATGGAAGTTTTGCAATGACCCAGCCAGAACCCAGTCCTGAATCCCAGTGAAAATATACGAAGAGGGTTTGGTTAAGAGATCCTAGGGATCTGGCATATTTGGAGATAAGACGTTTACACTAAAATGCTTTAATAATAGTAAATGACATGTCAACCACATTTTTTGTCCCTTTTTAAAAATCCGATTAATTTATTTGCTCATTATGGTTTTGATATTTGACTACACAGAATTCTGGCATTTAACTGCAATGGCTTTTTAGATGCCAATATCATAGTAGTATATAATATTTTACAAATTAAGTCAATCTCTGGTAACATTTATGAGGTGATCAGGTGAATAAATTGCGTCTAAAAGCCCTAAAGACTGGTCCATTGCTAATATCTCTTTCCATTACACAATAACACTTGGGCTCAAAGGAACTCTCTGACTAGATGAATGAAAACCATCCATATTTTCTCCACAACTCTATGTGTTGCCAAAAAAATCAATCTGCCCTAACCACAGTATTCATAGATTTGGATTAAATGAGAGTTATTTTTTTTTATTGAAGTTTTATTCCAAGAAAATGGTGGTTTCATATCCTTCCTGACCAGCAACTCTACAATACATCTAAAATCGAACAAGTAAATAAGTGCAGCGAGAATGTCTCTTTGTGTTATTTTCTTCTATCACAAAGAAGACTGCTTTTCTTTAAAGTGATGGCTATGGATCAATCCAAATCCCTGCTCCTCATTGACTTTTCACCAAGAATTGATCTAGAACACATCAAGTCCCATTTCCTCATGAGTTTGGTTGTCAGATACACCCACTGAGAGGCACCTCCTAAATGGTCCAGTGCCTATTTGTCTCCAAAAGCAAAGACAAGGCAAAAAGGTGAATGGGAGAGAGAAACAGAGAGATGTTCTTGTAAGTTTATCGAGTATGGGAGCAGGGAAATAGAAAGCGGGGAACTGGAGAGTTAATTCCCCAAGAGGGATTCTGCTCAGGCATTAATCTTCACTGTTTGACAGCTCAAAAAGTTTTTAGAGAAGCACTGTTTCCTTCAGCCATTATAATGCTTCACTCAAGCAAAACCCTCTCTATGGATGTAGTTGAGAGGGGGGGGGGGCTCCTTAGGGAGTACTCCTGTTTGATTCTGCACACCGCTGCTTCACTGAGGCCAGTGGTAGAGGGTTAAGAGTGAACAGGAAGGTACGGACACGCTCACCATATCCGCTTCACACTACTCTTCCCTTGCCTGATCTTCTCTGAAAGTAAATGATAAGCAGTGTACACATCCCTGAACATCCTGTGGAATCTCTTTGAACCTTCGAAGATCAGCACTCAATATCTCTTCTATTGACAATACATGAAAAATTACTTGCTTTCTGGTTTAAAAAGGATCAATATATATTGGGTTCCTTCTGTGTGATACTCACATATGCATGAGTTTGAGTCTTTGAATTTTATGGAAGTGACATTTTATGTTTCAGAGCGTGAAAATGTCACCAGATCAACTGACCAACGTGTAAAAAGTTAGTCACGAAAAAAAAGTCACAGAAGACACAGAGGATGAAACAATACAACAACAGTCTTCTATAATTGAACCAAGGGGGAAAAGTGTAAAGTCATCTTTTCTTGATTATACGGTTGAAGTTAGTTTCTGAGCACAGCATATCTGGAAGAAGTGTCTGTGGAGAGGGAAGTCTGGGCATCCCTGCTTAAACTGCTGCCCCCGCGACCCGGCCCCGGATAAGTGGAAGAAGATGGATGGATGGATGGAAGATCACGCCATCAGGATTCTTGAAGGTCCTGTCATAAAAAAGCACCCAACCCATCAGACTTACCTTTAGCCAACATTCTGCGGGCTTGAGGTCTGAAGCTGAGACTAGTAATTGCATAACTTGACTGTTATACCCACAACAAATATGGCCTTTACAACTATAAATTGTACTCTATTTATCACAAAATACAAGATAAATCAATAATTATATTAAGACTTAAAAACCATAATAAACATTGTAACTCATCGTTTCAATCAGGTAATGTTTTTCTCACTTTAAACTGTTTTGTGTTAATTAAATTTGCATTCTCGCCATTAGAAAGGCATGCTCAATTCACATTTAAACAGTCAAAAGTTTTGGAAATTTCAGGGTTCAGATATGAAATCTAAGCCTGTTTTGCTGCCACTAATGGATTGGTTCTTTGAAAGTGAAAGTGACCAGTCGGCCAGATATGGAGTGAACCATACCCGGAATTTGTGCCCTGCATTTAACTCACCCCAGTGTACACACACAGCAGTGAAGAAACACACCGTGAACACACACCCGAAGCAGTGGGCAGCCATGGCTGAGGCGCCCGGGGAGCAGTAGGGATTGAAGTTGGGAGAGCAAGTGTTCCATCGCTCACCACCTTCAACTCGGTGGATCTGGAGATATCTGTTTCTGAAAAAAAAAATCTGAGAAAACAAATAGCTTGTAGTTTACATAAAATCCAAAATGAAGTTCATGAATTCACAAGCTAAAAAAGCAACAAATGATGTAGGTAACCTGGGTCTGAAGCCTTGCTTTTAAAGTGTGGTGAAGGGGTGGAGGTAGGTTGCTGTTGTAAAAAAAAAGCATAAAAAGGAGTAGGTGTAAATAGCTTTTACTTAAGGTGACTGCTGAGAAGCAGAAGGAAGCTGAGTGCAACTAACGAATTACAAGTCATGATTCTACCTAAATTAAAATGTTTTTGCATGTTTGAATAATTTTGAGTGAATGTGCTGCTTTAAAACTTGACAAAACAATGTATCAAGTTAGATAAAAGGAGGCCTAATTTTGAGAAAAAGACCTTTTACATCAGTACAATACATTATTAAAAGTATTTTTTTATAATTATAGTTAATGGAGGTTTTAGCACTTCAACAAAAAACAAAGCTGGAAAAAGAAGTAATTTATGTATTTACGATTAACCATCCGCATTCTTTCAACTAAAGACTCTTCTCTCAGAATCAGTAGTTTCTTCCTGACAAATCATGTTTGCTTAAAGACAACATATCACTTTCTCTTGTGGCAATGTCATTAATGGTAAGTGGTGGTCAACAGGAAGTTAAAAGTGAGCCCTAATCCAGTGGGAATTGGAGTTTCTTTGCTTCCTGTAGAAGGGTGGAATATCTCCCTGGCACAGCTTTCCCATGCAATCATACACACAGCTCATTGTCTGTCAGGTTCTGCTGCAGCGCTCTGACAGGCCTGCCAAGGGACGGCGTTTGCTGTCACTGGATGTCCTTCAAAGAGAAAGAGCACAGATCCTCTGTGTCTGGCAAAGAATTACAATTCAGGGCAGGCATAAGCAAGGGTCAAGTCCGCTGACCAGTCTGACCACTGCAAAATCAAAACAAATTAGATTATTAGCCTGAAGCAGTTCAAGGACGATTACAGACAGTATATCGAATCATTAGAAGAGTGTTTGGTTTGGTTATTTTCACACAATATCGAAACAATTTCAACAGATTCTGAAAGCTGAGAAATGGTTCTTTCGACTGATATTACATTTAATATGGTAATTACAATATTGCTTGTGTTCCACGGGCGGGAAGCTTGTGGAGCGTAGAAGAGCGGTGACTGATGAGTGAATGATTTAAGCAATACTTTATCTGTGTTTTAAAGGCAATTACATTATAAAAATTATATATTTTTTAGTATACAATAACAATATATAACATATACATTGTGTTGGTTGTAGATATAGGTTTATTAGGGTTAGATTGTACTGTTTTTTGTACCATGTTTGCGTCCATGATTCTTCCGCATTCGGGACAAAGACTATCTTTTCTTCATATGTTCCTTCCTTCTTCCACTGTTTTTGGCACACTTGGTGTTAGATTCAGTGCCAAAAGATTTGTAAATAGTGGAGAAAGATGTAAAGATGATCCTGACATCAAAGTTGCTTATTTCGTGAGTTTTTGTTCAGAGGTCGCGAGGACTGTCTCTGGGAGATTTGTGGAAGAGGACAGACAGCAGCAGGCAGGGGTCGTGTGACCATCTCAGTAAGTGATAAAGTTTTTATACACAGGGTTTATTCACAGCTTTATTATCAATAATGATTTCCAATATATACTGTAATTTTTCTAATTTACATTTTATAATAATGCTTTATTACTGCTCATGCTCATGTATTCAACAACATATTGCTTCATTCATTATTTTTATTTTATCTGATCAGTATATTTTTTTATTTTATCTTTTGCTAATTTTTGTGTAGAAACACAATGTTTTTTTGGACAGATCTTATCTAATCTTATGTAATATCTTTATATTTATAGAGATTCTTCTGATGAAGGGGAATCCTCCCGAGGGGTGAAAATGATGTCTGTGACCAAAAAATGCCTTTTCATATGTAAATAAAAAAACTTGTGAAATGGACACTGATAGCCCTATTCAAACAAAACTGTTTGATTTGACGTAAATTAGTTTGAGGTTAATTTTTGTAATCTCAAAGGTCTTGTTCTACATTTATAGTTGTTTATAAAGAAAAACTTGATGAAATCCTTTTTTTTAATGTTTTTGTTATTTAACACTCTTATGAGCCTTTATAACATAATAATTACAGATATTTGCCAGATTTTGATTTAATCTGAAAAGAAAAACGGCAAAAATAATCATAAAAACAACATTTTCTAACACAATGATTAAAAACAAGACAAGAAAACCAAGCAAACTGTTATAATTACAGTATCATTATAGGAGTAAAAGGATTACAGCTGTTATAGATTCACTGGCGTAGTTTATATAATAAGTAAATACTGCTGTAAAAACTCCCCCATGAAAAAACTATATAAAACTTGTGGCAAAAGGAACTATTATATCATGCCAAGAAATGTGGATGGTCCGATCACTACATTTAACCAGTGTCCATCAACATCAGAAGTATATTAATAGACTAGACAAAGTGATTGGATGCAGGGGTGGTGATGGATTGGTCCAACATCCATGTGAGAGGAGTATTACCAGAGATTCCAACAACAAACGCCATCAGAAAAGATGAAAGCAGTGCCCTAGTCTGACCCAGTGATCCCAGTCTGGGATGTGCTGGACACAGACACATGCAACCCAAGCCTGACTGAATGATTGAATGAGATTGCCCCTCTAAACAAGGTCACCCGCTTGGTCTGGCTGTTCAGTCCACATTAAAAGGCAAGATGATACATAACCCAAGTAATTCATTTTGATGGTTCATGCGAAGGAGAGGGGCGAGTAATTTTTACGCATTTGACCCTAGGGTTGTCAGATTCATGTTTCGATTGGCATTTAAAAGCATCTGGAGGGCAGTGATGATACTGCTTCTATCACCACTGGTTAATGGAAGAGTGGTCACAACCATCCACAGACATGGATTCTTGTCTTTCTAAGCAGTGATCATGTTCGATTGGGTTCAGATTGATTGTACTGATGAATACTTCATAAAGTTAACAAGTATTCCCTCTGTAGTCTATAAATAAATAAATATAAATTATCTCTACTATCTATTATCTTACTACTATTTTCCTGCAAGATTTTTAATTGGTAAAGCATGGCATCGCCCCCTAATTCAGAAGAGGGTCTTTACATCTCAGACTTGGGAATCCCTGATAAAGGAGGATGCCGCGGCATGTTACTAATATACAAAAAAGACGTTAAAACACCATAAACATTGTTCATCTACTTACATGCATTATTTACAGTGCAAGTGAGACATAGTAAACAAAAAAACTGTAGCAAATGTCAAGAAAGATAACAATACTTTTATATCACTGTATTTTATGAAATGCACTTTTGTGAGTCATAATGATAAACTTAGATTTAAACAAAATATACTTTACACAGGAGGAGAGAGATCCGGTTTAGGTATAAGTAGACTATATCTTGAGCAAATGTTTGCAAAATGAAACCTTCATGTTGATCGGACACCTCACTGCAATTATTCTCACATATTAACTAAATCATAGTGACTTCAAAATGTTTTGAAACAAAGGCAAGAATGCATTTACATAGATTTGGTGTAGTTTTATTGCATTAAAATGTTCAGGTTACAGAATTCGGCAAACTGACAAAAATCTATACATTAATATCATGGTTTTGTGACAAACTAAATTATCTTCTGTAGCCTTTGAGAAGACAGAGGTGATCTGTGAAAATAGATTGTTCTTCAAATCAATATCACCCTGCTTCATAGCTATGCACATAGACATGCACACATTCATCATTGTAAAAAAACAATAATTATGTTGGCTAAATGTTTAGCTGTTTTTAGACACTAGAGGCTGTAGGACACAGCAATATAAAAGGATCAGTCTTAGCAGGATGTACTCGAAGAGGTCAAAAAATCTGGTGAGTTATAAATATGTTTTTATTATTCTCTCTGAGCATCTTTTTCAACCTAATCCATGTTCGTACGATTCGCACCTGCTTGACAGACAATTCGGAAAACCCTTCATAATCTGTTTGCTTATTTCTAATTTCTCACTTGGTGCATAAGCTACATTAAAGCAATTTGAAACATGATCTTGATGCTTCATCGAGATCTGTGCTGGATTTAAAAACAATTGCACTTTAGTTATTCTGAGAAACAGTTTGTTGATACTGTTCTAACTTTAACCTTCATGCTACGTTTAACAGTGTTGTTTTTAAACATTTAATACTTATTTATAAAATAAATGTGGGATTTAATCACAGTACTAACACCAAAGTCAATGGGTCTATGGCAATATATAATGAATAAAAAAGATATGATACATGTTGATTTGAAATGTTTTCACTGCCACAAATTGCTTTAGTGTTGGAGCATACTGAGCAGATGGATGACATTAATCTTTATGTTGCCACTAACACATTAATACCTTCTTAACATATCTCAGCTTAGAGAGTTGGGGTCAGAAACATGGCACCCTGGAGAAAGCGAGGTTAAAGGCCATGCTCAAAGCCCCCTGCGGTGACAGTTTACACTGTGCTTTAACAATTACATAACTGCTGTTTCTATAGGATTTTAGAAACATTGGGGTGAATAAAGTTCAATCTCAAGTGTAAATAACCACAAATGCAAACCCGCACATCTGGCTGGTTCAGCATACATGTAGTATAGTATCAACAGCATGAGGAACATTCAACTGCTCCAAACATTGCTTTGTATGGTGACCTTTGAACACGCCATAACATACACAACAAAAGTTTTAAGTCCAAGAAAACTACATATCTATCTATCTATCTATCTATCTATCTATCTATCTATCTATCTATCTATCTATATATATATATATATATATATATATATATATATATATATATATATATATATATATATATATATATATATAATTAGTTATTCAAAATATGAGTAAATCATGGTGCTAACCCAAAGTTGCATTAAATGAGCTTGGTTAAACAAACTATATAAAACTATCCCAACTTAAGTCAAAACAGTTTTTTGAAACTTGATGTTGAAAAGAGATTTTATTGTTAATCAAAGACTTGCTAAGACAGTTTTTTCAAAGCATTTAACAAGTTTGCTTAACTCTTAACACACCGAATCAGTTAAAACACACAATTGGCAAACAGTTAATTTAATTCTCAAAACCCATTTTCAAAATACAGCTATACAGTTTTCAAAAAACTAACGCATGTTTTCTTCCAACAGCAACATTTATTCAATCAAAACACATTGAGAAAAAAATTATGACATAGTTTTGGTGTTGGTGGAGCTTGATTGTAAAAGAACTTCAAACATTTGAAAATTGTGTTAACTGGATGCATTTTGTATCAAAGCAACAAAAATGTTTTTAATTGTACCGTCTACCTAGGCTGATGTGCTAATCGTGTTAAGAGCTTAGGAAAGTTTTTAAATGTATTGAAAATAAACTGTCATAGCAATTGTGAATAACTATAATGATTAATAAAAAATCAACATAAATGTTCTCTTCCCTAGACCAACAACTTTTAGCTTCCAAATATATGGAAGGGGGTCAGGGAGGAGCAAAATGTTTCGTGAAGTGGGGGTGTACATCCCATATCATCTTCCCCTCCAGATGTGAGGCCGGGGTCAGGACAGTGTGTGTGTAGAGCACGCTCCAGTTCTGGTGGTCTAGCGCACTGAGGAATGTCACACTTGCTGGCAGTTGACGCCATGGAGCTGTCATTTTGACGAATGGTCTGATACAGACCCCCACAGTCTGAGGTTGGTGCAAACATAAAACCTTCCCTCACTGGAGATCTGTATTAAGATTTTATTTTAAGCCTTTCCTACCATGTCACGTCATAGTCTGTGTGCAGTAAATGTGCAGTACATGTTATAAATACTTCTGCTAACTGTTCTTCAACATAAATACTGTAAGATACAGTACATGGAGATAAATGAACTCAATTTCAGCAATACCAGAATGAATGAGTTTATTTTCGACTCAGGTCGAGTTTCTCATGAATAGATTGGTTTCACTTTCTGACTGGTCGTAATTTATGTTAACTGCTTGTATTGCAATCCATTTAGCCATGGGTAATCACCAGATATTGACCAGGATTATTAATCGTTCTCACTTTCTTAGCTCTGTTGGGTGAGCAAACTATGCTGATATATCTAAAATCCTTTTTTTTTTTGTTTACCAATTGTAATTTTACAATCATTTAGTTTATATGGACACTAGTCAGAATGCACTTACTCAGATGTATTTATCTGATGGTTGACACCAAACTGTATTCATTTATTGCACCAGATGTCCAATTACTGGTGAAAAATTACTACTAGCTAAGATACGTGAATGGCTAACAGGACAAGACACATAATCACAGATGTACTTATCAATAGGCAAAAAATATCCCCATTCTGTTAAGGGTGAACTGTGGGTCAGTTATCCAGATATACTGTGATGTCAAAACATCAGCTTTGTTGTGCCTTTCTTGAGCTATTCCATTCATAGTTTCCATAGCTAGTTCATCCAGGAATTTAAATGTGCCTCAGCAAAAAATTCAAGGCCTTTCCCATCGCCGACGCACCACAATGTACCTCATCCCCAATGGAAAATGACTCACAAACACTTCCTCTGAATCTCTTTAAACACAGTCAGACACCACATTCCGAAATTCTGGGAAATATTTCTGATCCCTTCAGTTAATCACAAACATATATCAGACTAAGCTCTCTGTGTCTATCCTTAAGACAAGAATGGAACATTTTTTTTTTATGCTGAAGAAAGCAGTAGATTTGAATAGTTCGAAATAGTTTATAGATTACATTTTCTTTAAAGCCAAGCAGACATTGATTTTTTTTTGTAACTGTTAAAATCTTATCACTTAAATAATACTTTACTAGACAATGAACCTAACTTTAGTTAAAATAACATTCCAAATGTTGAAGGTAATACATTGAAAACAAATGCTGTAAATTCATGTTTATAGTGCATTATGGATGAAAAACCACAGCTAAGCAAAATGCAATGAAAACTAAAACTATCTGTTGCTGTCTCTCTGGTTCAAATTAATTTTCATATTGTGTCCTCTGCATCCGGTCCTTGACAGACTCGTTCTCCTCAATCAGCACCTAGACATGCCATTAATGCACAATACAATAATGGCTGAATGATTGTGAATGGCAACTGTAGTTGCTAAAACTATTCCACATGAGTTGGTGCAAAGCAGGGCATTCAAATACTTTCTGATTTTTAATTAATCTCTTCATAAACATTATTCATGTTTATTCATTAACAAGCAATTAAAACTACTGTAAAATGACGACCGTGCTACCCACTGTGCCACTGTGACGCTCTATACAATGTAATTCATGATGTCTTTTTTTTTAATAAAACCAAAATTTTAAACAATATCTTATTGCAAAAGACACTGAATTGGGTGAAGGCCTAATTTTTTGTTACTTACACACTAAAAAGAAATTTGATTCAGTTGTAAGACAACCTATAGCTGTATATTTTGAATTTGTAACTCCAACAAAAAAGGTTTTGAACAGTTTTTTCTAGCCAAAAACCAAATGTATATTGTGTTGTCTCAGCAACCAGTTAATGTTATCCCGACAATCTATACAATTTTTTAATTACATTAAAAATATCTTTCTTTATTAATAGCTTGTTTCAAATAAATGTTTCTAGCCAAAAGCATTTGAGAATTCACTCAATGTCTATAAATCACTAATAAAGCAAAGCTAGATGATATCAGTTTGGAATAAAATGGTCAACTATTATTAGCTGATCTTGCGCTTAGGTCAGTAGTATTTATAACATCTTTGTTGAAGAGGATAAAAATATTCCATAGCTTTTATCTAAAAGTTGGGCTCTTGTGATAGATCTGCATTTAAGTATCGAGTTTACAAAAGGAAAGCCTTTAATTAGGAAAGCTACAGCTGCCTTCTCTACATTTAAATCCACATTTAGCACTTACCACTCTGCCTTAAGTGAACCATCTTCAGCCGAGGGTGGTCCTCTTAATTCACAATCATGCCCTTGTTTCAGGGTCCCATGCTGGTTATACCGCTCAGGACACTGCTTTGATCTGTATGCCCCTCCAAGGGTTTAATTGCCCCCATATTTGGGGAAGCAATGGAGCCTGATAGTGGTGTAGACAAGAAAAGCTGAGCAGAATGGAAACAGTTGGTTAATATTAGGATGGGTGCAAGTGTCCCCTGTGGGTTTAACTTTTCTAAGATTCAAAAACTAGCATGTGTATAGTAGATGCTTCAAACAGAATTGAGGTTTGTTTGCATTCGGAGGAATTCAGATAATAAGCTCTATCGTTTTCTTTTAATTAATGCAAGTGCGACTTATTTATGTATAGTTGCCATCGTTTAGCATCTAAACTTTTGTAAAGATGCACTCACTGAATGTGGATACAATAATGCAGGAACTGTCACTTTTGGCCCTGAACTTGCTTTGAAAAGTATATAATAGGTTGTAAAAGAACAGTAAATAAATAGTATTTCCTAGATTTCTTTATTCATGTGTAAAAACCTAACTGTAGCATTTCCTAATATAACATAATACATAGTAGGGGAGTAGTTGAATTTATTTTTATACTTATAGGCTTATTTTTTCCTGTTTCTTTGACGTTGTGACGTGATCAGGGTTTGGTAAAACACAAATGAACATTTTTTGTTCATTTTAAATAGACAGTTTTTGTATTATTAGGTCTCGTATCACAATCAACAGAACCAGAACCTGTCTTGTAAAAGTACACCTTTTAATACGTCTAAAAATGGAAATCGTACTGTAGTTTTCTATAGATTGTTTAAATTAGTTTGTGTATTAACTACATTTTGTTCCTTGTCAAACTTTGTTAAGCTGATCCTTATTTTGCATATAATAAAAAAACTGCACTCTCTTGTTTCTCCAGAGAGGTCTTAGTAGGGGCCAGGAAAGGCAAGTCGCTTGAAATGGTGCTTTTCCATTACACAGCACTACACAGTACGACACAGTTCAGTTTGGTGCAGTACAGCCAGCTTTGCGTTCCCATTGTTAATAGTGTTGGTATGTTAAATAGGCTACGTCACTCCATTTTAGCACCACCCCCAAAGGCTCCTGCTGCTTTTCAGTGCAACCGGTGTCTGCTTGTGTGTGGGTGTGTTCACAGACGTGAACAGAAGATGCACGTCATGCTCTGTGGCGCAATTACTAATACGACACAAACAAGGGCGAAAAAAGACCGTCATGAGATCATAAATCATTTTAACAGTTTAATATCTGATTTTATCCTAAAAGATGTGGACAGCGGTAAAATAAAGTACTGCTAAAAACACGAGAAAGGTTTAGAGTTGAACCAATGAAGCTATCAGCTGATCTCACTAAACAAAGAGCGACAGTGAGCATCTTTAACTTTCAAACAAAAACATAAACTCACCTGTTCTTCTTACACAGTAATCGCATTGATATTTGTGTTACAGACTGTTTCTGAAGATAAAAACATAATTCATAGATGGACGTGTAACGTCATTTGCAGCTAGAATAATCATGAATGCTTTTGTGTCAACTGCGCTTTTTTGTTAATTTTTGTTTAAATACAATTTTTGTCATAAATACAGTCTAAAATTTGTCTAAAATAATAATCTGGCTGAGCATACATGATGCATAAATTTTTCCAAATGGCAAAAATTGTGATTAACACATTATATGAAAAACTCAACAAACCCTGTTTGCACTCTCAATGAACAACAGGCTTCAAACCTTAAATCATTCGTTTATAGCTGTCGTTTGGTGGGATCATCCTAGATTACTGTAGTTGTATGTGTAAAATACAAGTGGTTGTATTGCATTAGGTTATAATTAAAAGATGTAAACATGTTCAGATGTCAACAACAAAAACACACAATTCAAGATTGTTTTATTAATAAATAAAATGAGAGAATACACAAAATATTTTTTTCTAATGCATGTCTTCAGCTTGTTTTGATTCCAGTAGATGAAACGCTTATCTTGCTACATTCGTCTTCCTGAATTCTTTCCTGGATTCTCTCTGGCTAATCAGTGAGAATGGGGTAGGTTACGGTTTTAGAGTCGGTTTTGGAACCAGCTCAAACTAGGTACTGAAAATGGCAACGGTTCCACGGCCAGGACATAGTGGAAAAGAGCAAAATACCATGCAGAACGGTACAGAACTGCACCGTGCTGTGTAAAGGCATGCCTCACTGTTTGATGTGAAGTTTGGGGTGTCTAGTGTATTTGCAGTGTTCAATTGGCTGTAGTCTGCCTACACCAGTCCTGTTGAGTCCAGCAATGGAGAATACTGGCTGTATTTGGACAAGCTTTGGACAATCTTTACTGGTTAAATGGTCTATTTATTTTTCTCTCGGTCAGGGTAGGGCAGTCGCTCTGAAACATAAAGTAGTTCAGCACTGTCATGTTGTGGCGTAGTCAGCAGGATCCTATCTAGGCAATGTCTGCTTTGAGAGACATGAGCACATATAATTTTAAGAGTATTTTAAAGGGATTTTTGTTTTCATCTTTGATTTATAGAAACTAAATACAGTGTGTGCTTAAACTTAAAACAAAACACACAAATAGTGATCTTATAATTTAGTTATTACCCTTGTTTTTCTAAAACAAGAGTTAGCAGACAACAGAGAACCATAATCACAGCTCCCAATGCCAGCCATCATTAGTTTGTTTTGTACAATTGGTGTCAGATACACAGATCAGTCAATCAGCGATAACCTGTAAGAGTGCAGTGAAAAGCACTACAAGTGGAAACTTTATTTAGGCTCTTTATAGAATATTTAGAAAAACACAATTTCAATCACATACCTCTCCTAACCAGCATAAAAGCCCTGAATGGAGAAAGCAAACAAGAAATACCAAAAAAAGTCCATAAATGAAAATATCCTCTTCTCTCTCCCTATAGGCTAAGAAGCCTAAGTGGTAATGAATAAGGAAAGGGTGATTCATACTACCACTATACAAACACTTAAGGCTGATTAAACTTTAAAACAGACTCATGTCCTGTTACGCATCACATAGTGAATAACACTGGTTTGGTTTTGAAATACAAGCTTTATTGGAAAAAACACCCCTTAGTAACTAACTTTAAGAGTGTGACTTTAAAATTGTTCACTTAGAGGACCTAAATAATTGACTTAAAAATGTGCCATACTGCGTAAAAAATAAAAACCCTCAAACACTTAATCACTAACATCATTAGAGTTCTCTAATAGATTTCCAAACATACAAAAGCAAATGGTATTAGCCGCCTTGTATAGTGTAGGATGAATAAATCTCCCAAGCGCAACCTAATAATACATTTCCACTTCCATTGAGGGTCATTAAATGTTCTGGATGTGGAACGAAACACCCACATCATTAACAGAACGAGCAGGTTTTGGCCTCTGCTCTCTCTTCATCCTTCTACAATTTCACATGTGCTAAACTGGGTCAAATACTAAGGTTGTTCAAATGAGGACATTGCTAGAAACAGCACTTTATGGATCATCATCTGCAAAGGGTAGCTAATCTCTCGAGGTAAATGTTCTGAGAATTTAACAGATTTATGTGAGTGTTGAGGAACAGATAAACAGTAATGAGTAAGCACAGTTTTTTTTAAGAAACCACCAAATGGAACAGAGTGAAAAAGATGATGGTTCTTCATAAGGGTACTGTGAAATGATTTAAACAACTGTGAACTTTATTTCAAAATCTCTTCTTTTTTAGGTAGGACCTTTCCAAAGACTGCCGGAATCAAGTGAGTGCCAAGTGGAGATACACCCGGAACCAGCATGCAGGTGAGTAATTCAATCAATTTCATGACCAGCTAGACACTGGAACAGGTTAGGATCTACATCCAACATAACTCAATAATACAACAAATGAGTGTAGGTAATCATCCAAGGTTGGTATAATTGCAGGTAAGGTAATGTTTCTGTTGGTGCTTCAAGTAGTGTGTGGCCAGAGAGGGAATGCTGCTAATAGGATGCTAGGAATTGGTTTACAAGGTAAAACCACAGTTATTGGTTGTAGGGAAAATCAGTGATGATTTTCTCCTTTCCGTGCATGGATTGGTGTATTTATTTATTGAGATTGTTGAAGCAGAGTTAATTTATGACCGTTTTAAAGGCAGTGTGTTTACATGAAATCAGAAAGATAAAAGAATATTGAAAATTGTAATGAACTACCATTCATTTTAGATAAAGATTGTTTCTTTTAATTATGGAGAAAATATATTGTCTAGCCAATAGCTTTTTTATCTGACCACAATTAACTATTAAACTCTAAACAAATCTATCTTGCAGAGAAAGACTCAACATAAACTGGTGCTAATGTCTATTTAGAACTGTCTGAAAGAACTTAATTAATCTGGCTGTTTGAAACACCTAGGGAGCATCTAAAAACTCAACGTCTGAAGCAGCAGCTGTGTACTTTGGCCAGACTGAGCTCAACACAAAGCTGGCTTTCCAGGCACTCTCGCCAGGTAACGGTGGGAAGCAGAAACTTTCAAATGTGAGCCAAAATCAACCCCGTCTACCTTCAAAATTTAACTTTTCTTTGGGAGAGCTGCATTAATTGTGGAGAAGTTTAGAAGCTTGAAGAAGTATGTTTCTCACTTGAACAGAAAAGCTTTAAAAATAGATCTACTAACAACATTTTGTCAAAAATCATCAACCTTCTTTTTCTTCTTTTGTTGATCTTCAAATTCCAAACTAATTTGCCATAGCAACACTATCAGCAAAGATTTTAACTATAGCTGTTTAACATTTCAGATCATTTTAAGCATTGGTCAACTATCTCTTCTAAACCAAATGTACTTTCATTTCCTTCCCTGGACTACTTGAGCCAAAAGTGGGCGGAGCATGCATAGCATGTCAATCATTCCATTGTTCCCTTTTCATAACACAATAGTCTGAATTAGCCAATGTGACTAAAACCCAGTCATGCGATATGTCCACATCAATCATTGACAAGCATATACACTGATTGTGTTTCCTGCTTTTCAATTGGTCAGAATATATAAGAGTCAAATGAGGATCAGGACAGGTGACAGATCTGATAAAAAAAAAAGGAAAAGTGGATGGGAGGGGTGGGGTAACTAATGTAACAGAACGTTGACACAACTTTTAGGAAAATACAAAAACCTCCACCAGTGCACCTCAACGTTAACACTAAAAGGAAGACAACTTCAGAGACTTGTAGATCTCAGCCACCAAAGCAATCTAAGAACACCTCGTCAAGCCGGTCAGGTATTTGTTGTTCATTTTTGTTTGTTCATTGGATATTAAAAAAGAAACCTGTGAAGGCATAAACATTGACACTCTTAAAAACACCCTGAAATAACTGTAAGTTATATATATATACTTTATATATATATATATATATATATATATATATATATATATATATATATATATATATATATATATATATATATATATATATATATATATATATATATATATATATATATATATATTACTTATAATAAAGACTAGGAACTAAATGTTTAATTGGAGCATGGCTGGCTGGATCAGTTTTTGGTTCTCTGTCAAGTGAAAAATGGGATAGGCGCCACCAGGACCATTACTAGCCAACAAGAAATTAACTGAAATGTCTAAATCTCTAGACAACAAAAATAACATTACAAAGGCTGACATTACAAAATGATGTAAAAAAAAATATTTTATCTCTTTGCTGTCTTTTTAAAGTAACTTGTTTTTGGCTTCTCTACTCTCTGGATAGCTCACTTCAAACATACCAAGCCTTACCAAAAACACATTTAGATTTAAAGATCTAAAAAATGATAATCCAGGTTTTTTTTGTTTTTAGCAAAAAAAAAATTATGCCACAAAATTGTTCTTAAATCATTAACTCTTTTTTTTATCTCAATAAAATGCAAAAATGATCAATACATGAGTAACGAAAAATGCTGTTCCATAAAGTTAAGGTACTGTGAAATACTTAACTGAAGCTATTGACTTTTTGACCTATTTATAACAAATGAAGCAGCGGCATGATTTACAGACAAAAACGTATTGCGTATATGTGGTTGGTTGTCATGAAGTGTAACATTGAGAGGAGGAGTTAGATACTGTGGTCGACTGAATGTTTTTTGCTGCTGTGACCTCGGCATTGTTTCAAACAGCTTTAAGTTCATATGTCTTGCTAAACTTATCATCTACTATCCAATCATTGAGGGGTTTCCAGAATGTGTTAAAACTGCAGAAATATGCTCTAGATGGAGGTCTACCTGTACCTGTTGTTAAAAGCTTCACCTGTACAGAGTTAGTTCAGCACTCAAGTTGTAATCCTCGGTCTGCAATATAGTTTGCCCTATAGTTATAACCTCTGTTTATCACACATATATCAGACTGTATTGTTGCCTGGTTTACTTATTTGGGTAATTATGTTTTATATTTTATAAGCCAAGTTTCTCCTGGTTTGGTTTCTACCTTTAAAAAGTGAGACATATATGGGAGGAATAGTAGTACTTTTCTTGGATGTCTAATATCCTACATAGCTTGAGTTTTTTTCAAGAGACTTTTCTTTATAGCTTGATTGTAGAACATTGCTGGAAAGCCAAACTGAAAAATGAGCCCATGCAGTGTTTCTCTGATCATTTCCCACTTTGAGGCCTTTAGACTGCAGGATTGGAGTGCTTCAGCAGAGTTTGTTGCTGTGTGTGTGAAAGGTCAACTGCTGGAGGAAAAGTACTCTGTTCTTCTGCATTTAGGGTAGAGTGAGTAAGTGCTGGAGAGTGAGGGCGAGTGCAAGGCTGGATTTTTCAGCAGGTTGACAGGCCTCATTGCTCGGCTAACAGGCCTGTTTTGACAGCTGTCAGATGGGCCGTATTAGCATTACACTCTTGCGCCCCTGGGAGCCTCCATTGCCGGCCACAAGCGCTCTGGAGAGGCTGGAGGAAAATAAAGAAAGCTGGCACATTCAAGAAGCCCAAACAAAAGTCCCAGATTCTTCTGCTTGCAGTGCTGGGGTTCTAGGGCATCTGCTGTGTGTTATTTGGCAGAACACATATTTCTGTTGTCGATAAGGAGTCTGCATGTTTAACAGCGAAGTATTTGAAAGGCAGTTAGCCTTACAGTTTAGATCTCCTGATTACAGCAAGGGAAACTCACACTTGATGTTCTACATTTCAGCAATATGCTTGAACTAGGAAGTGCAGTTATGTTAAAGTAATAGACTTCCCTCGGCGTCCATCTTAAAGAGACCATTAAAATCTCTTTTTTTTATGAATGGAAGATGTCACGAGAGAACAGCTAATCAGCTTTTATGAACTGGCAGTTGTTTTAGAAGTATTTAATTTGGGGAAAAATTGTAATAATGGTATTCTTTTAAACATAAATGCAATCTTTATTAAAATTAGATACTATTCAAAACTGTATATCTATCTGAAATGTGTCTAGTATTGCATGTGTGCTTTGCGAGTAAATAAGTTTACTGGGTTAATTAAGAAAGGTAACTGTTATCGGTTAGCTTGACGGTAGGAGGCCGGAATGACAAAACTTTGCAGTTGTGACCAAAAATTATTTTATTAATGCTCAGGTGCAATAATCCGGGTAAACATCCGAAAAAAAAAGGTAACAAAAAAATAGACACTATAATATTTATAATAGCTACAGAAATCAACTTTTACAGTTGTGCCTCACACATCCTACTCCTACAACAACCCACACTAAATGAAAGCCTGGGAGCCCTTATATAGTCCAAGCTCCGCCCCCATGGATCATACCATTTCAGATGGTGAAGATATTGAAAGCTATAGGTAAACATCACAAATTAATAAAACAGTAAAGCATTTATAAACTCAAAATACACTTATTCCCAACACAATTCAGACAAAACATTGCAAAATAAACAAATTATGAAAAAAGTTAATGGTGATCCTGATGATGTCATCATCCAAGATGGCGGAACAGCATGGCATGGTATTGGCAAAGTATAAAAGGACCAGGTTTTGAACTGAATGGGTTTGGTTCTGAAAGTAACAACGGTAAGTAAATGCAATGAATTTTCTATTAAATGTTGTGCTAAAATGACTGTGTGAGTGTATTTATTTCAATGTATGTACAACTGGAGTGTTTGGGCAGATCATTGTTCGTACAAACATAGGAAACTAAACACTTTACAGATTAACTTTTAGCCTAACACACATTCAACAGTCACAGTTTTACCCAACTGTGACAGTAACCACGACAATTGTTGAGTGGTGCATGGTTTTAAAACATTATTAATAAATGTGAAAATCCCACCTATTAAACAATACCTTTTGTGGGATCTCAGCTGAATAAAAGTGCGACATGTTTAAAATATTGGGGGGAAAGGCAAATTTGCATTTCCATTTGAGTTAAAGTGCAGCTGTGCATAAAAGCCAATACATTGTCAGTAAAACATCCACTACACACTTGCAATGTACATTCTCACTCATTCATGCATTAAATAAAGTAGAAAAAGCAGCATATTGTAGATAGCTTCATGTTTTGCACAAGGGTGCTCTATTGGAACCTGTTATTTGTGTTTAGTGGCACAGTCAGTAAGAAAACAGGACTTTTATTATTTGACTTTCTTAGTTTGGAGTTTGCTCCACTGACCCCTTTATGCCCCTCCTGAAGCTTCACATTTTGCATTTCAAAATTATTGCTCCATGTCTGGCATAATAAAGTGTATCAGCCACCCTGGGCTGTTGCTTGCGTTACATAAACCAATGGAGGGACATGATCCAACCTTAATTGAAGTGCAGTAGGGCTTCTTTTTAACCTTGCTCCTGGTTTCCCCTTACTTCGTCTTTCTCGCTAGGTGCAACCTTGTTTCTTATACTACTTTAAGCCTACCCTTACAAGTTCAATGCTGGTGACTAGCAGATATTGTTATGAGCAGCTAAAGCATATTCTTTCAATTAAGTGGCTTATTTTTTGTATATTTTCATTTTGTTTGCTTCTTTTTTGTTGATGATCAATAAATGTGCTTTTAAATAGTTTAATATTAATTTATTAACATGTTTCTCTTGTCATGGAGACTAATTAGAAAATCAGTCTATGGTGGAGCAATTGCAGCTCAGGAAATTTTCCTAGGCATCAGGAGGGAAAATAGTGAAAGTGTCGCAGCTTGATTTAGACCTGTTTTGGACTTGGACTGGGACTTGACTAAAAGTGGACCCTGTCTTGACTTGGACTCGAATAGCAGTGTCCTGAACTTGGACTTGTTTTGAACTCAACAATGGCAGACTTGACTAAAACCATAGTAAATAGACTTGGAGAGCTCTCCATATACACAAGAAGAGACTTTTAATTTATTTAGGATATATCCAATTAAAAACAAATGCAATGAAAATAAAACTGGACTAGTGATAGAGCCTTGCTGACCACCACAGCTCAACTGGACAAAAATAGACAGATCCTCCCACTGAACCTGAAGCATACACCTAATCTATGCTGACAAAAATGTGAGTTTCAGTTGTCACTTCACAAATGTTATATTTAACAGTATGCTAATCCTAGTAAGCTTTAGTCACATTGCAGTTGTTATTTTTTTTAAGAATTCTACTGGCCTGTGGTGATGGAGCCCATGCTTTCATTAGGTTCTAACTTAAACTGAGAAAACATTTTATGACATTTAAAGAAGCTGAGAAAACCACACACAGCATTGGGAAACATCTCAAGTGTTCTTACATAATCTGAGGTAGCATTGTAATCGTCACCATTACATGCTAATGCTGAAAAGACAAACAGCAGATCTATCAATTAAATTTTAGATATGGTTAGTTTTTCGGTTTGCAAAATTGATGTTGAACCTGGACCTTTGTCAACATTATGAGTTATAGTTAATTTTGTTTTTTCAGTGCTGTAAAACTTCAGTTAAAGGGGTTTTGAGATAATTTTTAACTTGTTGGTCGCCTCATGTTAACAAACTGCTAGGAGACTCATTTAGCTTAGCCCTCTCAGTGGTTCACATGCTTTATAATATTTTGTCATTTTTATTCACTTTAATAACATATCTGTTTATGTTCCTTTTCAATTTCGCCCAAGGAGGATAATTTGATATTCCTGAGTGTAACAGTTCGTGGTAAAAAAAAATCCATGTGATGGAAATTTTAAAATGTAATAAGGGTTACTCAAAGATCTTAGCAAAGAAACAAAAAGGTTGACTATTGTCCTTCAAATGGCAGACCAACTGAATAAATTAAGACCACTTGCTCATCTCAGTACATTTGTTAGAGCAAATAATGTAAGGCCTCATGGATCAATACCATGAGGCTCTGTGAAGAAAACTTATACTCAAAATATTTAAGCTATATATATGATATATATTAAATATAATTACCAGATCTACTACACATCTACAAGATACATAAAATTATGAGGCAACACGAGACAATAATTAAACATGACATACTCTAACCACTGAGTCATAGAAGGGAAGCCACAGTCCAAAACAACCAGTCTTTCAAGTGCTCCAGGATCCAAAACTCTTTCCATTGTAATGGTACAAGGGCCACCTCAACCACCTTGGTAAATTTTTGGGTGACAGAAACATGCTTAAGGAGACACTTTAGCTTTCAGGTTGATAGAATGTTATGATGAGTGTGTTTGATGATATTCATTCTGAACTGTGTAACATATCTGCAGTACTAATTAGAATTACTTGATTTATGGAACACCCCTTCCCCCTCAACTGGGCCTGTCTCACTTACCCAGATCACTCTCTGTGCTAAGTTCATTGCCATTGGATAGCTCAAAAAAAAGCGGCCTTCATTTAGCTTTAAAAATCTACGATGGACCAGAGAACTCCAGTGGTCTCTAGCTTCTTTCTCCCTATTCTCTTTATCTTCTAGGAGGTCTATAAATCTACCACTTATAGACTCACATGCTTGATATTAGTCTCTCCCTTGCTAGATAAGTATGCATGATATAACTTTCAATTTTAAGCTCAAATATTACTACTTGAATGCAAAGCACATATTACACATCTCAGGCATCTATTGCTCATTTTCCACCATTTTTTTAAACAGAAAAGCACGCTTCCATCAACATCAGTATCAGTATTGATTGGTTGGTGAATAAAAAAGCAAATTGCTGCAGACAACAAGAAACATTGGAGACAGTTGAAGGAGTGGTGCTATTTATACTGTGAATGTGGGGACTTTTAACATAATAAAAAGATGTGTTATGGCAGAACAAAGTAGAATCTCAGAAAGTGCAGAAGGGTACTTCAGTGTGGGTGGAGTTTGCATTGGTGTTTCGGACAAATCCGTGAGCTTGAACTTGACGTCATCACATGGTTTTCCTTCAAGTTATAAAAAATTGGCTCAACTTAGTTCTCATTTATAACCTTCTTATTGGTTAAGAATAAAACTACCTGTACCGGAAGAGCCCCCAAAAGCACGGCAAGTCGAAAAGTTACAAAATAGTTGGATTAGAAATGTTTGCATAAATCATCCTTCTGCTTCATTTGCATGTTACGCCCTGTGTATTAGAAGCTTGAGTCTCTTTTTGGAATAACCACTTCAATTTTGACTTTTTATCTGTACCTGAGTGATTTTTATTTATTTTCCTCAATAAAAAAAAAACATAAAAATAGTCAATTAATAAGAAAAATCAATTAAGAGATGTCTAAATCTCAAAAACAATCCCTGATCGAGAGCAATCCCAGGAAAGTCTGAACAGAACTGGCTAAGAGACGACTTAACCCAAAAATAAATAAGCATGTTAGCTTTGTCAAGCCATCTTAATGAGAGCAGATTCTTTCTTTACATTGGAAAGCGGTAAGGCTCAGAGGTCGAAACAAAAGCTCCTAGCACTTTCTGCAAATCCTGAGCAGAGTTACTGGAGCTCATACGCAAACATTGAAAGCCTGTGGAGATAATTGGCTGTGTGAGATTACACACGTTCACATACACACTCAGGGTTGGATTAAGTGTGTGTGGCAAGGAAGCCTGCTGCATGGTAGAAATAGTTCCATCAAAGTCAGGCCTTTCCTGTGCGATCAGTGGGGCATCGGAGCTGATCTCCCTTAATTGTTGAAGTCATTGTTCCGGAACTTCCTGTGCCAGCGCTCTGCTCATTAAAGTCCACTCAGTCTCTTTCTCACACCCTAGCTGCTACCAGGAGCAAGCAGACTGGTTACTCCTCTCCAAGGAACTTCAGTGGTAATGTTATAAAATGGTTTTGTTTGATGGTTTGAGTATTTATTGGTAGCAATGTTTACGTTACAGTATGTAAAATGCTCTTTGTAGTACTTAGTAATGCATTGTTGGAAACATTTGTTATTATTTTTTCGTCAACAAGGTTGAAAGAATTAACTTGAATTAAGATCAAAACCTCAGGTTTCCAAGTCAAATGCTAACCTGAAGAAGGGAATATTGATCCTGCTACAAGGGAAGGTGTTAATATGCCTTTTAGTCAGTGTTGGCAACTCCTCATCATCATGTGACATGCGTGGAATACATTCCCTGCATTCCAATTGGTTTTTATCGATGCCAACAAAAACGTATTACAGGTACAAGTAATTCACATCATTTTTAAATTAACACATATGGCGTTATACAACAAACATGTAATGCTATATAAAATTAAATAACAACAATTACAATGAGAACAGAACGAAGTAAATAACATAAAAAGGTCAGCTCTGTAATTTTAAACTAATGTCTTTAAATCAATTTTGATTTCATGGTTTGTGTCAAGAAAGTTATACCTAAAAATTATTTTATGGTTTCAAAAAGTTCGGTTACCTTGTAATATATGCAATGATGATGGATATTGTGTGGGGAAGAAAAACCTCACACAGATATAGGCTACTATTCTTTTGTAAATAAAAATTTTTATAGAACTCATTGTTTTTGTAATAAAGACCCACTATCTCGACACTTTGCACCAGCAAAACTGGGAATTGTGATAATTGTGCAGTAGAGGAAAAAATAGAATATGTAATACTTATATGTAAAACATATGAAATGGTAAGTAAAGAAATGATGAAAGAGAATAGGGAAATAATAACAGCCTATAACAATAATTAAAATCCTAAAGGAAACAAAAACCTATAAGGCATTTATTTCTTAAAAAGACCAAGAACAATTTTAGAACATAAATTCATAATAATAATAGTAATACAGTTTTTCTCAATTGCTTTAGCTCAGTTCTCAAATGATTTTTTTTATTTCCCAAAACATCAAGTTCAGATCTCTGAACAATTCGCTTCTTTTTCACATTTTTTGAGTCACTATATGATGTTTATTATTTACAGATCAAGTTAATGTGTTTACCCTGTTACATGTGCGTTTGAGTGGGTAAGCGAGAGAGAGAGAGAGAGAGAGAGAGAGATATGGAACACCCACAGAAAAGACCAGCCTTCTTCCTGGGACATTCTTTCCCCAGATGATAGATTTCAGGTCCTTCTTCATCTGTCCTCTCCACTCGTGCATGCATAGCATAGCTATTAGACTAGCCTGATGTTGGTGCCTGTGCTTATTTCATTGGTTTGATAAATGCCGCTGTGTTCCCTACCTGGACTCCAGAGTTATTATTACCTGAAAGGAGTCGTTATTATCGCAAAGCTAAGCTGTTAAATTAGATATTTATTTTTCTCATCAAAGTTTCAAGAAGAAATGAAGCCGCTATACATTCTGTCCCCACGACAGATAATAGTTTATGAGATGGTCATTGACAGTCGTTCAATTAAATAGCCAAAACAGAAATTAAACTGAAATCTGAGAACTCACATTGCTGAGAACTTTCATATTGTCTGGAACTCCACACATTTCACACAATGATCTGAGTTAGCGCATTTTAAAGAAGCAGTTCATTATTAAAAACCTAGTGTTATACAAAAGAGTTTACCTTAAACCAAATCACCAATCATGAGTATGCCTAAAGTAACAATTTATCGTCTTTTTAGTGTATCCTTGGCAATGGTAAAATAATCTAAAGCTATTTTCAAGGCTCATAGACAATGTTCGCAAGCATTCAGACTCTTTGGCATTGTATAACAGATGAGGCACTTCAGTTAGTGATAGTGCCTCTTTAACAGATGCAAAACAAAACCCAGGTGCTCGTGAATAAAACCCTCATTTGCAATTCAATTCAAATGGGTTTCTAAAAAGCTCTGAGCAGGATGGGAATATAAAAAATGCCACCGATAAGACTGCTGTGAGCAGAAGGACGCTTTGGAAATGCCAGATACAAGAGGAACAAGATGCTCTCTGACAGGCAGAACCCCATGACCTAAAACATCAAAACATATTTCCTGAGTTGTTTGGTTTGAGTTTTAAAGTTTAACAGTCATATGCTTGGTAAATATGAAACAATGCAGTACCTTTAAAAGTAACGTGGTCTTCTCCATAATGAAGATAATTTTTTTTTTTTGTCAAAGAATCAGAGAACAAGGAATGAACACACAGCCAATCATCAGCCCAGCAATCATCACTTTATACCTGGGTTTTCCAAGTAAATTTTTAATGTTACTCACTATTTCAATTTGACTGGAAATATTATGTCACGGTGGCGCAGTGGGTAGCACGGTCGTCTCACAGCAAGAAGGTCACTGGTTCTAGGCTCGGCTGGGGCAGGTGGCATTTCTGTGTGGAGTTTGCATGTTCTCCCCGTGATCGTGTGGGTTTTCTCCGGGTGCTCCGGTTTCCCCACAAGTCCAAAGACATGCAGAATAAGTGAATTGAATAAGAACAATTGCCCATAGTGTTAAAGTGTGAATGTGTGTGTGAATGTTTCCCAGCGATGGGTTGCGGCAGGGAAGGGCATCCGCTGCGTAAAACATATGCCAGTGAGTTGGCGGTTCATTCCGCTGTGGCGACCCCAAAAGGGAATAAAGCCGACATGAAGATGGATGGATGGATGGATGGAAATATTATCAAGGAATTTCAAAATGACTGGTTTCCGGACAATATAGAATTGTTGGATTAACTTCTGAGTGGATTTTGATTATTTAAATGGGATTTACTCACACAATAAGCCACATTTCTGTCTAATCATTTTACATGTTTTTTTTATTATCTTTTTTACAATTGCTAAGACAGCTTTTTCAATACATTTAACAAGCTTAACTCTTAACACATCGAATCAGTTAAAACACACAATTGGCAAAACAGTTAATTTCATTCTCAAAACCCCTCATTTTCAAAATACAATAATACAGTTTTCAAAACATTGACACATGTGTCAGCAACATTTAGCCAATTATAACACATTGAGACAAAAATGGCTTTAAAATGACACAGTTTTGGTGTTGGTGGAGCTTGAGTGTAAAAGAAGATGAAGCATTTAAAATGTGTGTAAACTGTATGCATTTTGTTTTAAAGGAACAAAAAAAATTATTAATTGTGAAGAGTTTAGGAAAGTTGTTAAATGTATTGAAAAAACTGTCATAGCAATTTTGAAAAACTGTAATGAATAAATAACCAAAAACAATATTTAGTTTACATTTATGCATTTGGCAGACGCTTTTGTACAAAGCGACTTACATTAGGGGAAAGACAATATGCAATTTGTTTCACTGTCAAAGTCTATTTCAGCTTGCTCATAATAGAAATCATATCCACTGATCAATAAACCACAGCAGGAAGGAAATAAAGGAAGAAGATAAAGACAGAAGGAAAAAAAAGAAAAAAAAAATTTTTTATAGTAGTTCCCTGAAAAGAAGAGTTTTCAGTTATTTTTTGAAAGCTGTTAGTGTTGCTGCTTTCCTGACTGGATCAGGGAGTTTGTTCCACCATCCAGGGACAGTGAAAGAGAAGGTTCTGTTGAGAGATCTTCTGCCCTTGTGGGATGGAACCACAAGTCGCTGTTCCTTCTCTGAGCTTCCAGCACTGGGTGAGCTGTCCATGGAAAGGCCTGGGGTGAGAAGCGACCCCGGCCCAAAAAAACCCAGAGACATGGAAACAGGGGTGCAAGAGGGACTTTTGTGTTTAATGGTCAAATTGAAAGTGAAGTGGCTACTGTTTCAAATCTTTTGCAACAGATGAAAGGATTGAAATCAAATGTATATTGTTTGTTATTTATATGATTGCTCCTCCTAAAATTGCGTTCACAGAACTTCACAAAAACCTAAACGAAGGCAACATACAATCTTTCTCAGCTTGCTCATAATAGACGTTGTATCAACTAATCAATAAACTATTGCATCTCATTTTTACATCTAAATGTATTCCAACATACATAAATAAAGTAGGTTAAAATATATGTAATCTATTACTACATGTTCTGATCTGAAATCAGGTGCTGTTCTAACAGTTTTGTCACTGCCATATGGGTTACAGTGGAGAAGTATACTATGGCCAGAGATGGCATTAAATCCATCTTACAAATTAAACTGCTCTAAGACATCATGTTATTTGTTCAGCACTTTTGCAAAACTTTGTAAACTTTTTCCATTTACATCTTATCTTTCAGTCATTAAATAGGACTGAGGAACTGAGGAAATCACCATAAAATATCCCATCAACTTATTCGTCACTATAATCACCTGATTTGTCATGTTGGGGTGTTTCATTTTACATCCCCCTTCTAAAAGGTCTCGCTGGAGCCTGTTTTGAAGTGGTTTAATGTCCGCAAGTGCACTCATAACACCTTATAAATTTAATAATTGTGACATAAATACAAAAGTTGAATCCAAAATAAAGTTATTTGAAGAAAATTAAGTCATTTAATGGAATATCATTGGAGTTACTCATAATTCAGCTAAGTTACTACTTTTGTACAGTGTTTCTTTAACAGATAAAATTTACACGATCCAATTAATTTTCAGAAACACAAAATTTTTTTAAACTGTTTCTTGCTTCTGTTCTTTAAAAGCACCCCACAGAAAGCTACCAGAATAAACAGACCTCACCGCACATGAAATTTGACCGCGAACCACTTTTATCACCTCTATTTCCTTCGCTCACAAACTCGTTAGCCTGTAGAGGAAAATGCAGGATCAGTAAAAATCCAAAGTGTCATTAAACATTATACAAAGCACACTTCGAATGAAAAACAGGCTGTAAAACGGCTTGGAGTCGAGCCAGAAAACCTATTTAATTCTTCCAGCTGCTCTAGTGTTCCTTCTACAAATTGCTTGACTGCTTGACCAATTTGTTAAAAAAGCTTACATAAATCTTGAAAACATGTACAACATATTTAGTATGATGCAATGCTAAAATTTTCCTGTGGAAAGAACAAATAGCAGCATGGTGGAAACATAAAGAATGTTTTCCATTATTTTGCCTGCTTTACACTTTAGCACATCTTGCACCTCATACATGTAATTCTAAGGACATTCTGATGCATCCTTCTTGAGTGCTTGAGTACCTATATGTTTGTAATTTCTCTCTTTTACAAGTGTTCCTACTACTCAGTTCACTGAATGAGTACAAATGTATGCATTAACCACAAATTACAATGCATATCAATTCATGTAAATGTATTTCAAAAGTTACATTGTGCCAAATTGTGTATGTACTACATGAAACCTTTGCAAGCAAACTGAGCTAATGGAGGTATTTTTTTTAACTTAGATGACGACTTCTCTCAAATTCTTTCAATCTAAATTAATTAGAAATAGGCTGACATCTCAATCAGTTGGTCACTCAATGACAAGCAAGTGTGCTGAATTAGCAATTGTACAGAAGACATCATTGACAAATTTCACAAGGAGGGTAGGACCAGACACACAACTATCAAGAAGAACTGCACTCTTGAGAAACTTGTTAAGCAAAATCCATTCACGAATTTCTCAAGAATGGCTATTTTGTAAAGGATAAGAATAATGAAAAAATAAAAGAGATACAATCTGTGGAGATTTCAAAGTCAAAATGTCTGAAACATATAGATGTTTTATCTTAAACCTAATGGAGTGGATTTTTTGTGGTGATTATGGCAATTGAGTGACTTAACTTAACATTTGTTTAATTAATTCATTTGGTCTTAATCCGTAAGACTTCTTTATATTAAAGGTTGTTAATGCTGCAAGTAAACATTGTAGTTAAAGCTAATAGGTGGCACAAGTTACCTAAGACTTTATGTGCTAAACGTGTGAAACTTGGCATTAATTTGCATGGTTGAATTCTAATGCCATCTATTTGATAACAATTGATTCTTACCACCTAATTTTTCAGCCTCGAGAGTGTTAGAGTGGGGGAGTCTGATCTGTACACCTCTGTTCACTGTTCATGCTCCTATGCTTGTTAAGTACAAATAAAAGTCAGATTTAACCACTTTGTCTGTCTTTATTGAACTTAGTTTTGAGTTTTGTTTTGAGAATTCCGTCGCAATTTTAGCATGATGTCATGTATTAACCAGAAGTGCACACATGTTACCTGTCCATCAAAATCATACTGGAGTCCAGGACATTCAGCTGTGTTGCACCGATGATTGGGACCATAGCTGTTTTGTTGTTGTTCCTGTGTTGTTTTATTTTAGTTTTTACATTTCAAGGACAAGGCACTTTCAAATAAAACGTCTTATAGTTTTTCTCAATTGCTTTGGCTCAGTTCTCAAATAATTTTTTTATTTCCAAAAACATTAAGTTCAGATCTCTGAACAATTCGCTTCTTTTTCAGATTTAAATTTCTTATTGATTTGATCAAATTGCATATGCTTTGGCACATGTGTGCAAAGAGTACATACAACTCTCTGCAGTTTGGACAACAAAATAGTTGCATATGGCTTGTTGATCAAAACTGATGACTCGATTCTCACTTACACTGTCAAACACTTCAGAACTTCTCAGACATTTTTTATTTTGTAAGCCATCACATTCAAAACAATCTATTTAATTATCATAATTAGCATACATGAATATATATTCTAAAATATATCTGACATTGAAATTTTTTGTAATGTCTGCTAAATTGGCACATGACCTCTAATTGCAATCACAATCTAATTGCAAATCTTGTCAGTTACTTTACATGTACTTTACATTTACATGCATCTGTTTAAATTGTGGATCTTTATTAGTTAAAATTTACTCAAAGAACGATTACCCAACCGGGTCACCTTCCCTGAAATAATTTCTCTCCCCTTTTCCACTTTCATCCACAGCAATTCTATTAATTGAGTGAATTGCTCTGGTAGTTGTCCTTGGTGAGGAAGTGTGACTCTTTGACCAACTCTGCAGCCATGCATGAAAAGTGTGTAGTTCAACAGCCTAAAGGGTATCAACAGGCCCCCTGGACATGTTTAGCTCTTTGCTTCATTTGTTTCTTTATGTTATTGCTTTATAAGTGCTGGTACAATAAAAAGCCAGGCTGATTTTTGGCCCAAGGAACTATTATTTCCAGCGTGTCTCCTAAATCACTGGAGGTTTGGTTCAAAAACAGGATACCCCATAAAATAAATGGGGAGGACTATAAAAATGGCCGTAGCTTTAAGAAATTGTGAACAGGGGTGTTGTATCACAGGGAAATTTTACAAACCAGGAAAAAATGCATTTTATATTCAGCATGTATGTTAGGTTCTAAATTACAGTTTTTCACAATTGCTAAGACAGTTTTTTCAATACATTTAACAAGTTTGCTTAACTCTTAACACACCGACTCAGTTAAAACACACAATTGGCAAAACAGTTATTTTCCTTCTCAAAACCCCCCATTGTAAACAAAACTCCAAAACTCATTTTCAAAATACAATAATACAGTTTTCAAATCACTAACATATGTTTTTTCCGACAGCAACATTTAGTCAATCATAACACATTGAGAAAAAATTTGGTTTAAAAATGATATTGTTTTGGTATTGGTGGAGCTTGAGTGTAAAAGAAGTTCAAGGATTTGAAATGTGTGTTAACTGAATGCATTTTGTATCAAAGCAACAAAAAATGTGTCAATTGTATCGCCTACCTCGACTGATGTTGTGCTAATTGTGTTAAGAGTTTAGGAAAGTTGTTAAATGTATTGAAAAAACTGTCTTAGCAATTGTGAAAAACTGTAATATTCTTTAAAGAGGTTTTCTATTACTGTACATCCATTAACGGCACTCAAAGTCTACAAAGTAAATAGTGCTATTCTAGTTGTGGAATTACTAGAGCAGACTCTATAGGAAAGTCTTATATTCATCATCTGATTGGTCTTGAAGTACCTGGATTTTCTCATCATGCCGAGAGCAATAAAGACATGACATCCAGCGTTTAAACTCACTTCAAAACATTGACTTTGTGACCTATAACTTAACTAAGATGGAAAGGGGAGCCTTTGGATGATAGAAGTGGGTGCTCAGGAACTTGTGGCTGTAATATATCTACTTAAATATTTCCATGAGGAATGCAACGATCCCTCGTGAGATGGTGTAGATATGTCAAGTGGGGGGAAATTAAGATAGAAGACTGAGTCTCCTCTACACACTCAAAAACCATATTTTATGACCATTCTGAGTGATTTAATTATGTAAACAGAGAAGTCTAGGAAACCAAGGTCTGGACCTTGTGGTACTCAGAAATTTTAGAGCAAATTTAAGCAAATAATAGTGTTAAGGTGATTTTGTTTAACATTTTAGTTTGTGGCTGCCATTGATAGTCAGTTCCTCAATTCTGGTGTCTGTAATCAAACCATGTCTGACCCTCTGGTCATTGTCACTAATCAATATTGACTATTTTATCCATGCTATCCTATGTTTATACTACATTGTAGTTTCTACTATGCCCAAGTTTGCAGTCTGTTCCTGCATGTGTCAACTGACACATGCAATAGTCTGTCTTTTACTAAATTGCTTTAACATTGTTATCTTAATTGGTTCCTTCACCTTTGGGCACTGTAAAAGTGGGAAAAATTGTTCTAAAAGCCAAAGTTCTAAACGCATCTCCGTAAAACTTGGGTAGATACTTAAAACTATCAACTAAAAAACTAGTAACTGGAGAAAAAAAAAGAAATGTGATACAACTTAGCTAGTGTGCTGAGATTAAAAGACTAATGTGCAAGAGTTTGGCAGGTACTCACATTTTGCTATGATGATGGCTGAAGTAGAGTAAAAACTTTGTGAGCTACTGTTGGCAGATCACTCATGGTCACATGTTTAAAGTTTATTTACTCTCAAAGCGCATGCTTTAAGCACCCAAAGTGATGAATTTACAAATTCATTAATCTCCAAGTTTCTACCTTAAAAAACACGTATCAGGACGTGACAACGTTATTATATTTATATTATTTGGTCACAAACTTGCACTGGTGATGCTGTGTCTGAACCCAAGCAGTGCAAGAGATTTTGAACATTTTGAGATGCATTTTACTCCAAATATAAGTTACATCTCTACAGAGGTCCTGTTAATTTTACAGAATCGGGCCACTGGTGATGTCAAAGTATCTGGTGCTGGTGCAGTTGGAGGGTGCTGCAGGGTACCAAGCTTTACAGCAAGTTTCACTTTATTGCTAGAATACACACAGCAAATTGAGAACGGACAAGTTGGCTTTGATAGGAAGAGACACTACGTACGAACTCAACTGGAGATGCAAATCAGCCAACATTAAAAAAAAACAGTAGTTGAGACTACTGGGCTTTGATTTAAAGTAGAAATGCTGTATTTTTCCTTCCCTAAAAACCTCCATTGCTTAAAAAAACTGAAGCAAATCTATGTCAGTAGGTAATTGAGTGGAAAACTGTTCATTCATTTACTAAGCAATTCCCTAACTAAACCATAAAATTTGTAAATTTACAAGTCACTCAGTCTTTTTGACAAGGCAATGAGTATTTGAAGAATGTGTTTTTAAAACATGAAACCAAAACACAGGAACTGGATTTTTTCTAAAATAAAGAGGTTCACTAAAACAGTTTATAGGTTAAGCCAGCCTCTGCCAGCAGAATGGTAAATCAAAGCAAGTGATAACAACCCTCTTCTTACTGCAATCCCTTTTTAATCACATCCACAGGAAGTTAGCCCTTGTGGGTAATTTCTCTGAGGTTAGAGAGACTTTAGAAATAAAAAAGTGACTACTACCTGGAAATAGGCCCTGAACACAAACTGTCTTGAACATTCAAGTCAAGTGAAGTAAAAGTTTTGCCAATATTTGATATGAAGTAATGGAAAATATGGTTGAGATATTGAAAAATGAAAATATTGCTGAGATATTAAAAAATGAAAATGGTTGAGATTTCCTATGTTAAATTCATTGAAATTGCTTCTGATGCTTCAAAATGAGTTGAAGATTCAGGAGTTGAAAATGGTTCAATCACACAAATTTAATGCTTTGTCTATATCACATATTAAAGTATTATTTCATTCTTTGCCTATGTAGATCATTAGTAGTGACCTCATGAGTTATCCTTCATTTATCCACCACATCCTCAGAGATAGACAGGCCACTCCATGGTCTGATAATAGTACAAAGGTGCTAAAACGGCAAACCAGAAACTATGAGCATAAATGGAAAAGACTCGATTGGAAGTATTCAAAATTGCCTGAAAAGAGAGCATGTCTAAATATAGACTAGCATTAAAAATGGCAAGAACTAACTACTATCACAAATTAATAGAAACAAATCAAAATAACCCACGCCTTCTATTTCAAACAACGACTAACCTGCTAAACAGCCAAACATACACAGATTCAAATGCAGCAATAAAATTTAGCAGCAATGATTTTATGAATTATTTTTCAAATAAATTTACATCTATTAGATGCAAAATCACTAAAACTCATATTCAATCTAAGCAGCTAAATCAACGAGATGCTCTCTCAATCTTGTACGAACAAAATGACTGAAATAATTGCTACAAATAGCTCAAGAACCATTTCTGAATGTTATAAACTCATCTCTACTGCTAGGTTACGTTCCTAAACAGCTCAAAAATGCAGTAATTGAACTACTAATCAAGAAAGCGCACCTGGATCCTACTGAGTTATCCAACTATAGGCCAATCTCTAAAATGATGTTCTTGTCAAAAATATTAGAGAAAGTTGCAGTAGCACAGCACAGCTCCTTCTTACAGAAAAGCAACTTTTATGAAGATCTTCAATCTGGATTCAGAGCGCATCACAGCACAGAGACTGTGCTGATTAAAATTTCAAATGATCTGTTACTTGATTGGGATCAAGGGAATATCTCTCTTCTAGTTTTGCTAGATCTCAGTGCAGCCTTTGATACGATAGATCACAGGATTCTCCTCGAGAGACTAGAGAATGATGCAGGCATCCAGGGCCAGGCTCTAAGTTGGTTTAACTCTTTCCTCTTTGAACGGAGTCAGTTTGTTTTCATGTAAATGGGGACTCATCAGACACAATAGCAGTAGAGTA
Organism: Danionella dracula; assembly: GCA_900490495.1. Classification (NCBI taxonomy): domain Eukaryota; kingdom Metazoa; phylum Chordata; class Actinopteri; order Cypriniformes; family Danionidae; genus Danionella; species Danionella dracula. The sequence continues at coordinate 19,873,401 of UELW01000778.1, forward strand.
TGGAGTTCCTCAAGGATCTGTTCTGGGACCCATCCATCTCTCAATCGACATGCTCCCCCTTGGCAAAAATATTACAAGTCGAATTAGTTTACATTGCTATGCAGACGACACCCAGCTCTATATCTCAGCAAAACCTAACGACTTTTAAAGTTAAATAAGATCTCAGAATATGTTCAATGATTGAACGTTTCGGTGAACTTTTCATCAATGGATCTTAAGTTTGTATATTCTTTTTGCTGGGGAGGTGACTAGCACCTGCCTCAGTCAACAAGGCTCCCAGGGACCTCACAGAAGGAATTCTTATTTACAACTACCTGATCCACACTAGGGCTTTGTGAAGCTGCTTTAAACGTAACTGCTAAAAAAGCAATATATAAAAACTTGATTGATTGATTGAGCCAGAGATAAAAAGTCTCCGCCCAGCCCCCCGTTAACGCTACTTGGCAAGTTGCTAGCTAGTTGCAATGTAGTCTAGGCAAGAAAGGGAACTGTTTCAAGACAAAAAGCTAAGCAACAAAAACTACATAGCATCAACAATATTCATTAACAAATTAAATATTTAGAGATTGGATTCTGTTATATCCTCAGAAGGATGTAGCACTGTTACGCCCCTGATCTTCAGTGAAGCAGATTGGCTCAAAGAGCGTACATTGAAGTAAGGTCAGTTAGGAATAGACAGCACCAGAGCCACAGGGTTAGAACTTGCATATACTCTTTATTTGCCAAACACAGGCCAAATATAACAACAACTTAAGACAACAACCAAAAGATCTCCGAAGAGCAGGCCACAGACTTTACTTTAAGATTTCTATTTTAGTTCCCCGGGACTTTGGGGAAAAGAAAGAAAACAGTGAAATAGCGCAATAAATGAATAAAACCCTCTAACTGAACCCGACCACCTTCCTAATCTGTAACAAAAAGAAAACCGAACATCTTCAGCGACACGGCGCTCTAACTAATCTTCACTAACTAACCAAAAATACAAGCGCAAACGCTATTTCACTCCTATCTAGTGTGTTTAACAGAAAGTAAACTCTGTATGGTGCATTTGAAACTAACTAATAACAAACCAAGCCAATTGAATATAAAATAAATGAATAGAGCAAACTACTACAGCTCAAACAGCAAAAAAAACACGCTACACCCGCTCTTGCTCTCACTCTCTCGCTAGTGCGCTTCTCCGGTCGCACGCACCGAACTTCACACACGCTCCCCTTACATTCACTAACTGACAAGCTGGACTACTTTAAATACACACTCACACATGAAACCAGCTGACAGCGTTCACGATACAAGCACACAGCAGCGTAGCGTTCGGGGAATGAAGCCGGGCCGAAGAGAGAGAGCTGAGCCGCATCGAATCCGGGCTTTGTAGAGCAGTCGCGCTTCCGTATTGGTTTACGAGCAGCGCGTCATCCGCTCTAACTCCAATCGCCAGCATGTAAAACATAAATAAAGACACGTGTTAGAGAACACAAAATAACACCAAAATAAATAACAATTACGATCTTGTGGAGATCGTAACACTCCCCCCTTAAAAGAAAATAACTATGAGGTTAAGATTGTACCATAGTTGCTTTCACATTAAGTACCTGCCCGAGACAAAGCATCAGCTATAACATTATCTTTGCCTTTCTTATGTTTAATCACTACATTGTACTCCTGCAGGATTAAAGACCAGCGCATTAGTCGTTGGTTTTGGTTGCGCATTTGGGACACAAAAACCAAAGGATTGTGATCAGTCAAGACCTCAACTGGTAAAGCACTAGATCCCAAATAGACTTCAAAAAACTGTAAGGCCAGGAGCAAAGCAAGAGTCTCCTTTTCGATGGTGGAATAATTTAGCTGGGCCTTATTTAGTTTTCTAGAAAAATAAGACACCGGATGTGTAATTCCGTCTAAGCTGTCTTGGAGTAACACTGCTCCAACTCCAACTCCGCTTGCATCCACTTCCAATTTAAACGGCCTGGAAAAATTAGGGGCCTTAACCACTGGGTCATTACAAAGCAATGCTTTTATGGACTCAAAAGCATGTTGGCATTCTTCTGTCCACCTAAAAAGATTCTTTGGGCTTAACAATGAAGTCAATGGGAAAGCTACTATAGAAAAGTTTTTACAAAACCCCCTATAGTAGCCAGCCATTCCCAGGAACCTGCGCAGCTCTCTGCGAGTCTTGGGAACTGGAAAGTTGGTGATTGCGGCGACCTTCTCACCAATGGGTCGTACCTGTCCATGGCCAACCTCCTTGCCCAGGTATTTGATGCTGGCCTGCCCAAAGCTGCACTTGGAAAGATTCAAAGTTAGGGAGGCATTGGATAAGCGCTCAAAAACATCTTCCAGAGTGGTCAAATGTTGATTCCATGTACCAGAATAAATTACAACATCATCCAGGTATGCATTACAATGGTCAACTCCTGCCAGCACAAGATTAATCAAGCGCTGGAAGGTTGCTGGGGCATTCCTCATCCCAAAAGCCATCACATTATTTTGCAGAAAATTGTCTGGGGTTACGAAAGCAGATATTTCAGAAGCTCGAGGCGTCAACGGAACTTGCCAGTACCCCTTTAACGAATCCAATTTACTAACGTATGCAGCAGATCCAATATTGTCTATGCAGTCCTCCATTCTTGGCAATGGATAACTGTCAGGTATGGTAACTGCATTGACCCTCCTATAATCAGTACAGAACCGAGCTGTTCCATCTGCCTTGGGGACTAACAAACAGGGTGAGCTCCACGGACTACTGCTGTGCGTTGCCAAACCATTCTCCAGTAGATAAGTCACCTCTTCCTTCATAGCATGTCTCTTCACAGGGTTTACTCTGTAAGCATGCTGCTTGATTGGACAGGCATCTCCCACATTGATGTCATGCTGCAGTATGGTAGTGCAAGACAGAACATCCTTAAAAAGACAAGGAAACTTATTGACAAGTTTAATTCAATCTTGTCTTTGTGAATCGGATAAATGGGAAAAATAACTGTTCAAGTCAGCCAGGACCTCAGAATTCTTCAACTTTGGATGTTGAAGATGGTTGTGTCTTAGGCCTAGATCACTCTCATCACAGTGAATTAACACACCCTCTGGGCACTCCTTAAGTGCAGCAATGGGTTTGCTCACAGAGGTATCTTGCTTCAGAGGCACACTAGTCTCTTCAACACCTCGGAAGTGGTATGCCTTTAGCATGTTAACATGGCATACTCGTGACTTTCTACGACTGTCTGGGGTCTCAACCACATAATTCACCTCGGACAGTTTTCTCAGCACCTTGTAAGGTCCAGTGAAACGTGCTGTGAGGGCTGAACCCCTGACAGGGAAGAGAACAAGCTCTGGATCTCCCTCTTTAAAACGTCTCACTACCGCATGGCGGTCATAATGGTCCTTCATTTTCTTCTGAGTTACACTCAGGTTTTCCCGTGCCGTGGACCATGCCTTATACATCCGTTCCCTAAACTTGCTCACAAAACTAAGCACATTCGTTCTTGAGCGTCCTAAACACATAATTTTATCTTTCAACATTTTCAAGGGCCCTCTTACTGTATGTCCAAACACCAAGTCTGCAGGACTAAACCCAAGACTTTCCTGTATTGACTCTCGAGCTGCAAAAAGAGCAAATGGCACACTCTCATCCCAATCCTTCTCTGAATCAGAACAATGCTTACGCAACATTGCTTTGAGAGTCTGGTGGAATCTCTCAAGCGCCCCCTGGCTCTGTGGATGATATGCACTAGAGGGGCGATGTTCAATATCCAAAGAGGTCAGAACTTGAGTGAACACCTTAGACATAAAGTTTGAACCTTGGTCTGTTTGAATGACTTTTGGTAGCCCGAATGTAGAGAAAAACCGAACTAGGGCCTTAACAACTGTTGGTGCAGTAATTTTCCTTAGAGGAATTGCCTATGGAAAACGAGTTGCGGTACACATTAATGTAAGCAGAAACTGATTTCCACTTTTAGTGCGGGGAAGTGGACCAACACAATCCACCACCACATGCTCAAAAGGTTCCCCCAAACTTGGAATTGGAATCAAAGGGGCAGGCGGAATGACCTGATTTGGTTTTCCAACTTTTTGGCACGTATCACATGTTCTACAATAAGATGTGACATCTGCTTTTAAACATGGCCAAAAGAAATGCTGCAAGATACGGTTGTAGGTCTTCCTAACACCAAGGTGACCTGCCAAACTGTGATCATGAGCCACTGACAATATGTGGGGTCTAAAACATGTAGGAACTACAATTTGGTAAGCGGTATTCCACTCAGCGGATGGATCAGCACACCACTTTCGCATAAGCACTTCCTGCTCTAGAAAATAACCAACCTTTTGCTTCCTAGCTTCTTCAACAGGCACTACAGCCTCAAAGCAGGACTGTAAGGTTGGATCTTTTTTTTGTTTGGAAATGACCTCACCACGAGACATGGGTAGTTTAAGCTTTATAACTGTAGATGATTTAGCTTCCATGGACTGCAATTTGTTTTCAGAACTTGAAGAATCAGAGAACAAAGCAGGATTTAAGAATGTGTCGGAAAGTTCCATAGAACCGCGTCTATGCTTCTGAGTTCTCGTTACTGCACAAGCAGGAAAAACACTACTGTCAAAGTTAGCATCCCCCTCTACATGTGACAACTCTAGTTCATCCACCACTTCCAACGAAGGAAAAACTCGGCCACCGGCTAAATAATTTCCTAGTAACAGGTCAACACCCTTAATAGGCAATTCAGGACGGACTGCAAGTTTTGCTGGACCCGAAAATAATTCAGACTCCAGGTAAGCTTGATGTAGTGGCACCTTCTCTAAACCCATTTCAATACCTTGAACGAAGATATTGCTCCCTGAGTACGTTTGAGCACCAAAAGGTAGCACACTAGCCAATACAACTGAGGACGATGCACCTGTGTCTCTATGAATCTTGATCCTCACCTTATTCTCAAGACAACCAGGGAGTGAAATAAACCCTTCCAGAACAAAAGGTTGAAAACACTCTTCTACTGTCCTTTTACCTGAGTCAACTGATTTTACCAGTGCCACACCTTTCTGAGTTACTTCCTGCTGTTTTTTCTTCAGAATCAGACAATCTGCAATTAAGTGACCACCCCGATGACAAAAAAAAAAACACTGTCGCTCTTCTTGGGGTTTATGCATGAGGGAACTAGATCTTTGTTGGACTGCCTGAGTCACAGGTTTACTCTTATCGGAGCGCATTGAAAAAAAACACAGTCTTGTGAGTCAATGCAAACTCATCTGCAAGAACTGCAGCTTCTTGAAGTGACAAAACCTTTTGCTCATTCAAATGAACGACTACACGATCAGGTAAGCAGTTTTTAAACTCCTCCAAGAGGATGAGTTCTCGAAGAGTGGCAAAATCAATAACTTTCTGAGAACTAGTCCATTTATCAAAAAGAATGCACTTTTCACGAGCAAACTCCACATAGGTCTGTGCACTACTTTTCTTCTGTGCTCGAAAACGTTGCCTGTATGCCTCAGGCACAAGCTCATAAGCACGCAAGATGGAATTCTTCACTTTTTCATAAACCATGCCATCCTCCAAAGGCAATGTGCCACAAACCTCCTGAGCTTTCCCTGTCAACTTGCACTGTAGCAGGAGCGACCAGATGTCCCTAGGCCAATTTAACGCTAGAGCAATACGCTCAAACACTCTGAAGTATGAATCAATTTCAGATTCGCGAAACTGAGGAACAAGGGATATGTGTTTACTTACATCAAAGTTCTTCTCTGGTCTCTCAGCAGTGGTTGTAGGGTTCGTACTCAGTCCAGAGACCTCAGGTAAAACAGCCAGATATTTAGCCTTCAGCTCTAGTTCCTTAAGTTTGTTTCTTTCTCTGCCTCTATTTCCAATTTCTTTATTTCAAGCTTTAATTTATACTCAGCTTGCCTTTGTTCAGCCTGTGAAGCAGCTTCCCTTTGTAACCTTACTACCCTGGCTTTCAACTTCATTACCGTTTTCTCCTCTACCAAAGTAGGATAAAGGTTCCATAAGAGGAACATCAGACTTAACCTTAACTTCCTCAGAATCACCAAAGTCTGCCGAATCGGGTTCAAGAGAAGACTCTGCACCCTCTTCCCTAGGTTCACTTGAAATTTCTAAAATTTCCATTTCCTCCAACCCTCGGATAATTGCAGCCCTGATAATCCCCTTTCTCTGCTGTCTGGACACAGAAATTCCAAAATGTTGCGCTATGGTCAGCAAGTCATCTTTTCTGCATTGCTCTATCTTCTCCAGTGAAGGAGAGCTTACAAAGTCATCTAAATCAAAGGTAGCCATTATAACACAAACCTCCAACTAGAGTGTAACCAACTGATGACAAAGGCCAACTTTAGTAATAGATAAACTGTAGCTTTCTAATGACTCTCGCCGTCTATGCAGAACTGACCAATACTGTTTAATGTCTGGAATTAAACTATTCAGGCAGTGATGTCTTTTTCCTGAATAGTAAAAGCTCCCGGACGAGCCCCCATCAAATGTTACACCCCTGATCTTCAGTGAAGCAGATTGGCTCAAAGAGCGTACATTGAAGTAAGGTCAGTTAGGAATAGACAGCACCAGAGCCACAGGGTTAGAACTTGCATATACTCTTTATTTGCCAAACACAGGCCAAATATAACAACAACTTAAGACAACAACCAAAAGATCTCTGAAGAGCAGGCCACAGACTTTACTTTAAGATTTCTATTTTAGTTCCCCGGGACTTTGGGGAAAAGAAAGAAAACAGTGAAATAGCGCAATAAATGAATAAAACCCTCTAACTGAACCCGACCACCTTCCTAATCTGTAACAAAAAGAAAACCGAACATCTTCAGCGACACGGCGCTCCAACTAATCTTCACTAACTAACCAAAAATACAAGCGCAAACGCTATTTCACTCCTATCTAGTGTGTATAACAGAAAGTAAACTCTGTATGGTGCATTTGAAACTAACTAATAACAAACCAAGCCAATTGAATATAAAATAAATGAAAAGAGCAAACTACTACAGCTCAAACAGCAAAAAAAAACACGCTACACCCGCTCTTGCTCTCACTCTCTCGCTAGTGCGCTTCTCCGGTCGCACGCACCGAACTTCACACACGCCCCCACTTACATTCACTAACTGACAAGCTGGACTACTTTAAATACACACTCACACATGAAACCAGCTGACAGCGTTCACGATACAAGCACACAGCAGCGTAGCGTTCGGGGAATGAAGCCGGGCCGAAGAGAGAGAGCTGAGTCGCATCGAATCCGGGCTTTGTAGAGCAGTCGCGCTTCCGGATTGGTTTACGAGCAGCGCGTCATCCACTCTAACTCCAATCGCCAGCATGTAAAACATAAATAAAGACACGTGTTAGGGAACACAAAATAACACCAAAATTAATAACAATTACGATCTTGTGGAGATCGTAACAAGCACCAAGGACCACATCTTGGGGAAGCACACAGAAGGAGCCTGTTTGCCCACCAAAATAGACATGGATGGAGTGTCTTTTACTGGGATAGATACAATTCTCCAGTTGGTTACAGGGCTCTGTTTTGAGCTCAATGCAGATAAGGCAAAACGACTTTGTGTTTTTTTGGGTCATAAATATTCACTTATGATATTTGTCATGCTGGTCCTGTCTTCAAACAGCAATGATGTGCATTGTCTCCCTTAAACACATTTAAATAGTCTTACTCTCCCTTTTTCTCTTGTAGTTGTGTTGCTCTTCCTGTTTGTAGACATTTCTACATTTGCGACATTTAGCTCACTTTTAATTATGTTCTCATGAACTAGTCCATTATTGAGGAGGGACAAGGGAGCACAGTAACTCACATCTTCCTTACACATCAGGCAATTTTAGTTTATGCTTTTTTCATTTATTTGATTTAAATTGTGTGGGAGGGAAAATAAATGCAGTTTTGCAGAAAGATCATAAAAATATCTGTTGATAGTTGATCAGTAAATAATTATTGTGTTGTTTTCTATTCATGTACATTTGAGATGGAATTGCTAAATCCTCTACAATATATGTAATAAGTTTTATTATTTAAAAGTATTTATAATTTTTAGTTATATTAATTGATAACATAACTATTATCAATTATTTGAGATTATCTGTATTACTCGAATAGTCCAGATTTCCAACTCTGTTTTAAAAAGAATGATGCCCTTCTATTATTACCACAATGTAAAATTGTACACAAACCTGACACAAAGTATATTAAAAGGGCTGGTTTCCATTTGCTATGCCGAATGATAGCCAGTAAAGTCTAACCATTGACATTACTCTTACCTTTTATAGGTAATAAAGTGAGCTTATAGGCACAACACAGATGCACACATGCACATAAAAAATACATTAAGTGTAACAAGATCCCCTCCATATAGAACTAATAGCTGCTATTATGACTCAATATGTTGTGCACTTCCTCTATTGGCATGTGGATGAAAAGTACACAATGTAAAAGAGTTTGGTGGCCTCAAAAATAATATAACGTCATCATTTACTTCACCACTTTGTCATGAGATAGATGTATGGTTTCTTTCATCTTTGGAAATAAAACAGAGTAGTAATAAGGTTCAAACTATTTTTTTCTTCCATTTCATTTGTCTGATTACATTTTAGTGTCATGGTTGGGTATGTGGTGATTGATGTGATCAACAGCAATATTTTGAATCATTTGAACCACAATTTTATAGACCCCATGAGGCAGTCTTGATGTTTACCAGAGAACCACAATGCACTAATTGTATTGTAAAATGAAGCTATGTCTGTCTTTTCTTGGTTCTCAAGACAACATGCAGCCTCGTGCTGTCTCAATTTTCACCACTGAGACCAGGAAATGCTTTATTATGGCAAAACGTAAAACCATGTGGGAAACTGACCATTTGTTATGTTTCAGAAACATATTTGAGGTTTCTGTTAGATGTTTGAACTAGCTCAAGAATGTTATCTTTGCCAAAACATTAGCTTTAAAATAATGTTTAAGGAAAGGTAAAGAGGCTGCAAAAATAAGACAAAATAACAGGAAATCGCAGTCTATACAAACTGAACTCTTATTTTAAGAAAGGGAGTTACTAAGAAACTACTTAATACGGTATAACATGGTACTGCTAACTTTAGAATGACTACAACAATCATCAAATAGAATAAAAAATATATAATACTATATATATATATATATATATACATTCATTCATGGCCAAAATTGTTGGCACCCCAGAAAAAAATTCAGAAAATCAAGTATTTCTCACAGGAATAGCATTGGATTAACACATGTTTTGCTATATACATGTTTATTCCCTTTGTATTGGAGCAAAAAAACGCAGGAAATAAACAGATTTGACATAATGTCACACAAAACTGCAAATATGAGCTGAACAAAATTATTGGCACCCCTTCAAAATTGTGGATCAATAACATTGTTTCAAGCATATGATGCTTCTTTAAACTCACCTGAGGCAAGTAACAGGTGTGGGCAATATAAAAATCACACCTGAAAGCAGTTAAAAAGGATAGCAGTCTTTACATTGTGTGTCTGTGTGTGCCACACTAAGCATGGACAACAGAAAAAGGAGAAGAGAGCTGTCTGAGGACTTGAGAATATATATGTAAATGTATAAATGTGATAATTTAGAGATAAATCTGTTGCTCAGATAGCCCTTCTGAGCTCAAAATAAAAGTTATATTTGGTAAAAATGTTGCATTTTTACATTTATCAATATAACTGTACTCAAAACCAGAAACTAAACCTGAAAAAAAATTTATGTGGACAAGCCTATAACCTATAAGCTATTCTTAACTGCACTAATTTTAGTTAGCATCTGTCATTTTCAAGTTTTGCCGTTTTAGCCATCACAAAAAGAGATAAAAATTAATGAACACTTACATCTTGAAATGGTGTGAAAAATGATCCTCTGTGACCTTTTGTGTCTATACGATAGGCACTAAACGTTCATCGAATCGGATTTGTGCTTCCTTTTTAAAAGATTCACTGTTCACTAGTTTGTTCACAATGAAATTGGTTGCACCATAGCAGTCATTAACCACCGCTAAATATTTTTTTTTGGTCACACATGCTGAATTTGGCCACATTTGCGTAACTTTAGTGCCCTTTTCTTGCATGTGCCTGTATGGGGTGTTCATTTACACAGTGATTAAGGAATAAAATTAAAACCTTAAATTCCCAGCCCTAGCTTAAACATACATTTAAAGCTACCTGAACTAAACAAATAAAGATTAAATAACATGCCTGAATACTAACCTATATTTAACCTAATCTATATTTGCCAGAATAAATCTCAGTAATCAGGAAAACATTACATATTTTCAAAAAATATACTAAATACATTTGTTTTGAATAAAAGAGCAGCTGTGACTGTGATGTGTTCACCACTTACTGTGCAATTCTGGCAAATACATCCAGCAAAAAAACAAACAAACAAACAAACATTGTAGTATTTAGTTTCAATCAAGCAGTTTCTATGGTACAGAAACAAAAAACACTAATGGGAAAAATATTGTTATTTATAGAATATTTATAGAATATTATATAGTCTATATATTGTTATTATATATAGATTGCATTTTTTACTTTTTTATTGCTTTCTCAGATGAAGCCTTTACCTTTGTTTTCTCTCCATCTGCTTATTTTACGACGCCACAGTGACACAAGCCAGAAATGGTGTATTGCGCTTCGCATGGACGCCAGTAAAATTTATGGCAGCTGGTTCTGTAGATAAACCCCAGAAACTTCACATAAACAGGTAAAAGTGTGACTCAGACCAAACACTAATGGGCCCTGTATGTGTCTGTATGTTTGAGTCAGGTCTACTGAAACCAAATCTGAACTCAATAGGCAGGGGAGGAAAATTGATACGGTGATGTTAAAACCAAGCCAGATTTTGTTTCCCATAAACAAAAGAGGTTTTCAGATGTCTTTCAAGGGTCGTGCAAATACTGATGTCTTCCAGACTTTCTCTGGAGTGTAAGGATATGTGCTTTCTCATGTTTATAATAAACCTGTAGAGGCTCTTTACAGTCAAAGTGATAACCCAGACAGTTCTTATAGAAACTATAAAGAAGAAAGAATATAAACAGACAAAGAAGATTTAAACTATCTCCCATATGTTTTGGAAATGTCGATGTTTGAGGAGAAAAGAATGAATAATCAAAGCAGTCTATGGCAGAAAAATAAACTGAGGTTGGCTGTGTCATGGAATTTCTAAATAAATTAACATTTTAAACAGTACCAAAGATCCCCCCCCCCCCCCCAAACATCTGCAAACGCTATAAAATGTTCTGTCATATCTCCCAAACTAGCTTATCACTTTGGAGAGAAACATTGTTAGCTAGAAATCAACAACAATAAAAAAGAAAACTCTGGATAAATTGAGGGAATGAGTGGAAAATGTGTTTGATCAATCTATAAAGGGACCATGTCTCAATAAAAAATAAATACATTTGATAAATACAAAAGAAATGATTGCAAAATAACTGAATTAAAGGTCCAAGTTACCTGATGATAAAAAAACTTTAATTGTCACAGACCCGGTGAAATCTCAATCAATGCAAGTAAGCTCTTTTGATCACGTGTTCTGTGTGCTTTTGGGTGTTCAACCATCAAGAAGTGTTCAAGAAATTCTTCAAATTATTCAAGAACACTCTCTGCACCAAAGTAGCACAGTGGTGAAGTTGATCTTCTTACTACCAGGGGGTGGCGGCTCGATCCCCAGCAGGTACATTCTCCCTCTGTGGCCTTGAGCAAGCCACTTCAACCACTTTGCCCTGTAATGATATCTGTGAGTGGTGGGGTGTGTTTGGTGGTGGGCAGTAGACCTTAGATAAGTGTATAATCTATTGTTTAAACATAATAACAGCAACAACAACTAAATTTGGAGTAAAATTTCTGCTGTATTAGAAGATTTATCCTACTCTTGATGCCATATTGACACAATGATTAAGTTTTTAAACTGTTTTATCTAACATTTCTTTACTTTATAGACTAATGCCCTAAATAGAGTATAATATTGTTGTTAAATGAATGTGTTTACTGGCTTCTAGGTTTGGTTAATGTTATCATCTATAAACAGATATGCTGATTTAATTTGTAAATCACATTAAAACATCATTGTAGGCAAAACAACAAAATATTCATTAGTGGGAATCTTTCTCTTGATCCAGTCTTTTTCAAATGACCAAATTAAACACTAGCAACAAACAAATAAGAATACACAAATAAAACACTTGGATTCCAATTGGAGCATTTATGTTAGGGTATTTTCAAAAGGGTGACGAAAAAGGAAGAAAGGCCTTCGACCACTTAAAGCTGTTTGTGGTTTCAGTCTCTGTTTACCTCCGAGCTGATGAAATCCTGAAACATTCTTACAATTCTGAAACTTTTGGGTTGTAACATGTTTGAGGTTCTGTCAAACTGCTTTTTCTACCTTAAAGGAGTTTCACAGGATCATGGAGTTTATACTGTATAGACTTTTATAAACTTTTATTTTTTATTGGCTGAAAGGTAATACACAGATCAGACACATTTAGTCAAACTAAAACCTTTGTTTATTAAACATATTATATATCAGAACACCTTCTATAATACTTATTGAAAATCTAATTCGAGATTGCATGAAAAAAATAACCTGACAAAGTTACATGAGATTTGTAGATTGAGATTACCCTTGTAGAAACAGGGTAAGACATGTTGTAAAAATGACAGTTATTATTTTAAAAGGCATATATATATATCTTTCTCAAAATGAGTTTTGTAGTAGTGCCATCATGAAAGCAGAGATGATTGAGAACAATTTGGTGTCAGTGAAGGATGGAAATGTGTGGGGGCTTTTAAATCAGTACATGACATTCATATTACATAACATAACATAACATATATAACTGATGTCTTTGTTGGTTGAAAAGTTAAAGCTGCATTTCTGGGTTACATTGTGTTTGATTTCAATGGTATATTATTTCCTTTATACTTTTTACAGTTCTATTCTTTGTGTTTATTGTTTACTCCACATCTATTATTATCCATGTTTTATTATTAGATATTTTTTACTTTTCTTATTTATTTGTATGTGGTTCTAACATAGATTTTTTAAATAAATAACATTGACAACATATACAAGCTGTATATTAATATGAACTAACTTACAGTTACCACTACAAACTAATTAATAGTTGTTCATGAAGTGATGGCAACTAATTTATATATGTAACTAATTTATAAGTTATTTATTTTACAGAACCACAGAAGCATCACTTAATCCTTCAACCAAAAGGTGAAAACCCTATTTATGAAATTCTTTATTCAGTAGTCACTAAAAATGTCTAGAATAGATTCTAATATGTAAAAATTTTACAGTAAATGAAATGAACGCTGTGGCAACCCCGAAAGGGAAGAAAGCCGACATGAAGAAGAATGAATGAATGAATGAATGAAATGAACTGTAGAGTCTGTGTTAGCGGAGTACTTGACACTACATTTCACCTCTAGTTTTAGTTTTTTATATTATACAATCCACCGGATGCTCATTGTCATCTGATATATGTGTTTAAGTTCCATGTAAACAGAGTTTTTAGTCAGCAATCAGATTTAATTGATCTTTGATTAACTTCAATATGGAACTGTAAACACAGCCATTGTTGTCTTCTAATGCTAACATTGTGCACAGAACAGCTGCTACGAAAAAAGTGTCTTCATGTCTACTTTATTTACATTGGGTGAGGATGTGGACAGTGAATTGAGATAGACTCTCAACAACTCTACCATGATTAAAGAACACATTGCCATCAGGAAATTCAGTTGAATGCATCTGATTTACTTTGTGATATCAACACTGTGGCATTTATAAAATCACCAAGATTATACTATAAACTTAATAAAAGTGAGGAAAGAATGGTGTTTAGTGCAGTGTGAAGGTAAATAATACGATTATGTATATATAGTGTATATATATATATATATATATATATATATATATATATATATATATATATATAATTGTATGTTTTTCTTTAATTTCAGACCAAAAAACAACTTATTATAAAAATAATTAATTCTCCTGACTATGCATCTGACTATGTAGGCAGAAATCACTAATCCTTTTCCAGATGACAGCACAGTTTATATGCATACATATTCAGAGTTTGATGATAATAATTCACGTTAGTTTCTATTTTATTTAAGTTTTAGTTGACTAAAATTCATCACAAATTTAGTAAACCATATTTAAACTACTTGATCAGTAAAAAAAAAAAACATCTTGTTATCCGGTGACTTGAGCACACTGAAACAATAATGTATTCCATTTGCTCCTCTAGCTAGGCTAGAACATCTGAATGACAAATAATTTATTATAATTAGTTTTAAAAGTCATATTTTATGCTGTTTTAAAGGATGTATAATATCAGCGAGGAAAAATATGTATGTTTAATTTGTAACAAAGATCTTTTACATTTTGTTTTGAGCTTGTTAACTACATATTTGATTAGCTTAGCTTAATTTGATCATTTACAACTATTGAAATTGCACCTAATATTTATATGTATTTTGTACAATTAATTAAAAGAAAAAACAATTAATTAGGCAATTGTGTGGTCAGCTCGTTGTTATGAGGCCTGCCATGCAAATATGCATTTTGTAATCACGACAATATAAAGGTATTTTTTCCATTACTCACAAAATATATGATTCAAATGCAGTTTAATCTCTCTCGCTCACTCAATGTTGTATGTGAGCAAATGAGCAGTGATTGTGCAATATAACTTTTCTTTTTATGCAAGCCTTGATCCCTGGCATAGCATTAACACATGACTTACCCCGCCCCTTTTCCTGGGAAGTCAGCCCGCTTAATCAGTGGGCTGGTGTGATGCTTAAATACAATTATTTTGCATAGACTAAGTGAAATGTTAATTGAATCTACTATAACTCATTTACAATAAAACATTTACTATTATTTATCGGATAGTTATACAAGACCGAAGTAAACAATTAGTTTACAGAAGGGAACAATCTTTGAGATCTGGATTCAAACTTGTGCAAAATATGTAAAAAATATTTTCCTTCAATTAAGAAATCAATTGAAAGAAGATTTTGTTCATCACCATTCTGATAACAGCAAAGAAACCAGTTAATGAGCTGTGCCTCAGCTTCGTTAGCTTTCTAATTAATGGACACTCATGGTAATATTTAATCAGTTAAATTGTCTGTAATGAGCAATCACTGAGGAAAACTGCTGTGGAAGTGTTTGTTTAATTAAACAGGCTAATTAATGATCCCATTTGATATTATCTTATTTGAAGTCTCAACACAAACACATACATTTTAATTAATTGGTTTAATTAAGCTACTTGCCTCACACTATTTAGTTGGTTTTAAGGGAAGAGAAAAACTGAATACTTAAAGATCAGGTGCTGTAACTTACAGCAAGCAGAGAAACTTTATAGTGGATAAATCATGGTGCTCAAACACAGGTGATGCTAGTCAGAATAAAAATAAAGGAAACACAGACAATAAAAAGTGCTAAAATGATAAATTGACATTATTCCACTGTTGACAAAAACATTATCAAAATTCTCATGAATAAGGAAGCAAATTAGGTAAGATATAAGAAACAAATTGGATGCTTGCTTATTGTTTTAGCCAATTTTACACCTAAATGAATACATGATTCAAAAACAGCCCCTTAACATAAGAAATAATAAAAAGCTAATACATGATAGAAGGTTTTAAACACATTGAATAAAGAAATGTGGAGGAAAAAAACATTTATATATTTAGCCCTGTCTAGTTTAGTTTGCTCTAGATTATTTTTTATATAACTCCCTCTGACCCTAATTTGAAAAAAAACTGGTTTGTGGATTTTAGGTACACCAATATTATTTTCCAGTTCTTTTCACCAAGGAAGCCATGTCAGATATCAATGAAAAATGCCTCTCATCAAACAAGAAAGGCCCGGAAATTTCAAAAGCTGACTGAAGCCTCCAGATGCTCCTGCATGTCTAAATTAATCTAATCAGCACCCAATTAAACCTCAAAGACTGGCTTGACAACTGTAATAACAGCTGCTGAGATACATGGATGTCCATAGAAGGCATGACGTTAAATCCGTGTATTCGACTTTTACAAAAAAGATTAAGGCAAGTTAGTCTATTTAGATTTTTGATTGAATTTTCAACAAAAAGCCTGTTAATAAAAACAAAACACTAATTACTGCTGATGGAAATGCACTGGTGTTCAGAAGTGCCAGTGCATATACAGTGATAAGTGTTATCTTGTAAAAACATCCCCATGCATCATCTTAAAGTCATTCTGCAAGCTAATCTACAGTCTGCTAATGATAAAAATATAAATAACACTGAATGAATGCAAACAGTACGTAAACTTTTACTTAACAAAAGTTAAGTTCAGCCCATGAATGTATCAACAAATATCTAATTTTAATGGAAAATTGTCCATTAACTAAAATAGAAACAATAAATATTGACCGTGAAAAAAAATGTAGGTCCATATATTTCTGTTTGCCTTTCATTTTCACTTATCCTAATACCAGAACATCCATGTTTTGAAGCTTGAAAAATTCACCTAAACTAGTCATTCTTAACCATGGGATTGGGATTCAAGGACCAACTAGTGGGCCACAAAAAAATATGTTCTGCACCTGTGGGCTGCAAGGTACACAGAAGCACAATGCACTAGCCCCAGCACTTATTAGCACACTCCGAAACACAGCAGAAGTCAGGGCAAACTTACAAAGGTTAGCTTCTAGAATTAATTTTGGTCAACTAAAAACTACACTATTTTATGAATTTCAATTTAGTAAGGCATTTATTATATTATACTAATTGTGTCTAAATTAACCAAAGACTCCAAATGAAACCATATCAGCAGAAACAACTTTAAAGCTGCAAAATCTATTTTAGTGTCTACACTAAAAGATTATGTTCCGAATACTGGGTTGTGTCTCAACAATATCAATCATTAATCTCTTTCAAGAGACAAAAGCAAAAACAACAACAGCACTAGCATCCATGCTAATTGAAAACCATATACAACTATTTCAACAGATGCTAGTTTTGGCAAACATTTTGTAGAGCGTAAGCCTCATGACCTTTTTCTCGGTGCGATAGCATCTCGTTATTCTATTTCATTTCTAATTTATTTTCAACATAAGCGCCAGACTGAGGACACGTTTATTTTCTCTTCCAAATTGAGGACAGGATGTGGGACTCAGATTGTTTTCTGCCATTTTCCTTGTTATTAGCAAAGCCACACAGCAAGGGCTCCTGGGACGAGACTCGGCCACCAGAGCAGTATGCGAGTGGATGTTAAATATAAATGGCTCTTGCCCGCCGGCGCTTGCCCACAGAGGAGTCCGTTAATGGCTGCAGCATTAAACTTGAGTGGATCAGGCTCTGCAGACGGGTGAGAGCATGTGTGGATGGCTGTCCACCAGTGCCAGTCTGCCCTCGGGCTTTCAAATGTGTCTTCATATGCTCCATGTGTAGTTTCATTTTTAGAATAAGAACATGAAAGTTTTGATAATGATGAAACCAGGTGTTTAACCCATGCTAAAAATTGGGGAAAAAGAAGTCAGTGGGGGTTTAATTATGTCTTTGCAATCCTAGCCTTTCGTTTATTCCTTTATAAACAGCATTTGAAGTAGAAGTTTACTTAATAGAAGTAGTATTTACTTAATTTACTTAACATGTTCTTTTAAGATATGAGTACATTAGTATCAACAGTCTTCTTTGTAAATATGAACTAAAAAGTGCCTATTATGAAAACTTAATTTATTTGGACATAAATTAAATCTATGCATAAGAGATTTGAACACACTTTTGCTAAAGTTGGTAAAATGCATAAATGCATTTTTGTTAAATCCATAAAAAGTAGAATTGTATCAAAACTCGTGCGCGGTTTGGAAAAACATCTCAAAACCCCTCTCACCAATGTTGATGGGCAATACTTATTTAACCATAACCCTCCGCACCAGTCCTTTGCAAAATGTTTAATGGACGTCTTAGTTTGAATGAGGTAGAAGCGAACTCTAAAGAAAAAAGCATCTCTGCTGCTCAATTTCAGGATTATTTCAAGAACTTAAAACTTTAAATGATACCAGTGAAAGAGCAACTGATAAAGTGGATTTCTTGAAAGATTGAGCTGATTCCTGTATGAGCTTGCAGGATTTACTAAAGAAATGTTGTTGACAGATGAATCTTACTTAGGCCTGGGATGGCCAACCAGGAGCATTCTCTGTTCCGATCATTTATTGGGCCAGTGAAAAAATGTTTTAGTGCTGACACAATTGAGTGATTGTTATATTTAACGTGCATGTAAAAAAAACAGAATGAAGCCACATGATCTCAATAAGAAAGTGCATCCCCATTTCCTTCAGGCGGCACAGATTCATATGTGATTAAAATGAAAAAACTATATTTTCATTTGTTTAACAGTTAAGTTTACTACAAAAGAGTGAATTACTCAAAACTAAACAATCTCCAAAATTATTTGTGTTCGTCAGAATATATTCTCAGTTATGGTAGATACAAATGTGTACCCCAAAACAAATCAGAAAAAAATTAACAAAACAGCAATAAAAATGTTATAAAATAATATTGTAAACATGTGTATATATGTCAAAAATGGATGCCAAAATGCCTTACATCTACGTATTTGTGTCACTGTTAGGTGCGCTTCCTTGGACCGATCAGGAATTAAAAAAATAAATCAATAAAATCATGTTTATCTGTTGTACAATGTATCTAGTGAATGAGTTACTGGTACATTGGATGATTTCCCACAAAAAGGCCAAATTATTTCCAGAACAGAAAAGAAAGCAATGTAAAAGAGAAAAACTGGTACGCCCACCAACCATTTCATGTTATAATGAAATTGAGCATTCCTACATTTGTGAAATCAAAATCTTCATTGTGGGTTGGGCTGGGGCTGTGGCCTAGACTCCAGGGCTGAAAATTTGTGCCACTGATCTTACCCATTCATTTGTGATTTTAATTTACCTCAAGAACATTTACAGCTTTACAGCTTCTGTCCTTAAACCAGCTACCTCTGAGTCAGAGTTTTCCTGTTGAATAACCTGGTGTGAAAAGCCATTTCTACCATTTCAGTAAATAGATCAATTATATTTAGAGATCTGGGTCAGGGCATGTGTTTAAATGTAAAAATAGCTTACCATATTGTCAATGCTGTCTTTCTCTCTTTTACTCAACTTGACTTCACCCCTGTCTCCACCCCCATGGCTGTCGTTCCAGCCACGCAGATTTAGGATTCAAATGAGAAGATTAAGTTGAGAGATGGTTCCAGGAAAAAAACAAAGGTTTGTAGTATGTTGAAGGTGGAAATTGTAATTATAGTTGGTCAACTACGCTATTGGGACCTGCAGTGCAGGACAGAGAGGATAGAGTTGGCAAAAAAAAATCAGACCAGAATTCAATCATTTTTGCCAGTTTACGTGTCCACTTTTCCATTACACATTCAAATTGGGCAGCATCATGGTACAGTACGTTTATAGGTGCTGCAGTTCCTCGGAGAGAAAACCTAGATTTTAGTTCTAGTTCAAACATCTTTCTGTGTACAATTTGTCTCTAAACCAGGGGTCTCAAGCTCAATTCCTGGAGGAGGGCAGACGTTTCGCTTTTTTTTTTTTTTTTTCAACTCTCTTTGAACAGGCACATCAGTATCTTCAAACAAGCTTAGAGTAGCTCAAGAGTGGAATCAGGTGTGTTTCAGTTAAAGTTAACAAAACTCTGCAGGGCTGAGAAAATTTGAGATCCCTGCTCTTCTTTGACCTGAACAGTTACCAACAGGTTGAATTGTACTCATCTGGCTTTAGATTTTGATAGCCCTTTATAATAACATATATATATATTTTAACCAGGCTGATGTCTTCAACCCCACGTTTTAAAAGAAGTGACCAAAAAAAGCTATTTAAAACAAGCAGTATTATATTACATTGAAATTGGTAGGCACAAATACTATTAGATTGTACACAATGGGTCATTTGTTTGACCTCAGCAGTCCCGAGTACCTGCCTAAAGGATGTGGCCCAAATCTCATATCTACTTTCACTTTTACAAGATATATTACGGGATTGCAGACCAAACACAACATTTACCAATGGTCCTATTGTCACTATGAACTAATTCCTGCATATGTAAATATATATATTTTTTGTGCACGTTGGTTCATTAAATTACATCTTTAATATGTCTATGGAATCAACAAATACGCATCAAACTGTAGCTGTGATATTTTGACGAGAACATTGAATCCTTCAGCATCACCAGAGGATCTTTGATGGAGTTTAAACTCTCCTTACTTTATACAGGGCCAAATGCTACAGATATTTAATTATAATTATATAATTATAATATCGTATTATTATGTATATGCAATTATACAATTATAATTATTTAATTAGACAAAAGGGCTTATAACAAATTAGGGACTTAAACAGCAATGGCTGATGGCAATGTTGAGTTATCTTGCACATATATAACTAAATTCGCTCCTGCATATAATTTATTACTTGTAAATAAACATGATGAGGAAATGTGGAAATAATGTGGAAAAAACATAAACACTCCCAGTCTTGTTGTAACATTGTATTTAGCATTTCAATTGATAAACTAAATGTTTTTTGTCCACTGAACTAATAGTGTTGATATATACCAACTGTGTTTTTCCAAGCCATCCTTTCAACCATTCACGCTTATAGTGTTTGTTGTCTGCTCTAAAGTCTTAATTTGCACACTGAAGGTTTTTGATCAAAACAATCAAATGGTATTTAAAATGGACCTTTTTGCTGTGGCTTCAAAGCAGTTTCACAAAACAAGGAGCCAAACGTTGATGTAAATAATAGTAAACAATTTATTTGATGGGCGTCACGGTGGCGCAGTGGATAGCACGGCCGTTTCACAGCAAGAAGGTCACTGGTTCTAGGCTCGGCTGGGGCAGGTGGCTTTTCTGTGTGGGGTTTGCATGTTCTCCCCGTGATCGCGTGGGTTTTCTCCGGGTGCTCCGGTTTCTCCACAAGTACAAAGACATGCGGTATAAGTGAATTGAA
Organism: Danionella dracula; assembly: GCA_900490495.1. NCBI lineage: Eukaryota > Metazoa > Chordata > Actinopteri > Cypriniformes > Danionidae > Danionella > Danionella dracula. Next base: position 19,894,473 of record UELW01000778.1, read on the forward strand.
TAAGAACAATTGTCCGTAGTGTTAAAGTGTGAATGAGAGTGTGTGAATGTTTCCCAGTGATGGGTTGCAACTTGAAGGGCATCCGCTGCGTAAAACATATGCCAGAGAGTTGGCGGTTCATTCCGCTGTGGCGACCCCGAAAGGGAATAAAGCCGACATGAAGATGAATGAATGAATTTATTTGATTGTTGCATGGAAAGAATAGAATTACAATGTACAGTAAGTTTAAGAGCCATAGAGCTCCTTTTGTCATCATTTTTGTGTTATTTAAGACACGTTTGGGAGTGATGTTGATCTAATAAAAAAAATGTGGAAAGAAATTAAACTCTAACACATAGGAAAAGAACATGAACACCCCCAGAGAGGGTTCCCCCTGTGAGGTGAATGAAGGGTTGCATGTGACCTCACAAAGGGAGTCATGCCTCAGTCAAACTGAAATGACAACAACTCTATGAATGTGATCACCATACGATGGTGCAAAAGTCGAAGTTCCAGCCTATGTGGTGAGAGTTCAGATTTCTCTTCGACAAAAGTTTTGCTGAATTTAAATTAGATCTGCGATACTGCATCACATGACATGACTACTAAGCACAGAATTGGACAGGTGAGGACATGTGTTTTACTGATTACTGATCAGTGATTACTGATCTTGTTTTAAAACTAGATTACATTTTTTCAGTGTTGATGTGAACTACATTAGCGTGAACCCTGCTGCTGTTTTGATCATTTATATTTAGAGCTTGATGTTTTTTTTTTTATGTATTTAATTAATATACTTGGATGGTCTTTGCTGCCGTACGGCCATGCGATGGCCTTCAGAGTTCTCAAACGCTAGTCAGACAGGTGCGTCAGGCTAACCTGGTCTGGTGCTGATCACGTCACCAGCATGCACCTCATCAAACATGAAAATACATTGCAATTCAGGTCACCAGACAACCCCTGGAAACAAAAACAAAAAAAAAACTAGAAGAAGAGAACAGTTTTTTTTGTGATTTTCTTTATCTTTGATATCATTTGCAGGGGTTAGAAAAATGATAAAGATCTAACGAAAACCTATTTCTTATGAATTATCTTTGTTCACTGGCATAAAATATCACAGTGTACTGTTTTGTGTATACTCACTAAATTCACCTTTCAGAGAAAGTCTCCATCATCGATCTCCTCTCTCATCATGGCTCATTTTTCAGTGTTGATAAATGGACTTCTGTCAAACAGTTGACGCTTGTGTAAACATAAAAGTGTTCAGTTCAGAAGACAAGTGTCTGAATCTGCCATAACTAATGATGTCATGACTAATGAAGTAAACACACTGATTCGACACAACCTCTCCATATCCCCCAACTCTTTGACAGGAAACGTCAAGCTTTAGTCCATGAGACCTGATGTGCTTTCAAACAAACAAGTCAACCCATAATGCACATGGATGGATTGCACAACCCTTCTATTAATGCAAACAACTTTGAACCTCAGTGAACCTTTTTAAAAAATTATATGAATAAAAATCATTAGTTTATTATTGGATTAATTATTTGTGATAAACAAGTTATGTATTAAGATTTTTTATTTTCCTATTTAACAAATATGTATGTTTCTAAACAGTATTTTGTAAAGTTTGAATTCTAAACAATTTCTAAATAGTAATATATATATTTATTTTTTTATTTTTTTTTTCCCAGCCAACAATTTCTAAATATATATAAGTTACTACTTTTATCATATTTAGTTTAAATAGGCTATAAAGGCATGTATACATTGTGTTTTTGGATATCAACATAAAAGCTTAAATTTACAAGGCTCCGTCAAGGGGGGCGCGTTTGAACATGGGGAACAGGCTTTTTTCTTTTTCTATTTCTTTCACTGTTCTAGAATAAAGTGCAATACCACTCCACTACATTAGGGGGCAGTGGCGCTCTCATTGGGAGAGTATGAAGTGTAGACACGAAGTGTAGAAGTCAGGCAGAGAAGGAGATAAAGAGACAAACGAAAGTCTTCCGAAAGCTAAGACGAGGAAATATGACGCGTATGTAGCGCTTGGCTTCACTGTGACTGCGATGGGAGACGAGGAAAGACAGGTGTGCTTACTGAGTCTAAAAATGTTAGCAGCGGACAGCATGAGTCCAAATAAATTAGGGCATCACTTAAAGTCATTACACCCCAATCATGGTGAAAAGCCGCCTGAGTTTTTTCAGTGAAAACATGCCGAATATTGCCAGCAATCATGGTTAGTCAAACAATGTTCATAGTTTTATAAAGGATTTAATGTTTTTTTACATTTCAGATGCACCTTAAATCTTTTCTGATTCAGTTAATAAAGCTATTCTTTGTTGTAAGTTGGTCTATATTTCTTTCTTTTTTCTCTTATACGTTAATAAGGATACTGTGTTATACAGAGGTGTACTTATAACAAATTTAAAGACAAATAATACTATTTATAGTTGCGCAGGGGGTGTGAGATGTTTTTTTCTTCCTAGGGGGGCGCGACAGAAAATAATTGAGAAACACTGTACTAGGCTGTGGAAGAGCTTCGCTTGAGCCACCTGATCATTGTTGGCCAATTATATGATCCACTCCTCCCAAACAGATTTTTGTGCCAAAGTCTCACTTAATCTTTTGCAAACACTGGAAACAGAATTTGTCATTTATGAGCTCATAACCATACAGGTCCTTCCAGACATATTTAAAATTCTTAGCTGAAACAAAACATGAAATTGAAAATTCAAATGTCAGGCTTACATGTAAACACATCAAGGGAAGTGAATGAGCTCTAATGCAATATAGTTGGGAACATAATCACAGCTTGTGAGCGCACAATAAATACTTTCATGGATGGCACTCTCGATCTAATTTTTTGTTATGTCTAAAGTTCCTTTAGTAAGTGTTATTTTAAAGTCAGGGGTTTTCCACAGTCTTACATTCAGCCTGTTTCGTGCTTGTGTCTGTAATATGTGCAGAGAGCAATGTAAACAGCAGTCACTTCACACTTTTCACGGCAATAAGAAACAGCTGTTGGAGAGATAGACAAGGGGCGTAGGATCACCACTTTTCTACGATGCTTTTAACTTTACAATTTGTAAAAAACATCAGAAAACCACTTTTTAAGAGAGTTGGAGTTTGAGAATTAGAATACATTAAGCATCATTTTGATGTCAAAATCAGTCAAGGCTTAGTCACCATTCAGGTTTATGTTTACCTTAACTGGATTGTAAATTGACGTTTGAAGAAAATAGTAATACAGTATAATGTATTTATTGTATACAAAGGCCAAATTGTTTGACATCAAACCAATGTCCAACAAATTTATTTATATCAAAATTATTTTAGGAAAGACTGCAGTCTCAAACTTATCCTCTGGAAATCTGAGTCCACTGAGGACACAGACCCTTTTTTTTTACTCTGTTTTAAAAGAAAAAACAGTAGATTCAAATAAGACCAGAGGATCTTAACTAGTGGAATCAGGTGTGTTCAGTTAAACCTTCAACTGCCCACCCAAACAAACGATTGAGCATATGTTTTGTCTAAGCTCGATTGAGCAAATGTTTTGTCTAAGCTTTATTTAAGTTTCATTTACACGTTAAAAATCAAAGCAAAATAAAAAAAAACCTTTGTCAAATGAAAAGCTGTAATATTTAAAGTGATACTAAAAAGGATACTAAAGTTATTTACTATTAGTTTTTTTATTTTTGAGTATTTGAACATGAGGATTTGCATATACGTTTACAATACTTTTTATTATATAAAAAATAATAATAATTTAGTAACATAATTAGCTAAGAAAAAACTAATAAATAATTTCAATTGTGTTTTTCTTGATGTGGCATTTAAAGGGTTAATTTTGGAGCTAAACTGTGCAGGGCTGACACCCTCAAGGAAATTTAAAGGACCCCTAACTTAGACATTTCTTTTGGCTGAAACCGTAAAATTATACAATATGTGATTTTTTTTTTTTTTTTTTTAGACCATGTTTCAACATAACAAACTAATTTGAATGTTTCATTTTATATTACAGTGATTTTTTTATATCACAATGAATATTTGTTATATGAGCGATTTCTTTTAATTAAATATATTTACGTTTCTTTTTTTGTCTGTAAACACAATATTTTCAATATTGTCAAAAAAGTCAATAATTTCATGAAGTCCCTTATTTTTAACATCCCAAATAAACATCAACATAGCATAATTTAACACCAATCTATGACAATGTCTTGGTTCTGTTTGCTCTAGAATTAATTGACATTTATTTCATTCATCCAGCTACATGTATATGATGCATGTGTTCATACGTCTAAAGAAAATGCAACATTTTTTTAAAGCCAATGAAGAAAACACTTTCCAAACGCTGTATTGTACGAATTTGGCATACTTGCAGGCACCAAGACTGTGAACATCTGTTTGAATTTGTGATTTGACAATCGATCAATTAATTCTCATTGTGGTCTGGCATTTTGCTAGACTCGCACTATGAGAATAGGAAGCCAAGAATATACAGATTGCCAGGATACACAACTGTGAGGGATTAAACAGGGGGAAAAATCTACTTCAATCAAATGAATTACAGCTAATGAGTCAGTGACAAGCTCAAAAATAAAAGGACAAAGACATTGTGTTCAGAGATGCTATAATTCTCATTCTTCTGGGATCATTTGTCTGGCAGTTCTAGCTTGGTGAAAACGATGACAAATTTAAAGTTAGACTTTTGTTTCAATGATGAATAGATATAAGCATCAGTTCCAGTTAATATTCATTTTTATAGATTTGGGTACTTCATGCCAATATAGAAATAAACAGAAGTCAAACAGAACCGCAAAATATGTTATTTAAATATGTTGAGGGAAAACCGATGTAATAGTGTCCGAAACAAAAAGTAGACTTAAATATATTTGAAATGGTTTTATTTAGTTTGTTCTTCAGATAACAATATTGATAATTTTTTTTCACTGTAAATCTGTTCATTCAGGCAAATACCACAATTATCAATGCAAAGACAGATATTGCCTCATTTTTGTTTTGTTTACATTCTTCAAATAATCTAGCCACAGGGGTTTCTAGCCTGTGACTTCTGTGCCGGTCCCAAGCCCGGATAAATAGAGAGGGTTGCGTCAGGAAGGGCATCCGGCGTAAAACATGCCAAAACCAAATATGCAAGTCATCAATTCGATTTCCATACCGGATCGGTCGAGGCCCGGGTTAACAACGACCGTTGTCGACGTGCTGTTGACCTACAGGGTGCCGGTGGAAATTGGACTACTGTTGGTCAAAGAAGGAGAGGAGGGAGAAGGATTCGTAGGCAGAGAGAGAAGAGGAAAGGCAAGAGTATAGGTCTGAGAATAGGGACTCTCAACATTGGTACAATGACCGGGAAAGGTAGAGAGCTGGCGGACATGATGGAGAGAAGGAAAGTAGATATTCTGTGTGTGCAGGAGACCAGGTGGAAGGGTAGCAAAGCGCGTAGTATTGGAGTGGGATACAAACTGTTTTACTATGGTGAGGATAGGAAGAGAAATGGGGTAGGAGTGATCCTGAAGGAGGAGTTTGTGAGGAATGTTTTAGAGGTGAAAAGGTGAATATCTGATAGTGGCCAAATTATGTTCCTTATGAGGATTATACTTACCAGCACTTAATGTCCGCCGAAAGTTTTGAGCCTCAAGAACTCTCCTGTGTAGTTTTCTTTTCAGTCTGGACTCTCTATTCTGCTTCTCCTAATAATTTGAGTTCCTGTGTATCATGTTAGTCTCGTCATCAGCTCTTCATGTCATCTGCTTTAAATCTGAAGAAAGTTAAGTGCGTAAACAAATAAGCTTGTACTCACCTTATTCATGTTTGGCAGGCATTCCTGACAGATTAAGCTTGTAAACTGTTTTTCTAAGTTACTGTAATGATTTTCAGACATAAACATTTAAAGTTCTTGAAATATTGTCAAACCAAGACAGTTGACTCTCATACAGAAGCTAAACTACTGAAACTATTTTAATGATTTCAAAATATATATAAATTATACAGTGGAGTTGTGATTAGCAGCCTTCACATTAATATCCTTAACCGTCTATGTGCTTCTCCATTTGATTATAAAGATGATCTGATTCTGTTGTGGGAGATTATCTCTCTCTCTCTCTGCAAATGTTACAATATTTATTTGTATTTATTTATTTATTTATTTTAATTGGCATGCAATTTTGTTATTAGCACTATTGTCAGGTGCTCTCAATAAGCATGATATATTTTTAAATCGTTTTAAAATTTGTATTAGGGATGATGAATACAAGGCTGTCTTTAAATGAACTACCTTGCAAGTTCAAACCCTGCTATCTCTGCCTGTTTAAAAAAATACTGAATGCAGCTAATAGCTTGTCACCCTTCTCTTCTTTCTTGTAAAATCCGAAAACGGTCCAAATTTTTGATTACCAGATGCGTTGAAAACTTTCCTTGGTGAATTATCACCATCATTCTTGGTGCTGGTGGTTTTCACTAGATCTGTTTTCCATGCTCCAGTTGTTTAGTTCAGCTCTCGTGTTGTTTCCAAGTCCCTGTTGTGTGCGCACGTGTGTGTGTGTGTGATATGCGATGCTGCTCACCTGGATACAAGTCTAGTGATACAGATCTACGAAACCACGACTAGTTCATTGAGAAATTATTGCCTAATTCATATCGCTTCAAGAGTATGAAACTGGTGAAGTTGTTTCTCTTGCATATTCAACCGAATATCTGCTTGCATCAGTTTATAGTTTACAACCCTAATTGTTACTCTGACCCTAATTGATGCTCTAAGAACAACCTCCATCTCCAGCTCTTCTACATCAGCTCAAATTTGCTAGGGCTCTGTGAATTTACACTTGCGCTTAAGTCTCCTTAGGCTCTCAAGACCTGCAATGTTGCTACAATCACAATCAAGTTCCAGCTTCAGTTTCTGAATTCCCATTTCCCACCTGCTATATTTGTCACACATGTACAACTTAAAATTGTCTATGTCTTTCTAATACAAGGATAATTTTTGCTACAACTTGATTCAAACACTTGATCACCACAAGAGTGGTTTAATTGATAGCCAAAGATCTGTTGAAGCATGGTTGACACAAAACCGTGAAGATTGTTGGCCCCCGGGGGAATCAGTTTAACACTCCTTTTGGGGAAACACCTTAAAATGGACTTTGTTTGATGACTGGCCAATCAAAGTTTGGTCATGTATTGCACCTGCCTTGATCGGTTGAATTTTTGAGGAAACCATGAAGAGTAATACAATCACATGTCTATACACTGCTTTATGGTCAACTGTATGAATGAAAACTGTGTCCCCAATTGGCAATGAGGGTGACATTTCATAAAAGTTTGGCTCCTTGAAAGTGAAAAAAATCTTTGGTTTGAATTCTTAGATTTGCACCATACAACCATACATCTCACTTCAGCAAATTTTAAGACCGCACATAAATCTTTTCAAACATGGAAACTCAACCCAAGGCCTCAAATGCAGAACTGTCAAATAAAACCTCTTGTAAAATCCAAACTGTTTTTTTCACTGATGGTGGTTAAAAGTTTGAAACATTGTGTGTTTTTCTTTCAAGCTTGAGTGATACCTTGACAATGGATGTTTAGAAAGCTCAGTTGAGGGCTCCTTAGAGCTCTGTTATTGCCTTCAGGCTATGCATTAGCATTGAACCTACTTTAGGAAGGTGTTACGATGACTCAGCTGCTACTTTGGTCTCTTACCAGATTTACCTTGGCAAATGGGTCTGGTTTTATGCACCTTGCTAATTAATTTTAGATCTAACACACTGCTCAAATTCCAAGCCCATGGCTAGTGCTATACAAATATACAACATCTATAGTTAATTCTGAGGCACTTTGAAAGTGAGTGTTGTGGCCTTGGCTGGCTTTTGGTTACTTGTGTTTTCCAGGTCTGTCAAGTCAAAGAAAGCAAATAATGTCAAGTTTTACTTGGAAATAGATTGATGTTGCATGTGAACCTTATTCTATAAATGAGCTGCGGGGAAATTGAATGATGACTGTAAACTGAGTATTAAAGGCATACAAACTGTTCATGTGAAACTACATCTTTGCAAATCCATCCATTTTTATTTCGCCAGTCACAAGGTCACTCAGCTCCTCTATTTGTGAAAGATGGGGTAAACCCTAGACAGGTCGTCAGTACATTGTAAAGGCAGACTGACTCACCTCTCACTCCTGAGGTCAAATTAGATCACTGAATTAAACAGTTTTTGGACTGTTTCAATGAGAAATCCCCGCACAAAGCAATACTTAACAATCTTGAAAATAGTGGAGTGCAGTGGCTTTTTGCAACCTACTAATGCTACAGTTTTTGCTGATTATCAGTATTGTATGACTAATATAAATTCAAAATCAACTACTCTAGATACAATTAGTGCACAAACTCATTTTTTACATTTTGCACAAGAAAATTAACTTTAACAATTTTGGTCAGTTTTGTTTTTTGCCTGTGGATTTTAATTTAATTAGTTAAACATTTGTATACAATCTGTGTCTATATAAGGTTTAAGGTTTAGTAAACTTTCATCAGAGACAAAAAAGAGTCTAGTCTTTCAAGCTGATGTCATACATCCATCCATCCATCTTCATGTCAGCTTTCTTCCCTTTCGGGGTCACCACAGCAGAATGGCATATGTTTTATGCAGCAGATGCCCTTCTAGCTGCAACCCATTGCTGGGAAACATTCACACAAACACTCATTCACACTCATACTCTATGGACAATTGTTTTTTCTCAATTCACTTATACCGCATGTCTTTGGACTTGTGGGGAAAACCGGAGCACCCTGAAAAAACCCACACGATCACTGGGAGAACATGCAAACTCCACACAGAAATGCCAACCGACCCAGCCGAGGCTCGAACCAGCGACCTTCTTGCTGTGAGACGACCGTGCTACCCACTGCGCCACCGCAAAAAAGCTACTTTTTGTTTTGTTGTTTGCTATTGATTTTTTAAAACATATGCCAGAGAGTTGGCGGTTCATTCCGCTGTGGTGACCCCGAAAGGGAATAAAGCCGACATGAAGATAAATGAATGAATGAATGAAATAGTGTGTTTATAAAGTTTAGGTAGCTTGATTTTGACAATATATTTTGTGATCTACAATGTTGTATAGTTGATAGCCTGATAAGTAGCTTGATGCTGGTCAACTAATTAAGTTAGATTAGCTAGTTGCTAAAAAATAAGTAGCAAAAGATCTTTGTATATTAGTTTGTAGTACTGTATATTAGTCTGTATACTGTATATTAGTTTGCCTAGCAGTCAGTATCAATAAATAGCTAGCTTGTTCTTTAGGTGCTGTTACTTTGTGTGGAGTTCTTCGTTAGCATCCAAACAGGTAGCTGAGAGTTCATAGATTAGTTTTGCACATATACAATTTAGCTTATGTTTTTATCTGAGTTTATCTTTGATTATTGTATGTGAAACTTATGTTGTTCTTAGCATGTTGAAATAGCCAATTTCAAGCTTTAGACCATAAACTATTATAAAAAATAAATAGTCCATCACACCAATGTGCAGACATAGTCCTTTTCAGATTTTTTTCTGTTAATTTTTTCTAATTCATGAGGGTTAGAAGGTCAGTTTACCTCAATGATTAGCATCCGTTGTTCATTATGGATTGTCAGACTGTGCAGACGTCTCACTGGGTTCTTTCAGATTGTGGTAAAAATAGAATTTCCGACTTTGAAATACACAAGAAAGATCTCTTTGGTTACATTTTACGCTCGATTAAGAAAACATTTTCTCATGCCCCCTTGATACCGTAACCTCAGGCTAGGCTACATGCAACCACAGTTACAATGAAAGGAAATAAGGAAATGTGTAGATTTGTGTAAAGTTTGAAAGACATACATAAACAGATGAAATGAAAGATGGGGAGAGATATGCAGTAAAGAGAAAGAAGGTTAAAATGTGCAAGAGCGCAACATTCCCAAGCTAGCTTGGCTAATTGCAGTGAATTGGAACCAGATGTGGAGACAAAGTGACGTGATCTGAGCAGACCTTGTGGGTCCTGATGGTCTGAAAGGAAATAGGGAGTGGATGGGGTTGAGTGCCTTTTAATCTTTAACCCAACTCATTCAGCTTCTGAGTATTTTTTACTAGACTTGGTAATCACCAACATGTTTATTTAAAGAATAATGAATTTAACACGTGAAGATGTTCTAGTCTACATAATTCTATTCGTATTTCAACGATTGCACTGTTAACTAATGTTGTCTTTATTTATCTTATTTTGTTTATATGTGGCATGTATCTAAACTACATTAGAAACCAATATATTATAATTTAACTTATCTTATGACCATTGTGGGGGTTGCAGAGAATTAAGAGACTTTGTGAACTCTCACCTGCACCTGGATCCTGATCTTGTCTTTCACACTTCACGAGATCTTTAGAGAGTGAGAGTTTAATTGTCAGTGGTGCAACATGATTTGATCATGTTTTTTTTTTTAGAAAAGCTAAATGTATTGGTTTGGAGTTACTTTTAATTTGTTAACATGCATTTACCAAAACATTGTCCCAATTATGAATGACTCCTACGGCTACTAGACATTCTAGATCTCCTTGATGACATACTTCTAAATAGTACAATGGATTTCAAAGTAAAAAAAAAAAAAAAAACAGTGGCCGTGAAGCATCTGATCAACTGTATCTGTTGAGAATCTGAAGAACACATATAATGGTCATATGTGAGCAGTAGTAGATCTGAAAGTTAATTCACTCTTCCATTGTTGTGTTTAACATTACACGAATAGCGTAGTATTTATAGAAAGATCTGTAAGACCAAAACTGTAATGTATGTGATTTTCAAATGATTTATTATCACAGTCAATGGGTAACCGCTATATTGAATCAGTGTGGAGAAGACAGACGAATTCTTACAGTTACTGTGGTATGAATAGTCCACAAAGGAGCAGATGTTATATTTGTCAAGAAGTAAAGATTTATGTACTTTTCAGTATGTTCGTGGCCACTCCAACCAACCAGAAGCTACTTAGAGTGGTCACATGTAAAAGACCCAGGACCAACAATGGTGGAGGATGGAGTCCACCCACAGGAAAAGCGAGTCTGTAAACAGTTTTAACGACACAGCATTAGTAAAAACATGATGTTACTTACAAGATTAGAGCAGCTACAGACACAATTTCTTAGACAATCCTTCTTTTATACAATTTTTTAGATTAGGATTAAACCATTGGTAGTACAGCTGTTAAGTAGCTGTAAAGTATTTCTTTCTATGCTTTACGCTCATCAAAAAACTGGCAGTTGTGTAATACGAATTCAACAGGGCAATAACTCGATATCAATAATTATCAATTATAATTATAGTCAATATACATTTTCTCGATAAGATGATTTGGGGGGATCAATAGACAGTTCAATAACTATTGGAACGAAACTTCTGTGTCCCATGCACGGAATCATTTTCTCCATGTTTATAGGAGTCCCAGAGTTGCGTGAGAAAAGGAACTTGTACTATTCCTGCTCAGGAGTAAAAAACACATTTTTGTTCTATTTTCCTGTAAATGCAAGCAATTTTTGCCATTTGTCATCTTTTCGCATCTGTGAAACTTACTGCTACATGACTATCATCTTGAAGACCAATCAGAAGCCGTGCTTTGAGAAGGCGGCAGCTGATGCTTCAGATTGGTTTAGCTAGTAGCCAATGCAGATATGCCAATGCAGGAGCGATTGATTTACAATCAATAATATCAAATACCATCAACAATCAATTATTGATAGTGTGGTCAGCCCCATAGATCGCTGTTAGAAACAACACCCATGATTTTTAATACTGAACAAACATCAGACCACTCTGTAAATCTACTGCTCTGGCGCTACTTTTAAAAGTATTCTAAGAGATGTATTTGAAGTCTAAACATTGTTTTATTTTTAAGTTTACTACAATAGCCTCCTTTTTATTGAGCTCAGATACAGTTATTTCTCAAGATGCAGAAAACAGGAGAAGAGAGAGAGAGGGAACAAAATGCTTAAAGGTAGTTTAAAATGTTTTAATGTATGAGTCTTAATGAATATCATTTACTCTTTAATAAATAATGTAATGTAATAATTACTCAATGTCTGATATTTGTGCTAGGTGTCACAGGTTATGAATACCTTTTTATACCAGTTTAACAAAATAATTTATTATCAGTTTGAGTAATATATTTTGTCTCCAGATAAAATATATTTTTTATTGTAATGAATTTGATTATACAACAAAATGTTTGCCTTGTTTTGGTAATAAAAAACAGTTGAAACCACCAGTTAATTATCAGGTTTGTCATTTGTGATTCCTGAACAAAAAGCATACTTGTTTTGTACCAGTATAAAAATGTGACAATATTGTGATTATAGTCAATATCGACTAACACGAAATACAAATATTATGATATATTTTTGGCCCATATTGCCAACATCTACTGGGGACCTGTAGCTTTATGTCACTAGTTCAAATAAAAGCAGTAAAAAAACAGTTCTGAAACTTTGTGTTGCTTTATGGTTGCATCAGCTCCTATTTGTCAACACGGTAGGAACATTTTTGTTTCCAAATAAAGATATGAAAGAGATTTGCTCCTAAAATGTGCTTAGACATCCCCAGTGTTTAAGCATGTAGATTATGTAAGGCAACTAGACTTCAGGCGCTATCTGTCCAACCTGTTGAACCACAAACAACATTCTAAGATCAAGGAGAGGGAGGCCCATACCCTTAAGTCATCTTCAATCCTGACCCTTTTACCAGTGAAAGGTTTTTGGTACAGTTTCTAAGGGAAGTCACTTCTGTGAGCAGCCGTGTGATTTGTGATTAGAAGAGGTTGAAAGCAGATTTAATTTGCCCTCAGGGCTGTCATTTCATAATTATGTTCTGTCCCGAGGGATCCACCTAAAGTGACAAGCGTGCCGCTTGCAGTCTTTTACCAGGCCAACAGTGAAGATGGCCTTCTTTCTCAAAAGGCAATTCCCAGAGATACTGTGACACGGGAGCAGCCCCACATTTCACTCATGCACCTGTTTGCCAACCTACTTTAATCCTAAAGCTATGTGCAAGACAAATTAAAGGAAATCACTCCTTCTAGTACTGACTAAATCAGGTTTACTGTATGTTTTTTGAAGAAGATTGTTTGTAAAGAAAGTGATTTATTCTAACAGGAGACATTTATAGACAGCATTCTCTTTCCACTGCGTAGGAATGTTAAGCAGATGTCAGAAGTATTATTGCATTTATCATTGTGTCTAATGAATTTTTGTTGATTGAAGATGTGTATGTACTAGCAAAGATAGATGTATGTCTGCTGGAAAAAAGTAGTGCCATAATTATAAAAATAGACACATTATTTTAGTTTAAGATGAAATGTCATGCTCAGCCATACATCATTTTGTTCTACATTAGAGAAATATTTTGATGGATGGGGGACATACTGACTTTTAGATTGATTTTTAGAAGAGATTATCACAGTAAGGTCTTAATTCAATCCAGTTGAACATTCCTCTTTAAATTAAACCAATCGTTCACCTTTACTCTTTCTTTCAAAATCAGCTAATGAAATATTGTCTTTGCCTGTTGGACTCCTTTTTTTGAAGTCTGTGGTATCCTTCTCCTAAACATGTTGTTCCCAGCAATGAAAACCACATTTTACCAATCTCCCATTCTTTATTTGCATTCCAAGTACCTAATTTAATTTCCAATTTTGCTAAATTATACATACCATCAGCAGAGTTTTAAACATCGTTCGGAATGAAAAATCATTACATTTGGCCTGACTGAGCAGTGATGGTTACAAACGAGTTATGACTTTTTTATGACTTGTGATTTTTTTTTTCCCTGACACATTACAAGTAATTATCTTATTCATTCCCACTCCTCTTTGAGAGCAGTACTACTCAGATGCTGGTAAAGTGAGGGTCAGTAGGTCACGTGTAAAATGTGAGTCAAAGGTGAAATTTGAAGTGCTTATTTTGCCAGTGACATGAAAGGGCAATGTGTTAAATCAAAAGTCACTTTCATCATGAACAACTAATGGCTGCTCAGTCTGACAAAACAGCCATTTTTTTTCTGATAGAGGTCGACTGTGGACAAGTTACAGACCCAAAACCCACTTTGAGGAAATGTGTCGAAACAGATACAGAAGTTAGTTTACTGGTGAGGTGGTGAAAATGCAAAATGTCATATTGCTTGAAAGGGTGATAGATTGACTGATTGATAGATTGGATTTTGGTAATGTGATGTTTGTTAAAACCCCTAAAGTGTTTGATCTTTTGACATTTAAAAGTTAAAATTTCACCACATATGAGTTCAAAAATCAAGTGAAACCTTTATGTTTTTGAAACAACATGGTGGTACATCCTTTTCTAGTCATGTCCTGTCGGGGGAGGCCACAGGTAAGACCCAGGACTCAATGGAGAGATTATATTCTCCAGATTGGCCTGGGAATGCCTTAGTATCCCCCCGGTAGATCTGGAGGAAATTTCCTTGTTGAGGGAAGTTTGGGCAACTTGGCCTCTCCAAATTCCTCCCACCTGAGTGCCCCAAGTGCAGCATCCTTGCTCATCTGTACCAAGCTCAATATCGCTATGAGTCATGACAAAAAGAATAAGATCTCAGATACAAGCAGCCAAATTGAATTTCCTCCATAAGGTAGTGGGGTGTTCCCATAGAGATCACCTGAGAGGAGCTTGGAGTAGAGCATCTCCAGGTGGGAGAAGGGCCTGTAGAAGACTCAGATCTAAATGGAAAGAATATTTCATGGGATTGGCCTAGGAACTCCTCTGCATTTATCTTGGTAGAGTGGGAGAAAGTTTTTGTTGGCTAAGGGATGTCTGGGGTTCCTTGTTGAAAGTGCTGTCTCCATGGCCCAATCACAGGTAAGAGGATGAAAATGAATAAATGTAACTAAAGTACTTGAAACATTCACTCAATATTTCCATATGTTAAAATTGTATTTTCCAGCAAATCTGTGAACATACCTATTTTCTTTTGGAACCATTAAAAATAGGTGAAAATGTAATTCACTCAACTTGAGCCTGGTGTTTTGTTCATCCTACCAAAGCTAGTGTCACAGTATGGTTTTTGAGGAGATTATTTTCTCTTAGAGACTAATCTTTGTGGCAAGCATGAAGGCTGCTCTTCTTTACTGGGCCTGTCAAGCCTCATATGATGAAAGCAGATTTAACTCTTTTGTCAGCAGGAAGCAATAGTTAATGGCAGTTACAGCAGAAGTTACGATGACATTAAATACTTAATAGTTAACAACAACTCCCTAGCAGGTAACCAAGATTAAGAGAGTTAATAGATAGTTAACAGTTAGTTCTGCAGAAATTCCAACTTATTAATATGTTAACTAATGATGGGTATTCGAAAGTGTGATCGCTTTAACTTTAACACCAATGTCATTGTAGAGCTGAAATCAGATATTTACTAGTGCAGCAGGTGGAAATATCTATTGTGCTCCACAGTACAGTTCATGAGCCTCAGTTACTCCACATTCTAAATCTACTCTATTGCACCCAGCCCAATAGAATGTTGAATAAATTGAGGCACATTGTTTATCTGGTCTTGGAAGATTTGTTGTGAAGGATTTATATAATTCTCATTTCAAATTAATTATCATAAAAAGTTTCCCATTTGGTTTATGACGGGTTAACTAACAGAACACCATCAAACCATTCTTAATATTTGATTTTGGTGAGAATGATTTCAAATCTTCTATTTAAACACTCAACTAGTGCAAGGTCAGAGGGGCAGAATTCCTTCCCCAGGGCATTTCCTCTAACACATTCTGAAACATTCCAAGTCATTCATCAGGCATAAAAACCCATGTTGTTTCCTCTCAGGTCTTGTCTTCAGGCAGGGTTCCTCTAAGTTGAACACAACCAACACATGTACCAAGTCGCCTCAAGATGGTCTTCTCAATATGAAAGAATTCAAAAGCAGCAGGGATCTTTTAAAAGCATGTTTCCCAGCAGCATTTCAGAAGCTGTTTTCTCTTTTTTTCTTTCTTCAAATTAGTTGGAACATAAAGATTTTACTAGCTTAAAACCAAATAGTGAATGAAATTGGTCAGGATTCAGAAATTATCGTATTGGTGCTACAAATTGTTCACCAGAACATCCCCATTGGTGTCAAGAACTTGTTCTAAAAAGTTCCCAGGACATTCTGAGAAAGTCACAATTCTCAGTTCTTTAAAAGGTTTGGGTGACTCTAACTATGACCCACTGAGAAAGTTTTGTTATCATCCAATTCTCCTTGTTTTGTAAAGTTGCATAATTGACCACAGAACAACCAATACAGAATGTCCTGAATTCATATTAGGGACATTAAACAGCAATACTTTCACAACCAGCGGTAAACGTTTTATGAACTCCTGAAAGCTCTTTGAAGTTTAAGAACTTTTGGCACTTTTAGGGGTCATTGCAAATGTCATTGGGGCATCTTCTTGCAGCGTTTTGTGCACTCATGAGAAATGCAATTTCCCTCTATGAAATGCTTTTTTTCAGTTACTATTTAATGCTACAAATGTTGTATTTATAGTATGTTAATCAATAAACTTTAAGTCACTTTAAGAGCTAACAACCAGCATCAAATCTTGTTATCAAGTAATAGGAAGCTGTTGTTTTGAATGTAGTTTCTACATTTGTAATTAATTGTATAACTTTAATTTAGATTTCCTGCTGTTGGTAATAGTGACTCTTTAAATTGTTTTATTTATACCTTTTCAGATACAACACCCTTTAACCCTTAGATAGCATCAAATTAAGTTACAAGGGTGAGTTTATAGATAAATGATCTATAATGATTCCCTTTGCTCATTGATAGAATTTACCTCACATTAGAATCATTGATAGAATAACCTCACATTTTCTGTCTCCCAAACGCTTTCCAAAAGACTTTCTTCATAATCATCATTTTAATATCATATCAAATAATTTATCAGATATGTAACACTTTACCTTTCCACTAATCTAGATGGTTGAGCATATCTTGAGTTGTTGTTTTTTATTTAGATTTTTTTTTTGTTGACAGGTTAAAATCAAAGCAAAAAAAAAATTCTGTCAAATAAAAAGCTGAAATATTTTAGGTGATACCCAAGTGCCTAAAAATGCAGAAAAAATAAAAAAAAATTTATCATCTTTCAAAATAAATTAGTATTAAATTTTTTGGGAGGGCAATTTCCATATATTCATTTTCATCTTCATGTCGGCTTTCTTCCCTTTCGGGGTCGCCACAGTGGAGTGAACCACCAACTCTCTGGCATATGTTTTACGCGGCGGATGCCCTTCCTGCCGCAACCCATCGCTGGGAAACATTCACACACACATTCACACCTTAACACTATGGACAATCGTTCTTACTCAATTCACTTATACCGCATGTCTTTGGACTTGTGGGGAAACCGGAGCACCCGGAGAAAACCCTCGCGATCACGGGGAGAACATGCAAACTCCACACAGAAATGCCAACCGACCCAGCCGAGCCTAGAACCAGCGACCTTCTTGCTGTGAGACGACCGTGCTACCCACTGCAATTTCCATTTATCTTTATGGCAATTTTTCATATATCTCTATGGTACATTAACCATATACCAGCTATAGCAAAGCATTTGGTAGTTTTTGCTAGTTTGCTAGTTGCTAGAAATACAAAAAAAACCCATTAAATTGCCTTTAATCAGTGTGACATATAAAGGGTTAAAATGAGATGCAATAAAAAAAACACTATTTTGAGTGGGAAAAAGCTACACTAATATATATATATATATATATATATATATATATATATATATATATATATATATATATATATATATATATATATATATATATATATATATATATATATATATATATATATATATATACAGCCTGAATTGTTATGATATGGCTAAAGAGGATGATTTTCAAAGTTTTGATGAACATATATATTTATGATTGATTAATACAAAAATATAAAAATGCAAACCATACAATGTGTCTTTCTGCTTAGTGTGTTTGAAATGTCTAATGCTAAAACTTATTTCTTCCTGTCTATAGGACACATGGTCATATTTCTTCCCTGATCTGTATTCTTTCAGTAAAAGGCTAAAAGGTCCTTCAGAGGTCAAAGCTTTCTGTGTAGACCATAAAACAGTAGAAAGCTTTATTCATGTATATTTTATCACCAGTAAAGCAATGCACGTAAAATGCAACATATTCTTTATGTCGCATTCCAAGATCCCAAGATTTTATCCGCTTCATGTGCTCCTTTTATCCATTATGTTTTATTGCAGTTCTTGGTTAACCGAAATCGAATGCGAATGGTGAGATAACCACACAATAACATAAACTGCAACAAAGGCTTCTTTTATTCTCAGTATGATGCAGAACCAATCTAGACTATTTTGCCCATATGGATCTGAATGGGGCTGTTGAGGAGAAACCCTGCTGAGATTCCACATGAGCAGCAGTAGACCCAATGCAAAGCGTCTGGGTATGAGGGAAGAGATCCAGTGTTGTGGGTCAAAGGTCATGCTCGGTGATGAATGAGCAAATAAATATGTGTCCCAGTATCGAGGCGTTTCGTTTCACATTCCACATGAGTACTTCTCTTGCTGGGACTGATGAGGCACATGGTGTACCATCTTAAAGATCAAAGGTCACCAAGCTGACAACGTCGATAAAATATTCAAGAAAGGACAGCACGGTAGACTCTGTGGAATTTCTTTAGCTGAGTCCTTTTAAGATTTTATTAATCTATACAAACCCTCAGAATTTTAAATGAATACAATCTTTTATTTAGAACAACTTAAACACTATGTTGGGTATATCATGCTTTAAAGGATTTAGTATGTGAGTTGTTTGCATTCTGTATAGTTTTTCTCCTCAAGAATGTAAACATAAGAGCTAGAAAAACTGACCAACCAGTCTAACCTTTCCTCGTCAAACACCGTTGGACATTTTTTTCCCACAAACCAGTCCCAGAAGTTCTTGAATTTGTTTATATACTGACTCCAATAACATTTTTAATCTCACATTCTGTTTGATTTTGTTTAGCTGATCACCTCGACATCCTTCCCTTAGATGTTTGTAAGGCTAAAGGTCTTGTCGTGGTTGTGAGAACACCAACCTTAGAGTCCATCAAGTCCCTCATGTTTACAGTCCAGCTGGGGAGGTAAGTACTGCTACCAGCACGAGTAAACATGTCTTTAATGAACAAACATGCTGTCAAAGATCATCAGCCAGAAACTGAAGGAGGAATTTGAGACCAGCATTAATTTGATCATCCACAAACAGGGATGAAACGGTAGAACGTTAAAGCAGAGAGTTTAGAAAACTTTGCAGTGAGGCATTCATTTGGCCTCACCTAAAGAAGATGGGCGTAAGAGTTTTAAATAATGTTTGAGTTTTCTGTTTGCAAACTTTGTTTCCTCTACTCAAAACTGAGTAAAATAACATTTTGTGAGGTTTTGGATTCAATGTGTCCACTGGATGATTAATATGGTGGGATGCAGATGAAAATGCTATAGTGAACTTATAAATGGGAAAGAACACTCTGCTCTGGATCCAGTGCAATTTGAGAACAGGTCCTCATCTTTAAGTACAAATGTTTAGTAAAGCTTTGGTAATGTATGTGGAAAATGTAATAATGATACAAATTGTTTCTTCCAGTTCTGTTTATTGTCTTAGTCAACACAAACCTATGTGACCTCAAATGAGCTACAAAGGGTATTTTGTATGTCTGTGTTCCTTCATTTTCGAACATTAAAGTTGCCATGTTATGCCCCTTTTAAATCATTTATAATAAATATTTCAACCCCTCTAGACTACCACAACACCTATTATAACCTTCAAAAGGCAGTATTTATCCTAACTAATGTTTTGAATCACCTCAAATTGTTATGCTCTGAAAAAAGTGTTGTGTATCTCATGTTTCTCCCACTGCCATACTTCCACTACACCCGCTATTGAGCAAACCTAACCTTTCTTAGTCTTTCTTTGATGAAACATCAGCGTTAAACATTGCTTTCATTTTTTTAATATGCAGAACAATAATCAGTCAATGCGTGATGTAGTAGGCCCTATATATACGATCAAGAGTCTGACCCTGAAATTGCATCCATCAAAGAACTGCACAGACCCTAAAGACTTCTTAAAGATATAGCAACCTGCTTAAAAAAACGCTGCACGCTATCTAGTGTAGTTACTACTTTCTTTATTTGTTTTGATATTTATTGGTGTACTTGTGGAAAATGCAAAATGAATTTGAAAACCACAGAGGAAAAAACACTTACTTCTTGGGGCTCCTTAGAAATACTTAGGCTGGTTGGATAGGCTTCCATTTCTAAAACCAGCATTTCCATTTCCAGTCCTCTATCAAAATCTGGATTCTTTGGGAAATTGTTAGATATAAAATGCAGCTCACAAATAAAACTCATTTTCCTTGGTTATGCTTGTTGGCAATACTGTCATCTTTTGGTAAGCCAAAAAACAATTTTGGTTCAGGAAATCCATGACTTGCAGTCTGTTTTTGATGAGGGAACGATTTTTAAAAATGCAATAAATATCTGAAAAGTCAAGTTTACATGACCTTTAATTCTTAAAACTGAAAGAGATTTCCCCTATTCCTAAAGAAAACAAGGAGCAACATTGCTCAGCCAGCAGCGGAATTCTTCCATCTTTTTTTTCTGTCACATTTTTTTAAATATATCTGGATTGCTTTATAATGTTCGTCTCAAAACATTCTTATGTGATCCAAAAACGGCTATGACACTACATTAATAACTAGACCTAATCCACCTAATTAATGGTCATGTCATTTTCCCAGCCAGGTAAGTATGTATTGCAAGCTCCTGATAAGGAGAGCAGTGTGGATTACCTGAGATACATTGTTTAAAAAAAAAAAAACACTGCATGTTTGCTAATTCAGTTGGCCAGATTGAAGACTCAAAAGGTATTATTTTCAGGTCCGGATATATATATATATAAACTCCAACGACATTGAAAAGGTTTCACCCTGTGAAGGATATGCATGTGGGCGAACATAGTTTTAAGGCAGCAATGTTCATGTGGATAGGGCTGGGTTACTAACAAGATGCATCTCTGAATACATTTTCTTCAATGAAGGTTGACCCTTGATTTCTATGAGAGTTTTTAGTTTGTTTCGGGGGAATTTAGTTTATTTGTAAATGTTTTTTTTAATCAGAGGAGCAATAAAATTCACTCACTTGAATTGCTTTCTTACACAAGGAGTTAAGATAATCGAAGGTAAACTAATTTATGTTAGAGGCTTAGAATATCCACAACACGATGTTCTGTTACCAAGTACTCAACTTTGTGACCTGTACAGCACTTCAGATGAAATGGCTTAAAATACTTTTGTTGAGAGCATGTTTTAAGGGCTTGAGAGGGTGCTGTTCCTGGACTTTGCAGGAGATTGTGGGGGCTGCGTAGGAGAACTTTGACAAACACAAAAAGTCCTGAGGCCAGCACTTATTTTTTGAGACTTACAGTTACCAATTTGGTATAGCCCGTGGGAAGTGTTCCCGTCTCTATTTCTTTCTGCCATAAAGTGGTATCACCTGGGATGTAATTAATTAATTCGAATCAGACCATGCAGTGGGGGGTGCACATCTGTTTTGGAGAGCTCTGTGGTCTCTCTGTTCCGGGTGATTGGAATTAATAACGAGGGTCAATTTGCAATTGGAATCAGAGTGCTTAATAAGCTGCCTTGCTGTCACCGAAAGATCTTTTGTCCCCGAACCCTAATTTGTACTCAAAATTGCACTATTTTCCTCATTTAAACTCAAGAAGCTGTTACCAAGAATAACCATCTGATAAATAGTCTCATTTGAGCTGTATACACAGTTTGAATGTCATTAGAAAATAACCTTGCCTCTTTTTGATTACCTTGTAAATAACTCACTTTAAGTATATGATAGAATTGCATAGAATGGTGAGTTTATGCTTTGGGCGATAAACATGTTATTAAAATGCAAATTGAATGTTTAGGAATGCAAACTGAGAGTCTCTAAGGCACAGAAGTTTTTTGAAGATGCTATTTAAATATTAAAACAATGTTGTTGATGTGAACAATATTTTTATATATTTAATATATTAAGTGAAAAATGCTAAAGAAAACTATTCTAATTAATGTAATATATGGAGAGATTGTGCATACCTTGACAAATAAAGGTTGTATTAAGATCTCCCTAATTGCAGGTTGTTCTTGACTTTTGGTGATATTTTGGTATCTTTTTTATTATTTAAGTTTAAGGAGCACAAGAAGTACAAATGTGTCTGTGTGGATCATACCAAACAAACTTGGTGAGTAATGACCTTAATAAAATATGATCAAAGTTTAAGACATTTACGTTATTCTACAAATACTTTTAATAAAATGAGCATGTTTTAAAAAAACATGTTATGAAACTGCATTTTGTTTTTAGAAAATAACAATTTCATTTCTGCATTTTCTTCAGGTTGTCATTAATTCATTACGTACAGATGGCACACTTAGACACAAATTCAAGAACTGAACTTTTGGTTGGTTTTCTCATAGAACAATGAATCCTTAATTAGTATTGTTTGAGCAGTAACGAACTCAGATGACGTGGATCTTTGGTGACTAGACTTATGTCTAATGTCTTATATGACATTACTTAAAACATATTTTTGGATTATATATTTTTTCCATTATCTTGTAGCACAGAAAATAAACAGGTGATGAAAATGACAAAAATACAGCAAAAAAAAACTTCCCTGACTAAAACCACAGGAATAATTGTGATGTTTATCATCAAGATATTATGTTTCCTAGAGATGATTTAATGTTTCCTTAGAGATTTCTAAGATTTTATAATTGGTTGTTGGGGTCAATCGCTGTTTGTGAGGTTGTGATGGATTTATGCCCTGTCATTCCTGTGATATTTAGGCATTTAGTATTTACAAATGTTTTGCTGTGTTCAATGGTATTTATTGTATGTTTTAATGAGATTTGCTTATTGAGGGAAAGTATGTTTTAAGGGTCAATACTTAAACTCGATTACAAAAATGCCTATTAAAATGTGCGTGTGAGTACGTGCGTGCGCGTGTGTGTGCGTGTATGTGCGTGTATGTGTATTTTTTCATCATTTCAACATGATTTTTATACAGAAAACATAAAGTAAGCAACTGCATGATAACTTTTGACTGAACAAAATATATCCATTAGGCTATGTTTCTTATTACAACTTACAACTTCCTTCTTTTATACTAAACAAATGCAATGCAGTGTCATAACTACCATTAACTATATTCAGTCAGAGTTTAACCCAGTAATGCTATATTTCAAAACATTACCATGGATTTTTCATTCATACCCCTCTGCCACAAGCAGCTCTTAAACATAATTTGAATGATTACCTTTCACATGATACGTTTCTGGATGAAATCACTGTGGGTACGCTTTGGCTTGGATCAGGCATCATTACTGTTTCCCAGGTGAAGGAAAGTCATGAGTCAGTCAATCTGCGGTTGGATATTTTTATTTCTGCGCAAATTAAAAATAGGCTGCTATTCTCTTTTGAGCTTTTAGGTCATGTAAAAGGAAACCAGAGCTCTTAAAGCACTATAAAGCAGCGCTTTTGTTCATTAGGCTTGATAGTTTCTTTGTAAGGCGAAATAATACTGAAACCTTTGGAAAGAATTATAACTAATCAACTAATTTCCCCAATCATCTGTATGGTAAATACCTATTTGTTGTGTGAATAGGTGCAGAAGTCTCCAAGTTTGGTTCTGGAGGGCTACAGTCTTCCACATTTTTTGTGAAACACCTCAGGTCACACTATTAGGTCTTCTTAGCTCGTCAGTTGGCTATTGGGAAATGCATTCATTGGCTTTTAATTAAAATCCCAACAAATGTATGTTGCATTCAAATCTTTTTCACAGACAAGAAATTCTTGGAGATTGGGCAAGTTTTCTTTTGACTGGCTCATAACTTTATTTAGAGGTGCAGTGATCTGTTTGATGGTATTTTGTTACAGGATAATGTCAGCATAACAGGATAATCTAACTCAGATTTGAACTGTCTTCTTTTTGAGAACATTCTGTCAACATAGCTGTTAAAAATCACTGATAAGGCCTGGAGTCTTATATTCTTGGCTCAGTATAAATAGAATGAAATAATAGAAAAATGATAATAAAAGTGTTGATGTTCAGAGAAGAGAATTATTTCAAAGAAATATTTTTAGAGGCAGACAAAAAGTTAGCTTTAAATTTATGAACATACTCAAACTTCAATGTTGGTATTGACAACCATAAGGATGTTTGACTATAAATTTTAAGGGACAAAAAATTTATACTTTCCGAAGTCTATATTTGTACACTTTAGTATCAGAAAAACCCAACATATTTTGAGAAATAAATCGAGAGAGAATAACCTGACAGCACTTGCTCAAATCCTAATTGGCTGAGAAACCCCAGTGAGTCTCTCAACCCTTAAAGCATTTTCATGCACTACATAACCAATGAACTCTTGACAGTGGGATTATTATATTATTAAAAAATAAACCCACTACAACACCTGTTGTGAGTGAGTACACATTAAAAAGCAGAAAGCTATGGTGGCCGAGGGATGCAAAATTATTCACAATTATAAAAGAAAAATAACATGTTAAAAAACACAATTACAAATCAGAAAACAAAATAACAATACAGAAAAAAAGTTGTTAAACGTATTAACAACTCGAAAACAAAGAAACAATTCTGAAAACACAGTGACAATTTCGAAAATATATTAACAATTGTGAAAATGCAATAACAAATCGAAAACAAAAATAACAATTCAGAAAACACAACAAATAAAAAAAAACACATGAACCATTCAGAAAACACAGCGACTAATTCGAAAGCATATTAACAATTCAGAAAACCCAATTTCAAATTGAAGACAAATTAACAATTCAGAACAAATTACAAGACATTTAGACTAAAATGGAAAGGAACAGTTTGGTGCTGATTTTACAAGACTTCTGTTGATCATTACAAGCACAACCAAAACAAGAGGGAGCATGGATGGCTCTTCAGTCTCCCCTCTCCACTCCTTAAAATAAATCTCTCAGTATCTTACACTTCTTTCTGCACAATTCATCTACTAATACACCAACTTGTCAGTGAAACAATGCTAGCTTAGCAGCTAAAAAGCTGGAGACAGAATGACATTACATAAGTGAGCAGAATACTCATTACATTCTCCAAACTTTTCACTGGTTGTCCTCTGAACAAGATCCATTTAGTACATTTTTTTAATTCTTGTGTGCTGTCTTACAGCACTGGGTGTCAAAAAACTGCAACTTTAAGTATTTTTCTGTTGAGACTTGTCTATAGACAATGAATAACAAGTAAGATGAGGGAAGCAGAATTGTTTTTATTTGATTAGATTTTTTGGCAAGTTTGTTTTGGTCCCAATTTCACCAAAACTTTTTAAAACACTTAAATTTCACTTCTCATGGTTTCTTTGAGGATTCCAGTGCCACTGGAATCAGTTGTGCACTGACAAATGTCTTTGGAATGAAAAGCTGGTTATATGTGTGTCAGTGGATTGGGTGGGAAATCCCATCTGGGAAATTACAGTAGTGAGCATCGCACTTGCCTAGCCTCAAACAGCAATAACAACACTTTTACAGTGCTTCATTAAAACCATCTGAACCACACACACACTACATCAGTAGTAAGTTAAAATGTGAAACTTTTAAGAACGTTACAGGGAAAACAAGTAATTAGCAATCTAATTTAAAGACATGAGCACAGGACAGTAAACCGTGCATGTGTAAAGTGATGCTTACACACTTAATTATGTCTGGTTTAATCTGTAAAATGAGCATGTCACTTTGAGAAGTTTGTAACATTTTGCATTTCTTAATGATTAAAATGTGAACTCCACTTGGCATACTGTGCATGATTTAGCTGTTTTTCTCTATCAAAGACAGCCCATGGTAAAGGTGCACATCTTCCTTAACCTCAAAAGATAAAATGCATTCACTAAAAGCCACAGTCCTCTAATTCTGATTTTATAAGGTCTTAAGAGCCTAAAAGGATGTCTGAGGTTCAGTCAAACAAGCACTTAGAGTTATTGGGAGAAAAATCTGCTTTAGGTTAACTGAATTATACGAGGTGATGTAGCCATAACAGGATGTTTGGTCTAAGGATGTACCAGCCCGAGCCTTTTTCCTTACACAGTTTGAAGTGTGTAATCTAATCAAATCAGTCCAGTGACGAAAATGGAATTAAATTAAGCAAAACTGTGTATGTTTCATTTACATGTATTTATTACATCATGCAAAATCTAATGCTTAACACAAGTGGAACTGATGTGACTCATGCCAAAAGGATTTTTTTTGCACAACTACAAAGTTACTAAGAATATAGTAACCTACAGGTTTTTTTTTTACCAACCTACATGGTTAAAATCCCAAACCTTTACAAAAACTTTAGTCGGATCACTCTTTTTTCATATGACCTAATGTAAATTTTTCCTGTTTATCAGTCTGAGGTTTATGAGGTATTTTTATGCTCATCATCTCTTGTTTTTTATACTGTTTCATGGGATTTATAGAATAACAAGCCTTTACAACCAATTTTGTAGAATTTACAGTCTCTCGTTCTCTTTTTTAATACACTGATGACCACCTACAGAGCAAACTGTGCACTCTTCCCTATAAAGCAGCATTATACTGCTTGGGGGCAAGTGTAGGGATTGACTGAGGCCAAGTGAAAGAGCAGGGGATTTATCACAGGCCATGCATGTGCGTGTGTATGTAAAGGTTTGGGCTTGCTTGTTTGAAACAGGCTTAACCTTTGGCTGCCACAGGCAGCGTGAGAGGGAAGATCATGTTATGTTTTTAAGATTCTCCATAATGTCTGGGATTGAAATCTGAAACCTGGAGTTCAGAAGAAGTTAAACTGACCAGTCTTTGAAGAGCTGATGTGTTTCGGCTTGACCAAACGTGTTTTGAGTTTCCTGTATGTTTGGCTTATCGGCTGTCAAAGTAAAAAAAATGCTTTGTCAAAGCTTTCCCGATTATCTGCAGTGGTGTAGCTATGATTCTCAGTCAGGACGTGTTTGAGTGAAAGATACTCATATTTTGTTGATACAAGTTTGTCAAAATAGAAACTTCAAATTGCACAACAAAGTGTTCTAACTTTACTATGGACAATTGGGCCTTATTGATTCCAAATCTCTAGGACGTAGAGAGGAACTGGACTGTGGGTCATATTAGTAATGCACTGGCATTGATTACAACATAATTTTCTTTCAGAGCTTTCAGGGGAGAAATTGAATTTTGGATTGTACATAAATGTTAGTATTACCATGTTTTGATATCCTTTTGCAGGGAAGTAACTTAATTAAAAATGTCATCTCTTTTTTGCAAACACATTTTTGCCAGAAGGGAGCCATTGAATGTCAAGTTTTTTTTTTATTTATTTTTTATTTGCCTATAATGGTCATGAAAGAAACTGAGAACAGACCTGTTTTTATGCTATTAAAAAGTCTATTAAAGTGATTGCAACCTGTAGAGATTTCTTTTTGGTTGTTTTTCATTCTTATTTTTCGTAATTCTAAGTCCTTTAGAAGTTAGAATAAATGTTTTATTTTAAAATTTTTGTTTTTTACCAAACATTTGTGATGAAATTAGCATCTTTCTTGAATGGTGTCATGATTTACCAGGAAATTCTGCTGTGCTGGTTAAACACCTAAAGAGATTGATTGGCTATTCAGACATCGAAAGTGATGTGATGCAACAAGTAAAGGAAGGAGTCAAGAGGTAACAAGCTCGCTGTTTGCACATATATCATTTATGTAGTAAACAAATAAACTAATGAAGAAATATAAAAGAAATAACAAATGAACACTGTTTTGATAACAAATTTAAAGCTGTTCTTTTGATTTCTGTTTTAGAAATGTAAAACCCCTGTGGATGCAAAGATGAGCAAATGTAGGCAGAATATATAAATTCAATAAAAGTAGTGATCAACCTTGTGCTATTTTTGATATCAAATTGGTAACCCTCAAAAATATCCAGAAAAAAAAGTTATATGAATGAAGGGAGCTCATAGAGATGAATGTCTACCAATGCCTCTAATCTGTCTTAAAATAAATTATTAATTTAACTAATAATATTATATTAAGTGGAGCTTTATACAGTAGTTTGGAATAACTGTAAAGTAAAGAACTAAAATGTTTGCATCCTATAAACCATCTAATGTAAATTCTAAATTCTTTTTTAAAACTGCAAGTCATCTTATTTCAAAAAGCTGCTTTAAAGTCATTAGAACAAGGGTTACATAAATACATTATGCTTGACTGTATTAGAGAGTTTCCACTCTTCGAAAGTCCAGAATGTGCTACTGCTGTGAAAAAATGTAAAGTTGGTGTAAAGTTTTGCTGTGTCAGGTGGGATCTGTGCCTGTCAGTTGCTCTGTCTATGTTTGACACATCTCATTCTGCCAGTAAGAAAAAGTAGTTTATTTATAGGGACAGACGAGGCAGCATGTTTCTGCACAGTTCAAACAGCAGAATGATGGAAATGTATTTGCAAATTTTGAGGGGAAATTTATGGTAGACAAACAACAATTGTTTTGCATGTGGTTCTTTCTTCAAAATTAATTCACACAATACAAACATTAACTCTTCTAATTACTCTCTAGTACATCTTCACCCTTGCTTGCTGTGTCTGTAGTACATGTATGGAGATATTTAAAAATACAAATATCTTCACCCTTGCGTCTGTAGTACATGTATGGAGATATTTATAAAGAAATATCTGAAAAGGTTTTTGAACATGCAAATATAACAAATCACAAGAGCTTCTGGAAAGACGTAACTTCTTATAGGTGCTATATAATGCATGCTTGAATTTTCAGACTTTTTTGTTGCATGTGTTATGATTGTTCCCTCATCAAAAACATGTCTCAAGTCCTATTCAGATTGGTTCATGTATGTTTGTGTAATCCTATTTTCTTTTTTGGGAGCTTGTTGTAGCCACACCAATTGGCCATAGCACCACCACTAACCAATCAGTTGAACCGCCAATGCAGCTCAATGAAGAATGTAGGACTGACACAGAAGTGATTTAAAAAAAAGTGTGCTTTTGGATATAATGTGTCAAAAGTTTTTGTTTTTTTGGCTTAACAAAAGATGAATATATTCATTAGAAAGGGGTAGAATGTTTGCGCCAACCATTAAATCCCAGCAGGGGGAATGACAGAAATATGGCAGTGGGAGCCATCTTCTAAAGGGATCAAATATATATTTTACTTGATGTGAAAAGGGCATAATATGGCTCCTTTAGTGAGTCCTAACAATCTAAGACTCTCAGGGTATTTTGACAAATACATTTTGCCATTGTAAACAAAGAAAGAGGGACTCAGCGAAAATAATTATTTACATCTTCATTCATTTCTACCATCCTTTCACAGGATTTAGTGCTTTTGTTTAAGAGTAATTACTGAAACGATATTTTTTGAACGTTTATTCCACATACTGACAAAAGAGTCAGTAGTGAAACGTTAATAAATAGCCTTTTTTAACCTGAAGTTATTCAGGTTAGTCTGCTAATAACACATTTAACCGTTGAATTGAATTTAACAAGAAAATGTATTTTTGTTGCCAGACCATTTATTTGTTGGCAACCACTCACTGACTTTGACAAATACCATTCAGTATGGTAAATCAATAACCTTTGATGTTAGACAGTAACTTTTTGCAAAAGAAAACTCAACCCTTGCATTTTGCCTTGAGCCTTTGGAACATGTTTTCATTTGTGTTGCCAACACAGTTTGAAGAGTCCATTTTGAATATATTTTAAAGCCACTAAACTTGCTAATAAGGATGATTATTTTGCCGGTGATATTTTTTCACATAGCTTTAATCACCATTGGTTAATGCCTGAGTGTTATTGATGAGTTAAAAAAATGAATTGGAGTCAAATAAATTATTACCTTAATTAATTGACATTTGAACAATTCTAGGGAATAGATGAACGCTGGGATGAACATCAATTAGACTATTGGGGAAAGATGTAGGCATGTAAATAGATTCTGTGATTTTAAATAACAAATGCTCATTAAAGGTGAGATAAGTTGTTTTTGAGGGACAGACTGGGTGATGTGGCCTAGGGTTGTTTTTATTTTGGAATTTCATCAGATCCCAGAGACATGTAAAGAACCTAATCAGAGACAGTATTTATTTACAGTGAAATCAGATTATTTTGAAACCAAAAGTTTTTGAGGTTGCCATAGTGGTTACAAATTTTGTCACTTTAGAATGATTGAGATTTGACAAACAAAGACAAAGATGGGGAGATTTGTGGCAGAGGGGAGATATGTCAAACCAAACTAACACTATTCTCAGCTTTTTCTGTTAAATAAATTTGTGTAAATTCATGCAGGGCCCCAAAAAAGAGTGTAAATGACAGAAATTTCATGTTTGTTTGAAATACTAATTTCCTATTTCCAGGCGATGTCACAGTCGTAATGATTGAAAATGCCCAAGGTTGTGTGATGAGAACTTCTGGCTCTGCAATGCACTTCAAACAGTTACAGCTTTCTTGGAAAGAAGGGGGTGGCGGAACAAAGCCATTTTCTTCTCTGGTAGTAAATGCATGCACATGTATTTAGTGTATTTGATTGCATTAGCATTTTTTTCCTGCACTTTTTTTGGATCAAATGTTTACCCTCGGCAATGTAATATGATGAGAACGGCCTGAAAGATTGCTGGTTTACATAACATACATGTTTTAAATCTAACTAATTGAAACTTAAAATGGGTATATGGTAACATTTAAAATAATAATATATATTAATTAATATATATATTTGCCTGATTTCCTGTTAAGTATAACAGGTTGTATAAAATCATTAAGAAAATAGTATCAGACCCTGCTAATAACAACAAATGCTTTAAGACATGGCAGAATGTAGAATGAATTTTGGATCCTTCTAGACTGCACTAGCACTGCACCTTTGTAACTGTCAAAATGCATTATTCATTATCCTGTTCATTCCTCCAACAGTGGTGCTTCCACCACGCCCCCTTCAGAGTAACCCTCTACTGGAAGCCAGAACTCACAGAAACATCCGTTAATCATTGATTCAACAAGCCACTGAGATAACTGTACTTGCTGCTGCAGGCTCTGCATCAAAACCAGCTTCTGTATAAAGCCCAGAAAAAATCTGTTTTGTTTACTGTCAAGAGCTGCTAGCAAATAGAAGAGATCTTTAGAAGTTTATACTGGTTGCAATGCAAAGAAAAGACTACCAATTTCTCACATTGTTCTGGTCTGCTGCACATGTTTGCTGTTCTTAAACTTTAAAGACAGGGTATTTTACACATTAGCTTTACATAGAGATGGGCTGCACTCACTGTTAATCTGACTGTTTAATAAACATTTAGATGATATTAGCACTGTTACCTTTTTATGGTTTACAATATTTTCTCAAAGAAATGTAAAAAGATTAAAAATGTTGTTTTTTTTTCCAGAATTACTAATAATTTCAAGAGTCCACATTTGAGAAATTTGCCATTCGTACACAAGTACAGTTTGCCGTTATTATAGCATACTAGGCAAAACATCCAAGAGGGGGCTTTGAGTCCTAGGAGGGCAATAGGAACCCGAATACCTCTCCAATAAGATAGTGCTGATAGGGAAGTGGATCATTTCAGGATTTTATGCATCCACCTCAGCACATAAGTAGCTGGTTATTGGCTTTTTGGTGTGAACATACCAGAAGGAAGTCAAGAGAATGTTTCCTGAAAATCATCCCCAAACCTTTTGAGTTGAAATTTAATTCATCCAAAGCTTTGAGAGAAGTATGACATTTTCTTCAGCTTTGTAATATGTTCATACAAACCTTACATGTAATATAGAAAGCACCATGATTTCCAAAGATGTTCACATTCAAAGGTTCTAAAACATTAGCACTAGAATCAATAGTTGTCAATTTAAAAATATAATTATAATTAAAAACTAACAATACAATTGCACAAACTATGCTTAAAGCTTCATTCTTAAAATTTTCTTAAAACATTCTTAAAACACTATCCTCAAGTCTGGTTTAAAAAAGAACTCTTGTACAACATAACTTTACCATCATTAGTTGACGATGCATTTGGAGCAGCTATAACACTAAAAGGCATCAGGTGATTCTATAGGACATTACTTCACATTTTTTTGTACAACCAAAACAATTTACTGCTGACAGGAAATCACCAAAACAAACACAGTTTAAAAGATGGAGACCCCCGTTAAGCAGGAAATACCTTTCGGTGCTTGCCAACTAGCTTTGACATGTCACTGAAATTTAACCAAGATAACTTGGTAAAAGGTATGTTTGACTAACGTGATGGCTCAGACACATATACAAACTTTAGTGCCTTGATGACAACTCCATTAGATGTGTGCTGAAACAAAATATCCAAACTTCCCGGTAGATTAATTCAATAGCATTAGACACCAAATTGTGTCTCTTCAGGTCCTTCAGATTTAAATATAATACAATAACCAGGGACAAGTAATCTGATCTGTTTCTGATTGTCCTAGCTACCTGCTCAATATGAGTTCGGAATATTAGATTTTATGTTAAAATATTGATTCATAATATTCTCCCTATTGATCTAACTTTCTAACCTAAAAGGGGGCTTTCGTTAAACTTGTATCATATGTAGCTGTAACCATCCAATTGCTTATGGTCTGGTGGAGAACAGACCATTGATACACTGTGAACAGTTTACATTTATGTCAGAGAGTCACTAAACCACCAATAACTTGGGATTCAACAACAGTGCCATGACTTGAGAAACAGAACAAGGTTATGCATAGTTGGTGCCTTCGAAAGATGCGGAGGGCTGAGGCAGAGAAGAAAATGAAAAGTGATGCTGAAGTTGCCAGATTTCCCCTAAACAGGTAAGCTACATTACCAATAACAGTCAATTGTTTAGATTAGACACAAGCTTTTGCATACTATCAATTAAAAGTATGTATGCGCTGAGAGTTTTTGTGTACCTGTGTTCGAGTCTCATACAAAATTAATTACTAAATTGTGAATTGTAAAAATCTAAAGACAAAAAGCAATAGCAACCTGATTCTGTGTATGAATAATTATACAAGCAAGCAAAACTGTCTTGTTGACATCCGTTTTACAACGATGTGTTGAAACAAAACCTCTACAGCCTCAGGGAAGGGGTTCCACAACATTAGTATTAGCATTGGCATGATGTGTTGATACTTACTGAAAAGTAAGCATTGACGGTTTTCTTAAAGATGTCAAGAACTGAGTAATAGATCCACTAACCTTTAGTAAGTTCTGCTTTGTTTTATATGGCTTGGAAAAAATATTTGACTTGTTTAGACAGCTAAAAATTAATGCAAACATTAAAATATTGTGTGAATCAGTCTACTAGCAGAATAAATACATGCAATGTGCTGAAATAAAACCTCCACATCCTACCAGAGGGAATTCCACAACATTAGCATTAACATGATTTGTCGTCATGAACTAAAAAGTAAAAGTTAACCATTTTTCTTCCAGAAATAATTGATGTGTTTTGCCCTTTAGAATTAACACCCAAAAGACAAGCTGCGAGATAGATATATCACTGCTCACTCAGTGCTTGAGGACTGTTTGATCTTTCAATGAACATAAGGGGAGAAAAAAAATCCTTAAAACCAACGTCATTAAATCTTGGCTAGTTTATTTATATAAGTGCTGGAGCTCAGGGGGTTGTTGGGGTCTTCAAGCCATTTGTTCTTGCTGAGCATTACTGGAGCTGGAATTCTTATCTGCTGCAGAACTCTGGAAGAAAGTGAGGGGTGACGGGTCAGGGGGCCCCTCCGAAAGCTTTTGTAGACTGTGATTTGGGATCCTTGGGGTAACAGAGAGAGAGAGAGAGAGAGAGAACATTTGGATGCAGCTGTTTTTCAGCAGTCTAAATGGAGATGTTGTGTTGCCGGCTGATTCATTTGGTATTACCCGAGAGCATTTGAACAACAGGAGTAAAATTACCCACACAGGCTCATGTCTCCCGGTGCCCTCTGCTAGAATTCCTCTAACACGTTTGAGAACAAGTCAATCTGAAGTGTCAAAACCGGACTTAATTTAAGACCCTAGAGCCCCCTGCTAATGATCCAGCTATGCTTACCACTCAATTATCTTCCTGATGATTTTTCATCGCCTAAATCTCCCTGCACAGGGAGGTTTTTTCTCAAGTGTTTGGTTTCAGGATTTTTCTCCTTTAACAAATTATAGGGTCAAACAGGGTCAAATAAATATTGTTTTGTTTGTTAAAATAAATTTTTAAAGGTGTGATTGATCTCAAGCAGGTGTTTACCTCCATTATTTGCAATAGGTCACAATGATCGGATTTTTATTTCAGAAGTTTTATTTGAAGTAAATTCCAGCTAGAGTCTCACTACTTATTTTGGCTGTATGATGTAATTGCATTGGATCGACTGTATTTTGTCACACTCAAATTCAATGTTGGTAACTCATCTCTGATAATCATTTAAGAAACTTACCTTTAAATTAGCTATTGTACCAATAGCGAAGAGGTGTGTTGTCATATGAACTTGGAGACCAGGGTTGAGTAAGGCTATGTTCAGAGTGCAGGTCTTAATGACCAATTCAGAATTTTTTATAAAATTACATGTGACTGTTATTCATCTAACCTGTTATAAATGCATCCCCAAAATGATGCACATAAATAGAAAAAAAGAGCCTGGCATGCATAATAATAACATAACAAAACAAAACAAAAACAGAAGAATGAATTATTCAGGCTTTACAAAAAGAAAATGTAAAAACACACAAACATATGTTTTAGATTTAAAACAAAAGGGGAGACCAAAGCAATTAAAAATATTCTCAATTAAATGCTCAGGCATTCATCAAAACTTGGGCCACTTTATCTCGCAGTCTGAAGATATTTCAGCCTGGCATTTTCTCATTCTGTAAGACAATAATTTGCAGTGAGGTGAACATTCCCAGCATACTGCTCTGACTGCGACTTTCAGAGGCTGTTCTGTTTCATTCCAAGTGCTTTGAAATGAGTATTCATAAAAAGGAATTTACGACAAAATAGACATATATAGACAAATATGACAGACGTATCAAACAGAATAGTATCAAAAATATTGAATTCCAGTTCAGTGTGACTAATATGGTTCATATGCTATGAATTATTCTTCTGCATGTATTCTATATAAGTCTCTTAAAACAATAAAAGCACCTAAATCCTGGGTCTTGTTTGAGACAAGAAAATGAAAGCTATCATCGTAACAAACATGTTTCGGTCATAAGAAAATAGATATCATGAATATGTCACAAGTAAGGATGAGATCACAAGAAAGTTACCTGACTATAAGAAATAAATATATTTTTACACAAAACAGAGTTCTGCAAATGATTCAAATATTTGTGATCACTAATTATTAAAATTTAAGGGTGTAACTTCCCATTGATTTGCAAAAGAATTACAAATTGGATAATCTCATTAACTCTATATTATCTCTATACTTGTATACTTGCCTGATTTAGAAGCTCCAAATTTCTTTACTTAAATAAAAAAATAACATGTGCATCAAGTATGAATTCCATCCACCAGTTACAATCTGTTTCTCTTCTTAAACATCTTAGTTTGATCTTGAGCAATTGACAAGGCTGCACAGAAGTGTTTTTATTACTGGGTAAAAGGTGTATTTATTTTATTCATCATGAGACAACTAAACAAAATGGCATCACTCCTTTTCCATGTGTTTGAGAAAGTACTGTTTGAACTAGATCCTTCTGACAGTCCTCCAGCTCCCCCTCTGTTTCTTCTTCTCTTCCATGTGCTGCTGCTTATTGAAATTAGTACCCTCATGTCTGACAAGGTCAAGAAGTGTGTATGAGTTTAGACAACCATTCTTGAGTGGCCACTTCAAACTCAAGTTTTGTGATATGTTGAAATTTACAGAACGCTGATCATACATAACAAATACTTGTCTTGGTTGCTAGTCTTAGCAGCTGTAGTTGTTTCCCTGGTAGAAATTGTACATTCCCGGAACGTCCCCATTGTTAAGAAAGTTTTCTGGATTAAGAAAGTTGTAGAGTGGGCATCACTGTTGCGCAGTGTAGCACGGTCGTCTCACAACAAGGTTGCTGGTTCGAGCCTCGGCTGATATGGATGGATGATGGATGGATGGATGGAAAGGTTCAGAATGTTCTGGGAAAGCAACAATGTTGGGTTCTCCCAAGGTTAGGGGGACAATAGATGTATGACAAATAGAGGACCACACTGGAAAAATTTTTGAGGTCCAAAGTTTTATTTTATCTTTGTTGCATATGTGACTAATACAGCACATTCAACAAAACAAAAATATGTTCTGAAAGCTATTTAAAGTTTAGGAACTTCTGTGACTTTTAGTGGACAGTTGTCTTCAACAGGAACGTCTCAGGTTACGTATGTTTACAAGGTTCCCTGAGGGAACGAGACGCTGTGTCAAAACGCTATGGGGAATGCTCGCTTTGTTTCCGGCTCTGAAATATGTGTCAAATCTCATCCAACAGACAGGTGTGACGTCATCCGAGCGCAACGTTGCACCCGCATATGCGCAGTATATATAAGCCAGTGGTGGAGACAGTAGAACTCAAGACACAAGGGAGCCACAGAAAGTACATGTAAGTCACAAACCCATTTAAGGAAAGTAATGGCGAGTAAAAACACTGTCTAAATAGACAGGAAGCGTAAGGACATGTCGCTCGTCACAAGGGTTCAAAGGGGGGCCTCCAATACGATGGCCAGGTCCCAGACAGGCACTCTTGGACCTCAACCACCTGGTACCGCGAAGACAACGAAATATAAGGGGGGACCTGCCCATCAATTGGGGGTGGCAGGCCGAAATGGCCAATACATACACCTTAATGGTGGATGGCAAGAGCCTCTTGGCGAACTGAGTCTGCAGAAACTCCGACCGGGCAGTGCGCTAAACCCAGGCTGTGGGAAACACACCAGGCAGTAAACAATTGCCATCTCGCAGCCCTGGAGTGGAGAATGGCCTCAACGACCTCGGCGGAGAGGCCGGAAGCTAGGAGCTGCACCCCCTCAGAGGTCATAGATACAGCCTCCACAACTCCGGACAGGGACGTACCACCGTCCTCCCGTATTAATAGAGCAGATCCCAACCTTTTGACATGGATCTCCCATGGCTCGCCATCCAGGAGGGAAGTCACTCTTGATATAATAATAATAATAATAATAATGCCTTCAATTTATATAGCGCTTTTCAAGACACTCAAAGGCGCTCAATTATCAGAGCATTATTCATTCACTCCACGTTCACTCTCTGGTGGTGATAAGCTACCATGGTAGCCCTCAGCTGCCCTGGGGCAGTCTGACAGGACGTGGCTGCAATTCTGCGCCTACGGCCTCCTGCCCATCACCAAACACACCCCACCAGTCACACACATCCATATTGGGCAATGTGGGTGAAGTGGCTTGCCCAGGGCCACAACGGCAGGATGGCCCTAGCGGGGATCGAACCACCAACCTTCCAGTTACAGAACGACCATCTTTCCTACCCTCTCCAGAACTCCAGGAAGCAGTGCTACTGGGGAAAAGGCGTACAGGGGACCCTGCACTCCTCAAGTGGAAGAATCATTGCCGCTGATACCAAAAGGCCAAGCAGTAAATTGTAAACTGCAAACCGACAATGAATGGCCTAGGACCGCAGAGATCGTGGCCTGAGATAGGCACGCCCGCATAGTGGGGGAATCCCATTCCACACATACTTACCTTTCTGGGTTGGGAAG
This sequence comes from Danionella dracula, assembly GCA_900490495.1. Lineage (NCBI taxonomy): Eukaryota > Metazoa > Chordata > Actinopteri > Cypriniformes > Danionidae > Danionella > Danionella dracula. Next base: position 19,932,269 of record UELW01000778.1, read on the forward strand.
AGCACACTCTTGCAGGGGGTTCGACCGAAAACCCAGCACCTTCATGTGCCTCCATGTAATTGAGAACGTGGAACCCTTGAAGCCTCAAGGGGGCCAGGGCCATGTCCACACACTTGGTGAAGGTCCTGGGCGAGAGCGAAAGGCCGACAGGAACTACTCGGTACTGATACGCCATGCCCTCTACGGCGAAACCAAATAAACTTCCTGTGAGTAGGACAAATAGGGGCATTAAAGTCGGCGTATTGAGGTCGATGGAAACAAACCAGTCGCCATACTTGATCTGGACCACGACCAGCTTTAAAGGTATGCATCTTGAATGGCAACCTCTGGTGCGACGATTCAAGAGCCTCAGATAGAGAATAGGGCACAGGCACCCATCCTTCTTCGTAACTAGGAAGTACGGCTGTAAAACAGAGTTTCTGTCGTGCACAGGAACCACCTTGATGGCCCCTTTACTTCCTGGTCCATAACTAGAGCTTGCAAGGGATCCATAACTGTAGGCAAAACCCCAGTGAACTTGGGGGTCCTGGATCAAAACTGGATCCTCTAAAGCAGTTTCACAAGCCGCACGACCCATGGGAGAGGCCTGGGAAGCTGGACAAAGCCCCCTCTGAGCAACTTAGGGGAACCTACCTCTCGAGGTCGGGTTCTGGTAACTGTTGGGTGATGGTTCCGGATAAAGGCACGAAATTCAATGGAAGAACTGAAGCCCCGGCCACCAAGAGCCTGGGTGGGTACAGAGGCAAAGCAAATGCTCCCTGAAGCACAGAGGGTGGCTGGGTTAGCGGAATATGTGTCGAGGGGGTCGTCAAGAGATGACAGCCTTCCATAAAGTGCATCGCTTGATGAAGCCACATCAACATAACATATGCTTAAACATGAACACATTAATACTGATTTTATATTTTAGCCTTGCTTCATTTACTGCTGATTCAAAATCCATATTATGCTCAGTTAACCCTTTAATGCGTTAATGCATATAACATAGCCACTAATTATTTCCTAACTAGTTCATTATAGTGGAACCTTAAAATAAAGTCACATCAAAAACTGTGTAAAAAAAAAGAACTTCATTTATTGTGGCTATTTCTTCAAAACAGGGCATGTAAAAGGCCAACTTCATACTTTAACTAAAAATAAATTGGCTTAGAACAACATCTACATCATTAAAAGAAGATGCAGCCAAATAAAAGGACAATGTGTGTTGAGGATGATCACATGAGGAACTGAACAACTGTCTCATAAATACATGTAATCCTAATCATTAAAAGCTCTGAATACCAGCATCCGTGCAATCCATCAGTAGATGAGCTTATTAGCCTTGAGCCCATCCTGCCTTTCTTCTCCAGTAATTTAATGAAGTTAGAGCTGGAAGAGTTTGCTACAGTGTTCAAACCCTGGACACAATTGTTTGCAGTGAGTTTCCCATACCACAAAATGCTGCAAGATGTTGGGAATGTCAGCACCTTTTAAAGAAAGTCGCCCACAAGGCTACTTTTTCTTTCAGATTCCCATGTGAAAATAATTAGCTGCAAAACTTGGACTAATTTGAACTCACCCAAACGATGTTCAAAGCCTAATTGTACAGTATAAAATGTACAAGTGTGGTGTACTATAATAAGTAAGCCACACTCTGCCTACACTTCAAATAATGTTAGACATCAACCTTTCAAGAAAAAAGGATTTCCCCTTAACTTTTATAATGAATTAGTTTTCTTAAGTGTGTGCCTTGAGAAGAACTTATTAAGTCTTGTAAATGGAAAACGGTTTTATTACCAGAACAACGTTGCCCTAACATGCTCATCCTTCTGAGTCGGTCAGCACATGTTACTTTGAGATCTACTCTGGTCTGTATTTGACTGTCCTGATCCATGTTGTAAAAATGATTACTGCGAAGCAAAAATAAAGCAATGCGTATGGAAAAATGATCCAGACCTTAATACACAGAGAGAGAGAGAGAGAGAGAGAGAGAGACAGCATATGTCAGACATTAAATATATCGTAAACTTGGCTGAGCAATTGTGCCAATATGGACCCCTTTCTACCCCTTGTCTGGAATCAAGACTTGGTCCAGTCATGCATCATAATTCATTGGGTACTTAGGCCAAGACAGAGCTTAGCCAGGTCAACTTATCACATGGGTAGCCATTGATTCATAAGTATAGTTTACCCCTTTAAGGACGTCAGCAGAATTTTTTTTTACATCTGTGACTGAAACACTTGTATGTCTATCCTTGTATTTTCCATACTAGCTTAGTTCTTGTCAGGATCTTGTCTATTGCTGTCTTTCACTAGCAAAGATAGGGAGAAAGCTAGTGTACACCCTGAGCAGGCTGTTGTATTTTTCATGATGGCTAATTAGAACATACACAATAATCATGATCAGTAATAGCTATCAATCAAAACCGAACCCTTGGAATGCAGGAGGTCTGGAAAATGGATGATTTATTGTGAAATCATTAGAACACCATGAATTCATTTTTCAAAGCCTGCAGATGTTGTCATTGTTTTGGTCTTTTGGCGAATGTTAAAACAAAGCCCACAAAGTTCCCAGTTTCAATTTTCAAAGGTTTCAGTTTTTATCCAGTTATTCCCTTTTGCAGCTGTTTTCACAAGTTTCTGGTCTCATCGGCTGTTTTTGCAGTGACAGCCATTAGATTCAGCTCACTTGGACTGTCCTGTTAATAATTAGCTCATCTCAACAAGACATGCTGGCAAGAGTTGAGACAAAAGGGTTGATATGTGGTACAAGCAGAGCACATCCTTATGAAGAAAAAAAACACGTTAACTATTAAAAGATGTTCAGTGGATTCTCTTCAAAGTGGCTCGCTTTAGATCCTCTAAGTATGAAGGTTCAGTCCAAAGCAAATCAGACTATTGTCCACCAGCTACATGTATAGTCTTAGACACCAGGTTGTGTGCTGGAATTGAGGTGCAGGACTGGTGAATCCCTGACACACAAATCCACAAATGGCTTAGAAGGTTTTTTTTTAAACAAACTAAAAATGTTTGTACAAAAATAAAATCACACAAACACACTGCCCCCGAAACATTAGTTTGTTGTAAAAACTTTTCACATATCCTGAGTGTTTTCAAGTGGGTTTATTCTTTCAGTGTTTTTGGAAGCAGCAAACATAATAAAGACAAAATAAGCATTACAAATGCAATATTGTTTATTAGTTGCCATATTGCATAACAGCGTCACGGTGGCGCAGTGGGTAGCACGGTCGTCTCACAGCAAGAAGGTCACTGGTTCTAGGCTCGGCTGGGGCAGGTGGCATTTCTGTGTGGAGTTTGCATGTTCTCCTCGTGATCGCGTGGGTTTTCTCCGGGTGCTCCGGTTTCCCCACAAGTCCAAAGACATGCGGAATAAGTGAATTGAATAAGAACGATTGCCCATAGTGTTAAAAGTGTGAATGTGTGTGTGAATGTTTCCCAGCGATGGGTTGCGGCAGGGAAGGGCATCCGCTGCGTAAAACATATGCCAGAGAGTTGGCGGTTCATTCCGCTGTGGCGACCCCGAAAGGGAATAAAGCCGACATGAAGATGAATGAATGAATATTGCATAACAGCAGAAATCAACTTACTGAGCATAACCGGCTTGATGAAACTCATGTAAAAATGTTAAACGCTACCTGGTTTAAGACAGAAAAACAAACTTCAATATCTTTACATTACTTTATTCCTTTGTGAAATTGTGCAGCCCCACAAGTGTTTCATTATGCGCGGGTTTTATCAGTGTGTTTAATTAGTTAAAGATGCCATATTCAAGTAAAAAAAATGGTCGACAGAAAATACAGTAAAAATCTAAATGAGGTGCAACTGGTCTTTTGATTATTTTAAATGTTAACACTTAGTTTAAAAAAGTGTTTAATAAAGCTGCTTTTACTCAAACAAATGATACTTCAGAAAAGTAACCAATGTTTTCAACTAAATGTTGTGGTAATAAAAGACATCAGATGTATTAACCCAACCTGCACACATCTTCAATCAAAGTGGAAGGAAAGAACAGAACAAGTTTAAGACAGAAAAACAAACTTCAATATCTTTACAATTACTTTATTCCTTTGTGAAATTGTGCAGCCCCACAAGTGTTTCATTATGCGCGGGTTTTATCAGTGTGTTCAATTAGTTAAAGATGCCATATTCAAGTAAAAAAAATGGTCGAGAGAAAATACAGTAAAAATCTAAATGAGGTGCAACTGGTCTTTTGATTATTTTAAATGTTAACACTTAGTTTAAAAAAGTGTTTAATAAAGCTGCTTTTACTCAAACAAATGATACTTCAGAAAAGTAACCAATGTTTTCAACTAAATGTTGTGGTAATAAAAGACATCAGATGTATTAACCCAACCTGCACACATCTTCAAGCAAAGTGGAAGGAAAGAACAGAACAAGTTTAAGACAGAAAAACAAACTTCAATATCTTTACAATTACTTTATTCCTTTGTGAAATTGTGCAGCCCCACAAGTGTTTCATTATGCGCGGGTTTTATCAGTGTGTTCAATTAGTTAAAGATGCCATATTCAAGTAAAAAAAATGGTCGAGAGAAAATACAGTAAAAATCTAAATGAGGTGCAACTGGTCTTTTGATTATTTTAAATGTTAACACTTAGTTTAAAAAAGTGTTTAATAAAGCTGCTTTTACTCAAACAAATGATACTTCAGAAAAGTAACCAATGTTTTCAACTAAATGTTGTGGTAATAAAAGACATCAGATGTATTAACCCAACCTGCACACATCTTCAAGCAAAGTGGAAGGAAAGAACAGAACAAGTTTAAGACAGAAAAACAAACTTCAATATCTTTACAATTACTTTATTCCTTTGTGAAATTGTGCAGCCCCACAAGTGTTTCATTATGCGCGGGTTTTATCAGTGTGTTCAATTAGTTAAAGATGCCATATTCAAGTAAAAAAAATGGTCGAGAGAAAATACAGTAAAAATCTAAATGAGGTGCAACTGGTCTTTTGATTATTTTAAATGTTAACACTTAGTTTAAAAAAGTGTTTAATAGCTTAATGAAGGTTAAACTCTTTGCATGCTGGTGTAACTGTTTAATTCAATGTCTTGGTTCAGTTGAACAAATCATATGATTTATTCTGTCGTCTCAGGTAAGTTAATGTGTTTTATTTATTTATTTATTAATAATAATATTATATAGAATATTCTTCCATCTTTAAAACCTTAATTCTCTCAATATGTTATTTCCTTCAATTCTTTTCTCTACAAGTCTGAACACACTGGGCTGAAATTTTTGTAGCGTAAGTGTAAAGGTTTGTTCCTTCTTTCCAAATAACACGCAAAAAAGCACCTGCACAGTTCTGGATTAAAAGCAACAATGTTTGCCTCTGCAATATTGCGCTGGTGTTTTGCAACATGAAGCTTCATAGAAGCTCTTAGGAACTGCTCGAGCTGGAGCAGGATTTGGATTCAGATCCTGAGCTTGAGCTGACACTGCTACATATGGTTTGGTTTCCAGATGCAGGAAAACACCAAAATGTATTGTATTTTCTTTGTCTGTGGTAAAAAGGGAGCATCTGAGGGCCTAGACCTTCACCAGGTCGCCAGGGACTTTCCGTAGCTCCCTGGGACCATCAAACTCCAAAGAGTGTCACTATGTCCATATTTCACTCGACCTTGGTGAACAACATCACATGGTTAAGAACTGCAAAGACAGTATTAATATAGAATTTGACCTTACCTTAACCTAAGAATTTACATTTATTTCTTGAGCCCCGAATTTCAAGTTAGAGGGTATATGACCTATTAGGTATGTTAGGCTGTTATTCCTTTTTTAATTATCAAAACATGGTATGGAACCAAAAAAATTATTTGACTTTTAAGAGTACTTTTTATTATATTCTCCATATTCTCTCGAGGGAGCTAAACAATCCCTCTGCCCAGTTGAAAAAATACTTTACTGGATGAACACTGAGGTGGTCAAGGGTCCAAGTTGGACAAATCCCAAGCTTACACCGGAAGTTTGCTTAAAGTGAGTCTGTGTTGCAAACAGTAAGTGTGTCTGGCCGGTGTGGATGGCTAGAAATGTGACTTGTGACTCAGGAGCCAATGGGAAATGAGATTGATTACAGTGCTGTATCAGATAGACTTACCGATAATCCGATGGTCTATCTGCACTCATACATCTTCATCTATCATCTGCTCTGGCTCCCGTCAGCACAGATATCCCATGAGCCCTGTGCATGGACGCCCCAAGGGGCCCAGTCCACACACACACATGTGCTCCTCGGGCTGTTTACACAAGGGTCAGACATTCATCAATCCATCAGCCACTACATTGACTCCACTTTTAAATGAATCGTCTCTGGATACTCATCAAAAAAGCCATTAATAGAGGAAACACTTACCACTAATCAGTCTTTTAGAGTTTTCTACACATGAGTCTCTGACAACATATGGAAAGGCATTCGCCAGAGTAAATTTAATCTACATTGTTATGCTCTAAACTAAAGAAAAAATATGTCAGATATGTAATATTGGCAAAGCTGCTTTTACTCAAACAAATGATACTTCAGAAAAGTAACCAATGTTTTCAACTAAATGTTGTGGTAATAACTTCAGATTTATTAACCCAACCTGCACACATCTTCAAGCAAAGTGGAAGGAAAGAACAGAACATACACAACATACACAAGCATCCCTTCTTATCTACACATATTTGTTCATTCATAGAGAATGCAAAGCGGTTCATGAATGGTCATGTGTACATGCCTAAAATTGGTACTGTTTTATAATGAATTTTGGGTGCAGTTGAGTGACACTTACATTTACAAAAAAAACAGCTTCATCTGTGTTTTTTAAGATCAGTCTATAGAGTAAAATATTTGCTAGTGTTGTGAGTGACGTCTTTAGAAATTGCGTTTTTTCGTTCTATTGTATGGAATCTCTCGCACAAGCTCTATAAATATTGCCATATATTGAGTGGATACTATACACAATCACTACATTGGTGCACCGTAAATATATTTTTTTACACAACATGGAATATAATTGTTTTTATCAGAAACAGAATATCTAAACATATAAAATTAAACAGCGATTTTAAAAAAAATCCCTCAAGCAGGGATCTTAGTAAAAAACTAAATTGCTCAATATTTTTACATACAGGAGCTGAAGCAACAGTAAAACACTGAATGTTTCAAATGCATGTTTTTTTTTTGTTCTGTTTTTAATAAACTTAAATTAAGTTCTTGAGCCAGGGTCTACTGATCTCAGTAGACATTTTTAAGATCTTCACTTATTGTGTAACACCAGTTTGTTAAAACTAGTTGGTTTAGTAGCTAACGTAACCAAGTCTGCTGTGCATTGGAGAGATGAGCACCAACTTGAAAAGGAAATCTCTGTTCTACCTTACATAGAGAATACTCAATTACAGGATATTGACGGGTTCAGATTTACACATAATTGTCTAATAATGTAAAAGCAGTTTTGTATGGAGATGCAAAATTAAAATTATGCAAACTGTCCAAATAAGGCTTTGGGTCAAGAAAGCAAACTAAACCACAAAAAAAACACCAACCCCAATTGGTGCAATGGTTAAGTTAGTGAAGTGAGGAAAGCTGTTTTTGTAATAAACAAGAGAAGGTTTGTGATCTACTTACTACTCAAACCAACACAAAGCTTCACAAGAAGTTCAGATTCAAGGCAAGGGAGTATCTATCTTTCATTGGTAGCTTACTAATGCAAATAACTAAAGTTTTCCCTCCCATTGTAATGGGCACATTGATCGTCAAGAGGAAAGCATTGCTTTTTTAAACCTAAAATAAACAGAAGGTTTGATCCCCGACTCCAAAATTTAAAGGTGTGGAAGATTGAAGAGCAAGCATTTCATCACTCATACTACCTTCAACTCGGTGGATCTGGGGATCGAAACTGCAACCTTCCGAACACAAGTAGACCTTATCCACCAGACCACAACTGCACCTCAAAGTGATGAAACCCTTGCCCTCCCATCTTCAATAACTACAACTGGGGTGTGCTTGAGCAAGGCTTTCCAACTACTCCAGGGGTGCCACTGTCATGGCTGCCCACTGCTGCGGGGATGTGTGTGCACGTGTGCGTGCATTTGTGTGTGTAATATGCAGGCCACAGATTCTGGTTATGGGTCACTCCATATCTGGCCAACTAGCCACTTCACTGCACTTGCACATTAAACCTATATAAAGTGAAAAATCAAAACAATGTTTATGCCTTTAAAGCACATTTTATGATTTTGTGATTTATAATTTATGTTTTCATGAAACAAAGGAGGAAAAAATCTTGATACAACAATAGTCAAAATTAAGATAAAAGCAATGAGTGTTTTTATAGTCACATCTGACCTGCATTCCATTCACACACACAAGATGGAGAACAGTCACATAATATTTGTAATGTGAACCAAACACCAAAAACCTAAACTAAACTTTACGTACTGCAAGTCATAGAATGTAGCACATTAGACTGAAGATTCATTAGATCATCAACATGCTAGTCAATGTTATGAATATAGATGAAAGCACAAGCCTGAATATAATTACTACTGTTATATTTTAGGTACTATTTTAGGTTATAGTTGGGGGATCATGCTGATTTTCTCCACTAGATGGTTGTTTAGATGGTTCAACAGTATATTACACACCCACAAAATCATATTTAGCACTGCTAATATATATTTTTAAATAAGTTAAGTACAAAACGGCAATGAATTGCATAGCCTGCACGGTAATTTTTGTAAACATCTTATTGAACAGAGATGCTGTCAAAAACAGCCGTTCTATATATCTTCAGAGCATTTCAAGATGATCAATGGGAACATGAGGATTTTTTCTGTAAAAGAAATTAACTAAAGCACATGAGATCATGACCACAGCCATTTACATGTGGCCGAGCCAAAGCAAAAGTTCATTAGCTGACTCCATTATTTTAACATCATAGAGGAAATTCTGAAGCAGTTATTCCTAAAGCGAATCATGGATACTAATGTGAAAACAACATACAAAGCTCTAAAAATGGCTGCTTTCCAGAACAGCTGGAAGAAATGGCGTTTAGGAAATTAATAGTGAAAAATCGTTATTTGATGTGAATCATCTGTTGTTTCTTTTTCCTTTTTTTTTGTTTTACTTCCATGCTGACTATAAACGCCTGGAAGACTTTTATGGAAACGCTAATATTTATGACATTGAAGTGCTTTCAATCACCAGCACATCTGCCAGTATTTCAAGGCAAATTAATCATTGGCATGGTGTCTTGATGTACTAGATTGAAAGGCTGTCTTCCTCAAATAATAACACCTGCTGGACAATTGATTTAGGTTGAATGTTGATAGAATGTCATAAACCTAACAGTTCCAAGAATGTTCACTTGAATGAAATAAACTGCTAAAAACAAAATGACAACACAGAGGTTAAAAAGACAGCTGTTCTGATTTCTGAATACACATTCATTACTGTGCAACAGCTTTAAACAGGTGTGAAAATGTTATAAACAGAGAAAGTTGTCAGAAAGATAAATCATTTATTTTCATCAATAAGCAAAAAAAGCAAGTGAACAAAGATAACTCATTAACATTTTAAAAAAGGTGAATGAGTCATCCATAAAAACACGAATCGTTCATAGGTAATCAAATTTTTGAACATATGTATTAGTAATCAATTCAAATTCAAATAGTACAATGGTATTTCCTAGAAAGTCTTGGGCTTTGATTAGAGGCTTTAAGAATTATATATATATAAGAATTGTATATATGTATATATATATGTATATATATATATATATATATATATATATATATATATATATATATATATATATATATATATATATGTATATATATATATATATATATATATATATGAATGTATATATATATATATATATATATATATATATATATATATATATATGTGTATATATATGTATGTATATATATATATATATATATATATATATATATATATATATATATATAGACCAACTACGGCTACTTATCAACTTCACCAGAGTTGTGATTGAAAAGTTCAAGAGTGTGTAAAAATGCAGACAAATATTTGATTGAATAAATAATAGAAAAAATAAACTATTTTTAACAAGGGTTTGTCTTCGTGAGGTCACCATAAGTAAGGTACAAAATAGAAAAAAGAAGGAAAAGAAAAGTTTGAGTATAGGAAACAAAGCTTTGTGTCGAGTCTGCAGTTCACATTGGGAACATCCAGTAAAGCCTTCAGGGGCTTTGTGGGTGTGAAGGACCTGATAGAGACCTGCAGGCTGCCCTCAAGCTCCTGCATCTGAGCCAGTTGACCCCAGGATTCCTCAAACACAGATCACAGATTGTCCAATGCAAAATCCTGACACCTACTTTAAAGCTAACTAATATATGGATAATGTGTTTTTGGCAACATTTTGTTTAATCTGATGGGATTTGGAGTCTTTATTTAGTCATATATTTCTCTGTTTTTCATCAAATGGAAGGATTTGGGGACTAATCATATTTTTACACATATCTTGGGTACATTTAGTCAAAAACATCCACAAACTGTAAAAATGTGTCGGATATATACATATTTTTAATGGTTTTTCATAAATCTGTTAATCAACCTCAACAATGACTATAACTACTAGTACTACTAAATAATTAATCTAATGTAACTATGTATTTGCAAAATTCATATGTGTCCCTGAATTATGGGAGAAACCAATTACATATTTTTCATTATATAAGGTAATTATAAACCTGACTGTATATAATATATACATATAGTGGTACCCTAAGAAGTTGAAAAGCAAAATGCACAAGGGTTATCTTCTGTTATGCAAAAATGATTACTATAAAAAACAGTTTGATTGTAAAGTAGAGACAAGGAAAAGAGATCTTTTACCACAGGGTACAGAATGAGCTAGTGAAATGATATCTAATAAAATGTGTAGGGTTGGCATTCACAAATGCATGTTCCCAGATAATCCAGTAGCTACATTTCACTGGTAAATGAAATATTTGTTTCACAAATATCAAAATTCATAGAAATTTTGTCATATAATTAGATATAACTGTAAAATTGCATAATTACTTAATATGGTTTTCAATTGAATTAATTCAACATTTCCCTAACTCATATTTTTCTCACATACTCTGATGTAAAGACAGTAGATGTTTATTTACTCAAAACATATAACAGAAAAACACCAAAGAAAAGCAATGTCTCTCTCTTCGACATCATTCTGTTAAACATAGCACATAAATGTTTTCGATTATCACCTTAACCATTTGTTTGTTTGATAATCTCCAACAAGTGCTTCACTGTATTTATTGCTTTACATGAAGCTGACATGACCGCTTCAGTAAAACAACATCCTGCATTAGCCATATTTATGAATCTTAATTTTTAATACATCTCAATTAATCTTGTTATTATTTTTGTCATCTTATTTATGTGTACCTGTGCTTCTCCGCAGCTAAGGCTTTACATCTGTTGCTTTTAATTAGCCTTTGTTCTGATTGGACCATGGTCTGGGGGCTTATAATAGCTCCAGCACATTTAATATTATAAATGTAAATGCGAGGAGTTGTTGATGACTGGAATATTTTAAATAATAAATTTTTTAAATAAATGTAAAAAAAGTTAAATACGAAAAAGACATAACATTAATTAAAATGTTTAGAATAGTTGAATTACAATATTACCCCAGCTGTATCAAACAAAAATATGCATTCCATTCTCTTTTGCTGTTGTTTACAGGTCACCAAAGCTATAAACTTTATCTCGAGTTTGGTGTCTTTGCAACACATTTTAGCTTGAAGTGGTAAAAATAGTTATTTTTGAAGACTGTAATATTCATATCCTCGACCAAAATAATTCAATGGTGTAACGGAAATATTGATACTCTTGAGACATGATTTATGAATACAATCAAAAACAGCATTTTATTAGTTGTTCCAAACATGAATTAAGCTCATTCCTTTATATCAATGAAGAATGTGATCACATTGCAAGCATCATGGAGGGAGAAAGAAGAGGGAAAGAGGAGAGAGAGAAAAGAAGAGAAAAAGGAAAGACACGAGCATCGCATACACGTCCACTCGCTAGGGTAGAGAGAGAGAGAGCGAGAGAGATAGCGAGAGAGCCCCTAAACCCTTGAGATTCTCTTCAGTATAAATCCCGCCTCTCTATGTCACTTCCTGTTCCCTCCCAAGTAAACATACAAATTCAATCTTATTTGAGAATTACTTACAATTATTAAATATTCTATTACAATGGGTATTGCCTTTATTGATTTTCTAATATCCTGCAAGTTTAAAGAAAATGTGGCCAGAGCAATTCAGCGAATTTGTCACATGGTATAGATCAACATGATAAAATCAATTCAGGTAAAAATCTTGTTTTAGCTATTGTTACTGTGCTGAAAAATACTCCTCAATAACCAGTTTCCTCCTCTGATGGAATGCAACTAATCTTTACACATCCATCACCACCACATTGTCAACAAATACTCTCCCCTTCGCTTCCCTCCCTCCTCTGACCAACAGAGGGCACCTCCATTGCATTAACTCCTGCTCCTCCATCTACACCACACCACATTCCCCATACACCCCAGGAGCGCCGTGATTACACACCCAGCTGAAGGACATTAACATCACTATTTAAACAGACTGTTTCCCTTGGCTCATCGCGAAGTCTTGTTTGTATCTCTACTGCAGTTCCGAGCGTTTACCCTGTTTGTCTGCCTGCCCGTTGTGACCCTGCCTGTTCTCCGTCTACGATCCTAGCCGCCTGCCCATTGGACTACTCTCACTGATCTCCGTTACTGCCTGTTTGCTGCCTGCCCTGACAAACCGCCTGTTATTGTACCACGTTGCTAAATAAAGCCTGCACATGGATCCCAACCCGAGTGATGCTTTGTTACAGCTTTCAACTAGCCAATATAAAAACCGATAAACTGTCAGGAAGCATCAGCTCATCCATTGTCTGCTCCTCAGAGTAAAACTTGATTTTGAGAGGTTTTTTTTAGGATGGGATGGATGAGGTTAATGCACCAACCTAACAGGAAACCTGTAACGTCACTGAAGTCTTCCAAAGAACAGGAAGTTGTCTCAGCTGAATCATTGGATGTGCGGTTTTATAATGTTTAACTCTCTCACTGAGCCATGCTGATGAACGATGAGGTTACAAGGCCATGAAACAATTTCCCTATACTATAAAACACACTTGTTCTGATTGTCTTCTCAGAGAGGGTTTGGAACATCCTGAGGGGAAATCATGCAAAGCCACATGCTTGGTTGGGAAGTGTTTGAGTTAAGTTAAATAAATAGGAATTAATCACTAGTATAGTTCAACCACAAGAAATTTGCTAACAATTGATGAATAAAAGATTGAGACAGACAACTTAATAAGTGTTAACCCAAAAACATTATGTTTATCATGATCTACTTTGATACACATTTTTTTCTTTTATTTCATTAATTTTCATGACCACAATGTGAGTGAAAAAAGCTTCTACTGTCTTCATAATTTAATTAGCAGAATTTAGAATGCAGAAAAGACATTTGAATAGTAGTGGTAGTTTATACACACTACATGGAAGATAATTAATTTTAAGATACTGAGCTTTCAAAAATCTGAACTATTGAACTGTTTCTCCTCAATGAAACTCAGTCACCATATGTCTATAAAATACTTGGCTGTTGTACAAGACATTATATTTTTCCTATGGTTGTTTCCAGTTACTTTATTGCATACAGGGCTGGTATTTGGAGACGCTTATTAAATGTATTGAACAAGAAAACAAACTGATGCCCAATATTGCATTTAAGAACATATATACTAGTACTGTACTGTTGAGATTCAACTCAGTTTGCAAAAAGGAAAGGAAAAAAGCTTCATGTTTGTTTGCTATACAGTATAATTTAGGTGAAAACAAAAATAAATGACTACTTTGTTTCAATTGGTAAGATAATCTGGGACTTGCATTCGTCCACTTTTACCCGCCTTAAGTCTGACAAAGGAAAACAGATGAATGACATGGATCTATCTTAGATTAAAACACGTTTAAGATGTCTCAAAAGAGAAACATTAGAGTTTTAAACGATAGGGTGTTTGTATGAATTTTTAATAGACTCAATGTATTGTTCTAAGTATAAGGAAAACCTTTCCTAAGTTTAAAGGGACCTTGTTAGATTTGGCAAATAAAAATATACATTAATAATAAACAACGTTTAAAATATAAGTGTGAAAATAACCAATGTACAGATAAAAACTAATAATTACTGATTAATTACAGCGATTTATTTGTTTTTATCTCTAAATTGTGTGTTTTTTTTAATTTATATTTAATGCGAAATATATTTTATATAGATTATGAAAAACATCACCAATCAATTGCACAGCCCTCTAAAAATCTATTTCAAATTAATTAAAATGTCGCAGATGGGTTTGCAAAGTTGAATATTTAGACATGAAATGCAAATGGATTTCACATGATTCTTGATAATATTCAAAGTAACTTACTGCTAAAAAAAAATCAAACCAGTTGCAGAATAAAAAAAATAGGCTAAAAGTTATTCTGTTAGAAATGTATCTGAAACCTCAGTGCAGCTTAGTCTTTATTAACATAGAAAAACAGTTAAACCGGTCATATGTCCGTCCTTTTTCAATCACTCAGCTTATAATGGTGGTCCGTGTCAAAGCTGCAGATCATTAGTTTCAAAGCATTAGATTACATAAAAAATCTAATCTAAGTGCACAGCAGAAATGGTCAGTTGTAGGTCTTCAAATGTAGTAGCTTCTAAATTTAATAGAAGCTTAGCTTAATCCAACTGGGCTGATTCGTATTCATTGTCATCCAGACCTTAAACTGCATGCAACAATTCCACTATATAAGACACTTCTTATAACATTTCAACACATTGCTACCACAGACTTCCTTGTCAGGTTTCTGACATTCATGCAGGGAAATTTAACATGTGGAATTGAATTTCCTGCTTCACATAGTTCACTTTCTTTCATCCATATCTTATTAAATGTTAATAAAATTTCACTTCAAGCACCCAGTTGGGTTAAAATCAATTGAACTTTTTAAGAATCCTTCTTTTATTAAATGTAACCAGGCAACTTGTCTTTTCCACTCCAAAGATCAATACACATCTCCAAATTTCTTCAATTTAGGGAACCAAGGTAGAAAATATTAATGTATGCATATTCCAACCACCAAAAAAGATGCAACATTATTAGGATAAAAGGAACTCTAGATGAAAATAGCCAGATTAGCCAAGTTGGATCTCATTTATCATCATACATTTGGACAGCCTGAGAGCAGAACTTGAGAAAAAGTAACCAATAGCACCAGATTCTTAGATAGGGCCACAACAAGGTCAGAGTACAAAGGTCAAAGTAGGTAGATGGTCCCCCACAGCTGTGTGCAATGCTAGCCGTGTGTGACCTTTCGACTTGACACTTCCCTGAGACTCTTTCACCAAAGAAACATCTGGGCTTGATTTCAGAAACACTAGGAATCAGAGAAGGAAAGACTTCCTGACTGATTGTTTGTTAGTCCTTCATTAACCTAGCTCCACCCTCAGGCTTCAGGCCCATCATTAAACTAATGATTGACATCCCAAAGGCTCCCGTTATGAGATTCCAGCAAAGTCCAGCAGAACCAATCCAATTATATAGATGTAAGATTTAGTTAAGACTCAAAGCTTTGCTTAGCTTAGCTGTTAGAGAGTTATCTTAGCAATTAAAAGATAATTGTGCTCTTCATGGTATGATATAAGGCGTCTTTCACACTGGAGGTAAATTTTTTGACGTAGCTTGATACATCATAGATTCTATTGAAAGGAGTGTAATACAAAAGCAATTTGGTTTAAAGGATTAATTTAAATACAGTTAACCTGATTGATCTGGAACAAGAAAGCATCTTGATTTAAAGTCTTGTATTGTATTTAAGGAACACTATTTTTTTAAGTAGGCATTATCTAAGTTTAGTTTTACCATTTAGTAGTCTATTTAAAAGTCCTCTTAGTATTTGTAGCATAGTTTACAGCAGCTTGGATTATTAGCCGTTTTACATTTTAAGATTCCAGAGTCAAAACAGACTTAACACCATGTTTCCCCATCAGTCTGTCACTATGACTTATGTCGGTGACGACTATGGGAAGCTCCACTAGAGGCATTCTACTCATTCCACACTATTTTCAAAATGCCAATCAGCGAATGTGCTGATGGTGACGTGATCACACCATCCCGCATAAACCAGACGTGAGTGTGACACTTCCTGTTGTTCCATTGGAGCCATACTCTCGACATACTCTGGATTTAGGAAACTGGTGATGTAACATAACGACACTCGGGTTGGGATCCATATGCAGGCTTTTATTTACAACGTAGTTAGAATAACAGGCAGGTAGTCAGGGCAGGCAGCAAGAGTAGTACAAAGGGCAGGCGGCTAGGATCGTAACGGTACACAGGCAGGGTCATAACAGGCAGGCATACAAACAGGGTGAACACTCAGAGTTGCAGCACAGAGACAAACAAGACTTCGCCTCGAGCAAAGGGAATCAGTCTGTTAAATACTGGTGATAATGTTCCTCAGCTGGATGTGTAATCACGGCGGACCTGGGGTGTAATGTTCTTCAGCTGGGTGTGTAATCACAATGCCCCTGGGGTGTCTGGGAAATGTAGTGTGGTGCAGGTGGAGGAGCGGGAGTTAGTGCAACGAGGGTGCCCTCTGCTGGTTAGAGGAGGGAGTGACGAGGTTAGCCTCTGTGACAGGTGAGTTGAACGGCAACCAGCGAGGTTTTTCGGCTGGCCTGAAGGATCGATTGCATTGACATATATCCACGATCATTGCCTCGGTTGTCTTGGGCTTAGACATGCTGAGGCAGTGGTTGAGAAATCAGACTGTGTGGATTTCACAGTTCCAGCAGCGCACTTAAGGCAAGGTTAGAGTTCTATCAGTACACCACCGGAGGCTTTGTAGCTCACGCCCGTAAGGGTCAACGAGCGCTTGTCTCCGGTGCCTAGTGGAGTCAAGCAGGGTCGCGCGCACTGGCACCAGCCACGTACACTTCCCGGTCCCCCGGTGCATCCGCTATCCGCCACAGTGAGTTATTGGATGATGCGCTGCTTGCATTTTCTGTGGACTCCTGTGCGCCTGATGATGCAATCTCCACTGCTGCATCGGAGAGTGTCTGCGCATCTCCCGAAGGAGACGGTACATCGCTCTCCCCTTCTGGGGTGATGGCAGATTGTCCTGCAAAGGAGATGGCCGAGTTGCTTGCCAGAGAAATTGGGTTGCAGGTGGCTCCGCCCCTGGCACCCGAGATCTCCTGGCTGGAAACGTGGTTTGTGGAGTCGCACAAGGATGATACCCCGCAGCCCCCTACTATCACATTCTTCCCAGAAGTCCATCGAGAACTAACCAAAAACTTGGATGGCACCTCATACAGCGAGGTTGGTCAGTCTCCCCTCTCTCGCACCCCTTCATGTCATGGTAACTAGGGGGTACAAAGCAATTCTCCAGTTACAGCAGTCGCTGACGGTGCACTTATGCCCGGGTAACCTAGCAGTAAAGCATTTCAGGCAAATGCTGCAGGGACATCACGTGTTGGTCAGGACAGACAACATGGCGGCGGTAGCGTATATCAATCGACAAGGAGGGATGCACTTACCTCGTTTGTCGGCTCTCGTTCGCAGACTGCTCCTCTGGAATCAACATTGAGTTCTGTCCCTAGTTGCAGTGCATATCCCCAGCAGGTTGAATCAGACAACGGATGCACTGTCTTGGTGGAAACCCCGTTTAGAAGAATGGCGACTCCTTCCCTGGCAGTCAAGCAGATCTGGGAACGTTTTGGTATAGCGAAGGCAGACCTGTTCGCCGCCCCAGAGAATGCTCAGTGCTGGCTATTCTACGCTCTGTTCCAGGCTCCTCTCAAGATAGAAGCACAGGCGCATTGCTGGCCCAGGAAGAAACATCTATATGCGTTTCCCCCAGTGAGCCTCCTTGCAACCCTTCTGTGCAAGATCAGGGGGGACAAGGCAGGGGTCCTAGTGGTGGGACCTTATTGGCCCAACCAACCTTGGTTCGTAGAACTCTTCTCCCTTGTGTCAGTCCCTCCCTGGCCAGTTCCCCTGCAATCAGACCTTCTTGACCCAGGGATGTGGGCACAAGCACCCGTGTCCAGACCTCTGGAGTCTCCATGTCTGGCACATCATACTGCGGTGGACCCCCGGGTAACGGCATGGTCTGTGGCTCAAACACTGTGTCTTGCCAGCGCTCCATCTACTAGGGCTCGTTATGCCGGCAAGTGAGGTCGGTTCGGCGACTGGTGTCACTCTTGCCAAGTAGACCTGAGTAGCTGCCCCGTTGAACTCGTGCTAACCTTCCTTCAAGAGGGTCTGGATAGAGGACTGTCTCCATCCACCTTGAAGGTTTACATCGCCTGGATTTCTGCCTATCACCTTCTGGTTGAAGGCAAAACGTTGAAACTACACAAGTTAACGGTCAGATTCTTCAGATGGGCCAGAAGGGCCCTCTGCACAACCGAAACTCTGGGTTTTAAAGTCGCTATTTCCTGGTTCCAAAGAAGGACGGGGGCCTGCGCCCCATTCTCAATCTACAGCTCTTGAACCGCCGCACCATGAAGTTGCCAGTCAAGATGCTTACCTTAAAGCAGGTCGTGGCGCAGATCAAGAACGGCGACTGGTTCGTGTCCATCAACCGTAAAGACGCCTACTTTCACGTCCCCATTTGTCCTTCTCACAGGAAGTTTCTTCGGTTCGCCATAGGGGGCACGGCTTATCAGTACTGAGTACTTCCTTTTGTCTCGCCCAGGACCTTCACCAAGTGTGTGGACGCAGCCCTGGCCCCATTGAGGCTTCAAGGGATCTGCATTCTCAATTACATCGACGATTGGTTGGTGTTGGCTCACTCAGAGCTGGAGGCAGTTCGACATCGAGATGTCTTCCTCGCCCACATGAAGGTGCTGGGTTTTCAGCTGAACCCCCAAAACAGTGTGCTTGTCCCTAACTAGAGGTCCACCTTTTTAGGTGTGGTGTGGGATTCCACCACTATGCGGGCGTGTCTGGATCTCTGTGATTGCCGATTGGCCATTCAAAATTAAGTCTATACTTAAGGGCAGGGCAGAGGAGGCCCGCTCAGTGCCGGACTACTGATGTGACCGGCTTGCCTGGGCGTCGGCCGATGCGGAAGGACCTAGGTTGTGACATTTTGCAGGGTGCTTGCATAGTCATCACCGACATAAGTCATAGTGAGCGACTGATGGGGAGCATAGTGGTTACTTTCGTAACCCCCGTTCTCCCGTTTTCAATAGGTGTTTGAAATCATATTTTCTAGAGTTGATTCAGCAATGATTTGCACATTTACCATTTCCCAATGTGAACACAACATAAAACTGTATAAGGCGTTCCTGACTAATGATTATCCTACTTATGCCATAGCCATTTACCTCAACTCACATATTTAATTTAAAAATGTCTGTCTGTTGGGATAAGCGTTGGAGCCTCGGGGTTAGAGACGGTCTCGAATTGACGAGAAAGTGCATCGGCCTTGGCGTTGATTCAAACGAAACTACAAAATGAAAGCAGTTAAAGAACAGGGACCAGTGAGCTTGACACGCATTGAGAGTTCGAGACGAACGTATGTGACTGAGATTCTGGTGATCAGTCCAAACTAGAAACGGAATACTTGCTCCTTCAAGCCAATGACGCCACTCCTTTAGAGCTAAGCAAATGGCAAGGAGCTCTTGATCAGCCACGTCATAATTCTGCTCAGCGGAGGAGAGTCGATGGGAGAAAAAGGCGCAGGGATGAACTTTACCGTCTACCTTAGAATGCTGAGAGAGAATGGCTCCTGTTCCCGTGGCGGAGGCATCAACCTCAACAATGAATTGTTCCACAGGATCAGAGGAAACAAGGACGGGGGCCGAAATGAATAGTCGCTTTAAGCAAACAAAGGCCGAATGCGCCTCGTTGGACCACACGAAACGGCTCTTAGTCGAAGTAAGAGAGGTTAGGGGCAAAGCAATAAGACCGAAATTATGGATAAACCGCCGATAGAAATTAGCAAAGCTTAAAAAACGTCTTAACATGGCGCGTGAAGTGGGTTCTGCCTACTCTGAAAACGCTTGCACCTTCTCGGGGTCGACAGCTACCCCATTGGCACTGATGATGTGACCGAGAAACGGTACGGAATCCGTGTGAAACTTGCACTTCTCAGCGTTGACGTACAAGCGGTTCTCTAACAACCTCTGTAACATGGCACGAACGTGCTGGATATGAGTGTGCAAATCGGGGGAGAAAATTAAAATGTCATCCAAATACACAAACACAGACACAAACACAGATATTTTGAGCATGTCCCGTAACACATCGTTAATGAGGGCCTGGAAGGTGGCGTTGGGGCATTGCAGAGGCCGAACGGCAGCACCCGATACTCGAAGTGACCGAGTGGGGTATTAAACGCGGTCTTTCATTCATCCCCTTAGCGGATCCGAATCAGGTGGTAGGCATTGCGTAGGTCGAGTTTAGAAAATACCCTGCCCCCGTGGAGCAGATCAAAAGCAGAGATCATGAGAGGAAGGAGGTAACGGTTCTTGATGGTGATCTCATTAAGGCCCCTATAATCTACACATGGACGATGAGAGCCTTTCTTCTTCTTAACAAAGAAGAAACCTGCACCAGCAGGAGAGGATGACTGAACGATGGTGCCCACCTCTAAGGCGGTGGATACTGAATACTCCCTCAAGGCTTCTCTCTCAGGACCAGAAAGTGCATACAAAGGGTCTGTGGGGCGGAAGCGCCTGTGCACAGTCACTGCTGAAAACCGACTTAAGATCAGAGTAAACCTCTGGTAACTTTAATTCTGCATTACTCTGTGGAGAGGAGGCGATGGAGGAACCAGACGAAACAGCAGACAGAAGACAGGATGAATAACACGACAAACCCCAAGAGGCGATACAATTGGTCTCCCATTTAATCTGCGGGTTATGGTGTCTGAACCAGGGATTACCAAGAATAATGGGATAGTGGGGAGACCATATAACAATAAAACTAATCAACTCTTGGAGGTTACCAGAAACAGTCAAACTCACCATGCCGGTGGAGAGACCAGTGTGAGAGAGCACACAACCGTCCACGGCATACACAGCCGAGGATTCAGAACACTGAGACAGGGGGAGCCCGAGCAAGCCTCTCGTCCCTAAAGTTTCCCTCAGCTTCGGTGTCCAAGAGAGCAAAACAGGAAAGAATCCTGTCCCCGAAGCGGAGAAACGACTGGACAGTGGTGCAGGCGGATGAGGTTGGAGAGAATGAAGAAGCGCTCGCCAGCCGACCCCGGGTTACTGACGAGTACTGTCTTCAACCTCTGGCAAGATGACCCTGACCACCACAGTAGAGGCAAAGGTGGTTCTGCAGCCGCCGCTCTCTCTCCTCTAACGAAAGCCGAGTATTCCCCAGCTGCATAGGTTATGGAGCAGAAGACCTCTGGGGCAGGTCCTGTGCGTAGATGTCCTCCTTAATGCTCTGCCAAAGACCATCTAAGAACCGCACATAATGGGCCTGTTCATTCCACCCCGAAGAGGCAGCGAGGGTACAAAACTTCACAGTGTAGTCAACCACCGAGCTGGTCTCCTGATGGAGAGAGACCAGAGCCCGGGATGCCTTATGCCCGTGGAGGGAGCGATCAAAGACCTTTATCATCTATGACTTAAACTTGCCAAACGTCTGGCAGCAAGGAGCCCTGGCGTCATAGAGCGCAGTCGCCCAAGTGCGAGCACGGCCCTCCAGAAGGGATAAAACGAAAGCCACACGTGATTCTTCACTGGTATAGGTTCTAGGTTGCAATGAGAAGTTCACCTCGCACTGAGTCAGAAAGGATCTGCACTGCGTAGATTGTCCACCATACAGGCGCAGATTATTGATGCAGGGTTCGGGAGTGCTAGCAGCAGGCTGTCGACCCGCGATCTCCAAGACCTGACACTGAAGAGACTCCATGGCCTGACGCATACAGGCTAATTCCTCCTGGTGCCAACCCAAGAGAGCCCCTTGACTCTCCAACGCAGCCTGAAGAGCGTCTC
Source organism: Danionella dracula (assembly GCA_900490495.1). Lineage (NCBI taxonomy): Eukaryota > Metazoa > Chordata > Actinopteri > Cypriniformes > Danionidae > Danionella > Danionella dracula. The sequence goes on from UELW01000778.1 coordinate 19,954,359, forward strand.
TTACTGAGTCCATTTTAACAGGTGAGTCCGTTCTGTTAGGTGCGTCCCACAAGGAATCCGAGATAGACTTACTTGCAAGAAAAAGTTTTTTAATTGAGCAGAAAATGTCAAAATAATCCACAGGCGGTTAGGCCAGAACACAATCACAAAACAAATAAAAAGGCACAAATAATCCACAGGCAGAATAGCCAGAAGGGTCCAAACTAAAAAGGTTGCAAAAATAATCCACAAGCAAGGAACCAGTCAAACAAACTAAATTCAAACCTGAGCAGAGCTAGCTAAGAGAAACACTGGCACCTCTGGGTAACTGGAACTGGGAATAACTGAAGCAGCCAGGGCGAGATAAATCAACAGACTCACAAGGAAGGAAAGGAAACAGGGTTTTAAATAAGAGGACTCGTTAACAGCAACATGCTGCAGCTGTACTCCAATAAGGTGACTAATAACAGCAACAGGCTGCAGATGTGCTAAATGAGGAACTGTGAGGGAGAGAGCAGACAGGACCTAACACTGTCGCAATGACTGGAAGGAAAAAGTTAATTTTGTCAGATTCCATGCTCCTCGGTAACATAAACCAATACTATATATAATAGTGGGCGTCACGGTGGCGCAGTGGGTAGCACGGTCGTCTCACAGCAAGAAGGTCGCTGGTTCTAGGCTCGGGCAGGTGGCATTTCTGTGTGGAGTTTGCATGTTCTCCCCGTGATCGCGTGGGTTTTCTCCGGGTGCTCCGGTTTCCCCACAAGTCCAAAGACATGCGGAATAAGTGAATTGAATAAGAACAATTGCCCATAGTGTTAAAGTGTGAATGAGTGTGTGTGAATGTTTCCCAGCGATGGGTTGCGGCAGGGAAGGGCATCCGCTGCATAAAACATGTGCCAGTGAGTTGGCGGTTCGTTCCGCTGTGGCGACCCCGAAAGGGAAAAAAGCCGACATGAAGATGAATGAATGAATATATAATAGTAATGTCATTCAATCACAGTGAAGATGAGATGTAACGAAGAGCACACCAGATTCTATGATGACTGTCCACCATTAGGGTGGTGTAATAAGGTGTTATGCCACAGTGATAGTTTACAATGGTAATCAAAAGCCCATCAAAAAGGTCTTGCCTCCAATTCTTCCCTTAGTCTCCCTGATATATACATTTACCCAGCCAACAGTTTTTTTAGCAAGAAATTTGTCTGCATCCATTCTTGCACACTAAAACTGCTGCAATGTGTCAGATATCTATATGTTTGTGTGTGTGTGTGTGTGTGGGTGGGGGGGGGGGGATTAAACAAAAACTAGAGTACAGCAAATGTTCTCATTGTATAATATTTATGGGGGAATGTCCATGTGCGTTGGCCTGCACTTGTCTAGTACTTGGTATAAACAGAAATGAACACTTAATTTTATAAGCATCAGTGAAAAAGAAACTCCTCTGGAAATAGCTTTCAGTGAGTTTGGCAAAGCTTCACAATGTCAGGTCTAATGGTCTAGAACACATTCAAAGGCATGTTCGAGATAACAAAGCACATATTTTATGACTGCAGTTTATTTCTGTCTGGGTGAGAAACTGAAAAATCTAAATTGACCGCTTTTCTACAAAATAATCATCTAAGCCATCTTCAAATATCAACTAGGTGGCTACATCAGTGGAGACATCTTAACAACTGTATCTAGACATAGACTTCCTCACTGAGCATCTGCAATGCCCCATTACCCATATTTGGAATCAAAATAGCTCTAAATAAACGGCATTCAGTGGACGAGGCTTAAACTTTAACAAGGTCATTTCGAGTTCTGAGATGAAAGAGAAAAGAAAATTGCTTATGCAGGTGTACATTTTCTTAAAATTAATTCAGTAATTCAACAAATTACATTTATGACTGTCAAATCCCTTTTAAAGTACTTTAGTATTCTTGGTTTTACATTTGGCTTTATTGCTATTTGGCTTCTATTATGCACCTGTTTTTAGCATGTTTAATAAAAGTGCTGGTTTTGTGAACAACCTTTTGCATGCTACATCCATGTTACAGTCAATCAATCAATCAAGTTTTTATATAGTGATTTTTCAGCAGTTGCTTTCAAAGCAGCTTCACAAAGTCACTAGTGTGGGTCAGGTAGGGTAAATAGGAATTCCCTCTGTGAGGTCCCTGAGAGTCTTGTTGACTGAGGCAGGTGCTAGTCTCCTCCCCAGCATAAATAATTTACAAAAATAAAAAAATGGAGAGCACCATCATTTGTTGCTCGTTATGCCAAAAGGCATCACTGTCAGCAGTTAAGGCAACTAGTTGCTTGAAGTCAGCATTGATCTGTTCAAAACATTAATCATTTATTGTGTAGTGTGGGCTGTTTATTGCAACTTTCTTAAGCTCCAGAACATCCTTGTTCATTTGCGTGCATTTGCCACTCTGTGCAATAGCTTTTGGTTTACAAAAAAAGTATTTTTTATTCTCCTCATTACCAAAAAGGCTTCAACACATACTGAAAAAAAATTTTAATTACATTTTTCCTTAAGGCAAGCTGAAAAAGACCTTGTATTTAAAAAAAGTTTCTAGTGTTGAACTGAGGTTCAAACTTTTGTTGTGTTTTTGCAGAAATATTTTGGTGCCCTGTACAAACATCCCCTATGCCCCCACTTCAATGTTACGGTCCACCACCACCTACACAAAAATAAAGAATCTAGAAATTATCAATTTTTTTTGTTTTTTGTTTACTGCATGCACTGGGGTCTTCTTTTTTATTATAAAAAAAATAACACCAATTCTGAGACCAAATCAGAATTCCACTTTTATTTTCTACAATGGCCCCAATCATCTTCCATAAACTAAACATTGGTGTAAGCTAAATAATTAATTAGTCTTTATTATGTTAGACTCCTTCTGTTCCAATAAAAATGTTGGAATCGGTGTTTTATAACATATGATAAGTGTGTTAGTGTGAACAAAATATGAGCTGGATTTTTTTTTTTTATCATACAAGCTTTTTAGATGGACATTCCATTCTCAGAATGCTATAACCTTTACTCCAAAGTAATCATGTTGAAATAAGATCAAATCATACCGATGACCTCCACCATATGCTGCCAAAACCATGTTGCTGACCAGACAAGTTCTGATCACATTGAGAATTTACATGAACATTTCTGAGTGAATGAGTTGCAAAGCTTTTGATTTTTTTTTTCTCGAGGTGACAACTTTTGACCGGTTAGATCAATTCCTTGAAACCCTATTTACATAAAACATATTTTTATATTTATTACACATTGCAACTTGTTCACATTCTCGACACCACCTGTTAGTGATGCACTTTCCAAGCCACTGAATGCTAATGAGGCCACAGCCCTGTTAATAATTGAGCCAAGAGGGACATCTTCAAAGTGTTCACAGCAGATGTCTCCAGTCTTCAGGGAGCTTAACGTGAAGAAGCTGATAAATAAAGAATGCTTGAGGAAATACAGATGGATGTAGATTAACTCCTGGTTGCATGACTGGTTACACCAGGCTAAACTATGTTTTGATGTAAAGACTGTATAGAGGAATACTTGTTCTCCAAGAGTGTTTAATCCTTCTGTGGGTATTTTAGGTTCATTTTCCATTTTTTCTGTCTGGGCAAGAAACGGAAAATGCTCCACTGAATGCTTTTCTACAAAAGAATCATCTAAGACAGGGGTGTCCAACGTCGGTCCTGGAGAGCCGGAGCCCTGCAAATGTTTGGTTCAACCATCATGAAACACACCTGTGGCACTAATTATGGTCCTCTGATTAGCTGAAGTAGAGTAGTATGCATACTACAGCAGGGTTGCAACTAAAATTTGCAGGACAGTGGCTCTCCAGGACCGACGTTGGACACCCCTGATCTAAGCTATCTTTAAAAAAAATCAAGATGGAGGAATCTGTTCAGACATCTTAACTGTAGCTAGACTTAGACTTGGTCTGCCGTCTTGAAGCATTTCCAAATAAATGAATAAAACATTACACTTTGTCACTGAGCATCTGCAATGCCCCATTACCCATATTTGGAATCGAAATAGCGCTAAACAAACAGCATTAAGTGGACGAGGGTTAAACTTTAACGAGATCATTTCGAGTTCTGAGATGAAAGAGAAATGAAAATTGCTTATGCAGGTGTACATTTTCTTAAAATGAATTCATTAATTCAACAAACTACATTTATGACTGTGAAATCCCTTCAAAGGACTTTAGTGCTCTTTGTTTTACATTGGTTTTATTGGCATTTGGCTTCTATAATGCACCTGTTTTTAGCATGTTGAATAAAAGTGCTGGTTTTGCAAGCTACATCCATGTTACAGCAGCATCATTTCTTGTTTATTATGCCAAAAGGCATCACTGTCCACAGTTAAGGCAACTAGTTGCTTTCGCATTGATATAGCAATGACTAGATACACCAGGCACACACTGTTTTGACGTAAATACAATATAGATGCTTGTTCACCAAGAGCGGTTGTTCCTTCGGTGGGTATTTCAGGCTAATTTTCCATCCCCCATTAATCGGTTGTGTTTTACTATTTGGCACTACTTGTATTTCTCACTTTTGTTTGAAAAGCTTGTTTTCAATTTTAAAATACAGATTGTTGAATGGAATCATACCAGTATCATAGCATTTCGGCTAATGTTTTACTCAAACAATACTTTTATAACAAAGTTATAATAACTATACACTTCTAATAAGGTATTAAGCATTAGCAAACAGTTAAGTGCTTTTATTCCTGGTTTATTAGGGTCCATATAATATGCTTAATAACATTAATCTCAGGTTTTATTGAGGATCAGTTATTCATTTAATATGTAACTTTTTACTATTTAAAAACCAGTTAGATTTGACTATATTTAGACTATTTAAAAGCACATTCATATGTATTATTCAGACATATAGTAACTGTTGCTAGATGTGCAAATGAATGCTTTATTAACACATATTACTACTCAAAATTAGTTCAGGTAGTTATAAAGCATTTATGAGCTGTTAGTTAACTGTTTGTGTGAGCTCATCTAAAGGAAGGACTATTTATGCTTTGTAAAGCATTATCACACTAAACTAAATATTTCAATGCTTTTGTTCCCTCTGCACTGTGTTATTTTAGTCAGTTCAGAAATCAACTTTACTCAACTTTAAATCTCATAGTTAATGCTTTATAAGTCAGAAAAAGTCCTCACTTTAGAAGGGCTCACCAAAAACAGTTTTCCATCCATCCATCTTCATGTCGGCTTCTTCCCTTTCGGGGTCGCCATAGCGGAATGAACCGCCAACTCCTCTGGCATATGTTTTACGCAGCGGATGCCCTTCCAGCCGCAAACCCATCGCTGGGAAACATTCACACACACTCATTCACACTTTAACACTATGGACAATCGTTCTTACTCAATTCACTTATACCGCATGTCTTTGGACTTGTGGGGAAACCGGAGCACCCGGAGAAAACCCACGCGATCACGGGGAGAACGTGCAAACCCCACACAGAAATGTCAACCGACCCAGACAAGGCTCGAACCAGCGACCTTCTTGCTGTGAGACGACCATGCTACCCTCTGCGCCACCGTTTTACAAGGTATAAATAATTCTCACTTTAGCTTATTATTATTCTAAATTATCTTATAAATTGTTTATAACTAATAAGAAAAAAAATACGTTTTTTTAAGTGAAAAGCATTTCTGTAAATCCATACAGAGATAAATACCCCGATATGTAGCAAAATCTGTAAAACATAACAGTTTACAATCAAATGCAAGCTGTTCAAGCATTTTCAGAAACCCACTAGGAATAAAGAAAAATTGATATCTTGAAGGAATTTAAAAGCAATTAAGAAGCACTTAACTTATTCTATTTTAAAAATTCAGTATGAACAGTTTTGCTAACTATATATGCATAGTATATCTTAGTTGTTTCTTAAACAGGTATTAATATGGAATTACAATTCAATTATTATTCATACCAAAGTTATAAATTAATATTCTGTCACTGATATATTATATAATACCTATTTTTTAGTTGTTTTTGGGCTATTACAGATTGCTGTGAATAGATTCACTGTACAAGGTTCACATGACTATGTTAACTACCAAAAATGAGCAAGACACCAGTTAGAATTTTGGCCAGAAATTAAATAAACAATTAATTAGAAACAATACATATATAAATAACAAATAATTCTAATAAACATCTGCTCGAGATATCTAAGGAGATTACAAATACAGAAAAAAAAGTTGTTATCTTTATCATTGTCTTCTGTGTGCATCCATTGTTTTTTCTCTAATTCATACATTGTCAGCCAAATTGCCTCGCTGATCACATTTTGCCACTGTGATATGTTGAATCAACCATACAGTACAAGAACAGTGGAGTCTAGACTCAATATCACATTGAGCTATTGTGCCGACTACAGATTCTCCTTGTTTTACATAGTGTGGAGACACTTAGACTGCTTTTAATACCTTCTAAAATTATTTCATTAAGTTGCATATATTATACTTGCTTTTTAACACAATCAGGGCAATCCAGAATGACATGCACACAACAATACCTTTGTTGATCACAAAGCAGTGAAACAGAAAATTGCCAATTAGCGACACTTTTTTTACTAAGCTTAAAGCTTCAGTCGATGAAATTGGTACTGCTGAGTTCTCATTAAATAGAGCTGGGAAGGAACGACACTCTTGAACAATTAAATCAATATCTGCATGTCTCCCCAATGCCAACAGTGTGTTAATGAGTCTCAAATCAGCAAAGAAACCTCATTAAGAGCCAGGCACAGTATGCAGCCATCTTCAAATAGATTTGTGAATAAAAAAACGTACTCAAATAGATCAATATTCACAGTTGGGAACCACTGTTGCTGATAATAAGCCTATTCAGCAATAACTGTAGGTGGGGGGTTGCAGGTTTAGCGTATTCTGAATTGTAAAATTACACATTTAATCAAACATGTTTGAATACATGCAGTAGCTGGAAGATGAACCCTTTAAAACATGCTAAAGAAAAACTCTGTGCTGTTAAGTCTTTGGAGTTTTTTGTAAAAGCTAAATTTAAATGCAATCCTTACATCCCCAGCTAGAAGAACATGCATAAAAGAAAGCCAACTAACTTTAGAAATAGGCAAAAAAGTTCAATGAACCCACAAGAAAATAAAAAGCATTGTTTATTTGTTTTTTGTTTTTACAGATTTTAATACATTACATATTCTTACCTTAAATTTGTTGATGTATAAAAAAGTAAATCACAAATATTTACATATCTACACAATATCTACAAAAATATCTAAAGTGTCACATCCTCACCCAGCTCAACCAGTCACACAACCACAATCACCCGGAATACTGAACAACTGTGTCCTCACCAATGATCCCCAGCTGCACCTCGTCACCACTACTACAAAGACTCACTCCTCACTCAGTTCACTGATTGGTCCTCAAGGTTACACTCAATCCCTAGGTGTGACCAGGAACGGTTTGGGATAGAGAGAGGATGTAGTTTACCTTCGGGGAGTTTCCGAGGAGTGGATGAAGTGGCACAGACAGAGCATCCTTGGACGTACTGGAGGACCTCCTGACAGACTTGGAGCCACCAGTGGCGCCAGCGTACCAGTGATAGGGTGCGGTTACTGCCACTGTGACCTGTTCCCGGAGAGGAATGAATCCAGTGCAGAAGGGGTAAGCGGAGTTCCCGCTTATGGGAATAGTAGGCGCATGAATGGAGTACTGGAGGGTTCCCGTGCCACTGCGAGAGTACGGCTCCTACCCCCAGGGTAGCTGCATCTATCTCCACCACAAACCGGCTCTTGAGGTTGGGATGCCATAACAGGGGCGCCAAGCAGAAGTCGGACTTCATAGTGGCGAATGTCTTGGAGGCCTCGGGTGTCCAGCACAGACAAGTCTTTTAAACTTGCCGCGAAGCAGGGAAGTGAGAGGAGTGGCTAAGAGGCTGTTCCCATGGACAAATCTCCTATAAAAATTGGCGAACCCCAAGAAGCGCTGCAGATCCTTGATGGTACTGGGTTGTGGCCAAGAGAGGATTGCATCCACCTTCCCCTGGTCCATCCGTACTCCAGCCAATGAGATTAAATAGTCGAGTAAGTGGATCTCGGTCTAATGGAATCCACACTTCTCGGCTTTGAGGAAGAGGTTGGTCTCACGGAGATGCTGGAGTATGCAGGTGACGTGCCGGTGATGGGTGTGAAGATCTGGGGAATAAATCAAGATATCGCCAATATAGACGATTACAAATTTATGGAGCATGTCACAGAAGATTTCATTCATGATATTCTGGAATACGGAGGGACTGATGGAAAGCCCATACGGCATCACCTGGTACTCGTAGTGCCCTGTGGGTGTTATGAATGCCATCTTCCACTCATCCCTCCAGCGGATGTGGATCAAATTGTAGGCGCTCCGGAGGTCTAGCTTGGAAAAGACACGTGCATCGTGTAGAAACTCCAGAGCCGTTGGCACCAAGTTGATATGCAAACTGCCGAATTTGGTTGTTTATGGCCCGATAGTCGATGCATGGGTGCAGCCTGCCATCCTTCTTGGCCACGAAGTAGAAGCTGGAAGCGGCCGGCGAGGTGGATGGCCAGATGAACCCCTGACGTAGAGCCTCCAGGATGTACTCTTCCATGGCCTCTCTAGGCCCGACAAGGTCTACACGCGGAAGTTGCGCGTCTGAAAGTAACTCGATTGCACAGTCCCATGGCCGATGAGGTGGTAGGCGAGTGGCAACCGTCTTGCTGAATATGTCATGGAACGCCCGGTATTCCTTGGGGAACAGGTCTGCTGCGGAAGATTCAGGGCTTCCAACACTAGTGGAGGAGACAGGTAGGGCAGAGAGAATCGGTGATTCGGCAGACGGAGGTTAGATTTTGAGCTACCAGGATGGCTCGATTGATAAAAATCTCCAGATCTGCACTGTCCTCGTAAATGGCCATCTGTGTTTTGGATGCGTGGCACTAGACCCCAGCGAAAGACAGGTAGCATTGCAGCAGAGTTCCAGTTGATGTGGACGGCCAGCGTGCGAAACTCGATGGCATACTCGTCCACAGTGTGGATACCTTGCCGGAGATGCAGCAATTTTTTGGAGATGGAGTGAAAGGATGTGCTAGGAGAGAAGACTTCTCGGATGTAATTTAAGAAGGTCTCCAGGGTGTTTATGCGAGAGTGACAAAGATTTCACAGCGCTTCCGCCCAGCTCAAAGCCCAATCGTAGAGTAGCGAGATGACAACTCCACTGCATGATTCTCCATATAGGGAGAGATCTGGAGAAGAAATCCACAGCAGAAAGAACAGGCTGTGTAAGCAAACATAACAGTCCGAAGAGGAGATATTTAAGCCGTGTGTTGAGGGGCTGGAAACGGGCAGGAGAAGGCTGGCTGGCGAAGGAGGAAGGAGTGTCGTGGGAGGTGAAGAGATTGTCATCAGGAGTGTAACCTTGAGGACCTATCGGTGAACAGAGTGAGGAGTGAATCTTTGTAATAGTGGTGCAGTGGTGCAGATCAACGGTGCAGAAGCAGGTGTTCAGTATTTCGGTGATTGTGGTCGTGTGACTGTGCGCTGTGAGATTGAGCCGGGTGACATTACCTAACCTTACATACTTTCAGGGTTTGAAGTTTAGCATGTAACACCTTTGCTTCCTTCTTTTTTCCCAGTGTCTTTAAATCCAGTGATCTGAAGTCCATTGTTCATAGTCACTCATGGTCTTTGGCAATGATAATTACACTAACCAAATAACGTTGACGCTAAAAAACATCTGGACCATAATCTGAATAACTACACAAGTGAGAACGTATTATTCCTCTATGAACTACCTTATATTCCCTATAACCTTATTCTATTTAGTTTTAACTTTAGCAATTTACTTATATATCTTGTGTCTACGGATCAATGTTATTTGTGTCATTTTTTGTAAAGTATTATTTAATGTATCAACACAGGAGAGTACCCCTGTACAACAACAAACTCCTTGTGTTTGTGCACATGAACACTTGGCAATAAAGATCTTTCTGCTTCTGATTAAAATACAGGATAGAACAGGACTATGGTGACACTTTAAATGTTTATTTGAAGCCAAATCAAATCAAGGGATCTGTAAGCATTCTCTAGGAATTTTTGATCGATGCTGTTGACTGGTTGCAAGAACCCACAGGCTGCCTGACAAAGCTCTCCAAAAAGCATTTTTGAAAAATCCTGGACAACACATGTAAACTGTGTTATAATTTTTTTTCCCATTATTTATACTCATAAAGAAAGTGTAACAATCACAATTTCTTAAATTGATCTTTAAAATATTTTGCAATGTTTGCCTTTTAGTGACATCCTTTGGAAACAATAAAATATAAACAGTTTTGTTTAGCTAAACTTCAAAGTAATCTACTTAAATGTAAATGTTAAACCTAATTTTGATGTTAAATTGTAGAGACCAAAACAATAGGATGAAACAACGACATGTCATGCTCGTTGAAATGCACACCAAAAATATTAAAATAGAATCTTCTTGTAGTTTAGGCAAACTAGTTCTAAACTATGCCAGCAATTTAATTCTAGAAGCTTTTCTTTAATGAAAGCAATCTGCATTCAAAGTCAAAAGCCTTTAATTCTAATTGTCCTAATGATAATGACTAGCATGCTTTGCTTTCTAAGCAAAGTCAGAGGGTCATTAGCACACTGACAAAACAAGTTATATAAGGTTTTTATCAAGACTTTGTTGTAAGTATTTTGCTGTAGAATTTGGCTTTGAGGAGATGTTCCATTGATTTACTGAGGCTGTTTCAAGCTGGTTTATGCAACTCACAGACTATAATTTACCGGATCACTTGTGATTAGCAATCAAAGGCCTATCAGATGAATTATTGCATCGTTTCCAGGGTTAACTTTATCACAATCGGGCACCGCCAGGCACTCTATGAATTGCATTAAAGGGAAGAAAAAAGTGCCTTCCCTCATCAAAGCAAAGGAAACAAATTTGTATTTTCAGGTTAATGTTTGTCAAGACATACAAAAGAGGGTGGCTTAAACAAACATGACAGTAAAAATAAACAGATAATATACAGAATAATGATGTTTTTTGGATGAACTCAAAATGTTCTCATTTGTCTATAGTAGGATTAGTGGAGCCAGGAAGAGATCGAGCAGAGAACCAGATGATGGGTAACGATGGAAATTAAGAATTTAAACAAGGAAAATTCGGAACACAGAGAGTAATATCCATAAACAAAACTAAAAAGCAGTTTGTTGGCTCTATAACAGTATATAACAGAACGTTTCATTGTCACAGAGGTTGAAGAAGACTGTGAGCATTTTGGCTGTTTATTAAGAACATTCCTATTGCTTTTTACCTCATCTAGTTCCTCCACCTCAATGCTATTAGTACCAGTCAAGCAACAAAACATGTTTAACAGAACCTCTTGCAAATGTAATCATTTACTGGAAGAGAGAGGGGAAAATAAGCCCAAAATGCCACAATTGCCGCGTCATGCCAGAGCTGCTCCAGGGCGCCAAGAGCTAAATTGGTTTACGAGTAGATGCGAACAAACACGCACTTGCAGACACAAAAGCAGAATGTGAAATGGAGACAAATAAATAGGCTGTTGTACAAAGATAATGGATTAAGGCCTTGTTTGCGCTCTGCGCATTTACTTCTGCACGAAATACACAGCAGACAGTGTTTACAGCTTAAGGTGACTGCTGAGTCGACTTTCAAAGTATTAGCACTGTGTGCTAGGATTAACTTTAATAGATCTGATCTAAAAAAACATGACTTGGCAACGACCAGACACATGTTCAATGGCTTACTGGAAAACTGTGCCAAATGTGAACTTGTTTAAAAACCTCTACACTGTGTTTTTAAATCCAATCTGCATATCTCATCTCATCACATATATATATATATACTCATAATGGTTGGTGTATACTCTAAACACCAAAATTTTTGCAAAAAATAATAATCATTAAACCTTTGCTTGTTTGACTGATAATGTTATTAAAGTAGTCAACATAATGTTCCTTTCCCAGCGATGGGTTGCGGCTGGAAGGGCATCCGCCATGTAAAACAGATGCCAGAGAGTTTTGCTGTTCATTCCGCTGTGGCGACCTCGAAAGGGAAGAAAGCCGACATGAAGATGAATGAATGAATGAGGGAAACAGAAATTCAACCCGAATTCAAGGGATGACTCAGATGAAAAATATGTATAAAAAAACATATTCCGATCACATGATTTCAGGCTCGATTGAAACAGGAAGTTGATCAAGACTCGATTTTTTAATTATTCATATACAGTTAATTTTTAAAACATATATACAGCAACACAAGCTGCACACCATCATTTTGTTGCGATGCTATTGGTTACAGCAAACCTCATGCTTTTGGCCAAAAGTCCTCAATCTGCGGGTCTGTGAGTCTTGCTTGTGGGAGTACTAAAGTTACATGTTCCGGAATTTCACGATCACACACCACAGAGCACATCCAGCACTTCATGGCCAAGAGTCCCGTTTTGGCAGGGTTAGTACTGTATTTTGTCCCTTTGTAGTATTCTTTTCCCATAAATGTCTTGTATTAACTAATTACAGGTAGTCTCAGTTATTTTGCCATTTACCCACTAAGGAAGCCCACTAAGGAGTAACGCTATATTTTAAACAATATATGAGTGCTGGGAATACACTAAAACAACACTTCAACACCGGGAGAATTCTGTGCATGCATATTTTGCAGTGTAGTGGCAGCGCTTTGCATAACATGTGCGTTTCACATCATGGTAGCCAATCAAACAAACTTCTCATGCTCAAACATCCACAGGGAGATCTGCTGCAATAATCCATATCCAAAAATAATTGAAGCAGATAATACGCACAGTATTGGTTATCAATGCAATTATGCATCACATTTTCCTTTGTTGTGTTGTGTTTGAAGAAAATGCATCTATAGAACATTTCATTTGTAATTCTCATTAAGCTACAAAACTGTCAAGAAATGTACAGTTCTACTCTACCTCTCTGAAACATCTTCACAAGAAGAATTAATGGAGTAAAATTAGAGCTAGATATAATAATAAAGTTTGCTCCATAAGAGTTGCTGAATATTTAAAAAAAGGTGATTAAAATAAATCACATTCATAAATCATTCAGTGTTCTTAATTCTTCCTTTATGTATTAAAAATTTTAATTAGTGAATCAGGACTTAGTATTGGCAGATCCTCAAAATCAAATGACTCAGACTCGTGGGCAAAAAACCTGATCAGGACGTCCCTAAAAAGCTGTTAACACAGATGGGAGAGTTCCAAAACCCAAAATTACACTCTCAGAGTGGAAAATCAAAATGCTAGAGATTCTACTAGGATATGGACAACTGGACTACAAACTCTAAAAAAAAAAAACTGCAGGCAAATAACCAAAAGGATGGCGGTTTTGGCCAAAAGTCCTCAGCTTGCTAGTGGGAGATCAGTGTAGCTTGCTCTGTAAATATAGCAAAAATTTATTCTGAAAAAATTATTGTTCAAAACTCAATTCAAGAAAACAAGAATTCTGGAAATAACAAGCAGCAGAATAATAAAGACTGCTGCTGAAAGGGTTTGGATCAATGATCTTGCGCTGACTGACTGCAGATCTATAGCTTAAATGCAAGAGAACCCTGAAGACAATAACAACAAAAAAACACCAGCCCCAAAAACTATAAATCAGACCACAAGTAACACTACTCCCACCAGTAATATGTTTACTAAGCTGTCCAATTTCTAGATATATATATTTTAAGCCTAAAGCTTTATCACTCCATATCAAGAAGAAAGTCAACGCGGTAAGGTAGAGCTAAACAAAAGGCCTCCGAATTTTGTAACATAATGTTCAAATTAAAGGTATAATTCCAGCTTTAGCCTTCTAGCAAGCATCAACTATTTCACTAGCTTAGTAAAACAAATGTTAAGATGCCGACTCATGGTTTTTATTACATAGGAATGCAAAAACTACTTTAAAACCGCATGTTATTATAGTATTTTGCCAAAAGCCACGTCCGTGAGTGCATTTTGAATATGTTTTGGCTGCTGCATTGCATGTTTAATCCATCTAGACCTGCTCGTGTTATGGCTATGAACACACAAGAAGGTGATGTTTCTGATTGATTTATTAGTGTTCATTATGTAGTTCAGGTTATCAAAATATAGATTCAATTAAAGACCCTTGAGTGTCCAGACTAGCTGGAATTGCTCACATTGCTGTCTTTTTTAGACTAATTTAAATTTTGGCGAATTTAAATTCAGCCAAGTTTCTACAAGGCACTAACGGACTTAGAAATCCCTACAGTGACTTAACATGAGTCATACTTTAGACCTCAATTAATTGAATTTCCACTTGTCTCAAGTGTTTAATGGACTTGTAGTTTTCAATAAATGTCTTCTACTATTTATTGCAGGTTTAACAAAAGAATATATGGGGAAGAAGCTCATCAAACAAACAGAAACTTACTGATTTAAAACATAAATACACAAAAATCACCATGAAATCAACTCTACCTCCAAATTTCAAGACTGATTTTAACAAAGCGCTCACTTCGACAAAAATGCATGACCAGTAACTTAAAGATGATTACTAATATTGATTAACATTTTCGATGTATGGGAGTGCACTTAAAGGTATCCTATGTAATTGTTTGACTCAATTACAAAACATGGAGGAACCATATTTTACATTACCTGCTGTTAAAGCCAAGAACATAACAGTCTGCAGGTTGTATATTAATGCCATTACAGACAATTATGGCACATCATTATGACAATTAATTGGATTATAATCCAAATTAAAAAAATAGTTTGAATAAATCATTGCATATTGTCTACCCTTACATTCATTCATTCATTCATCTTCATGTCGGCTTTACTCCCTTTCGGGGTCGCCACAGCGGAATGAACCGCCAACTCTCTGGCATTTTGTTTTACGCAGCGGATGCCCTTTGCAGCCGCAACCCATCGCTGGGAAAGTCTACCCTTACATGAATAATATAATTAATACATAAACTATGGTCTTAATTAATATTTGTTTCTGATTGTTCTTGACAGACACTTTTGCATAAACTAAACAAATAAAGTCATCTTGCTGAAACATACTTTAAAATGGCATTATTTGTTTACTCATGACTATTATAAGTAAATAATGATTAGTCAGCAACAATGAGACCTCTAAAGACAAGAGCCAATTTATCTAAAGATAATTGTGAGACAATTTAGTTAAAGGGAAATGTAGTAATTATATATTCTCCTCTGCTGTAAAACATCAATGGGGAAAATAGACTATTAAAAGCAAGCTAAACAGTAAAAAATGTTATTGAAGTGTGTTTTCATTCTACTACATGATGGTTCTGACACGTTGCACAATTTTTACTTCAAATACCTAAATGATATTTAGTTTTACAATATACAAGTGTCTTTAAATCAGTGAGATCATGGAAGTAAATATTTAATATACTTACACACAGTGTTATGGCTCTGGCCATTTTTAAGAGTTCCTGGTTTTGTTTTTTGTCATCTGCTTGTCCGCGCCCATATGCTCTTCTGATTATCTTCTCAGGTGACTCCAGCTGTCCTCTGATTTGCCAGTTCAGATACCCGATTACCATCTAGGAGGCGAACCACTTCAGCTCGTCTGCGAACCAGCGGTGGCAGCTGAAGTTGAAAAGGAACGCTTCGTCACCTGTCCGGCTGCGAGGGGTCTGCATTTGTGATGGGAAGCTCGGATCATTTCTCTGACTCGGAACTTTGAGTCCCGTTCAGCAAAATTAACAAATCTTTTTTCGAGTCAGTTCGTTCATTTCATTCATTTTAGTAAAATACCAATAAAATGTTGTGTGTTTCTTCCCTAACACATTTAGTATATGCACAAACCTGAATCACACTACAAATAAGACAAAACTATAATGCTTGAAGACAAAAAAACATATTTTAATTAAGCCTAACTGGGTCTTTTAGTCTGATTCAGCTCAGCTCTGATCCGTCTTTAGGTTAAAGTCTCATCGTTCCACACATTTCTTGTCTCTGATGGTAACAAGTGCAGTCTGGCCCCGGTGCCTTCTGTCACATGACGCTCTCTAATATTTACCAACCCAATATGAGCTGGAACCTACAAGACTTGTTCTTTCCCCGAGTCCTCTGGCTCCTTTCGTTCTTTTGTCACGTGACGCTCTCTAATATTTACTAACTCAATATGAGCCGGAAACCTACAAGATTCGTTCTTTCCCAGAGTCCTCCAGCTCCTTTTGTTCTTCTGTCATGTGACGCTCCCTAATATTAACCAAATGCAGTTTGAGCCGGAAACAGAAAAGATTTGTTCTTTTCCTGAGTCCTCCGGCTCCTTTCATTCTCTTGTCAT
The DNA here is from genome assembly GCA_900490495.1 of Danionella dracula. Classification (NCBI taxonomy): domain Eukaryota; kingdom Metazoa; phylum Chordata; class Actinopteri; order Cypriniformes; family Danionidae; genus Danionella; species Danionella dracula. The sequence continues at coordinate 19,970,699 of UELW01000778.1, forward strand.
TAATGACGAGTGCGTTACTCTCAGAAAACCAGAAGAATGTTCTGCATGCGCCACTGAACAAATCTCTCTCTGACACGATTCGTTCCTACGAGTCACATTAAAGAGTTGTTCAAAAAGAATGAATCGTTCATGAACTACATCACTAGTCTGAAAAGTCCTTGGCTCATGTGGTCGTGGAGAGTGGCTCCTCTCGGTTGCTAACCGTGGTTGATCGTTCGTACTTCATGTTCAGTGTTTGTTTGCGTTTGCCTCCGCTTATGTTTCTGTTTGAGTTTAATTCTATTTTTCCAACCCGATCAGACTGCAATGAATGTGTAGCAAACTGTGAAAATAGTTGGTTCTTCAATTAAAAACATCATATAGAGCCCCTAATGCAGAGTCTCCACACAAAGGCACTTTTAACTCTATTTAAAGATATGGTAATCGTTCAGGATGTGTATGTAAAATAAATACCGCTATTTCACAAGTTATGGTGTTGAAAATGCTCATTTAGAATCTAACTTGGCCAAGACTGACTGTTTCATTGTATTATTTGGCATGGATAAAATCTGTAAAATCTGTAAACAAACCTTGGGGAACCAGCAACTTAAAACAAGTCAAAAGACATCTAATTATGATTAATGTAACAATGAGTTATTCCATTAGGGAATCAAGTAGCTACACGTTCACAGTTCTATCATTAACGTCTGTTTCAGTTCTTGGTATAAAGAAGTAGTTTGTTATCAGCTAGGCCAGTCAGAGATCAGTAAGAATCAGTAAAAGAGCAGGGTGTCAGAATCAGCATGATAGAGATGGCAGGCTTATTCCACACCAATAGAACCAACAGGGTGCTGGTTACATGTCCATTGGAGAGTCAGAGCCAGAAAGATGTTTATGTAGGTAGATACACAAGGCCAATAAAAAAGGTCAAACATTATAAAATATTTGTTGGACAAATGTCTCTTGCTCCCAAAACCACTCTTTCGCAATCCAAGTCCAAGGAATAATCTTGGAATATGCCTGTGTCATCAGGGACAACAATACATACCTGTTTATTTAGTATATTCAGGTAACTTGTTGCCTGATGAATATTGCACATTAATTATCCAATTGGAGGTTTATACTAATGTTCTTAGTTAAGAAAGAGTTGTTGGCCTGTCAGTGTATAACCCAGACAAATATCACCAACAGAGTGTTTGGAAAAATTACGTGGAAGTTGGTGAACAACAAAAAGAAAAACTCTGCCCTGTACATTTTAGTTGCAACCCTGTTCTACTATGCTTGCCAACCTAGCTTCAGGTAAGCCAAGAAAACCTCAATTGACTTTATTCACAACTTCTTTCACATTCTATGTCAGTTGTTCGTCAACTACCGGTTCAGCGACGAAAGTTGTTTTGATTCCATTCACTTGAATGGATTCAATTGCCATGGAATTTTATGCTTGTATCCTTATCTTTAGGAAAAGTATGGATTTAACCTCTGTGACGAATTATCACACAATGGGAAACGACTTTGCGCCACTTTAATAAATCATTAAAAAAATTTATTTGAGTATACTTTGAAGCAAAAAAAGCAATACTACAAATCTTCCTAAAAACACCTACACATAATAAATTCTTATAAAACAAACCCACGCTATCAACACAACACTCCTTTCTGAAAACGCAAACTGGAAGCGCATTTAGTGGAATTATGTAGGCAGTGGGTCTATTGGTGCAATAGGGGTTGGTGATCCCTGGTCTAGTTTGTTAGTTCACATCTGAGTTCATAAACCAGCAAACTACAAAAGAAATGCATTTGAGAAAGTTACAAATTAAACAGCTAACAGTTAAATTAAGTTTAACCCAGAAGTATAAGGGAGACCACCAGAGACCGATCTCAAGGTAAGCATTTCCTTTTATAAGAGTCTTCTGCTGGGAAATAAATAAATAATTATCAGGTGATTGGACAAAAGTTGAGATGATTTTAGCTTTGACCTGCAATATGAAATCACGGGACATGACTATAAAGCACTGGATTGGAAAGGTAAGAGCAGAAATTTACTGAAATCTTGTTTAAAAGGTTTAAACTTTGTTTTAGGACGGCTGTGTTGATGTGAAGTATATTAGAGTGCACCCTGTGGCCCTTTGGATGAAATATATTTATAAATTAATAAATTTTTAATAACATGCTGCCTGGTGGGCTGGATCTCATAAGGTGGCTATCGGAGCTCTCAATAGCTGACAGACACATCACTAGACATTGCTAGAGTGGACCTATTATATTTAGTTTTAAATAAAGGAAGAATTGTATTTCTTTTATTCTTCTTTAGAGCCTTAGTTCATGTTTTGACACATAGATATACCAAATGGATACAGATAACTACTGTTGCTATGCACAAACCTCACCAACTAGATTTTTCCCCTTAAAAAAAACGACCAACAAGTCAATTTCAGTTTAACTCAAACTATTAGCAAAACATTGATTATTAAAACAGTAAAATACTCTAAGGGAATGTTTCTGTCCTTGCATGCAGATGATAATAATCTAATAGAAATATTTGCTTTTAAACCAAATCTTTGTTTCTTGTCAAATAAAAAAGCCCCCTTTTGTGGTTTATACACTTTCATCATGTTCAATGCAGTTTGATGGCAGCACAGGGTTTTTATTTGCTCTTGCAATATTTTTAATTTCACTTCCTTTGTTGTGAGGTCTGAGAACCTTCAAAATGACTGTTGCATTCACTACAACATAAAGCCCAATAAAATTCTAGTGAGATGGTTGTAGATTTGACTCGGTGTTCTGGGATTTAAAGACATAAGCTCAAAGAAAGAGACAATGGAATTGAGAACATGAAAAGGCATCGCTAAGTTGCAGTGTTGTCACTGATGAGGAAAAATCCCTCTCTTGTTCTTTCTTATTCCGCCCTGCTTTTTTCATCATCAAAGCCTTTCTTTGGTCTCTTGCTTTGCATAGTCTGCTAACCGTATTGGCCTCTGGCACTATTCAATTGTGCAAATCGTTTAATTAGCATCAACAGTGCATATACATATACATCTTCTGTGGAAGAAGCATGTCAAAAATAATGAAATGCACATTTTTTTTTATCAATAACAGACTCATTCAGGCCAAATATGTGCTGAGATCTTTTTGTAAGACAGCAAAAGAAGAATTGTTGAATATGAATATGTCTAAGTTTTTCTTTTTAAAACTAAAACGTTTAAAAGGAAGGAAAAAGTTAAACATTTCCATATTTTATTTTGATCTTAAAAATGGACAATACAAAAAAAAGACATACAAGCTTTTCACTTTTTTCACTAATTTATAGATGGTATATATTTATTTATTTATTGGACAATTTGAAATAAACAAATAAAAAACACTCAATGTTTCTAATATGTTTACTATTGTTTTATCTGCTCTTATGCAGTCAGCATATTAGCAGTACATTAAGGAGAGTAATACTATTACAGTAATTCCATTAATTCAGGTATTCCTAGTGCTTGTGTATGGTTTCTCATTCACTTCACCTATTGTCGGTGTTTTAACCCCTCATACTCAGAAGACACTCAGAAAGAAAGACCAGAGAAAAACTTTCAATCTAGCTTCTTTTACTTGTTGATCTTGAGGAGCAAAAAACAACCGTCCAGCTTGTTGCTACCGAGAGCAGTTATACAGGAGTGATATCAGTGTTCATGACGTTTCTGTGACAAAACATTAATTTTATATAAATGTTATGGTTTCTTTGTCTTTACGAAGCTCATATCCCTTATTGCATATTAATGTAGAAAAATTGTTAGAGCTGAACCAAATACTAAATTGATTGAAAAAATAAAATATTTTCTTAACCAAGTTGTTTTCACACTCAGTAATTCAATTCTGCATAGGTCTGGTCTACATTACTGTGTGGCTGCTCCTCTTGCATCTTATCTCTAGCCTAACTGTATTTTAACACAGACTTTTTCACCTTCCTTTGATTAAAGTAATTTCTGTGAAAAGACAGTGGTGATGCCTACAATTGCAGCACCTGAAAAGATGCGGCCTAACAACTAAATCATAAAAGCATGCCGCGTATTCGGGTTACAGCTGTGTTTGGCAAACGTTAACAGGACTTCACTGGCACTCATTATTTTTATTTAACTTTGGCCTTTTGCCAACTTTATGATAAAATCCTTTTATCTAGCATAGTTCCTTTATTGAGGCAATGGTTCACAGATGAGTGAGCACCAAGGTACCAGCCATACTAATTAAAGATAGAATTCCTAAAGACTTGTTCCCAGGTGAGGGTGACAGTGAATATAACAGAGCTAATCCCAAATCCCTCAACAGTTTATGGAACGCAAAATTGCTCAGCAGACACATTGCTGGGAATTTCAGTCAAAAGAACTGTGGTTAAAACCATGGTAAATAGTTGGTATTATGGATATTTTTTAAGGGTTCTGAATTGGGTTGGGTACCATATCTTGGTAACTGGTTCTAATCCTAACGGTAGTAACCGGACCTATTCAGTGTAAACGGCAGTGGCATACATACGCTGTAAGAAACATTGCCAGGAGGTCAGGTCAAAATGCAAAAGTGAAACGTTCTAAACTTTTGCTATATTTTATATTAAATGGCTAATATTATTACAACACAAATTTTGGGAGGCGTTAGGGCATAAAAGTGTGCAGTAATGTTGTTCACAAAAAGAAATTAGAGTGGTTCCATTTGGTTGAGTCTTTTCTGCAAAACTTGTAAAAAGCTAAACATAAATGGGCTGCAAATCTCAAGCATTTTCAACTGATCGCATTATTGCATCACAATGTGATTTCCCCACCCCTGAATATTGATTGAAAGACACACATTAGCTTAGCAGTTACCAGCTTCCTCATCGTTTCCACCACTATCTGCCTGTAAGAGTGGAAGAACAAGTCCTCAAAGATCTAACAATCTTGTTCTGTTTCAGGATGTACAGCTCAGCATCGAAGGTTTCCGCATCTCCCCACAGATAAGCATGTTTGGTTTTATTACTGCTGCTCCTCTTGAACATGTCTCAACTGCTCACTATTTTTCATTAGTTCACTGTCAATGTAGGCAGTGACAAAAGAAGCGACATCACAGCATACTTACATCTCTAAAACAGCATGAATTGTTGACACAACAAAATAGGGATTTTTTTAACTCATAAATATAATGAATCTGGAGTGTTTTTTAAACAAAAATTCAGCATGTTAAGGAGAGCCAGTTGATCAATAGCACCTCTTATGTTCCAATCCTTTAAGAGGATGCAGAAATGGCCTCGTGCAATGAGGATATTTTACTAAATTTTGGAACTCTTAAAATGTAATGAAGCATTTGTTGATGCAGGGCCAAATCATGCCACGCACATCATCTTCTATTATGCCTATGCTAAGCCTGAGTGATGGAGCTCCATGCATAGCAAGTTTTGAGGAGAAGGTGCACGTTGTAAATGATGAGAGTTCATGTCAGGTGAGTCATCTTAATACTGACAGCAAATCTTTCTAAGTCACTGATGCATGCTAATTCTTCACTGGAGTGACATGCATTTCATAAATCATTCCTGATGTATGTTAATTATTTTCAAGTTGCACAGGGTGGTAAGGAAAGATCAAGCGGTTAACATTATATAAAATAGCTTTTAATTTTACCAAAACATTTATCCTTGCTAGTACACAGCTGCATTTCAAAGTATAATTATATTCTACATACTGAAAAAAATGTGATTCCACTTTTTCTGATGTCAAGCCACCATTTGGACTATTTTTACCTAAAGCATCCCAAAAGATATATTTGTATTGTTCAGCTCCTGAAAGACTTAAAAAGCACATGGCTCCCATTATGTTGGGCATGTGCCAACTTCATTTAGGAGGCATTCTTTTTCTGTTTACTGCCAAAAGCCTCAGGCCAACCAACCTAATAAGAATTCCACTCTGGGATCTCTGGAAGAATCCCCATTTAATCATTTTGAGGTTACTTCAAAAGTAGCAATAACAGTGCATTATTCAGTTTTTGTCTGATATTGGTTTATTTCAAATAAAAGCAGATATGCAGCTTTATCTTTTTACCTTGTTCTCTTAGGTTTTTCTTTACAGTCACAGAGCTGTCTAGGGTGCATTTTTGCATGACTCAGTTAAAGTGTTTGACCCTTTTAACATAAGCATCCAATTCACTGCCACTGTTGTACATTTTTGCACACAAGAGGTAACAAGACATGATGGTGGAAGCAAATCAGGCCAAAAACAAAATCATTGGGAGTTGGGTTTTAGAGGGAGAATGTTGCAGAATCACCTGCAGCCCCAATGCAAATGCAAATCCTTTAGATGTGATGTGTAATCGAAGCTAAAACAAATACGTAATACTGAAATAATTGAAAAAAGGAAATCATCTACTTTCTAGAAAAAAATATGTGAGAGTTAGCTGAAGACTTTGGTAGGTAGAGATGGGTAAAATGTAAAAACTGCATTAATAAAACACAATAAATTTAGCCGGCATAAATAAACAGTATTGTGGTGATTCTAGAGTCAAATGGAGGCACTTGACTGTTGGGTTATTGTCTTATCTTCTCAGTCTTGATTTGTGTGTTTCTATGCTCTCGCTCATTGTCTTTAGGTGTTCCGTGTTATGCGCTCCCTCCCCTCGCTCTGAGCTCAATTAACGCTGGCTTTTTAAGGCTCATTCTGTCTGGGCTCAGTGCGAGTTATTGTTCTTGTATGCTGCCTAGCTCTTCACCAACCTCTTTTTTCGTGCCCAGCAAGAACCTGTACGTAATTGGCTCCATAAACTAAGCGGCTTCTGTCTGTCAACAGAACGATCTCTTGGGCTGGGGACTTAAAAGTGGTACCAGGATCCCGGTGGGATTCCTTTTCTGTTAATTGTCTAGTCGGGACATTTTTGGTTCTGTTTTAGCCCTTGTGCCTATTTTTCTGTTTGAGCGCATTGGTTTTCTTGTGAATAAAGTAAGCTGAGCAACTCACCTTGCATCTGGGTCCTATCCTTCATCACTACCTGACATCGACTTTAAAAGGAATGTAACTCGCTCTTCCAATTAGACGAGAGCAACAAAGATGAGCTTTTATATACCTGTATGCTCAAACATGATGGGGCAATGCCTCGGGACAAGCTTGCACTGATTACTGTTTCCAACTCCTCAATAAGAAAAGTCACTATAGGCTGGCCCAAAAGACGTCATTACCTTATTTGCATAAATACCATGTGACGAGCATAACATTAATTCCCCGCCACCCAATGGGTTTTATTAGTGCTGTTGATCGATTTTTTTTTTTTACTTATTAATCGCAAAAGTTTTCTAAATTAATCACAATGACAAAAATTGAGATTTTTTTTATCTATAAATGTAAAATGTAAATAATGTAAATTGAAGAGAAAGAGACTATTTCAATTTAAAATATGATTATTTATAGAATTATTTGTTTAACTTAAAAATAACATACCTGCAATAAACATATCAATATTTTTGGTTCTCTTCTTTGGTGGCTGTTAATTTGTGGTCTCTTTAGACTATTGTTTTCCAGGACTCTCTGTCATTAACAGCTTGCTTAGTAAAGAAACTTTTGGTTTTTAAACCTTGGATCAATTGCAGTAGCGCTCTTCAGCCATTTGAGATTAGTGCTGTCCTTCCTTTTAGATAGTCTGAGGTAAAATCATGTTTGAATTTAACTATATGTGACCGGGTGCGTCAAGGATTGGACGGTGATTGACGCTTGTACTGGCCAACCCATGTTCATGGTTTCTGGGGTCATCATTATTGGGGGTGTGGGCGGCAGCGTGGACACGGCTGAGCGAGCTGCATGAGTGGCTGGGTTAAGGGAGTGACAAACGTGAGGGCCAATCAGTTTCGGGCGTTCCGTATTTTAACCGCGATTGCTCCATCAGAGCGTCGTCATAGACTGGCATCCTCCTCCGTCCGGGTTGTGCATGTTTACTTCCTGATCGGCGAGTACGCCATATAGTGCAAGGTAAGATTTGAGTATTATTTAGCGGTTGATAATAGACTTGGAACCCTGGTCCTTATGATTAATGTATCCTGTTACATTCAGGGTGATCCTTGCTATTTGTCATTGCTCTGTGAGAGCCATTCGGCCTGTGGTGCAGGTAGCAGTGGTGGGACCGGGTCAGCTGGAGGTAAGAATGATCGTTTAGTGATTACGTTAACGATCCCGTGTTTTATGCGTTGTTTGATTTTGTATGTGATTAGACTGTGTGATTGCCAGGGTTGGGTACGTTTTTGGAGTCGGCTGCCTTCTTCCATTCAGGTAGCTCTAGCTTTCTCTTTCAGAGGTGGATGGGTTCTGGTTGGAAATGTTGCTACAACTGAAGTGGTTAATGTTCTCCCTAGATCTCGTGACTGGGGAGTTAATTATATGTATCGGGGCTCTGTTGGCCATTTCGTAGCTTCCAGTTCATTTGGTACGTATCCGTTCCTGAGATTAGTAGCTGTAATTGTGCACTTTTTGTTTTAACATCGTCCTACATTTGTAGGGTCTTCTCTTCTTCGTCCCTCTCTCTCTTTCACACCCAGCACCTGCACCGACACCCCTCATGATCCATCTGCACCTATCCAATCCCGAGAACCATCACCTGAGTACTAATCACCCGCACTTGTGTCCTTCAATCACACCACCACTATATATACTCACCCAGTTCACTCGGTCCTTGTCCCGGATCAAGGTTACTAGAGACTCACCACTCCTGAACCTTCACTTGTATCGTCTGTCTGAACCTGCCTGTTCATTTTTGGAAGAAAGAGAGAGAGCATCATAAGGGAAGTGATCGAACGGTTTACTGAACTCTTATGTCTGAACTTACCCGTGCTTACGGAGTAGTCTGTCTGCCTGTCTTCGGAATACCATTGAACTGTGTATTCTAACCACCTGTAAATAAACTTCACTTACCTGCATCTCCCTCGTTGTTTCCCTTTGTGTGAGCATAACACTCTTGATGCCTCTTTATTGAGGACTAACCAGGACGTATAAGGGGCATTGGAGGGCTTACTGTTGGGTCCTGGCCAGAGTGGTGGGAACGCCGGCTGTGTTCCATGAACTCCTTGTGCAAAATTCAGTTTTTAAATATTTAATCATTATTGCGTGCAATGTTATTTTAGCCGAGTGCGACTGTAGCCGAGTATATAACAAAATGGAGGAGCTTGTGTGACTTGCCCTATTCTCATATTTCTCTGTGTTCCTCTAGGAGCTGGGGACCCATGGGTGGAGGATCTTTTGTGGTGGTGGTGCTCTTGTGGATTGCGGTGACACACGGGTGGAGGTTTGGTGTGTGTGTGTGTGTGTGTGTGTGTGTGTGAACTGAGATTGCGTACATGTGTGAATAAACTCTCCTTGATCACCCAGCTTCCTATGATAGTTTCTTCTGGTTGTTTTAATTAGATTCTATGAAATTAGTTTTTTAGAATTTGTTAAAGCTCATGGTGAGGCCATCTCCACCTCCTCTCCAGATGCTCACTGGAAATTCATGAGTGTATGCTTTCCCGCTATCGCCTCGGTGTGTACGTTTATATTGTATTGTGTGTCAATTAAAAGAAATTCAGATTATTCATGCTGTCTGCGTCTCTTGCCTGCTCCCTTAAATTATAGAGAAGCGAACCTGGGTGGGTTACTGTAAAATCAGATAAGAGTCATTTATCTGAAATATTTCTCCTGGGATTTCCCAGGTGGCGTAGAAACAAAAATTTGAGCTCTTGGTCAAATTCTAGCAGCTAACTCAAGGAGTAAGGACGCCTCGGCCACATATAGGCTGATCGTCCTCTGTTCACTACATAATTTTGCAAGCAGCACAATGGCTGGCAATACCACTTACTTGCTTACATTACATTATTCATCACCATATTTATTACTTTTTCAACTTTTTTATATTATTTTACACTACTCTGAACATATTTTTATTTCATGTAGCATACCTTAACAGTGGACACACACACACTTTAAAACAGACAAGAGACAGAGCTGTTCCATTACTTCGAGAATGTTAGATGTACTATGCTTCAGATGGCCAAAAATCTCTGTGTACTGTCATTCCTCAGTTTTACACAAAGTTAAAAAGAATGAATGCACTTTCAACAAAGAGTGATGCAATGCCTCAGCAGCTGTCATTGCTCACAGTGTCGTGTGTCGTGTGCTGTAACTTGTTCATCATCTGTGCTTTCTCATCGTCACTACGTCTTATTCATACTTCGATTAAAGTTTGTCAGCCACAACAGGAAAAACAGGAACGTTATACAGTTTAAATGAATTGCATGCGTTAATGTGTTAATTTTGACAGCACTAGTTTTTATTAATCCAAACCAAAAAATTGCAGGTACACGAGTTTCATTTCATTAAATAAACATGTATTGCTAAATAAAATTAAATAATACAAACAATGAGAACGGACGATGACGTTAATCATGTCTTTAGATCAATTTTGATTTATAAATTACACTTTTCAGTATTTAAAAACCAGTTAGTTATTATTTGTAAGCGATAAATGAGATCATTTAGAACATGTTAATAAATGAGTATTAAACTATTTAAAAGCACATGCATAGATCTTATTATTCAGATATATAGTAACAGTTACTAAGTGTGATAATATATGTACCCATAATTCAAAAACAAAAAAATGGTAGGCCAAACCACTGGGACTGCAGCTAGATTAATAACTCTAGATATTTCTGTAAACATACTCAAATTAGTTACTAAGCATATAAATAACTTAGTGATAAAAGTCACAATATTCATCATAAAATGTCTTATTTTTGGTGTGATTCGATAAGACAGCAAACACTAATTACATTTTCATTAGGATATTGCATTTAAATTTACATATGTATTTTAGAACAATAAATGACAACAAATCTGCACGTAGTCTAATGAATTAAACATGCCATTTTTAAGTAAAAAGATTAAATATTATTTGTTTGTAAAAAAAATTACATAATGTTTGAAATATTTTATAAGGTCAAAAAATCTCTTTTTATAGTGTATTTGTGAGCGCCCCAAGACCCCATAATCTTTATTTTTGACCTAACACAAGCAGGCTCTGTATCTGCAATATTGCATATTTTCATTTTAACAGTTTTTACCAGCTTAATACATAGCACCTCAATTATTGTGCACCTCGAAATTAGGCAGAAAAATTGAGCTGCCACACTTGATTTACTTCTCATTACAAGATTTACTCAAGAAGCACTTTAGTTCTTGGACTAACGCTGCACTCTATCAACTTTAATACATGCTTGAGTGAACAGAAGAGAAAGCCTAAGAGTGCACTTCCAGCCTCAAGAACAGTTTTATGAGTTTAATAAGAGTTGGAGCTTAAATAAATGGCAAAACACTGAATTAAATCAACATTTATCTGTCAAGCACTTTACATTATGTACATAATCCAAAACCTGCAACGTAAACTCAACCAAGTGTCCAAGTTCAGTTTTGAAACAAGTGCAATGACACAGTTTCTCCCCTTTCAGACAAAAAATATTTTGAATTAGTATTGACAAAATAAGCATTATTTGGAGTTAGTAGTTATTGCACGAAAATCCATGCATTATAGCTATGGATAAACCATTTATGTGGTTTGCTGATATGTGCATGGTTTGCGAGTTTTTTACATATTAAGACCTCAAAGAAAATCCAGGGCTTGTGGCAAGTGGTGCTAGTGTGGGGATCCTCACCCTATGGCTTCTGGGGGTCCTAACACCCTGGCACAGTGACTTGAACAAAGCACTGTCAATGAGCACCATAGTGTAGCTTTAAATTGAATTCCTGACCTTCAATGAGCATAAACAATCCCAGGATGTTGTTTCAGAGAGTAGGGGTGTTACCACAAGGTATTTTATATTAAAATCCGAAGACTTCATTTTTCAAATAAAAGTCATTCCACATCTTAGAAAAACCACTGGACATCAGCTAAGCTGCTGAAAGACAGTTTTCCCAACATTCCCACTGGAGGCCAAGAGTCACACACTCACATCCATAGACAGAGAGTGTTGAGAAAACTGCAGCTCTGGCAGATTTTTGCGGATGATCCCTGATTTTTTAGACCTTTCCATATCTATGGCCCAGCAGGTTTAGTTGAAGGCTGTCTGTAAAGCATTTCCTCAATAACACGTTTTACATCATAATATTATTTCTTTTGTGGAGTTATTCCTTGATTTGAATCAGGAAACTTATCTTAGCTTTACTCGTTTTTCATGGTTAGGTTATAGAGGGCTTTTCTTCTTCTTCTTGCAGGAAACGTTGTTTCCTCTTGGGTCTCAAGTTGCTGTAGTTTCAACCTTTCAACTTCCTATGCTGACTTTAATAAATTAAGCAAACATTGAAGAGTTTGTGAACTAAGTTTGTTATTGTTTATCTCAAAATCTTAAAAATGTCCCAATTAATCCTTTTGTTTTTAAAGGCTGAGTGGTTCTACCAATGTGATTCTTTTTTTCCCAACGAATGAATAGTAAATGTACAAACAGAAGAAAGCTAGTGGCCTTATATCATGTAAAAAATAAGTCACACATTTGCTTAAGTAGTCAGAGAAAAAAAGGAGGTGTGAAATTGTGTCTCATTCCAACTCGCTACTCAAAAAAAGAACGAAAAGAAAAAAAACATCTATCATAACTTCTGTCATAAAGCTATTTGAGATTAAAAAGGGGGCAGGCGACAAGACCCTACCATTCCCATTGAGTAACACTTTTGGACCACCCGCCCCCCTTTTGAAGTTACTTTAACTGATTATATCAGACAATGACAATGTTAATGAAAATGCCATGACAAATTTAATCATAGCATATTTGTAGACTGTGCTACAACCTTAGTAGTATTTAACAGATTTAACATGCTTTTACTGCGTTTCTGTTCATCTGCAGAACCAATCGAATGTACATTTTAAATTATTCACTTTTTAAACATTAACAAACTAAAAATGTTATTTAAAACCAAGTATCTGAGCTTGGTGGCCGATTCTGATGTTGAAACAGTATTTCAAATAGTTGTTTTTAGTCTGTTTTTATTATTTTTCAAATATATTAGATTTAGCATATAGCTAATAATAGTTTTGAATATATTTAACAACAGTTCACATATCACTTGGAAAAATGTATTTTCTATATAGGTAGGTTAATACTAAGGTAAAACTTTGTAGTGAAAACTTTATAGTAACTGAAAAAGTAACAAATAGCATCAAAGCAATATATGCATATATCCTTTTAACTACAAAGTTTATTAGACATAAATCCTGCCTAATTTCACAAATACACAAAATAACATGATGTAATAATAAAAGCAACTATAGTATGAGCGTTCTTGTAGCAAACAACTGCAAACAAATCTTCAGTTATCTTTGAGTCCTTATATGATATACTTAATCACAAAATCCTTGCCTCTCTGTTATATGATTTTTTTATTTTTCTGTTCGTTACTATTGAAGTTTGGCTCTTCCTAATTGTTTTTATGGTATCTGATCTGAAGTATTGTAGCATATTGATAACCACAGACATATCCCGGCCCACATACTACAGCCTGCTCCATTTGATGTTGACCACAGTGAGGTCTCCTCTCATAGTGCATACAGAATATCATTTGTCTATCATTTACCCATAAAAACATGTATCATATACTTCATAAATTAGTATTTATAGTTTGCATAGTATTCCCTTCATAAGATTTGTTGAAAATGTTAACATGTTTTTGTTACACTGGAGTCACTATGGTGGCTCATAATCAGAAATGAATCAACATTACATGTATTTAAAATTCATTATTTTGAAAATGTTGTGTTACCTTGTTGTAAGGATGTACCAACAGTTTTAGGCAAAATAATTTTTTTTGGTGAGGCAATTGCACGTCCATGTTTCTATTCACAGCAATGAACACCAGTGGAAGACAACAGTAAAAAGGTCTAATACCCCAGCAAAATTGTAACAATCTGGTAAAGCAATAAGCCGGACCCTATATTGCTCACTTGATCAACCTACCCTCTTAAATAGCTAATTCAGTCTAAATCATAATTTAACAAGCAGGGTACTTCTTGGTGACAGTTTGCAAGATTCTAAGAGAAGAACCTCCCCAAAACAAACATGTGAAACATTAGAAAGAATATAGTTTCCCGAACTAATTCTATAGTATTTAAAAAGGCATACACCACAATAAAGAACTTTTTTTTTTTCAAAATAAAAATATTGTGTCGTCACATTCATAATTGGTACCTCCCATATCTAGGCAGGAAAATTTACATTTTGGGCGGGACATTGACAAGCTTATCCCAACACACATGGCAGGCATCCATTTTTTTAATTGCAAAACTCATATTGAGTCATAATTAATTTCACTTATTATGCAAATTGTTTAATGTGAGGGAAATGTCTTCTTTGTGAATTTGTGTTCGAGTGATAGCGTTTTGGGAAATAATGGAAAATAACCCCAAATAAGTACTCATATCTTCCTGTTAGCATTTGTTTGTTTTTAATTTTTTTTATTTGATAAGTCTTTATTAAAATGTGGCCATGTATGAAATAATCTGACGGTAGCAGTTGTTGGCACAGTGTGGACCCACTCATTATTGTTACAGCTGCAGCTGTCTGAAACATTTTATGATTGAAGAGAAAAACTTTATATGCCTTATGCCTATATATCCCGAGGCTCAACAAGTAAAAGCCCAGCTGTCTCTGCGTCATGGTGGCCTATTCCCAGAACACCAGGAGTGCTCATGTCTCTCATTTTAACGTCTGAGCTACTGTGTACATACTCATCATCCTCCATCAAGATGAAAGCATGTTGCAAAGAGCTAAGACACTCCAAATATTAGTCTACAGGATCAGGTTTCTGTGGAGTTAAGGTTGGTTGTCCTGTCTGCTGGTGGGAACTGGTGACATCACTTCTGTTGGTTTGCTTTCCAAAGAAAATGGCGGATGCTTCTATAGGCCCAGTCTCTGGAGCTGAAGGCAGCCTGGACACTATCCCATATAAACAATCTCCACAGGATCCCAGGTCTGGAATGTGGTGATATCACCAGACTCCAGATCTTTACAAGCCATTGGGACAAATGGTATCCATCATAACCAAAATGCATGGATGGTTTATGGCTTCGGTTGAACTGTTTTACAACCGTATGTATCATACCCACCCATTTCGAACTTAACTCTGTCTGAGACGATCATCTGTCCTTTCATCACTTTAAATTTAGTTCATCTGAAATTCTTTTTAAAGCTGCTTTAGCGTGTAAATAAATACGAAGTTATGCCTAAAATCTATTGATCATTGCTTCTGTGAACATGAGGCGGAGCTTCTTTTTAAAAGAATCTTAATTCAGATCAATGTATAGCAGAAATTAAACAAAAATATTGTTTTAGGGATGTTGGTACATGTTGATTTTGTTATAAAAGGTAGTAACATTTTATAATACTCTTTGTTAGTTATGGGTATATACTTAAAAGTTATGGCTAAATTGAATAGCCATTGATATTCAACGGCAATTAACACCATGGCATTAGATACTGAAAAGATAATGGCACCTCCCTAGTAGGTAATTATAGTTACTGCAAAGTTAATAGATAGTTAGTTCTACGACAACTCCCTCTTAGTTATGTGTTAGCTAGTAAGTATTCGAAAGCGTTTACCATCATTTCAAGTTAAAGGGGTCAGAAAAACTAAGTTTAGATTTTCTGTGTATTTGTAACCTTGTTTCATGTGTTGAGAAAAAACAAACAAACCAAACTGTGTGTGATTCTTTTAAATATTTTACATCCAAGGTCATCATTTACTAGCAGGCAACTTGTTTTGTGGTAATCAAGCATATCCCTATATTGTAAAATAAAAATGAATGAAAAACATTGCATGAAAAAATGAAAGAAAAAAAAGAAAACAAGGTGTCAGGGTTGTGTTTGGGTTTTCCCCTTTGGGTTTTTATTCTTGTCTAATCTTCTTGCTTTTATCATTATAGCGTTTAGTTCTGTTTTTCTTTTTCATTTTGTAGATTCACTCCTGTCTTGTTCACTGCCTTGATTGCTTTCCACCTGTGTCTAATTATCCCCGGTTGAGTTAAGTCACCTGTGTCTGTTCTCGTTTAGGTTAATTGTCTTCCTTTATAAGACCCCTTCTTCCTTTGTTCAGGAACGCTGCATAGTGTGGCACACCTTTCTGGTTGTTGAATGTATTTAATCTAGCCGCAGTCTTTTTTCTGTATTAGTCTTATCTGTTTACTTTAGTTATTGGAGGTTTTCCCCCTCGAGAGTTATTTTGTGTTGTTATTTTCTGTTTTATAATAAAGAGACTAACCGAACCTCAGGCTGTCGTGCGTTTGGCTTCTGCTACTACCCTTCTCTTATAAGGATCGTGACACAAGGCTTGTCATTTTCAAAAATTAATGTCAACTTCAAAAAGGACTGTGTATATTTTATTTTATGTATTTGATTGTCAGTGCTATTTAGTTGCCAATGAAGCATGATCAGACAATATTTTGAAGGAGCAATCAAGCAGTGCCCAATGTTAAGAACTAAATTACCCCCCTTAATAATTTACACTGTATTATGATTTCCTAAATAACCTTTTTAAGAAAGACATGTTATTTAGGCTTGATGTAAAAGAACAGCTAACTCTGTTTTATGAATCTACTGATCATTTTAATATTTCAAAGTAAAGGTTTCCAATGATGCATACTGGATGTGTACATTTATGTTAAAGTATTGTAGCAACCAGTCCAGGCAATAAGTGTCACGGATTGGCCAGGCTCTTCCTGCACTCAATCACAGCGAGCACCATCACCTGAGTTTTAATTACACACAGCTGCATCCAATCCCCTGGCTCTATAAAAGCACACACCTCACTTCATTCAGTGTCCGGGCTCATTTATACAAAGCGGACTCTGAGTGTACACTTTCCTGGCTAACACTCACGAACATGCATTCTCGTACTTACCGTGTCTCTGTTTACCTCTAGTTGTTCCTATCTCCCGTGTGTCCAGTCAGTGGGGTGTGCAATCCGTCTTCCCCATTGTGTCTCCTCCATTCTGCCAAGGAAAAGGACAGTTAATTATCCAGCTCATGCATCCTCCCGTTCTGCTCACCCGTTGGTTTTCAACGTTCTCTAAATAAACTGTTACATCTTTTACTTACCCAGTCTGTCCGTCTGCTTCATAACAATAAGGACACTGGTCAGACCTGATGCATTATGGAAGTATGGGATTTTATGTTTATTATATGTCAGTTTAGGTTGTTATGCTTCTATTGTTAAGTGTGATTTAGCGTTATACGTATGTGTGTTTATTAGATTATTTTGTCTGAACTAATTTTTAGTTACCATTGTTGGGTTGCTGTCTATAAGAGAAATTCAGTACTTGCGATACAATATTTAACATAAAATGCATTATGTATTTATTTAAACTTTGTCATCAATACATTAAATTACATTTTGTATTATCTGCTTTAACAAATAATAGTATTTTATCAATAATGTTATCTAAATTTTGCATCTGGGTAATTAATTAAGGATTGTTACATTATTTATTTGAATAGATTCTGCTAGAAAAAAAACATTGTAAACAGATAATAAGCAAATATTCAAGTAGATTCTGCTTAAAAAAACTCAAGCCTTAAAGCTGCTTCATAAGATAAATAGCAAATTAGATTTTTTTACACTGCGTGTTATTGTGCAATTTTTTGTGACCATTTTTATGATCTGAAAAACCATATGCCTTAGAAGCAGTCTTAGAATATATCGGAAACCACTGCTTCACATCAGAAGTGATGCTAAATTCCAGTGTGTGGGGAAAAAAACATCACTAGATCAAATGCAGCAAATAGATTAGTATTAGGAAATGTCTGGCGTCAAGGTCCATGTAGAAAACTCAAAAGTTCTAAGACTTACTTACTCTTCTCTGAAAAAAGGTGACAGCATACTTTACATCCAAATCAAACAAAAAAGTTATTTCTATAATCCAATGCTCAGATGTAATGCAATGATTCTCTATTTTGGGAAATAGGAGCACACATCACAGAGGACCCATTAAGCATAACAAACTACTGGGGGAGATATGGGAAACAGAACAGATTGTTAATACGCTTTGCTTTCGGCATTTGCTCAAAAATATCAGTCTGTTAGACTCCATCTTTCTACTGCTTCTCAACCTGTCAAAGGGGTGACATGGAGAGGGAGTTCATGTCCGTTCTGATTTCACAGCACAACTAAAAGTCACGTTAAATGCAAGTGACCATATCATAATTTGTAGATGTAATTTATAGCCCAATTTACAACCCCTTTCAACCATGTCAGCTTTTAAAAGGGGGAGGGGGAGTTTGTTTATATTACTTCTTGTTAACCTTGAGTTTATGTGGCATGGTGTATCGTTTGTTTAGAAGGAGGAAAATAAACCCTGGCAACCCTACAAGAAATGACATCTTACCAAGCATAACAGTAAACCTGACCTAGATATTTGGTTACGCTTGGGATTATTTTGGAAGCTGTGTGTATTTTCTTCCATTCTTCTGTCTTCTTTTCAGTTCAACTTCAGCTGCTTGACATTTTGGCACTTGGGGATAAGGAAAGGAAAAACAAAAATCGTTGAAGCTAAACACAAAAACGACATTTCCGACATCTGCTCCCCAGTCATGTGAAATGTCTTTACCTTAACGAAATTTACTGTAGATTAAAGAGAAAAACATATCTCTTCTTGTCACATGGTTATTTTTTATTTGAATGTTGGTGGTACAAGCCAAAAAGACTTATTCATTTACTGAAGGGCTATAGAGACCCCATCACCATTTAGCTAGGGTTTCTCTTAACAAATGCACTGCACGTTTCTTTGTAGAGCTTGTTAATGCCAGCATGAATTATACTGCCCATACAAGCTGTAATGTAAAGCATTTGATGTCTTCCTATCAACATTTTCACTTGGTCAATATTCAAAGAATAGCAAAAAATTATGCATTCAGTTTACAAATAACAAAAAAAAATGTCTGTTCAACTTCTTCCATAGTTTCCTGGTTAGTTCTGGAACATTATTGTGTGAAGCTAGTCTGCATTCCTTTACACAATATTATCTCTTCACTGCAAGACTTTTCTAATGAATTCCCACCTGAAATGTTAAGGTTTTGTTGGTGTAAGATATAACTCTTCAGCAATGTTTCTACTTTAGTAGACAAAAATCCATGGATTTAAAATGCTTGCAAATGTATTTTTATACAAATGAACTTGTACCATAAATTGTCATTCTTGAATAGACAGACCTGTAAACAAGTGGATATGAGGAGGGGTGGAATCCAGGTAAGAATAGTCAATGGGGCATGGAATTACAGTGTTAACTATCTCGTTTATTTTTTGAAGGACAATTTGTTTTTCATATTGAGTGAAGGAGCCATTTTGAGTTGTGTGACTTTTTGCTGTCCACATTGTGGCGCAATGTTTGTTCCATGCCCTTATAATTAGAGCACCTGTGCATTCCCCAGATGTTTGGCTGGAGTTGGGGAAGAACACATACTAAAAACAAGATTGGATTATTTGATTTATAATGTTGGATGTTTTAAGGACTAGCTATGTTTTTGAAAGGAGAAGAAAGTGAGCAACCCAAAATCAAGAACAAAGTATGTTTATTGAAGAAATCATGTGCACGCGCTCAGAAAGCTGCTCACTCTCATCTCCGCTATAACGGCTTAAAGGTTTGCCATTAAATTGAGTTTAGGGTCTTTATTCAGTATTAGAATAATTTTTATTTCACTTGATGGAGAAATTTTTCAGTAGTTTGCTTCTAAAATGCAAACAAGTTTAATTTAATCTAATTTAAGTCTATTTTGGTCACAATAATCAATAAAAAGCGCATAGTAGATTTTCCAAAAGAAACACTGTCTGCTAAAGCCCTGTGTTGTGATTAAACTGCGATTGAGTTCAATCTTGAGATTGAGAAAACCACACTTTTAATTGAAAAAATACTTTAAATTCATAACATTTGAATTTAATTGTACTGGCCCATTAAGGAATTTATTTACTAGTTTAATCTTGCTACTTATAACTAATATAAAATGTTTTTATTTCCTATAATAATACATTTTATTTGAATGGAGCCTTACATAGATACTCAAGGTCACTGTACAGAGTTTAAAAATAAAAACAAAACAGCAACAGCGATAAACACAAGTTCTTGGATTGATGGAATTTTCTGAGGGAAAATAATGTTTTTTTTTAAATAAACCTTTAGTAATACAGTCTGGGTTTTAATATTTTTGTTTGTATAAGATGTGTTATGAAAGTTTGAAACATAAAATAGTGATTTACCTCAAAACCATTTATTTCAGTCCGTCCATGTAAAAACATTTTTACTAAAATATGTCAATGTTTTGTGAAAAAAATGGGTTTATTGGTACAATAATATTGACTTCTGTAATTGAGCATTTAACTGTGATTTACATGATATCAGAGGGTTCATTTGAGGATATATGCAGTATTACAAGGTGGTGTGTGTTTGATCTTTTTTTTTTTTTTTAGCCTGTATTGACATTTTAATTTATTAAAACAAAGACACACTAAAATCTATAGAAACTTGTGATTTTGAAAGATCATGCTGAATGGCTAGAAATGTGTTTTTGCATGTTATTTGCACCTTAAAATGTTTTACAAAATCTGCATCTTCCCTATTATTCGCTTATATTCTGTCCTGTGGTCATAGATGTTTTGATAAGTTCCATAAAACTGTCCAATATGATATAATGAATAGATGCTTCCTTTTTCTTTGCCATTAAATAAACCCCACATCTGTTTTATAACCTCCTGATAGCCTGTGTTTTATAGTATCGACTTTATTACCTTCCATTCCACACGACTGAGGGTTACAGGATTACCTGGAATAGAAGATTGGTCTCTTAACTCTTTTGGAAGACATTTTCAAACTCCCCCATTAAACACATGCAAGTACTGATCCTGACATAATAAGCAGGAATCATGATGGAATATGGAAAAATGAGGCTTCTATAAATGTCACTATAAAATATGAACCATCTCAGGAGGTACGTTTTGCTTGGTAGTCAACTATGTCCCGAATACATGCCCAACATCCAGGGTTGACTCATCACTCACTTGAACCTTTGCTGCCAGGGTCACTGACTGACCTTAAGCACTCCTTCAGGGAATTGATCTTGCTCTATGCTCCTCTCAGTGTAGTTACGAACTTTCCATGGCCATAGCCCTAAAAGCCGGACTAAAACAATCTGTCAGGTTGCCCAGTGATGAGTCTGTTATCACCGCCGTACTTCAGTAGTCGCACTCGCATATTGTTTCATAGGGCTTCCTTTTCCTGACAAGGACAGTCCTGCTGGGAAAGCAAGATATACCCCTGCTAGGATTAGGTGATGACAACCGTATCCGACTTCTGCAAATTGAAGAGGTGAGTGAGAGGTTTGTAGTTCCCCTTTATGTAAATGTCTACTTTCACAAGGATCACATAGCAATTATTTCCAAGCTTGCTAAAACACACCTAACAGATGTCGGGTAATGTTTTAATTAAAGTGAAAGCCTTCAAATGTCAACTAAACAGATTTGCTGATTTCCCTATGCATTTTTTTAATAATGTACAATAGGATCGCTGTTCATAATGAAGAAAACATGTTTTACCACAATTTTAACAAATTTGTGGAAATGGAAATCTTTAACCTTGTGGTTAGCAAAAAAAGGGGCTTATTAGTGTGTTTAAAACACAAGTATTTAAAAGCCTCTAAAATCGAGCTGATCTCAGCTTGACATTTATGATGTCTCTGTAAGGAACTGAACTATGCCTTTGAGTGATCCTGGTTGAGACGGCCTGGCCATTTGCTTTGAACGCCAGGAACCAACAGAGACGGTCATCCTTTTCAGATGCATATTATGCAGAGGGCACAGATTGAGCTGAGATGCCGCTCACATGAATATGTAAACTAAGTAAAAGATATGTTCTTTTGTAGAAGAGTCTAGAGTGATCGGACAGCTTGACTCAAACATTAAAACATACAATACAGGAGCCACGAGACTGGGTCTGGGAGCCGACTGATCAACGCTTCACTGTGTATTGAATCTACACATGAGTTGATTTAATTAAGAAAACCCTCTATGGTTGTCTTTGCACCATTTAGTCTCTCGCCATTCTCTCAGTGAACCAATCACACACACAGCCAACTTTTAAATTAAAGGGTTTTCACAGAAGGACAGCCTTCCAAAGTTAAATAACCAATCAGTGTAAATGAGCCTCTCTCTCGATGATCAGGTAAATAATGATTAGGTTTTCTCCTTGTTATTTGGTCTGTCAGAATGCATTTGGTTGGAACTTTAAACTGTACTATACTGAATGTATTTGATTGCATTTTAACTGGAGTTGGATTTGTTTATGATTTGCCTGGTTAATAAATTGACATAATCAATTGTTTTGAAGTTTGTCCGGAAATCATTATTTATCATTACTTCTGATGTATCGTTTCTGTTACCTGGAGTGACATCGCACAGATAGTTGTATTGTTCATTGTTTGTATCCGGATGCAGTTACCTGGAGCTAAAAGTTCAGATTAGTGAAGAAGACTTTTGTTATATTCAGATATTCTGATCAGTAAGAGCGCGTCTGATCAACACATTCTCTGTATGAATTATACTGCAACTCCTAAGTTTTCATAATTCATATTTGCGCGGCTCTTGCCCGTTGGGAACTCAACTCCAGAATGAGAAGTCCCAAGAAGCGACTGCATATTTGTCAATCCCTTGAATGATTATAATACACTTCTGAGACGGCTCTTGATCGTCGAAGGCTTATGAAAAATTGAGACCTTTAGAAAGTGACAGAATTCAGAACCTTAAGATATGAACAAATAACGATAAGAGGCAAATTAAGAATCATTATGTCCTCCTAAAGTAATATAATTTACCGAAGAAACTAATATAACGAGAAAAGGAGAAAATAACATGACCCTAAATTATTAATTTTAATGGAGTCAGATTTAAAGGTTTTATTGGTTGTAGCCAAATTTTAAACATCATTACGCAGTTAGCGCGTTTGTTGTGTATTTCTTTGTTCTCGCCCTGTTTATCCAGCAGAGAGCAGCAGCACGCAAAACCACCTTCCCGCCACCTTTGATTCCATCTTTGGGCAAAGGAATGGCGACTTACATGAAGTCACACCAATGACTCTTGCTTGTTTGAATTATATACACATTTGTTCAGGTTGTTTTGGACTAATATTGGCTTCCGTGATAGGACAGGAGAGGGTAGGATAAGTGTGGCAGCCATTTATACAACTTCACTAAATTTATACATTTTAGTTAGAGGCCTGGGTCAGGGCACATGTTTAAATCTTAAATGACTTTTCAACTAACAATTATACTTCTTTGTATGTTTCACTGTTCCATATGGAACAGGATTAAAACAGCTGGTTTTTTTTCACCTCCCTTCAATATAAACTCAAAATAGTCATATTTCACTTAACATGTTCAGGTGAGCCGTGGGATTAAGGATCAACATGGCATAAAAGGTGACATCTAAACGTTTTAAATTTCAAGACACAAACATTGTCATTAGAAATCACTGAAACCCTAGACCAGTAAGGCCACGTGTCTAGTTTGATAGCCCTGCCTCATACATATATCTAAATCGATTACAAGTGCAAAAATTCTGGCTAAACGCGAATTGGCTACCAGTTCTTCAAAGCGTATTTGGAAAAAGATCATACCTCATCTTTAACTTAACCCTTCAATGGAATAATAAGTCATTAATAATTACTGTTTGCATCTGATCAAACTTGATTTAGGAAGCAAATCTCTATTTGTTGTGTGAACACTTGCTTTGTTTAGGATTCTGTCTTCACCAGGTCACAAATATTGCAATGACCACATGGGTGAAAAAAGATCAAAACACTTCAGAAAAAGAAACCACAACCTCAAGCTACCTCTTCAAATACTGTGTGTGTTAATTTGGTGGCCTGTGTACAGCTCCAGTGTACAGGGGAAATGGCTTATTGCTTTTATCACTGGCATCAAGCTGAATCTGAGAGGCCACTGCATGAGAGAGGCTGTTTGCTCAAGTGGAGCCAATTACCAAAAATAAATTGGGCCTTCCTCTCCCGCACTCTTTTCTCTTCCTCTCAGGCCTCATCTTTTTGGCTTGGTGTCCAGTAGGGTCTGGGTCTCAGCCAAGGCAGCCTCGTCCTTCCAAATAAACACACTGGTAATGGCTATTTACACAGCGTGTAAGAGCAATTTCATCCAAGCAAGTTAAACATCTTTGACAAGTGAAATGGCTGCAGATAAATCACTCTCTCCCTTTCTCTGTGCTTGATTGAGAGGTACTGATATATTGTAACTGTTACCAGCAGCTCAGTCAAGAGCCCCAGGCGTTTGAAAACACAGCGGTGTCAAGATTTTAATCATAAAGTTCATGAGGCCTCTTTTTTTTTTTTTTACAACATAGAGAACGATTGTGAGCATTTACGAAACATGTAGTCATTTGCAAAGAATACAACAAGTCAGCCTTTAGTCTGTTTGCCAGCTGTAGATGCAAATATTGATAAGCTGAATTTTGATTTTGAACATTTAGATCAGACAAGACCTTGTTAAAAACATGGCCATCCTTCTAGTCCAACTTATGAGCTCCTTGTGTCAAAATATAGAACTTTACAGCCTGGTAGTAACTGGGTTTTAGTTTACTAATGCTCATTTTGTGCATCTTGACACAAGTGACAGGGTGAATGTATTGAGTAGTTGATTCCAGTTGTGTTAAGCCTTAAATATATACATAACTAATAATATTTATTAGAAACTTTACTAGTATTTATTTTAAAGAGCCAGTATTGTGAGTTTTTTTTTAAATAACCTCTCATGTGGTGTGAAAATATTTAAGTTTGAGGAACACCCTGCTGGCGTTTCAAAAACCGAAAGCACATTGTGTATCAAAATATCGCCTTTTGTTAGAAAGAGTCGACTTGCTGAAACCAGTTCTAGTTGAAAGCAAATCTTTTTGACCATGAGCTCACACGTTCATGTATGCCGAGAAACCAAATTGGGATGGTAAAAAACTATGCCCTAACATTTAGGTAACGATTCTTGGGTTACAGTCACATGATGGAGCATGGTTATGCAAGCCTTTCACAGAGATTACCATACAGGAAGGGAAAATGTTCTAGTTTATCCATGTATAATTGCTGGAGAATTATTTTTTCCCCCTCTGTGGAAAAAAGAACTGGAACCATATTTTCATCTAGGACATTGAATAACGAATACTTTTATAACAACCCTTGAGCTTCTCTGGTGAACTCAAACTTTGACTCTGTTCAATCACAGGCTGTATGATGTGTCAATTAAACTCTGTTTATTGGCTGTCAGTTCTGTCAACGCAGTTTCTTTTAACACATTTAAAACCGGGTCGGATATAATTAATTTGCAGCTACATTAGCGCCTCCATTGCATCACATTTTATTATTATAAACTAGTCACCAAACAAATCATTTGTGAATTGCAACCAAATTCCCATAACATTTTGTAATTATTATAAGAAAACTTTTAAAGATTTTAAATTCATACACACAAATGCTATATCAAATGTATGACTCTTCTCTTCAGGGAACACTTTTTTTCCTCCTCTGTCTTTATCTTCTTCCTTTATTTCCTTTTTGCTATGGTTTATTGATCAGTTGATACAATTTCTATTAAGAACAAGCTGAGGTAGACTTTGACGGTGTCACAAATTGTATATAGTCTCTCCCCTAATGTAAGTCGCTTTGGACAAAAGCGTCTGCCAAATGCATAAATGTAAATGTATTTTCAATTGCTATTTGCTCTGTCTGTTGAAACAAATTATTTTTGATATTATAATTTTTTTTAATACAGTAGATTCAGTAGATCTTTATTCCTTTCACTCTATAGCTTAAATGATGATAGTTAATTTAAACAATAACAGAAGTCTTTTCTACAACTTGATTCTATTTTTTAAGTATTCCAAGTGGATTCATTTGGTTGTAGTTTATCAACCAGTTATGGGGGTTTTAGTTTTCTTTTCTTAATCCCCAAATTAAATTAGAACTCCATTTACCTGGGAAAAGATTATTTTGTCCCTATACCTGCAGCTTTGCAAAGCTGCTTTCTGTTTGAAGGGTGCAGGAAACAGCTGTGCAAGAGACAGATGTTGTGAGGAACAGGTGTCGAGGCTGGTTTTCCGCTGGATTAGCGTGTTCTTGTAGACAGCCACACAAGCTTCAAATGACGCTTCAAACACAGCCAGGGATGGCTAATAATGAGCCAACACAGCAAGGTTACTGATTCATGAAAGATAGGGTTACATTTTAAATAAAGACACATATAAAACTGCTTTGTTAGGAATTTGTTAGGCTCCTCCCATTTTGCTCTGAAGTAAGTACCATTTAAAACATAATGACAAAAAATGACATGAAAATGACAAAAAAGCATGCAGGACTGTACTAAAAACTTCAATGACCCATTATAGTATGGCACCACTAAAATCTGCATTATGTGCCATTTCATTCAATTTAAAAGGATTGAAAACTGTAACTGTGAGATTAAAAAGATGTTTCGTTCTAAAGATGTCCAGCTCTTATAATTGATATATGCTTCAGTTGAGATTGACTTGGTGGTCAAGGCTCACTGCAGCATCCTGTGGAACTAGATCCTGTAGTTAACTACTCAGAATTTTTCCCCTCAAAAAAAGTTAATTCTGAAGAGTAAAATGAGCTTGGCTTAAAATAACCATCTCCCTGCTCATTCCTGTTTTAATTTCTGCTTCAAATACCATGCTTTTGAGGTCAATTCATAGTAACGAAGTGTAAAATAACCTTTAATACAGCATGTGGAAGGCTTAATGGGCAAAATGAAGGCCTCAATAGCATATTAGTCCTGGATGGGCAGCAAACAGTGGAACAGATCTTCTCTGAAGGAGATATTCATCGTATCTGGTTTGAATCATAGTCTTGAGGCAATATTTCACAGAGGAATTACAGCTCTGGGAATGGGAAACATGTGACGATTTACAGGACTTTTGCTAACCCAGTCCCTCTGATAAAGCCATCTGTAAAATGTCCTGTGTTTGTGGCTCTAGGGTGGTCAAAATCTCCTAGCAGCTTTTTTTTTTTAAACATCTAGCTGTCTTGACTTGACAAATAAAGTTATCGTTGAAAACAAAATTTTAACACATACATGCTACAAACCAGTGCATAACCCATGCTAATAGTCTGAGACAGCAGATTAGCACATTAGCTTTTTGCTACAGCCATTTATGCTACATAAGAAAACCCTACAATATACTTTTCTGACTATAAGTTGATACTTTTTCTTCCTTTGCCCTCACAGCTATTACATTAAGTAGCTAATTTATGAATGTTTACAGGTTAAGGGCTCTTTTGGGGCACTCTATGAGAGGCAATGCTCAGATGAAAACATATCATGCACTCACATTCAAAATGCAGAACTTGAAGAAATTCACTAAAAGAAATTTTTCACTTTAAAGGAGCTCAAGCAACAATTAAAGAGTAACCGAGAGAGCTAATGTTAGCGCTTTGAAAATAAATTGCAATTAGCCTGTTATAGGAAATTCGTTTTTGCTTCATTTTTAAACTGAAATAATGTTTTTTAATTGTTCGATAAAGTTAATCTCCAGTCAATTTGTTTTTCCTGAAATCATAAAACTTAATGACTTATAAAATGACACATTTATTGTTGATTTATTTATAATTTAAAAATTATTTTCACCTACGTTACATTGTGAAATATTAGATTCGTATCTGATTTATAGCACATATGAAAGTGGTCTGGGTTTAATTAAAAATGATACAAATTTTGATGAAAATATTAAACTACGGTTAAATTTTGGGTAAAAAACTGGATTTGGGTCACCTATATTGTGTTGCTTTAGCATTACTTATTTAAACTCAAATGTATTTAATCCTGTTGTTTCTTTCCAACTATTTCTACCTAGCATTATACATTATTTCTTGTTCAAAGATCAAGGGGAACCAGTATCATTAATCCTGGTTGTAAATGCTGAGTGCACATAAAAGTAATTATTTAGGCATGTGAACTTTGTTACTTCAGAGAGGTCCACACTTTGTTTTGTATCTGGCATCAATTAGGTTACAGTCAACAAAACCCCCTGAAGAGTCGGTATCTTCATTTTGCTCTCTGAAATTGAGAAGCGCTGCAAATTCGTCCCTGAAGAAAGTGTGTAAATTATTTACACACTTTACCAAGGATGAATAAATTACAATTTGGACCTTCCTCTTTAGCTTTTGTGTTTAGCTTGTGAGCATCAATATAAAAAAATCAATTCTACCCATCGAGGACCCATTTGAATCTCTTGCATGTACCAACCATGTAAACTACACACACAGCAATGTGGTTTAATAGTTTTAAATAATGTACTATCTGCATATCCAATTACTAACATATTGTTGTCTATAATTTGTTGCAATAACTGCTTTCCTGCTGTTCTTTCTTTTTCCAGGTGACCTGCTCTTCGAAGTGTTCGAATGGGATACTTGATAGCAAGAGGATTAGCACCCAGCTGGACATACTTGCTTGTATGGAGTGAGAATCGTGCCAAATGTTTTATTCAAAATTTTTTAAATGTAACAAAAATAAAGTGATAGAAAGTGAAAATGTTTAATACAAGAAGATAAAAATTTATTACATTTCTACCATCAGATTTATACTATTTTCTTTCAAATACTTTTTTGATATGATTTTATTTTTCAGTTTTCTTCTTCAGTATCAGTTTTTATTTTTATTGATTCACAAATCTCTGAAGGGGATTGGGCTTAACTTATCTGTCTCCTCATTAGTCAATGGTGTTTGCCGTAATGTATCTCTATTGGCCAGTAGATGTTAAATCCAAAATGCGGCAAACGTGTCACCCATCCCCTGATAGATTTGTGCCAGAAGTGAAACTGCAAACTGAAAATTGAAAAATGAAACGAAACAAAGAAAAACTGAAATCGAAAAAAAGTCAACTAAATTTAAAAATTAAATATAAAACATGTAGAATCTAGCCACCTGTGGATGAAAACGGCATCATGTTTATATTTTGGGTATTAAATTATTCAAACATGCTTTACAAAAAGGAGATGAGTTGATTAACAAAAATGTATTTGAATAATTATAGGCCAGTGACAGTCAGCCATTGGATGAGAGACATGCAAAACAAACATGCAACATAAAAAAATGAATTTAAACTGATCCTTCCCATCATCTTACCTTTAAAACGAAGGTAAACCAATTACCATACAACACCATACACAGTCATCTTATCTTCCTACAGTAACAAACCTTGATTTTAGCTATTGATAAAGTCAATCAGTGTTCTGTCCTGTATTTTTCAGTCTTGAGATGACAGGTCATTGACGGTCCTTCAGTTGTTTTCGAGCAATGTTGTCCAAATCACAAGACTGGCTATGACCATTTTGTTTTGTTACTGTTTGTAGCACATTGTTACATTGTGTCCCTTGTTGTTTTCTGTTTTCCTTGTTAGACTTTTAATTAGTTCACTTGAGGTGTATTCCAGAAAGAAGATGTAACTTACCATCTGCTTGATCATAAATTCTCAATAGATAAACCCTAAACCAGCATAATCCAGATATTTGTGTTTCAAAACACTTCATGAGAGTTAATGAGATCAAACTCTTATTGTTAACTAAGAGTTGGGCTTCATTCAGATATAACATCTTAATTTTTTTCTTGTTTGGATTACACACAGCATTCAACTCGTATCTGTCCTATGAAAGCGATCCTACTCGTTGTGAGGTGCGCACACGCAGGAAAGGGCTTTGATAAAAACAAAAAGTAAACATGGACAAGAATGTGATTGTGTCTGCCATCATTTCAACAATTTTTTAGTTATAGTGCTTCCCTACCCCTCCACTGACTGATTTCAGCTCTATTTTGATCCATGATTGATGTGAAACTTCCTGCCCATGCCATTCGTATTGGTGCATTACGTTAAGGTGAGAACTGTTTTTTTTAAACAGTATTTTGTTGTATTTTTACACACATACATTATTTCACCAGAATTATAGTAATGCAGTAGTCATATCCACAAACACACACAAAAAATTTTTTATAAAACATTTTTCATCTTGGAGCTGGCTTTAGAGTTTGCACACAAAAAAGGTGTTTGAGTGCCATCTCATAGCATCATTAAGCTATAAAAGACGTGCTCAGAATGGTCACTACTGGTGGTGTTCAGGGAAAAGAGATCATGCCCATCTGCGAAAAGCCTAATAGAAATCATAACAAGAAGCTGGAGTCCTCTAGTGAGTTCAGGAACGCTGAACACCACCACAGCTCTAGTTTCTCTGTAATCAGAACCCCTGCTCTCAGCAGGCACAATGAAGGGGTGTTGGGATGGAGGCTATAGCTGAGCTCCACTGCCCTTACATACAAGCATACAGAGACCTGGGTGGAGGCGCCTGCAGTTGATAAAGATTCACACCTCAATGATTGTGATATGAATAAACAGTGTGTCTCATATAACCGTAACAAAGAATGGAAGATTGCTTCAATTTCTGAATTGCAATTGATTTGCTTGATAGATCTCAAGCAGTATATTTCACAAGTTAAGGTAATATCTCTTTGGGTTAATACTTTTACCTTAAAATAATGTAATCCTTTGTCAATGGCTATGAGTCTATCTAGCATCCACTGTTATTGGTTGATTACAAATTCAAAGCCACATTCAAAGCGCAGACTTGCTGGACACATTAACAGTTTGATTTGAAACATTTTTACGTCTAGTTATAAAATTTTTCATAGTGTACCTTTAAGGGGTCATGAACTAAGAAAGCAAACTTTGATTCATCTTTAAAAAAAACCTGTTAAATTAAAATCTTTCATGGTCTGATCGAAGTCACACTGTTTTACCACTGAGTTGATTAATACCCACCCCTCAACTTTCATTGGATGAGTACTGAGAAAGCCTGCCATAGATTTTAGAGAAGGGACAGTGGCAGTGTCTTACAGTAATTTTTTATAGATATTGTTGAGTAGCGTGTTAATTGTTATGCATTGTAGTCCTAAAAAACTATTTTTCACTATTTTTTAAAAATTTTAATATTATATTTTCTTTGTCCTGTGACTATATGATTAACATTCAGAGTTGACAATATGTAAACTATATGTGACTACAATTGTCAAAACTCTGTAGCTATCGAATATTTTAGTATTTAGGTATTCTACTAAAAATGTAATCAAATAATCAAATCAAAAATGTGTGATGTCACACGCCACTTCCGGTGCCTGCCGCTACACTCTCCCATTGACATTCAATGATAGAAGATGCTTGACAATTTGATTATTATTATTGATTACCAAAAATGCTTAAAAAAAGTTTAAAATCAAGTGAAACATTATGTGTAGATTACCAATAACGTGCCATATTAAAGGTTAGAGTCAATGTGTCTGAAGTGTATAAAAAGGAATGTGCTGTTTTACAATGAAAGTTAGAGGAGCAACCCCTTGTGAAACAACAATGTCTTTAACTTTCGTTTCATAACAGTAGTTTCCACTTTATAAACATATTTTTGTCCAGTTTGTTTTGTTGCAAACACTCGCATGATTAAAATATTATTGATAACATAAAAGAGCAATAAAATGTGGAACAATACAGCTGAAAGTTTTTCCAGTCTACATTTTGCTTTCACAACGCCGACAAAAGTAGTACGAACATTTAATGTTGTGAGGTCTTAATGCTTGTCATGGATTATAAGGTTCACATTATTTTTGTGAAAATTAACATATTAAAGATATTATTAATATTTGTGGTATAGATAGAGCATTTAACGTTCATTTTATCTGCCGCAACTCTTCCCATAGTAAGCACTTGCTGTAAAACGAAAGCAAAGGGATAGCACAACATGTAGTTTAACATGAATACAACAGGTGAATGCCAATTTGAAGCTGCTGGTTTCCTTTATTGTGAAAATAAAATGTTTTGCATTTCTTGAATGACAGCCCTGCCCTCATCTCTGTTCAGGATTGAATGTTTCTCAGTGTCAGTCCAGCGGAGCTCCACAAATGACGAACGGTGTGAAGAAAAAGTAGTGCAACTTATGCTCGCTAAAAAAATCTAATTTGTGACCTTGATCTAGCCTGTGCATTGAGTGAAGTGTGCACTGTTGCCAACTCCTCAGTAAGAAAAGTCACTATTGGGTGCCCCAAAAGTCACTAAAAGTTGCTAGATGACATAACCATCTAATTTGCATAAATATCATGTGACGTACGTGACATACATTCCCATAAGTTTTATCAATGCAAGCAAAAACGTATTGCTGTATTTTACGTGTATTAACATCTAAAAAATTATTTTATAGTGTCAAATAGTTGGGTTACTTTGTATTGTATTAAATATGATGTATGTTGTGTGAGGAAGGAAACCCTCCATCACATTCTAGTGAATGCACTTGTGCCTGGAGGGGAGCAGGGCGACGAAACAGGGAGTGACAGACAGGTAGACACAGCACCGCAGCGGTTCTTCCATCTGAAAGGCCCATCAGCCAGAACAAAAAAAGTTGTGAAAAATCGCCAAGAATAGCAAGAAAAGTCACTAGATTTGTCGCTAGTCGCTAGGATTACAAAAAAGTTGTTAGGTGGTCCGAAAAATTACTAAATTGACTATACTGGCGTGAATAGCAACGTCTTACAAGGACACAGAGAACAAACCGACCTGGACTAACAACCAACCAGAATCCAGTATTCAGATAGACCACGGCATAAAAGGAATGGATAAAGGCTTTGAGGCAGAGGTTTTTTCTCAACTAATTTTTGTAATTGAGTTAATAGATTAACTCGAAGAATCGTTTCAGCCCTATTGAGCATACAAACATCTAGTTATGAACAAAACTTTCCTTAGATTTTTACAACAGCGGCTGTAGAAGACAGGTGAATATAAATTAGGCCTTTGTCATCAAATAAACAAAAAAAATAGCTTATCTTAATTTAACTTTTCACATATTACGTAAATTGTCAAATGTACTCAAATGATGTTCTTTTTCTTCAGTCTCAAATAAACAAATGTGACATTACAAAACTAGAACTACAGTAATAGTACAATAATTACATTTCATGAAAGATTTCATGAAAAAATACATATTTAGAAAGAGTGCACAATGTGAAGTGGAATAACTCATATATAGCATCAAAAGGTTATTAACTATGTAAATTCAAAGTTTTTTGTTGATATGAATTCTTCCCTCCAGATCTCCCTGCAGGTCTTGTTTTTGTCTCAGTGGGAACTTGAGTTTCTTCCATTGAGCTTATATATGCTACACTATATAAGCTCAACAAAATCAAGTTCTTGAAATCTAGATATAGGCCTCAGTGCCACAAAACACCAACAGGCAAAGAGAGCTGCAACCTGTAAGGCAAGTAAACAAACACTAGCAAAGCAGTTGTGCTAAGCTAATCCCTCGTCGGTGACCCTTGACCATGCCCTCTTTGCTCATTTCGGCCTGGTTTGGTTCGGTTATATGACTGACATTCACAACATTTTTCCCTGTTATTGGGTTCAAATTGAAAGCTACAACATGCAATATTTTTTAACTGAAAATCTGAAATGTAGTTTTGTTATGAGTAGGATCTCAAGCAGTTGTGTTAATTGCATTCTTTCCAGTGGCCTATAAAATCAGTGAATCTTAAAATTAAAACTACATAAAATTCCAACTAACATCATGCTACATTTTTGTTGCCACCAGTCATGTGTTGATTGTTATAACTTTTAAAAAGCCAATTCTGGGCTCCATTGTTCAGGAAAACAATGATCAATTTTTATTTAATAAATTCAACATCTTGAGAAATACTATGCAATGTGGACATTTCATTTATATTGACATAAACCAATTTCTGTATGATTTCACATAAATATGTTTTATTCACATTTTGATCAAATGGAGTCTACAATAGTCAAATAATCAAAAACAGTTAAACTATCAAACATCACTTTATATTGAGAAATATTTCAACATTTATCAAGGTGATGAAAAGGTTAAACTTAATCCACTCAATTAAAATGTTTAAATTAATTACAACATTTTTATCAGTTTCCTATTTGATGCCCAGAGGGGCAGTTTTAAATTTGGGTGAAGTGAGCAGTTGACCAGAGCAGCATCGTGGATGTGCAGCATCATGTAATGGCTTTTTATTTATTTATTTTTTGCATGCCAATGCACCACTCGCACCATGCTCGTCAGTAGTCTATGTATGGAAATGAACGAATTTGAAAAGCTAAACCAAAAAGGAGATGTAAAAAGTACAGAAATTACAGTAATATCCTACCACAACTTTAATGGCAACAATCACAGGGAGTGTTTGCTCAGAACACCAGATATGCTATGACCGCCTCTAGATGCCCTTGTGTATCAGGAGTTAATATCTTTAAAAGTGTATACAGAATCAGCTTTATTGCCATGTGTGCTGTGTGTGCGCGTGCACACTCAAAGAATTTCCTGTGGTACGATGATACAATACAATACCATATAAGTACAGAAAATGCAATACAACTAACATGCAATTATTATTATGCTTTGAGGTAAAGTATTTTAAAGGACTGATGAAATGTAAACAGTTGAACAAAAGTCTATAAAGTGTAGTGTGCTTAAGTGCAACATACTGTATAATCTATATTTAGAACACATTTAAACCTAAACCGTTAAAAGAAATTGGTGACAGTTAGTGTTTTGCACTATGTAAAGATTGATTGAAATGTATTTTTCTAAAATTAAACTAAAGTTTTGACATATTCAAGTGCAGATTATTGTATTTGCTGAGTAGCAATGGTAAATAAGGTAAGCTGATATTGGCACTGGATGTGTTGCAAGGCCCCAAATTACAGAGAAATATTAAACAAATTACTCATGGCTGTTAGCTTGTTACATGCTTGGACTCACTTATGGCTTACTGACTGTAAGTACAAATATCCCGCAAAGCCTAACTGATGTTTACAAAAAAATATTCATTTCACAAGAAAGAGAAAACTTCAATGAAATTAATAAAAGATTCCAAATAATAGAGTAAGTATGCATTTAAAGGTTCTGTATGCAATATTTGGAAGTCACTGTTGATGTTTTAAATCATCTAGCTAACCCATCAATAATGTCTTGTCCCTGTTTGAATTCTTTTTGGTTCTGCTGAAAGCTA
Source organism: Danionella dracula (assembly GCA_900490495.1). Lineage (NCBI taxonomy): Eukaryota > Metazoa > Chordata > Actinopteri > Cypriniformes > Danionidae > Danionella > Danionella dracula. Next base: position 20,005,776 of record UELW01000778.1, read on the forward strand.
GACATTTTGTACTAGCTCTTCTTAAAGGGCTCTAACCCCTAACCTTAACCCATAACCCTCAAAATTTATTTTTAGAAATACAACTAAATATAGTGTAAGCAGCAGCAGAGTGACAGGTCATGTGCAATGTTTCACGTCTCTCGAGATCTGTTCTTCACAGAGAAGACCCACCTAACTTTAACCTCCGCAGTCATTGTGGGATTAGTTTAGGTAAAGAGGCAGGTGGTGTAAAGAATAGTGTTGGTGTTACCCACACAGCCAGTGATGACAGATGGGGGAATGCTGCATGAGCTGCAAGTGAGACTTGAGGGCAGTGATAAGAGGAGTGAACCTGTGAGCCATTCCAGTCTCTGATTTTGATAGAGATGCTGTGAAGAGATGACCATGCAAGAGAGAGAGAGATCCAAGTCTGGGCACTCAAGGTCTCTACACCTATCCAATTTTTTGATCCGAAGTTTCAATTGGTGTGAATGAAGAAAAAGGTTTGGTTTTGCCATATCGGCTTGGAGAATGTGAAATAAATGCTAACTCTTCAGTGGGACATGAAAACAGCAACGAAGAACAATGGGATGAAGAGAAGAAATGACGAAGGAGGAAATTATGAGCATGCGGAAGCTTGTCTTGCTGGTGTTTGACCATCAAGAGTTGTTCGATAAATCCCACAAAGATTATAAAATGGAAAGACACGTGACTGTGGCCTTATGAGCAGAGGTGAGAAGCTTCGTTTATTTTGGTGCTTTATTATTTTGACGCTTGTTTATTTAAAAGAATAGTTCATTTGAACAATTCATTTTGAAAAAAATCTGATCTAGTTGCTATTACGACAAAAACCCAACTATATAACAAAATACATAAATCTGGTTAAATGAAGTTGCTCACTTGTGTCTTTTGATTATTACATGTAATCCGCATGTACCAGAGAAAATAATTTACTACCCATAAAGAGTCCTTTTTGAAGATTTAATATTGTTACGAACGGCAAGAACAAAAAAGCATCACAGCATCAACATTAAACAGAAGAGGTTTCAAAATTCACCCCGTAGCAAACATCAATAAATGACACTAAAGGTTTTTTCTTCACACCAAGCATGGAATATGTTCTATATTATTACATTGAATGTCATATGACAATCATACCAAAAGGTAGTCTTAGGATCAAAAACAGGACTCTGATGTAGACTCTTTGCACATTTCCAGTCGCTCCACTTTCTGTTGTTCTGTTGCTTCTCTTTATTTTTTACTTACGCTTTGGTCTGCACACCACCGCCAAAGCATATCTCTTAAGCACCCTGGACTTCTGATACAGCTATATTTCTATTACTTTATATTTTTACTACCTCTAGAATACTATTATATTCTATTTACTTTTAACTGTAGCAAATCACATATAGAACCTGTATTACTTTGCAGCATTATTCTTGTGTCATTTTAGTTTTGTTTTTTGCACCAACACTAGAGAGTTCCCCTGTACCACAAAAAAATTTATTGTGTGTTCATATGTGCACTAGGCAATAAACGTCTTTCTGATTCTTATTCTAATACGCACCAAGGGGGGAGCAGGAGGCTGGATTTAAGTAATGTAAAACTGAAAACCCAAACCATCTTGATGCATCTTTTCTTCCTTTAAATCTTCCCAGGAGAACCTGACACTTGTAGTTGGATTATCAATGGGAAACAGAGGATAAGAGTTCAAGAAAAGAAAACATGGATCATTTGGGAGATTTACTGTATCTAGAGCTAAATTCATCATTGCGTCGTCAGCATAAGACAGATCATGACTAATCGTATGTTCCTCAAAAGAACAGAATGGGGATTTTGACGGTTGAAGCTATGAGCCTGACCATACGCTTGTATGTTTCAGGAGGTAGACAGACTGAGATTTCTTTCTCTTTGTCTTTCATGAAAAGATTCCCTGGGTTTTGATTAATCTGCGCTGTCAGGGGAAGTTCCTGTGTTTTGGTCCCAACAGGCAATTTGCCCACAGCACATCTGGAAGTTTTCATCCTTCCACACAAAAACTCAACCCAAGGCATTGGATTCACACCGTTTAGTCGTCCGCACCATTTTTCATACCACCCTAAACCTATTAACACCATTTAAAATTAACAACTCTCCAGCAAGGAAAGTTTTTTTCTTGTCATGCCCGAGCAAACAAGAAAATGTTTGTTTAGAAGATTAGATATGTACATTTTACACATGCTCTCCCAACAAACATGCAACATCAAAAAGACATCCAGTCTTTTTGACGTCATCTTGTTCAGAATTTAATTGGCTGCTTTTTGGTGTCTTTAGTTCAATGGAAAGCTTCAGGATTTCATGATAAACTGAGCATAAAGTATATGTGTTCCAAACGTTTGTTACCCAGTGAGAATTCTTGCTAATCTCTACCAGAGTTTAACATGTCAGCATTAGTGGTGCTATATCCAAAATTACTGTCCTGGTTCTTTTAGATTAACAGTGGATTTTGACACTATAAATCTTCATGCTCTGCTTTGCTGGTTAAGGCATTAAAGGCATTCTATTCTATTCTATTCTATTCTAGACTGAACAGCCAAAGATTGAATTTCCAGAAGACACCATGTGATTCACCTTTATTTATTTGCTTTCCAATGACCTTTGAAGATGTTAGCCTAAAACATTACTGTTATTTTTGTTTAATTCCCAAGAAAGTGGTTTATTTGCTGATATTTCTGTCATTTGGCCAGCAATCCCAGTTTTAGGGGTTTTCCCATTCATAAGCATATATTGTTTAATTACCCCATGTGTCAAAGGCCAAGACAAGTGAGTAAACAAAGTGTCTGAGGGCCAAAAAAAAACCGAGCCTTAAATTATGATAAAATTTAATGAAAATCTGCAGCAACAAGACTGAGAATTCTGTTCATGGCTTTATACGCTCTGGGAGAGTCTGCCAGACCATCCCTCTCTTTCACACGCATATCGCAAATCTTTCTCAGATTAGCACAAGAACAAACCTTGACACTATAGGTTAATCTTTAATGAATCTCAAGACTGGAATATTGAGCATTTTTTGCCAACATCTTGTTTGACGTTATTTAGTTAGAGTTTGTATGGAGTAACAGCGACACCTTCTGCTCTTGTAGATATTTTAACAAACCAAAAACAAAATTCCCACCCAAGAAAAAAAAAAGTTTTTTCAATGACATGAACAATTAACGGTACTTGCAATTAAAAATTGCAATTTTTTATCACATAGACTTAGTCTTGAGACAGGTACTGTACTTGTAATTAAAAATTGCTATTTTTTTATCACATAGACTTACTCTTGAGGTTGGAAGCCATTAGAAGTCCCAAGCTACTCTGCACCTAAATCTTCTCAAGGATAGGTTCAGCTTTGACAGAACCAGACAGTGTGCAGAAACTGCTTTTGTGTCAAAATGAGAGTAATGTTCCGTTAGGTAAAATATTTTAGCTGTAAAAATATATATATATATATATATATATATATATATATATAATAGATGTTGCACATTAAGAGGCAATGCACAGAACCTGCCCTGCTAACTCACACCAACCTACCAACTTTCATTAAACAACATTATTCTCTGTTCATGTTGTGCTTGTGGCTTTGATTCTGGAGAAGCACTTTCTTCTCACGGTCAATGCAAGGTGGTATAAAGGGCTATATAAATAATAGCTCTAATACCCATAGCCCATTTCAGGGAGCAGTATAAAAAAGTGTGAATAAATGAGTAAATCTCTTTATAAACAGTTCAACATTCATTTAAAGGGGCAGGGAAAAAAATCTTTGTAAAAATGTAAAAGGTTGATCATGTGGTGACAGCACTCTCCTGAGGACAAACAGAAGTACTGCAGTATTTCAGACACTGGCTTTAATCAACTTGAAATAAGTCTGCAGATATTAGATGACCCATATAATGAAATAGAAAAACACAGCAAAAGGTACTTACATTTATTTATAATATATATATTATTGTATAATTGTAAAAAAAAATTGACACAGCTGAATTTAGAGTAGAACTCCATAACTTATTTGGGATTTAAACCTGCCTATTTCATCACATAGATATTAAATAACTTGTTCAAATTGTAGAATTTAAGGTGGTTGATTAGTGTTGGGTCAGGCATGAAAGATCATTTCATAAATCTTCAACACAACTCATGTATTTATTTTTAGGAGAAACATATTTCTCAGAACATGCAAACTCTGTACATTACCCGCAGAACTGGAAATAAAATTGTACAGTGTTTTTGGCTCGAGCATCAGATTGTTTATTTTGAGAAGGACTTTTATGCATTGTATTCACAAAGAGTGACATCTAAGCTTATTGTTTGTTTCATTTAAGCTCCACTATTATAGAGAGCACATTGTCATGATTCCAGGCAGGTAATCTGATTCAAATTGTCCTTTCCCTTATATGTATTTATATTCATCTCCTCTCTCCCGTTTGTTTACCTGATAGTTCATGATCACCACTAGGTGATCCGTATGAATCATTTCTCATCAGGCAATTCACAGACACATTTATACCTCGTTTTTTCTCCTGTTTGTTGTCGGTTCGTTTCGCCATGTCTTCGCCCTCCAGTTGAGAGACTTAATCCACCTGCTTAACTGTGGAGTGCTTGATACTAACTCATGTGAGTGTTCCTGGAGAGTCAAATCTATGCTGCTTGTGTGAAGAACTCTTGATGATTGTGGATTCAGAACGACAAGAACTGTTAGAATGAAGACCTCTCTCGGTTACCTGGTGAAATAATAAATTTATTTGGAGAGACGAACATTCTGCATTTGAGTCCTACTTTTAGACACGCCTGACACATTATAGCTATTTATGAAACAAGAAGCACAATTCAGATGTTTTGTAATTAAAAAGCGTGCGTGTGTTTATTTACAAACCAAAAGACAAATGAAAACAAGTGCATATACCTGGTAATTATATCTTGGTTTACTTATATATGTATTGCGTAAGTGTGTAACAGTAATTGCAACAGTAATTTCTGCCAGAGTGCTGTGTCCAACCTCCAAAACAGAGACTAGAGATTGCCAGTTATATCAATATAGAAAATCTGGTTGGACTGATAAATATCTCAAAGTCCTGTCTAGGGATAACCACAGTAGTGCCTAGGGATGGCTTATAAAAAAAAGATCATGAATGTCGCTCAAAGGCTGAAATCAGATTTTTTATGTAAATGCAAAAATCAACACCCCAGACCCAGGAGAACTCCTATGATTTCCAGTTTTACAGGTCTATATAACATCGAGGGAAATTCTTTGCCCTGAACCAGTGACTTAACTATGATTTCCTGTAGCACATTGCTTTGCTATATACTGTACATATAACAACTCCATATAAATACTAGAATCCTATGTGCATCATTACCCATTAACTGACATCGTTCATCAATAACAAACCTTCAAAAAAAAGACCTTTGATACTACATGTGGTGACAGTAGTTTGTGGGTCAGCGTAATCTTAAACTGATTAAAGTTACTGTAAACAATTACATAATCTCAGCTCATTGCCACAAGACCTTTGATTTACCCACTAAGCCTACTGTACTTGTCAAAGAATAATTCACAAACGAAAAATGAGTAAGGTGTTTGTTTTTTTGTACCTAGTTTAAAAATAAACGCATTCTTATTTTCACAGCTTCAACAGAGAAACACCATAGTATTTGCATATAATCTGTTAAAGAGTTACAGTAAATTCCACACTATAGTATTACATGAACATATTATTGTAGTTACATGAACATGAATTTTGTCAGACTATGGCAAGGCAAGGCAAGGTCATTTTATTTATATAGGACATTTTCGTACAGATTGGAAATTCAGAGTGCTTTACAGAAGAATAAAACAGTTCATATGTAAAAGACAAAAACTGATCAGAGACAAAATCATGGGATAAGTAATTAAAAATCATAGAATAAAAGAAAAAAAAACAAGTTTATAAGTGCAGTGCTTAAAGCAGATCTCAGTCAGAAAACAAACATTTAAAAATTTGGATTTAAATGTACCTAATGTTTTAATATAAATCTTCATTCCCGTTTTTAATTTCGATATAGAGAGGTCGATAGAGAGCCCAATAGCTGCCTAAACAGTGCAGAACTTCCATGTCCTGCGTGTGGGATCGTTTTCTTCATGTTTCTATGAACTCCAGAGTCGTGTGAGATAAAACACTATTCTTGCTCTGAAATGAAAACCATCGCACTTTTATGCTAGTTTTCCACAAAAACATAGTACTACATAAGTAGTAGTCAAATCAAATCAAAAGTATATTACATTTCTCAAAAAAATCTTTATCAATGTGTGATATTTGTGCTATTTTTACAGGTTATAAATATATTTTTATAACAATATATCTGGAACTTTTTCTAAATCAAATAAAAGAGGGAATTTCTTCTCATTTAAAATAATCACTAATAAATCTGGTCCTAATTTTTTAATTTTGCCTTTATTTGACAATATAAAATAGTTCAAAACCTCCATTTAATGGTCTGGTTCTTCACTCCAGAGCAAAAACCTATTACCAGAAAAAAACAAGTACAAAATCATGATAGTTATCGATATTGACTTACATGAAAAAATAATATTACATATTTTTTGACCATATTGCCATACGTTTCTGACACCCTGATTGATTTCTCAAACATCTTGAAACCACAATTTTTCCACCTCATCCTTCCCAAGTGCCCAGAGCTTGCAGAGGATCTTCAAACCCTTTCTGGATGTAGTCATCAAATACTCCTCGTTCTCTGGCTGCTGAGTCACAGCAAACCGCCCCAGAACTAATGACTGGCAGAACCGGCTCAAAACCAACCAATAAAGGGACTCCTTCTCAGCCACATTAAGGTGTAGGACACTCTCGAACCCGGCCAGCACCGGCCTGACCACATCTAGTGGATTGGGGCTCTCAATCATCATGTACATGATAGTGATGGCCAGCTCAAAGATGACACACCCCCAGCTCATGTCTCCAAAATCCAGAATACCAGAGAGGAAGTATCTTGTGGAGCCATCAGATTTCACCAAAATGTTGTGGTCATTGAAGTCTCCATGGATAATGCCTGAAAAAAAAACCTGATTTAACGCTTCATCCAGCCAACTCAATTCAAACAACTCATGCCATCTTAGAAATAGCAAGGGAATGCTGGCAACCTATTCTATTCTATTCTGGGTTCCAGGCAAAGACATGATTGAAAGCTTAGGTTCTGTCTATAAGCATTGTTGGATCAAAACTTGTTGCCTATTCAAAGGATAGAAATCTAACTTGTGTTTTTGTATTTTGAACAATTAAAAGGATGACCATCTTACACTTTCGAAACAGACGAAGTTTGGGTATGATGTGGGTCTGGTACTGCTTGATCACACCTTTCACAACCTTCTGAGTGGGGTCCCCATCCATCACATGGATATACTGGTTTAGGAGAGGAACACTGTACAGACTCCATATGAAGTTTTCTCTGTAGAGAGCTCTCAGGTTTGGATGCTCAAACTGTCATCAAAGGGAAAAATACTTTGGATCAACAATATACAGCAGATTTACATTTACTGTCACCCCTATCTATAGATTTTAAACAGCCCTTATAGGGTCATGAACATAGAAACAATAGTGTTGGTTTTAAAGCTGCTGTGATTAACGATTTTGTAGACTACTGTCGACAACGTTGTTGAATAGTCAACATGCACAATTTAAATTAGTTAAATGTCAGAATTCTCATGAGTGACATTTACTAATAATTCTCTGCAAAAAGAGCTATTTTTGACTATGGATGCACCAAATTTTTAGCAGCTGAATATATTTGTCCAAATATTGAAAAAAAAAGTTGTATTCAGCCTTCAGTGGTAAATTGTAGACTGAATTGTAAAATGTGACACCATGGCGTTATGCCACATGCTTGTTTAATCTATGTGCATCGATAATCTAGCACCGTTTTCAAAATGTCAGCAGTGTGGAAGTATTTTAAAGTGACAGTGAGAGCGAAAAGAATGATTATCAACAGGTGGTACATATGGTAACACCATTAGCACCACTGTAGTAATATGTTTTTTATAAGCGATTAGATAATGTTGACAATGAATGACGTTGTCAGATAGTCAACATTCATTCATTCATTCATCTTCATGTCGGCTTTATTCCCTTTCGGGGTCGCCACAGCGGAATGAACCGCCAACTCACTGGCATATGTTTTACGCAGCGGATGCCCTTCCCTGCCGCAACCCATCGCTGGGAAAAGATAGTCAACATGCACCACTTAAATGGGTTAAATTTCAAGTATAAATTTATTAATACATCTCTGCAAAGAGAGCTATTTTGGAGTGGAGAAGCACAGAATATTTGGTTGCCGAATATATTCGGACGAATAGTGCAAAAAAGTCCCATTCGGGCTTCGGTGGTCAAGTAAGGCTGATTAGTAACATGTACATCCCTCTGTCCTCTATTTTAACCTTTATATACACCCAGTAACAAGCTCAGAAATGCCTTTTGTAAGTAAATTCTCTCCATTTGATGGCTGCAATGCAAATGTCTTTTTTAAAAACACCATACTATAGTGTGTGACCAGTGAAAATGTTGCTTACCACCATTTTAAAGTGCTTGTAAGACAATTTGAAGTGAGACAGAGGTGCAAACATCAAGAAAACATTGAACTAAATCAAACAAGCATCCAAATGTCAGCTGGTAGCCATAAAGTTATGTTCTGTGTAAAAATATTTTACCAATAAAGAAAAAATTCTGATTTTACTTGCAGAAACACAGAGTCCATTGTGGCAGCCATTTTCCCAACATCATACAGGACTTGAGGAGTGCAGCTTATACTTGCAATGGTTGTACCAGGGAGGTAGGTGAGCAAGCGAACTAAATATTTCTGTGCTCCAAAACCACAGTCTATGATATAAAAATATGTATTTAGTAGGTTAGAAAGCACAACAGCTTATGTCAGAGATATTGAAAATGTCCCATAGTACAAGTAGTCTTTACATTATATTTCGATAACATGTGATTAATCAATGCTTAACAATGCTTACTGACCTAGCTCCTGTAGACACATGAGTGCACCGCTTTGAGTAGGTAAAGTGGTCTGTGCTGGAAGGCCTCTGTTTTGTAAGTAGTTCATGGAAAGTGTCTGGATCTCAATAAGGTCCAAGTTCTGACTGTCTCCAGAGTTCATGATTTTCAGCACATATTCTCCGCCATCGCTGGAGGACACGTAAAAATTCTGGTCATCATAACTGGACAAGGGGCGAATGATTGAGGATGTCAAGCCATAGAGTCGACTGACAATGTCAGAGACCTGGGAATGGCTAAGGTTCGGCTTTTTGTCTTTTGTTGACATCCCTGAGGAGGAAGAGTAGATGTTTTTTTTAAGAATTCTATTAAAATACCATTGGTTAGTCATACCGTGATAGATTACTGGACAGAGCAACACATGGGGTGATCTTCATCTAAGATTCTATTGGTTTGTGATGACGTTATGCATTAACAGGCAGGGTGATGTGGTGATCCCCATCTAAGTTCTATTGGTTTGTGATAATGTGAAGCATTAATAGCCAGGGCAACAAATGGGTGACGCCCATCTAAACTTCTACTGGTTTGTGATAAAATGATGCATTAAGGGCAGGGCAACACATGGGGTGACACGTTTCTACAATTATATTGGTTTGTGATAATGTGATGCATTAACGGGTAAGAGAACACATGGGGTGACACCCATCTAAACTTCTATTGGTTTGTGATAATGTGACGCATTAACGAGTAAGGGAACACATGGGGTGACACCCATCTAAACTTCTATTGGTTTGTAATAATGTGACGCATTAACGAGTAAGTGAACATATGGGGTGACGCCCATCTAAATTCTATTGGTTTGTGATAACGTGATGCATTAATGGGCAGGAAAACACGTGTGTTGACGCTCATCAAAATTTAAGTTGGTTTGTGATAAGGTGACAATGAGGAAGTAACATTTAGATCACATTATCCTCTCAATAATCTAATTAACACCCACTCAAAAATGTTTTAAGCATATTAGGCAATAAGAATATTAGGCAATAAGGGAGGACTTTATAAGAAAATATATTTACAGAATTATTCAAGCCTTGCGCAAATGTTTCTTCGGGAAAGAGAAATTATCAATACATTATCCATAAACACTTCATATTTTATGTTTAATTCCATTATTGTATAAAATACTTTGTTGTAAAAAAAATTTTTAAATCATTAAAATTGCTAAATCTTTAAATATATATATATATATATATATATATACATACAGGTCCTTCTCAAAAAAAATTGCATATTGTGATAATGTTCATTATTTTTTTATTATGTACTTGTTTGGTCTGTTTTTCTGTCTTGTCTGCCCGTTAAGCTTGTTTCCCTCTTCTCCTGGTGTCACTGGTCTGCGTCGATCCCGTGGCTGCCGCGGCTGTTCTCGATCACTCATTCACCGTCTCTCTTTGTGTGTTATTGATCTGCAATCACAGCGTGCTGGCCGATCCTCCTCTCGACCCTACCTTGTCGTGTGCGGTCGCGTCTTCCTATCTCCTCTGTTTGGATCACTTTGTTCCTGTCTGCCCAACCTACAGTGATGATCTGCAGTTGACTCTACCCAGTCCACCTCCGTGCACCAGCCATCCATCTATGAGCCGGTGAGCTCTCCTCCCCTCCTCACCAATCTTGGCTCTATCTCTGCTTTCGGGAGCGGAGCCCCCTACTGACTTTTATGTATATTCCCTACGGAGAGGCGTACATTGGTTTCCTGTTTTTTTCTGCAGTAGCCTGAGTTCTGCCTGTTTGATTGAGCAGTAGTTTTGTTTTTTCTTAAATAAAGACTTTTTAGTTAATGTCCTCTCAAATTTGGGTTCTTCCTCATCTGATCGTGACAGTACTGATAAAAATTTTACTTTTATATATTTCAGATTCATTACACACAACTGAAGTAGTTCAAGCCTTTTATTGTTTTAATATTGATGATTTTGACATACAGCTCATGAAAACCAAAAATTCCTTATCTCAAAAAATTAGCATATTTCATTCGACCAATAAAAGAAAAGTGTTTTTAATAGAATAAAAGTTAACCATTAAATAATTATGTTCAGTTATGCACTCAATACTTGCTCAGGAATCCTTTTGCAGAAATAACTGCTTCAATGCGGCATAGCATGGAGGCAATCAGCCTGTGGCACTGCTGAGGTGTTATGGAGCTCTTGGGTCTTGTTAGGTCTTGCATCTCTCAACTTTCTCTTCATAATATCCCACAAATTCTCTACGGGGTTCAGGTCAGGAGAGTTGGCAGGCCAATTGAGCACAGTAATACAATGGTCAGTAAACCATTTACCAGTGGTTTTGGCACTGTGAGCAGATGCCAGGATGTGCTGAAAAATGAAATTGTCATTTCCATAAAGCTGGTCAGCAGATGGAATCATGAAGTGCTCCAAAATCATCTTATAGCTAGCTGCATTGACCCTGCCCTTGATAAAACACAGTGGACCAACACCAGCAGCTGACATGGCAGCCCAGATCCTCACTAACTATGGGTACTTGACACTGGACTTCAGCCATTTTGGCATTTCCCTCTCCCCAGTCTTCCTCCAGACTCCTTGATTTCCGAATTACGTGCAAAATTTGCTTTCATCGAAAAAAAGTACTTTGGACCACTGGACCAGAGCCACAGTTTCTGGTCCAAAAGTGGCTTGACCTGGGAAATGCGGCACCTGTAGCCCATTTCCTGCACATGTCTGTAAACGGTGGCTCTGGATGTTTCTACTCCGCAGGTCCCCCAATGTCTGGAATTGGTCCTTCTCCACAATCTTCTTCAGGGTCCGGTCACCTCTTGTCGTTGTGCAGAGTTTTTTGCCACACTTTTTCCTTCTCACAGACTTCCCACTGAGGGGCCTTGATACAGCACTCTGGGACCAGCCTATTCGTTCCGAAATTTCTTACCCTCTTGCTTGAGGGTGTCAGTGTTGGCCTTCTGGACAGCAATCAGGTCAGCAGTCTTACCTATGATTGCTGTTTTGAGTAAAGACCCAGGCTGGGAGTTTTTAAAAGCCTCAGGAATCTTTTGCAGGTGTTTAGAGTTAATTAGTTGATTAAGATGATTAGGTAATTAGCTTTTTATGATATGCTAATATTTTGAAATAGGAATTTTGGGTTTTCATGAGCTGTAAGCCAAAATCATCAATATTAAAACAATAAAAGGCTTGAACTACTTCAGTTGTGTGTAATGAATCTGAACTATATGAAAGTCTAATGTTTATCAGTACATTACAGAAAATAATTAACTTCATCACGATGTGCAAATTTTTTTAGAAGTTAGAAGGACCTATATATAGTTTGAAACTTTTTGGCAATAACTAATCAACATTTATTTAAACATATACAAGCAATTAATACATTCTCTCTTTTATTTACAATCTTTAATAAAAAAATATTTCCCACATGCCATGTCATGCTAGTACATGTTCAGTATGCCATTACTTCTCATATGCGGTGGTTGTAGTTGATACGTTGGTCACATAACACAGAAAAAAATGGCTGGTGTAGTATGTTTGGACACGATTAGTGCTTTTCTAATTTTCATGTCAAAAATCTAAACATAGTATCTAGTGTGTGGGATGGCATTTCAAACGTGACTTTAAAGTCAAAATTTGTCTTCAAAAATCTTTGGTTTAGTGATTATTACTCCTTAGTTTTACATGGCCAATCTCTAGCTAGGTATATTCTCTAGCTTGATGCTTTTTGATTTTGGGTGCTCACTCAAATAGTTTGCATTGCTTTTTATTTTTTGTATATTTTTAGGTGAGGTTTTTGGGGCATTTGCATGTTATTACTGAGTTAAAAAATTGCTCTTGGTGCAAGGTTGATAACAGTTAATACATAAAAAGGGATGTAAGGGATTTGCACACAGTCCTTGCAGTTATCGTCCATTTTCTCTCTCTCAAGTTCAACATTAGCACACCTGTGTAACATTCTCTCTAATTCTCGCACAGAAGGACTCAATGATAGTCAACATTCTAAGTATGAAGGTTTTTTTTAAGGGACAGTGCATTTAGGACACAGCATGAATGTGAATGAATGTGAATGAAGGTGTTTGGCACCAAAAAAAAACAAGCTAATCTACAGGTTATTAACTAGGCAAGACTGTAAACCACTTTTGAACACAAGTGTATCAGTTATACAACCACAGTATAAATATTGAAAGTAAAGGTTAGTGTTTACTTTGTTTTCTCTCAAACAGCAATGTTAAAGTGTTATCTTAAAAGTATAACAAATCGTTGTTACACAATTTATTTTATAAGAAAGGTACATTTGCAGATATCAACTTCAACTTTAAATACATTTATTTAATTGAGAAAAGTACTCAATGTTAAACCTCAGTAAACATGCAGCCTTTACCACAACAGAAATAGCCACAAAGTAACAAGAACTAAGAAAAACACTGGATGAGGGTGTTTTACTCGCGATTAACTGTTACTACAATTCATGCTCCAAGACTCCAACTGCACTGTTAGTTCTCGTGCACGCTCTCCATTGCTCCATTGAGTCGAGATGAAAACGCATTTAACAAAGTATTTACAATAATACATGTATATGTTTAAAAAGTTGGACTTTACAAACTTTGGTACCTTTTTTAGACGGGTGTTGCAGAAACCAAGGACAAAAACTCTTAAGTGTTTTGTTGAAGTGGTGCCAAAAACTAACGAGGCTGAATCCAGCTCCTTTTTCGGTTTCCCAGTCCACCTTAAGTGACGCAATCCGCCCGCGCTCACGGTTTCTTATTCGCGTTCACGTTAGGGACCGAGGGAATGTTACGCACTCGCGCTCGCTCATCCAAGTGAATGGGATCAAGCGTGAAAGCGTGTCGTTGCTTTGAGGAGGAAGCGAGGGAGGTCTGAGCGCAATTCTGTACAGATTTTACTAATTGTGTTTTATTTTTTCCATTTGACATTGAACAAACAAATCTTTATCTGGAGGAATTTTTCATTGAGAAGGACGTTGTTTGAAACAAAAATTCATTATTACAAAAACGTTGTTTTTAAAAATGTTGACTATTTGTTTTTGTTATGTTAAAATACAAATGTTTTGAGTATGTATTTATTTTATAATAAAAACGTAATAAAATATAATACAAATTGAATAAAAATATAAGTTTTCCTTCAGAAAATATTTATTTAATCTTTATTTTAATTAAAAAATAAAAGTTTCACCATTTCAAATATTATTTTAAATTTCTTATTGGTGCATTAAGTTTTTCTTTTCAGGCTTTCAGGGGACCCTTTGGGCTATACTCTCACCAAGTTTCAGAAAATTTTACTGTAGCATTTTTCAGAAAGTAATAATTGAATCTTAATTTTAATATTAATTAAATATTTTTTCAAAGCGTCACGGTGGCGCAGTGGGTAGCACGGTTGTGTGGAGTTTGCATGTTCTCCCCTTGATCGCGTGGGTTTTCTCCGGGTGCTCCGGTTTCCCCACAAGTCCAAAGACATGCGGTATAAGTGAATTGAGTAAGAACGATTGCCCTTAGTGTTAAAGTGTGAATGAGTGTGTGAATGTTTCCCAGCGATGGGTTGCGGCTGGAAGGGCATCCGCCGCATAAAACATATGCCAGAGAGTTGGCAGTTCATTCTGCTGTGGCGACCCCGAAAGGGAAGAAAGCCGACAAGAAGATGAATGAATGAATATTTTTTCAACATTTCAAATATTATTTTAAAATAATTTCTAATGGGTGCGTTAAGTTTTTCTATTCAGGCTTTTAGAGGACCCTTTGGACTATACTCTCACCAAGTTTCAGAATATTTTACAGTAGCATTTTTGAGAAATTAATAATTTAACATAAATTTTAATTTAAAATTTTTTTTTACCTTTTCAAATAATATTTTTAAATTATTTCTTATGTGTGTGTTAGGTATCTCTATTCAGGCTTTCAGAGGACCCTTGAGCTATATCTTCACCAAGTTTCAGAACATTTTACTGTAGCATTTTTGATAAATGAATAATTTAATCTTAAATTTAATTTTAAAATCTTTTTTTTCAACATTTCAAATTTTAGTTTAAAATATTGTCTTATGTGAGAGCATATTGTCACCAAGTTTCAGATTATTTTACTGTAGAATTAAGGACAAAATATACATTTCATTTTTATTTTGTTTTCTGAAAATAATTTTTGCACAATTTCATTCATTGTTTTATAATAGTTTCCTATAGGTGCGTTTATTATTTTAATCCCCGTTTTCAGGGTTCCTTTTGCTCTAAATGGCATGTTAATTGGAGCACTTTCCTTTTGTTTCCAGTGACCTCTCTCATGCAGATTTCTTTGGTGATTACTTGACAGACAAAACCCTCCTCATCAGCAAACAGTTCGCAGCACCTGCACCCAAGTCCATCCACATTCTTCAATACTGTGCATCATTCTGTCTTTCACTACACTCACAGAATATCAGGTGTCCAAAATCCTCAACTCATCCAACCACCTGATCCCCCCGATCCCATCTTCTCTCCCCTTCTATAAACCATCTCACCTATCATCACACCTGCCCTCATCCACATCATCAACTCCTCAATCACTATAGACAATTCCCCTAACACCTTCAAGGTAGCCTGAATCACCCTGCTTCTCAAGAAACCTACACTGGTGGAAAATTACAGACCATTTTTTCTGCTGCCCTTCACTGCTAAACACTGTCTTCAATCAACTTCCTTCCCTCCTGACAAGTTAGATATTCTATGCTTCAAGAATGGCTTCTCTTCTCCATCTACACCAACACCCTGGACCCCATCGTCCACAGACATGGATTCCCATACCACTGCTACACCGATGACACCCACCTCTATCTGTTGTACATGTACCCCAGTGTACCACAGAAGTACAATGCACTTCATCACAGAAGCCAACATTAATGAAGTAATTAATGCAGGTAATAGAAATCGACTAAAACAAAATATCAAAATAGGAAATGCCTGTGAAATACAGTCAATTTGAGATGCATATGCCGGTTGGACACATTTGCGGGAGCGCTCCCAGTGACAGTCAAGCGAGCTCACGTGAGAGGAGACAGCAGTACCTCTCTTATGCACCTTGATATAGTTATAGTCTCATTACTTTATATTTTAATAACACTATTGCTATATTCTATTTACTTGTAACTTAGCAATTTAATTATAGAACCTGTGTTACTATATTTTGCAATGTTAGTGTGTCTTCTTTGAACCAACACTGGAGAGTTCCCCTGTATGACAATAATTCCTTGTGTGTGTTGCACACTTGGCAATAAATATCTTTCTGATTCCAATGAAGAACCATCACCATTACCAATATGGCCAAGACAGAACTTTTGGTGGAACTTCTGCATCACAACCTCACCATTCAGTTGGAATCCTCAACAATCACCTCTTCTCCTTCAGTCAGGGATCTCAGAGTAATTTTGAACAAACAGTTGTCCTTCAAAGACCACATCACAAGGAACACTCGAACCATGTAGGTTTGCACTGCACAACATCAGGCCCTTCTTAACTTAGCAACTGAACTCCTGGTTCAGGTTCTGGTCCTCTCATGTCTGGACCACTGCAACGGTCACCTAGCAGAACTTTCAGCAAACGCGCTCAAACCTCTGCAGATGATAGATCTCCAAATCAGCCCCAGTTTACCTCCACAAGCTCCACCATTCCTACAGTCCCTCCAGAAGCTCCTATCCTCCTACATGCCCTCCAGAAGCTCCTGCATGCCCTCCAGAAGCTCCTACAGTCTTTACAGAAGCTCTTACACTCCCACATGCCCTCCAGAAGCTCCTACATGCCCTCTAGAAGCTCCTACAGTCTTTACAGAAGCTCCTACATGCCCTACAGAAGCTCCTGCATGCCCTCCAGAAGCTCCAACACTCCTACATGCCCTCCAGAAGCTCATGCATGCCTTCCAGAAGCTCCTACAGTCTTTACAGAAGCTCCTACTCTCCTACATACCCTCCAGAAGCTCCTACAGTCTTTACAGAAGCTCCTACACTCCTAAATGCACTCCAGAAGCTCCTAAACTCCTACATGCCCTCCAGAAGCTCCTACATGCCATCCAGAAGCTCTTACAGTCTTTACAGAAGCTCCTACACTCCTACATGCCCTCCCGAAGCTACTACCCTCCTACATGCCCTCCAAAAGCTCCTGCATGCCCTCCAGAAGCTCCTACACTCCTACATGCCCTCCAGAAGCTCCTACATGCCCTTCAGAAGCTCCTACATGCCCTCCAGAAACTCCTACAGTCTTTACAGATGCTCCTACACTCTTACATGCCCTCCAGAAGTGCCTACAGTCTTTCGAGAACCTCTTACACTCCTACACGTCCTCCAGAAGCCTGTGCTCAGAGAAAGAACAGCGACTCGTGGTTCTGTCCCAAAGGCAGAAAATCTCTCAGCAGAGCCTTCTCTCTCACTGTCCCTGGCTGCTGGAACAAACTCCTGATTCAGTCAGGAGAGCAAGAACATTAACAGCTTTTAAAAACTCTTCTCTTAAGGAAACACATACTATAAAAAATGTTCTTTTCTCCTTATTTTCTTCCTGCTATGGGTGATTGACCAGCTGGGTGATTGAGCGAGTTCTGATTGTCACTATTTGATTGTGTTTAAATGGAAGCCCATTGAAGTGGCAGTGTGTAAATACACATTTTAATATCACATGTACAAATTTAAGGAGAAAGCAATCATTTATTTTAAAAAACTGCATTGTGACTTATTTGAGAAGTTATGTTTTATGGTACTTGACTAGCCCATAAGAAATCATTATAAAACAATAATAAAAAAATAAATTAAAACTGAAATTAATATTTTCTCCTTAATGCTACAGTAAGATATTCTGAAACTTGGTGACATTACAGACCAAAAGGTACCCTGATAGCTGATACAAGTATGAGCGACCTAAGAAAGACTTTGACTGTGTAACAAATTGCATATTGAGTCTACCCTACTGTAAGTTGCTTTAGACAAAAGTGTCTGCTAAATGAATAAATGTAAATGTTTTTATGAAATAATGTTTTTATGGTACTTGACTAAACCTTAAATTATTGACCATACACTCTCATACATAGTATTTTTACATCCAAAAAGTATAACACGCAAAACAATAAAAATCACTTTTTGTCCCTGCATCCTGCTCATCATCTTCAAAATACAAAGTACAAAGAAAATAAAAAAAGGTAATTTATTGTTAAATCCATGTTTGAACAGTAAAATATTCTAATACTTGGTTCTATAATGGAACTAAGGATACTCTGATGGATGGAATTAAAATAATAAAAACAACCATAAGAAATTATCATGAAGCTATAAATAAAAATGTAAAAAACAGAAAACAAAGATACAAATAAAATTTTAATTTTCTCCTTAATGGTAAATTGTGAAAAAATAATTTTTGAAAAAAAAAAAGAGAGAGTATAGCCTAAAGGGTCTTCTAAAACCTGTAATCAAAAATTTTTACGCACACATAAGAAATTATTTGAAAACAATATTTTAAAAGGTGGAAAAATTATTTTGAATTAAAATGAACATTAAATTATTAATTTCTCCAAAATGCTACTGTAAAATTTTCTGAAACTTGGTGAGAGTATAGCCCAAAGGGTCCTCTGGAAGCCTGAATAGAAAAACTTAACGCACCCAAAAGAAATCATTTTAAAACAATATTTAAAAAGGTGAATTTTTTTTTAATTCAAATTAATATGAAATAATACATTTCTGAAAAATGCTACAGTAAAATATTTGGAAACTTGGTGAGAGTATAGTCCAAAGGGTCCCCTGAAAGCCTGAAAAGGAAAACTTAATGCACCCATAAGAAATTTTAAATAATATTTTAAATGGTGAAACTTTTATTTTTTAATTAAAATAAAGATTAAATAAACATTTTCTGAAGGAAAACTTATATTTTTATTCAATTTGTATTATATTTTATTACGTTTTTATTATAAAATAAATACATACTCAAAACATTTGTATTTTAACATAACAAAAACAAATAGTCAACATTTTTAAAAACAACGTTTTTGTAATAATGAATTTTTGTTTCAAACAACGTCCTTCTCAATGAAAAATTCCTCCAGATAAAGATTTGTTTGTTCAATGTCAAATGGAAAAAATAAAACACAATTAGTAAAATCTGTACAGAATTGCGCTCAGACCTCCCTCGCTTCCTCCTCAAAGCAACGACACGCTTTCACGCTTGATCCCATTCACTTGGATGAGCGAGCGCGAGTGCGTAACATTCCCTCGGTCCCTAACGTGAACGCGAATAAGAAACCGTGAGCGCGGGCGGATTGCGTCACTTAAGGTGGACTGGGAAACCGAATAAGAAGCTGTGAACAAGAAGCTGGATTCAGCCTCGTCAAAAACGAGTGGTGGGCAAATCGATCTATCGAAAGTACCGATACAGACGTCGGCATTAAAAAGGCACTAGCCCACCAAGATCGATATTTAGGCTATTTTGTTTCTAACGGAAAAATTAACAAGCTTAAATGTCTTCATTTTCTCCGTGCCTCAGCCTTTGAATCGTCTGGTGTTATCTAACTTACTCACATCACCCCTCCCTCTGTATTGCTTCTGAGCGGCGTTTTGTGATCACGTGACTCAATAGTGACGAGCATGGGCAATAGTGATGTGCCGTTCATGAACGATTCGTTCTTTTTAAACAACTCTTTAATGTGACTCCGTAGGAACGAAGCGTGTCAGAGATAGATTCGTCCAGTGGCGCATGCGCGACATTCTTCTGGTTTTCCGAGCGTAACGCGCTCATCATTAATGACAAGGATATTAGGGAGCATCACGTGACAGAAGAACGAAAGGAGCCGGAGGACTCGGGGAAAGAACGAATCTTATAGGTTTCCAGCTCAAACTGCATTTGGTTAATATTAGAAAGCGTCACGTGACAGAAGAACGAAAGGAGTAGTGATGGGAAGTTCGGATCATTTCACCAACTCGGATCTTTGAGTCCCGCTCAGCAAAATGAACAAATCTTTTTTTCAAGTCATTTCGTTCATTTCATTCATTCATTTTAGTAAAATACCAATTAAATGTTGTGTGTTTCTTTCCTACATTTAGTATATACACAAACCCGAATCACACTACAAATAAGACAAAACTATAATGCTAGAAGACAAAAAACATATTTTAATTAAGCCTACCTGGGTCTTTTAGTCTGATTCAGCTCAGCTCTGATCTGTCTTTAGATTAAAGTCTCATTCGTTCCTCATGGTAATGAGTGCAGTCCAGTCTCGGGGCCTTCTGTCATGTGACGCTCCCTAATATTTACCAACACAATATGAGCCGGAATCCTACAAGATTTGTGTCACTAATGGGCAAGCACAAGCGCTCTGATTCCTAATTCGAAATGAAGAGGACAGACAGAAAGAAAGAGGGGCTCTGTTTGAAGCTATTGGAAAGACACATAGAAAGCTAAATAAAATTAATTTGGATTTGGATAAACATTTGAGAAGTCAGCTTGAAAAAGAGAACCGTGAGCTTCAAAAGACCGGTGTTATATTGGATTTTCTTGCCTCGTAATTTTTTCCTCCCACAGCCAAAACATATGGACTCGTCCGTTGGTTTTCCCTACCCTGTCAAAAATTCCTTTGACATTCTGCTGCATATATCGATGTATGACAATGAATGATTTTAGTCTTTTAGTCATTTTGGTTAAATTGAGAAGTTTGATTTAGCAAACTAAAAACAGCACGATTTCACGGTCATGTTTAAAAATACAGTTTGCATAATTTGTCTGAAAAAGGACTTCAGAGAGATTCATCAAGCACTCAATAAGAGTGACTTAAGAGTGATAGTAAAGCGAGAAATAGCTCATGAGATTTAACCTTATTTAACACTCAATAAAAGTGACTTAAGAGTGATAGTAAAGCGATAAATAACTGGTGAGATTTAACATTATTTAACACTCAATTAAGAAGACTTAAGAGTGAAAGTACAGCGAGAAACAGCTTGTGAGATTTAACCTTATTTAACACTCATTAAAAGTGACAGTACAGCGAGAAATACTGCGTGAGATTTAACCTTATTTAACACTCAATAAGAGTGACTTAAGAGTGATAGTAAAGCGAGAAATAGCTTGTGAGATTTAACCTTATTTAACACTCAATAAGAGTGACTTAAGAGTGATAGTAAAGCGATAAATAGCTGGTGAGATTTAACATTATTTAACACTCAATTAAGAAGACTTAAGAGTGAAAGTACAGCGAGAAACAGCTTGTGAGATTTAACCTTATTTAACACTCATTAAAAGTGACAGTACAGCGAGAAATACTGCGTGAGATTTAACCTTATTTAACACTCAATAAGAGTGACTTAAGAGTGATAGTAAAGCGAGAAATAGCTTGTGAGATTTAACCTTATTTAACACTCAATAAGAGTGACTTAAGAGTGATAGTAAAGCGATAAATAGCTCATGAGATTTAACATTATTTAACACTCAATTAGGAAGACTTAAGAGTGAAAGTACAGCGAGAAATAGCTTGTGAGATTTAACCTTATTTAACACTCATTAAAAGTGACAGTACAGCGAGAAATACTGCGTGAGATTTAACCTTATTTAACACTCAATAAGAGTGACTTAAGAGTGATAGTAAAGTGAGAAATAGCTCGTGAGATTTAACCTTATTTAACACTCAATAAGAGTGACTTAAGCGTGATAGTAAAGCGAGAAATAGCTTGTGAGATTTAACCTTATTTAACACTCAATAAGAGTGACTTAAGAGTGATAGTAAAGCGATAAATAGCTCATGAGATTTAACATTATTTAACACTCAATTAGGAAGACTTAAGAGTGAAAGTACAGCGAGAAATAGCTTGTGAGATTTAACCTTATTTAACACTCATTAAAAGTGACAGTACAGCGAGAAATACTGCGTGAGATTTAACCTTATTTAACACTCAATAAGAGTGACTTAAGAGTGATAGTAAAGCGAGAAATAGCTCGTGAGATTTAACCTAATTTAACACTCAATAAAAGTGACAGTACAACGAGAAATACTGCGTGAGATTTAACCTTATTTAACACTCAATAAGAGTGATAGTAAAGCGAGAAATAGCTTGTGAGATTTAACCTTATTTAACACTCAATAAGAGTGACTTAAGCGTGATAGTAAAGCAAGAAATAGCTCGTGAGATTTAACCTTATTTAACACTCAATAAGAGTGACTTAAGTGTGATAGTAAAGCGAGAAATAGCTCGTGAGATTTAACCTTATTTAACACTCAATAAGAGTGACTTAAGAGTGATAGTAAAGCGAGAAATAGCTTGTGAGATTTAACCTTATTTAACACTCAATAAGAGTGACTTAAGAGTGATAGTAAAGCGAGAAATAGCTTGTGAGATTTAACCTTATTTAACACTCAATAAGAGTGACTTAAGAGTGATAGTAAAGCGATAAATAGCTCATGAGATTTAACATTATTTAACACTCAATTAGGAAGACTTAAGAGTGAAAGTACAGCGAGAAATAGCTTGTGAGATTTAACCTTATTTAACACTCATTAAAAGTGACAGTACAGCGAGAAATACTGCGTGAGATTTAACCTTATTTAACACTCAATAAGAGTGACTTAAGAGTGATAGTAAAGCGAGAAATAGCTCATGAGATTTAACCTTATTTAACACTCAATAAAAGTGACAGTACAGCGAGTAATACTGCCTGAGATTTAACCTTATTTAACACTCAATAAGAGTGACTTAAGAGTGATAGTAAAGCGAGAAATAGCTTGTGAGATTTAACCTTATTTAACACTCAATAAAAGTGACTTAAGAGTGATAGTAAAGCGATAAATAGCTTGTGAGATTTAACATTATTTAACAATCAATTAGGAAGACTTAAGAGTGAAAGTACAGCGAGAAATAGCTTGTGAGATTTAACCTTATTTAACACTCATTAAAAGTGACAGTACAGCTAGAAATACTGCGTGAGATTTAACCTTATTTAACACTCAATAAGAGTGACTTAAGCGTGATAGTACAGCGAGAAATAGCTTGTGAGATTTAACCTTATTTAACACTCATTAAAAGTGACAGTACAGCGAGAAATACTGTGTGAGATTTAACCTTATTTAACACTCAATAAGAGTAACTTAAGAGTGATAGTAAAGCAAGAAATAGCTCGTGAGATTTAACCTTATTTAACACTCAATAAGAGTAACTTAAGAGTGATAGTAAAGCGATAAATAGCTCGTGAGATTTAACATTATTTAACACTCAATTAGGAAGACTTAACAGTGATAGTACAGCGAGAAATAGCTCCTGAGATTTAACCTTATTTAACACTCAATTAGAGAGACTTAAGAGTGATAGTACAGCAAGAAATAGCTTGTGAGATTTAACCTTATTTAACACTCAATAAGAGTGGCTTAAGCGTGACAGTAAAGCGAGAAATAGCTCGTGAGATTTAACCTTATTTAACACTCAATAAGAGTGACTTAAGAGTGATAGTAAAGCGAGAAGTAGCTCGTGAGATTTAACCTTATTTAACACTCAATAAGAGTGACTTAAGAGTGATAGTAAAGCGAGAAATAGATTGTGAGATTTAACCTAATTTAACACTCAATAAGAGTGACTTAAGAGTGATAGTAAAGCGAGAAGTAGCTCGTGAGATTTAACCTTATTTAACACTCAATAAGAGTGACTTAAGAGTGATAGTAAAGCGAGAAGTAGCTCGTGAGATTTAACCTTATTTAACACTCAATAAAAGTGACTTAAGAGTGATAGTAAAGCGAGAAATAGATTGTGAGATTTAACCTTATTTAACACTCAATAAGAGTGACTTAAGAGTGATAGTAAAGCGAGAAGTAGCTCGTGAGATTTAACCTTATTTAACACTCAATAAAAGTGACAGTACAGCGAGAAATACTGCGTGAGATTTAACCTATTTAACACTCAATATGAGTGACTTAAGAGTGATAGTAAAGCGAGAAGTAGCTCATGAGATTTAACCTTATTTAACACTCAATAAGAGTGACTTAAGCGTGATAGTAAAGCAAGAAATAGCTCGTGAGATTTAACCTAATTTAACACTCAATAAAAGTGACAGTACAACGAGAAATACTGCGTGAGATTTAACCTTATTTAACACTCAATAAGAGTGATAGTAAAGCGAGAAATAGCTTGTGAGATTTAACCTTATTTAACACTCAATAAGAGTGACTTAAGCGTGATAGTAAAGCAAGAAATAGCTCGTGAGATTTAACCTTATTTAACACTCAATAAGAGTGACTTAAGTGTGATAGTAAAGCGAGAAATAGCTCGTGAGATTTAACCTTATTTAACACTCAATAAGAGTGACTTAAGAGTGATAGTAAAGCGATAAATAGCTCATGAGATTTAACATTATCTTATAAATTTGGTATTTATAAATGAAACATCTGTGATTAAAAGGAAATCCTGAACCTTCATATTTTTCATATACAACTTGATTATCAGGTTTTAATTATTTATTAAAATTATGTAGTTACATGTTTTTTTTTTACTTTTTAAAAATCAATGTAAGCTATCTTAAATGTTTTGTTTTCATGTAAATGATTACAGTTTATGTGTTCTTTCAAAACATTTAACATTCATCATGATGAATTAAACATTAGTTTGTACACATGCAAAATTTTCTTTAAATAATTGGTATCGGCGATACTGAGCCTATAATTACTTGATCCCAAAATCTCTTACACGTTGGTAAAACGCCTAATTAGCATAATACCACGTTGTGTGTATGACGTACAGCCCCGCCCCCAATGTGGTTTTATCAATGCAAATATAAAATTATTGCAGGTATACATGTTTCATGTAATTAAATGAACACATAAGCGTTATAAAACAAACATGTAATGCTAAATATAATTAAATAATCAAACAAACAATGAGAACGGAATGACGTTTTGCTGTTGGTTGAAAACGAAAGGTAAGCTCTGTGATTTTAAACTAACGTTAATTATGTCTTTAGATCAAATTTCACGATTCATGTCAAGAAGTTAATATCTAAAAAAAAGTATTTTTATAGCGTCAAAAGTTTGGGTTACTTTGTATTATATGTAATGATGATGGATGTTGTGTGAGGGAGGAAAACCTCTTACAGGCATAGGCTCTTATTCTTGTGCAAAAAAATGTAAACAAAACATTTTATAGTACTCATTTTTGTAATAAAGACCCACAATCTCCAAACTTTGTGCCGGGAGTAGAGGAAACAACAGAACATGTAATACTTAAGTGTAAAACATATGAAATGGAAAGACAAGAAATTATGAAATAGATTAGGGAAATAATAACAGGGCCAATAACTATTATCTAAATCCTAAAGGAAGCAAACATGTATAAGGCAAATCCTTTTATTTCCTAAATAAACTAAAAATCATTTTAGAATATAAACTAATAATAATAGAAAAGGTTAATATTCCCTCCTCCATATATAGTTCATACTACTTTCCAGTTGGTGGCGGTAATGCACCTAGAAGAAGACTTGAAAACAGCCTTGCAAACAATCTATTTTAAGTTAGCTTAAAATCTCAGTGTGCCATGACTTCTCCAATCTGGTGGTTGTAGTAGTCTCACGTGATGCAATATGGCAGGTCAAGGTTGAATGTAGCTAATATTTTTACCCGGATGCACCATTCTCCATGTGAATTGGGTTTTTTCAGTGTGACTGGCCCATGAGACAAAAACACATTTTGGTCACATAATTATTGCTATTGGGGGATTTGCATGTTAAAACTGAGTGGAACAACTGCTGTTGATGTAAGGTTGATGAAAGTCAATATATAAAAAGGGACATGGGAGAAGCATGGTTTTCGAGACTTGCACACAGTCCTTACATTGATTGTCCATTCCCTTTCTCTCAAGTTAAAGTCCTCTCTCTCTCTCTTAGTAGTTGAAGTTTATCATTTTGAACGGGCCAATATCAAGGATTCAAGCATGCGGTTCGGGTAACGCGACAAGCTCAAATTGCTACACATGAAAAACTAGCTACGTGTCGTGCTTGTAAAGCATAGCTGGGTTCATTGATTTGGAAAAGAAAAAACTGTGTTTTATCAAATAGAACGTGCAAGTAATAAGAACTTGATTAGCCGATGTGTCAATTAATGCCACACATTCAGTGCTCGAGCACGCTGAGTATTTTTAACGTAATAAGATATGTTCGTTACAAACGTTGCAACGTTCTCTGACCTGAGAAATAAAAAAACACTGGAATCGACCAGCAGAGGGTAGCATTACCTAGTTAAGTGTGGCCATCTTTGCTACATATTGAAAACAAAACTGTTACGTAACACACTTTTACAAATTACAAAACAAATTAACATGTTATAAAACCCATTTACAGGTTACAAAACACTTTTACATTGTAGAAAACAAATTTAAATTTTAGTAAACACAATAAAAAATTCCGAAACACTTTTACAAGTTCAGAAAACACATTTACATTTCAGAATCCTCCCGAAAAAGGAGGATACCTTTGGGAACCAAAATGTTGACGCTGATTGGACGAGACCTCTGTCAATCATTACAAGCGCTCATACTGCGCAAAAATAAGGGTTATAATGACTTTAATGGGATTACGTAGACGCTAGGACATGATTATTTGGTGATTGTGAACATGTCTGCAGTCCATGGAGTAATTGCCAGTCTTTGTTTGGTTAAAAACATTCTTGGAGGACGCTGAGTCTGGGCAGAACAGAGTTTAACTAGCAGACAACGCAGCTAGCGCTTTTACATAAATACACAGTTGCGCATTTAACACGATTATGTTAGAAACAAACTACAGCATTGATAGTTTCAATTTTGAGAATCGTCAGATATTAGTGTTCTTGGTTTAACGTTACGATGTCTGCCACGTCTCTTTAAAACTCTTGATACTTTTTCACAAATGTAGACCTCTGGAATAGCGTCTTATTGTTTTCCACAAATTTAACATACATTCTACACAGCCAAAAACAACCAACAATTTATCGAAATCTAACATTAGTTTACGATCTACAGCTCCAAGCTTTCACCCTGACAGATAGTGATGTCACTTCCACAGTACTTAGATTGACAGAAGTCTCGTCCAATCAGCGTCAAATTATCGTTTCTCCATGGTATCCTGCCTTTCAGGGAGGACTCTGAAACTTAAATGTGTTTTCTGAACTTTTAAAAGTGTTTCGGAATTTTTTATTGTGTTTTCTAAAATGCAAATTTGTTTTCTACAATGTAAATGTGTTTCTGAAGTGTAAAAGTGTTTTGTAACTTAAACATTGTTAATGTGTTTTTTTAAAAGGTTAATTAGTTTTGTAAATTGTAAAAGTGTTTCAGGTTATGTAAATGTACTGTTTGTTCGCAGATTGCGGTGAATATTAAAATAATTAATAATTAAGCAAGGTGTTTTTACTCTTTCATTTTCAATCTTAATTTATAGTGTGCATTAAGAGAAGTGAATGGCCAAAATTCTGTTTTGTCATTAGATTCGTAGAATTCTAAATGTGCATTTTCTACATTTCAAATGTGTGTAAATATTTGTTTACAAACAAAAATAATAAAAAACCTAACATATCATACAATATTTGTCCGAATCATGTTTTAAAAATAAAAAAAAGTAAATCAATGTGTTTACTGCATGCAACTCATCAAAATATATAGGCCTTAAACACGCTGTTCAAAAATAAAAAATGTAATATTTAGCATGAATGGAACTGCAAATATTAAGGTATAATATATACAATATAGAATATTCAGTCTATATATTTTTCATTATTAACAAATTAAAATAAACCAAGGCATCTGGGTGGCGCAGTGGGTAGCACGGTCGTCTCACAGCAAGAAGGTCACTGGTTCTAGGCTCGGCTGGGGCAGGTGGCATTTCTGTGTTTGGGTTTGCATATTCTCCCCGTGATCGTGTGGGTTTTCTCCGGGTGCTCCGGTTTCCCCACAAGTCCAAAGACATGCGGTATAAGTGAATTGAATAAGAACAATTGCCCATAGTGTTAAAGAGTGAATGAGTGTGTGAATGTTTCCCAGCGATGGGTTGCGGCTGGAAGGGCATCCGCTGCGTAAAACATATGCCAGAGAGTTGGCGGTTCATTCCGCTGTGGCGACCCCGAAAGGGAATAAAGCCGACATGAAGATGAATGAATAAAATAAACCAAACAATGTATCAGATGTGGAACAGGCTCTTCATGAGAAGCTGCATCCAGGTTTCCTAAACATAGATTTTTTAAACATTATTCACCCCAAAATGGACAGACAAGATCGTAAAAGAGATAGTGAATGGAAATGAGTTGGCAGTGCAGACTGACAGATAAGCTTTTAAATATACATAAGAAAAGAAGAAAAAAAAAACTCAATATGACAAATAGAAACATTATAGTGTGTCAGATGAGATTGTGGGATTCAGTGATCAAGCAGACTTAGTATTACACGTTTTCAACCTCCACCTTAGAGAAAGGGGTTGCTTTATTTGACTCTTAGCCTTCAAGATAACATGTGATGCTAGAAATGTTGTTAAAAAAGAGGGTGAATAAAAATAAATCAGATTATATAGACATTAGTAACACTCATGTATCTAATTACAAATAATGAACTAAATATATACTAATATACAGATGTGATTGTCATCACCTGGTGATATGGCTTTTGCAACATTTTCAAACAAATTTATCACCTAATAGGAAAAGACAGTAAGGTAATAGCTATTACCGGTTATCACCATTCTTCAAAATAGCTGAGCGAATAATAAAACTCAGATTTTTAGGAAGCTATGCCTTTAAGGTGCAGTTAACACTATGATTTGTTTCAATGCACCCAAAGACCATTTTAATTGGATGTGATCGTTGGAGTTGAGTCTGGTTTTTACAAATACCAGCACAAAATCTCTAATTTGATTGAAATAATAAACCTCATCCCTTTAAAACTCCACTCCTATTAGCAGTTCATCTTTCAAAACAGTTGGCTCAGCATCAGAACAATGAATCTCTCAGAGAATCCACATTATTTCTTGTTTTAAAATCTCTTGCAAAAAGGTCTAGTCCTCTGAAAGGATTCCGTCGTGTGATTTTCAATACAATTTCACCGCTAGGAACAAAATGTATCAGTAAAGTTATACTGTACATAACAGAGGTAATCTAGATTATTAATTAATTTCAAGTAATTATCGAAGTGTGAGCTATAATTGTGTGTTCTCCAATGTAACAAGAATGTCCCATGATGCTTCCCTGTTTCAGCATTACATGATGGACCATGATCCCTATAGAGTTTGATCATCTGGACATTTTTACATTGGGTATTAAAATGATAATTCAGAATTAAATTAACCATGCTTAATTAACTGTTGAATAATTAATAGTGACATCTTGGATCTCGGGAGTTAATGCACGGCTGAAGTGAAGGAATGTACAGATGGCGGTGCACAATAAACAGCATTAAAATTAAATTAAGGCTCGCATAGCAATAAGCACTATAAACAGCTATTGCAATGGAAATAGCCCTTTGATTGGAAATGTACTGTTCAATGTATGTTAGGTTTTATAATTATATCAGATACTTAAAATGCAACGAAAAATATTTTTATTGCAGTCATTCATTTTCATGTGGAGTTTAGAATGTCTGAATGATAAATCTAAATTATAAAAAGTGTAGACTGCAATTAATCAAAGCAGATATCAAGCAAACACACATCTTTGTGACGCCTTTAGTTTTTCTTCACTAATGGGGAAATTACAAATACATTATTTAAATAATCACTATTATTGTACCATTCACTACTTTTTGTTACATAAAAAGTGACAGCAGTTACATCGAGGTATTGCGCAAACATCTGCATAATACACTACTAAAACCACAGCTTTTATTGAACTTTAATTAACCTGTACAATAACTAATACAAGGTTACTGTTGGCAAAATAAGATTATACAACATACTATATTATATGTGACGTACTGTATTTACACCGATATATACTACTTCTTTTAATATAGCTTTTGTTGATGACAATTACTTTACATTTTATAAAACTGCAATAAAATAATAACCCACGACATGAGCATATATGGAGAAACAGACAGTAAACACCTTTTAATTCAACGTGATATTAAAATATCCATGTATTCTGCCTCCAGAAAATATAAATTTAAAGTGATATTAAGCTTAAATTAATATAAAACTATTAGTGTAATAGTTAGTATAAACTTAAATTGAAATAACAAAAATATAAAGTTTTTCTATCGACCACTTCCTCCATCCTCGACAACTTGATCCAAGGAACAAGCCTGCTGGAAGCTTCTCCCCCAGCACCCACTTTACCAATACCGCACATCACATCAGACCGTGTTTAAAATCATATTTAATAGTGTTGATTTAGCAACGATTTGTGCGTTTACCAATCCCCGATGTGAACACAGCATGAGAGTTAAATTGTCTGAAAAAAAATGACCAAAAACTTATTTTATAAAACTTTAAATTATATTCAAAATAAAGGTTATAATTTGTTTGAAATGTAATGCTCACAGTGATCTGCTGGCCTCACTAGCACCACTTCCCACAGAAATGTGGTTGTTTTCCCTCAACTTAGAAAAGTGTGAGCAGCAAAGGTTGGGGCCACAGTTTCTGGATTCTTGATGTCAGTTCTGCTTCTCTCTTCTACATTTTCTAATGGTGGAAACCTGTCAAATATATATCGGCCACAGAGAGCAGGGACCTGGTGGTCTCACTAGCATAACCTCCTCAAGTTCTTCCATCCCGGTATTAATAAGGCTAAGCCCTGATTCACTTTAGGAATACATGCTTGGGTTGCAGGCTGCTATGACAGGGTAAATGTTAATGTAAACAAAAATTACCCAGCAGTATCCAATCTTATGTTTTATATTGGTTCTAATTTCGACACTAACAAATTGCATGCCGCTTCAGATTAAGGTAGAATACAACCTGCATTTGAACAAAAATGAGCACGTCCTGTCTGATCTAAAAAAAAAAAACCTCTTGTTTACATCAGAAACAATAAGTTGTTCCTTTGGTTAAAATCAGGGAACAAAGACCGAAAGTTTTTTTTAAATCCATCAATCTGATGCAGCCTGACAAGTTCATCCATGGGATGTCACTTCAAATCCTGCTGTGTTTTTCTTCATTCCACCCGATCTCGGCTTCAGAGTTGCTCCAAGCTTATTCCTCATCTTTATCAGTTTTAGCAAGATATGCCGAGGGGAAAGGAACTGTCATAAGTAAAGAAATTCACTGAATTATGATGATGCGTGTCACTCATGTTCATCATATTAAAGCCATGAACATAGTGTGGATGGCAGAAAGATAAGTGTTGACGCTCACTAAAAGGAATTGAGTAATATTTTCTGAGATATTTCAATTTGATCAGTTCAGAACAACAATGGTAGTGTGTTTGGATGAAGTAACAACTTTGAGAGATTGAAGATACAGATTTCTATTAGCTTTATCTCATTATCTGTGACCTGACCCAACAAAGTTATATTCAAGAACTGCTTTCTTAAAGCAATTAACGGTCTAGTTTCAGGATGACTGGGTGAATCAAGAATGCTATTGAAAACGTTAACTGACACTGAATGTACAATAGAATATAAAACACTGAATATAAAAATGCAATTAAAAACTACGTTAATGAGACACCTAAAGATAAAATCTCCTAATAATATTTAAATTTGGAATTTGTTGTTTCATATTTATTTAGTTATTCTAATTCATTATTTACTCGATAACTCTGTATTACATCTCATTATTAACTCTTTATTAGTTAATTTTGAGTTCATGATTATTTTTATTATTATTATTAAATGGTGACTTTAGATTAGGGGTACATTATCTGTAACTCAACACTAATTAATTATTAATAAGATTTCTACAAGGTCAAGTTTTTAACCTTTTGTTGACCTCAAAGTCAATAAATGCATTAATTAACAATCATTAATCATTAACAGGTCATGAATTATGTATTGATTAATATGACTCATACATTGGTATAATTAACTCTGGTTAATTAGTTCATCATTAACTTGCTATTAACAAATGGTTAATTCATACTTCAGGCGTCACGGTGGCGCAGTGGGTAGCACGGTCGTCTCACAGCACGAAGGTCGCTGTGGCATTTCTGTGTGGAGTTTGCATGTTCTCCCCGTGATCGTGTGGGTTTTCTCCGGGTGCTCCGGTTTCCCCACAAGTCCAAAGACATGCGGAATAAGTGAATTGAATAAGAACAATTGCCCATAGTGTTAAAGTGTGAATGTGTGTGTGAATGTTTCCCAGCAATGGGTTGCGGCAGGGAAGGGCATCTGCTGCGTAAAACATATGCCAGTGAGTTGGCGGTTCATTCCGCTGTGGCGACCCCGAAAGGGAATAAAGCTGACATGAAGATGAATGAATGAATGAATAATTCATACTTCAATGATTCATGTCCCCTTTGTCAGGACCTGTCATTGTTTGAATTTTTGTTACATGTAATGATTTAGTTTCGCCACCAGATGTCCTCATTTCTCCCGATGTGTTAGTTGAATCCAGTAATTATCTGATTGTTTTCACATGTGCCCTGTTTGGCCAGGTGTATTTAAGTGGACTATCTTTCACTGTTTCTTTGCTTGGTTATTGTTAATGCTTACCCTGGTTATCTCTCTCGTGATATTTTTGAGTTTTACCTTTTGTTCTTCCCATTCACTAAGATTATTTTATTCTCTGCATTATTTTATTCTTTGTTCCAAAAACTGGATTATTGTAAATAAATCTCTGAGTGCAAGGACCATCTCGCTGTGGGATTCATCACCATTGTGTGGCTAAGGGGTTAAGGGTTCAGACTCTGATTCTAGAGACCCGGGTTCCTGACAGAATAACCAAGCCAAGAATAAACATGGACCCAGAGTGGACCCACAGTCCTCAGGACCTTCTTTCCACAGTGGCCCAGCACACTTCAGCAGTGGAGCGACATGAGCAAGCCCTGGTTCAGCAAGAAACACTCATGGCCAAGCACTCACAGGTACTCTCGGACATGATGACCTCTATTCATCAACTTTTCGACAGGCTACCTTCCAGTTCTACTCCTGCCTCCTCTATGGCCTCGCTACCCAATGTTGAGACTCGAGGGACCTCTCCCCTAACAGAACCTCGCCTTCCTCCACCGCAATGCTTCTCAGGTGATCCGAGTGTTTGTGATGGGTTCCTAACCCAATGTGCTCTAACTTTCGAATTACAGCCATCTACCTTCCCCTCAGATCGAGCCAAGATTGCATATGTAATCACCCTGTTGTCTGGTAAGGCGCTTTCATGGGCCACTGCAGTTTGGAAAGCTAAGACCCCATTCTGCTCTAGTTTTGCGGCTTTCGAAGAAGAATTTAAGCGGGTTTTTGATCACCCCCACAGTGGCCGGCAAGCCTCTAAGAAGCTCCTCACCCTTCAGCAAGGTAGTGGAAGTGCGGCCGAATATGCCATCCATTTCCGAACTATCGCAGCAGGAAGCGGCTGGAATAATGAGGCACTCATGGTCTGCTTCCAAAATGGGCTTTCAGAGGTAATAAAAGACGACCTAGCTACCAGAGAACCTGCTCTGGACCTTGAGACTTTGATGGACCAAGCTATTCGCCTCGATAATCGTCTGAGGGAAAGGAAGCTGAACGGTAACTCTGTCCCCACACAGTTGTTTACCCCAACCTTTACTCAAATGTTACAAACTACCCAAGAAGTTCCAGAACCCATGCAGTTGGGTAGAACTCGTCTCTCTCCTACGGAAAGAGAGCGCCGCATGAGAGAGCGATGTTGCCTATATTGTGGTCTGCCTGGTCACTTTCGGTCTACCTGTCCTCAGCTCTCGGGAAACGCTCAGCCCCGTACAGGCAGGAAGGAACTGTAACGGGAGCTACCGTCCAGACCGTACCTTCCAAATCTGGGTTATTTCTTCCCATCACACTCACGTGGGCAGACCAGAAATGCCAACTTCAGGCCTTTGTAGATTCTGGAGCTGCTGGAAATTTCATGGATCTCACCTTAGCCAAGGACTTCAAGATTCCTAATGACCCCCTTTCTGACCCTCTAGCTGTCACGGCGCTGGATGGTAGACCGTTAGGTCCCGGAGAAGTCACCCATCTCACCTCCCAACTTGCTCTCTCTATTTTTCAGCACCAAGAAAAGATTTGTTTTCATTTGATACACTCACCTGAGTTCCCAGTTATCCTTGGGCACCCCTGGCTGCTTCAGCATAACCCGCATATCGATTGGCCCACGAGTACAGTTGTGGGGTGGAGTCCCACGTGCCAAACCACTTGTCTGAGTCAGAAAACCTCCGAACCTTTTCTCGAGTCTCAAGAATCCCTAGATCTGTCTCTAGTCCCAGCTCCATACCATCACATCAAGGCAGTCTTCAGCAAAAGGAGAGCTACCTCCCTGCCACCCCACCGCTCCTATGACTGCGCCATTGAGTTGCTCCCAGATGCTTGCCCCCCTAGGGGTGGAATTTTTTCATTGTCTCTCCCTGAACGAACTGCCATGGACAATTACATTGGTGAAGCTCTTGCAGCTGGAATTATCCGGCCATCCACCTCTCCTGCAGGCGCTGGGTTTTTCTTTGTGGGGAAAAAAGATGGTGGACTCCGTCCCTGTATTGACTACAGGGGTTTCAATAAAATCACAGTCCGTAATCGCTATCCATTGCCTCTCATGTTCACTGCATTTGAAATTCTGCAAGAAGCCAAAATTTTCTCTAAACTCGATTTGCGCAATGCATACCATCTTGTGCGCATTAAACAAGGAGATGAGTGGAAAACTGCTTTTAACACGCCCACTGGCCATTATGAATATCTGGTCATGCCCTTCGGTCTCACCAATGCCCCTGCTGTTTTCCAAGCCCTCATTAACGATGTCCTCCGAGACATGCTCAACAAGTTTGTGTTCGTCTACTTGGATGACATTCTCATTTTCTCAAGTTCCCTCCAAGAGCATGTGCTACATGTTAAAAAGGTTCTCAGGCGCCTCCTTGATAACAACCTGTACGTCAAACCTGAAAAATGTCAATTTCATGTGTCCCAAGTTAAGTTTCTGGGTTTGTCATCAAACCTGGACAAATCCAGATGGATCCTCAAAAAATCCAGGCAGTTAAAGATTGGCCTTCCCCTTCATCGATAAAGGAGGTACAGCGCTTTCTTGGTTTCGCCAATTTTTATAGAAAATTTATATTGAACTTTAGTACTGTGGCGGCTCCTTTATCTGCTCTCACTAAGGGAAGCACGGCAGGTTTTCTATGGGGTCCGGAGGCCGAACGGGCCTTCAACAACCTTAAGAGTCGCTTCACCTCTGCACCTATCCTTCTTCTTCCCAACCCAGACAGACCCTTCACAGTAGAAGTGGATGCTTCGGATGTAGGTGTTGGGGCAGTATTATCCCAGAGAGGAGATGACAACAAGCTACATCCGTGTGCATTCCTCTCCCACCGCCTCATGCCTACTGAGAGGAACTATCACATAGGTGACAGAGAGCTACTAGCTGTTAAGTTAGCCCTGGAGGAATGGAGACACTGGCTGGAGGGGGCCAACCACCCTTTCGAAGTGCTCACGGACCACAAGAATCTCGAGTACATCCAAGAGGCAAAGCGACTCAACCCCCGTCAGGCACGTTGGTCCCTATTTTTCAATCGTTTCCAGTTCACTCTTTCTTACCGACCAGGTACCAAAAATCTGAAACCAGACGCTCTGTCCAGAGTTTACGGTAAATCTCCCCAAGAAGATGGCATTGCCACTATCATTCCCAGGGGTAAAATAATTGCTCCTATCCAGTGGAACATGGAGAGCATGGTAAGGAAGGCCCAAGACCAAGAACCTGATCCCGGGGGAGGACCAAGAAATCGTCTGTTTGTCCCTAAAGCTGTCCGAGCTAAGATCCTTCATTGGGGGCACTCCTCTCAACTTACCTGTCACCCTGGGTCTTCTCGCACTCTCGAGTTCCTCCTGAGACGGTTCTGGTGGCCCACCATAAAAACTGATGTTGCTACTTTCGTTAAAGCTTGTCATACCTGCAACCAGAGTAAAGTTCCCCACAGTTCACCACAGGGACACCTACACCCACTTCCCATACCTCACAGGCCATGTTCACACATCTCGATGGACTTCATCACTGGCCTCCCCTTATCACAGGGGAACACTACCATCCTAGTTATTGTAGACAGATTTTCCAAGGCGGCACGATTCATTCCCCTACCCAAACTACCCTCCGCTAAAGAAACTGCTGAACTCATAATGAACTCTGTTTTCCGGATCTTTGGTGTTCCACAGGACGTCGTCTCTGATCGAGGACCCCAATTCTCTTCTCGATTTTGGAGAGCCTTCTGTCAATCCCTGGGTGCTACTGTGAGTCTATCTTCAGGGTTCCACCCAGAATCTAATGGTCAGACGGAGAGGCTCAATCAGGATCTGGAGACTACCTTAAGGTGCATGGCAGCAAACAACCCTACTTCTTGGTCTCGCTTTATCATGTGGGCAGAATACGCTCACAACACGCTGCGTTCAAGTTCTACGGGCATGTCTCCATTTGAGTGTCAGTTCGGGTATTCTCCGCCACTGTTCCCTGAGCAGGAGATGGAAGTGGCAGTTCCCTCGGCTCTCCAGTTCATTAAACGCTGCCGTCAGACCTGGAAGAGGGTCCGCCTCAAACTTCTCAAAGTCTCTCAACAATACCAACATCAGGCCAATCGCAGACGCAGACCGGCACCCATTCTGCGCCCTGGGCAAAGAGTCTGGCTCTCCACTAAGAACATTCCCCTTCGGTTGGAGTCAAGGAAACTCTCCCAGAAGTACATTGGCCCCTTCAAGATTGCCAGGAAAGTCAACCCTGTTACCTACCGTCTATACTTACCCAAATCCTTAAAGATAAATCCCACTTTCCATGTGTCTCTGTTAAAACCTGTTTTTTCTTCTCCTTTTTCTGTGACAGACAAACCTCCTCCTCCTCCTCGTTACTTTGGGGGCCAGCCCGCTTACACAGTCCGCCGAATACTGGATGTCCGTCATGTGCGTAGGTCCAGACAGTATCTCGTGGACTGGGAAGGCTACGGTCCAGAGGAGCGCTCCTGGGTTCAGGCCAAAGACATTTTGGACCCCAATCTGATCCGAGACTTTCACTCACTAAAGTCAAGGTCTCTCAACAAGAACGTCAGGAGCCGTTCCTAGAGGGGGGGGTCCTGTCAGGACCTGTCATTGTTTGAATTTTTGTTACATGTAATGATTTAGTTTCGCCACCAGATGTCCTCATTTCTCCCGATGTGTTAGTTGAATCCAGTAATTATCTGATTGTTTTCACATGTGCCCTGTTTGGCCAGGTGTATTTAAGTGGACTATCTTTCACTGTTTCTTTGCTTGGTTATTGTTAATGCTTACCCTGGTTATCTCTCTCGTGATATTTTTGAGTTTTACCTTTTGTTCTTCCCGTTCACTAAGATTATTTTATTCTCTGCATTATTTTATTCTTTGTTCCAAAAACTGGATTATTGTAAATAAATCTCTGAGTGCAAGGACCATCTCGCTGTGGGATTCATCACCATTGTGTGGCTAAGGGGTTAAGGGTTCAGACTCTGATTCTAGAGACCCGGGTTCTAGGCTGGTTCCTGACACCCTTATTGTAAAGTGTTAGCAAAAAATCTACCTACTTTATATGTAGCAAAATTGTGTTGATTTTTTTTATTTTATGCAATTATCTTCATTTCTTGTAAATGTTTTCATCTTCAACACCATGCTGTTATTCTTGTATTTCTAATGATTATTTCCAGCCATGATATTTACCAACCAAGTCACTTAGTGCAACGAGAAAAAAAGAGAGGGATAAATCATGGTCCCTCCATTTTTCAGCTCCTCATACCCGGATACTCTGACATGATGAATTGCTTCCAAGAAGCCACCCTTGTATGTCTTGATGGGATGTTTGGTTAGGTCATGGATAAAGATAATGGAAAATGTGCATCCCTCATCCCCGTCAGTTTATACAACTCTGGATTTCATTCAAAGAAATGAGGATTATTGTGCTGGTTGGATAAAATTCAAACCTGGATGTGTGGAGCATATATTTTCTGATCAGTTTGAAACCTATACATGCATTTGTACATTTTCTCTAAGTATAAAAAATGGGGGGAATATGGAGATTGAATTTATATATTAGATATCATCTTTTAGTTATTCTACTGTATAGTTACAACAACTCTGAATTACCTCTACTTGGGAATCCCTTTATATGTAAAAAAAAAAAAGATTTTTTTTTTTAGAAGCAACCTAACAAGTGTTCACTTCTTCTGATTGTGATGGCAACTTTGTGTTTTATATGAATGCACATACGGTTATCATCATTACTGTAAAGAATAAGTGTTGTTGTTTTTTTTAATTTTTTTAATTTTTCTTTGCGTTTGCAAACTGATCTTCTGGACATGGTTTAAATTGCATGCTACATCTGTTTGTTTGGTGATTATTCATTGCACAGTGAAACCCTCTGTAGGTGTCATGAAAGGAAAGCCAACCCATTCATTTATGCAGAGGTCATTGACTCTTAATAATGCAATTCCACCTGTTATCACCTCACTTACAGTTCAGTCCATATTGTTCTTCTCAGAGGTTTTACGTGATGTTTTCAGCTAGACAAAGCCTTTGATATTCCCAAGGCATTGTACACAAAAATAAGTAGCAACTTATTACTAAGTGTCTTTTCATGTCAAACAGTTTTAGTAATGTTTTTGGTTGATAAACTAATTTTGTTTTTTGGCATTTTTTTATTTTATAAATGTTAATTTAATTCAAACATTCATGTTTTAATGACACTCTTTTTTAACTAACTTATTATTATTATTGCTTAATAAAAAATCTTATTTTTGTTTCTTTTTCTACATTTCTGGTTTATCTTTAGATATTTATATGTAAGCTTCTAGATGGAAATGTGTAAATCTTTTAAGGGCCTAATTATTGATTTTTAGTCATCAATAGCATGGATTGGATATTCTCAAATGCACGCCTTCAAACCTGTTCAAAGGTGTTTCCAGGTGATATCAAGTAAAAACAAACTTCTTTTTGTCTGAACAGGCCACATGACTGAATGAATCCCTTCTATTAGGCCATATGCACCACTCATATTCATGTCATACATAGAACTCTTCAGGTACAGTTAATGTTCTGCTTATGTACATTTTGTATTGTTAATAATCTTTAATAACTAAACGTAAGTGATTTAGTTACTATACACATTAACCATGATTACCATATGTGTTCACACATATCCTTGAATCCCTGTCTTTTAATTTAAGTGGCTATAATTAAATGGCACATATCACATTTTTTGTATTCTTGATCTTGTGTAAATTAACTAAATTTGGTTTTCTCCCTACATTTGCTGCGTGTCAGACTTTTTTTTTTTTTACCTTTGTAGCATTGGAATGGTGGTGGCACATATGGTCTGACCTTAATAGGTTGGGTAACAACCTAACAAGGGAAATAGATTCAGGTGCAGTAATCTGTCAGGTTGAGTTGTGATTTTTGTGTTCTGTCCCTTCCGTGTCAAAAATATGATAATCAGATGCACCTAACGATTGCGTCCATTCTGGTCTGTGCTCATTACCATCCTCCTGTGGGTTATCAACCATCAGCTCTATAAATAGCCTCTCCTTTCTCACTCAAGTTGCTGGCAGATACTTCCATCCTGCCTGTGCACCTTGACTGAGCTTGTATATATTTTTCATGTCTTGTTTGGCACGAGTTTCCTGTGTCTTGTATACAAAAGCTTAACTCTGCTCCTCAGTATGAATCTTTTGGAGGAGGCCCCAGAACTGCTTAAAGACTAACTTAACAATCCCAGGAGGGATGCTTTTGCTTGTGCTCATGTGGAACCCAGAAGAAGGTCCACTGTTTTTCATTGTTTTTTGTTCCATAATAAATTCCAGTGTGAAGAACTCTCCTTCGCTTTTGGGTCCTCCTTCATTTTCAACTTGACATAATCCTTACAAGGGGTGTGAGCAACTTAAATCAGGAGACTAGAATAAGGAACTCAATACAGTATATAAATAATAAATAAAAATCCTGAAAGAACATAAATCTGAAAGTAGTGAAGCAACTTTCATCTTTAAAGTAAATTAGAATTCATAAATAACTATCTCAAGTAGTGCATTGTTTGTGCATTAATTATGTAAACTCAAGTTTAAAACTAACCATTTACACATTTAAAAATGGTACTATGTTACAAGCAGAACACCTATCATTTCTGTCTCTTATTCATTCCTTAACCTTCATTGGTATTCAACCTTTAGTTGATCAATGACATTTAATTGTCCTTTACAATCAGAATCAATGAAAAACTAATGGCCTGTATATTCATGAGATGAAGACAAAGATGCCTTCATGAAAACCTTATAGAACTTCAGATGGTTATTTTCATCATCCCATAATAGAATGGTGTGCTAAGTCAATACTGGACAGTCTTGTGTATTTCAAACCGGGCCTGAAATCAGTCTTAAATAAAAATAGAGCTAAGAATCATTAACAAAACAAAAATGAATGAAACTTTGTGACTTCCATGATGATAACATACATTGCTCAAGTTGTCCTAAAAGTTGATGCAGCTAGTTGAGTGAAAATTTAAAAAAGTTCATTTACAAACAGACAGTATAAAAGAGAAAGACATCTGGTTCTCAGGATGTCAGTCAGATGATACATATACTGAATGTGAGCGTACTTCACCAATTTACAGCCTACGTAAGTCCAAATGATGTGAAAATCGCATCCAGTCTGAATTTTGTCTCGCATTTCGAATTTTGAATTGCATTTCAGTGGCTGCTCTGAAGACAATCACTGCAGGACACCATACCGCGGAAAACAATACAGCGATTATGCAAATAACAAATACTGTCTTAAAAAACTGTCCATATTACATTGCAAACATATGTATTTAAGAATATCCTAGAAAGATTAGAGCAAGTAATATAATTTAAATTTGGCATGTCATGATAACATGACTTTTATGATATTCCTGGCATCTTGAAGTGTTGTTCCCTCATCAAAAACATGCCTCAATTGTTATTCAGATTAGTTCGTTTATTCGTTTATTCCTTTTTTCTGAGCTAAAAACATTCTCGGTTTCCTTTTTTGTTTTGTTTTTTTTTAGTTTTTTTCTTCATCCCGGTCCATCTTGTCCATGACTTGTCAATCATATGAATTGCTAATACAGCCCCTCTCTACGACGAACAGGAAATGTGGTTTGACCCGGAAGTGTGACAGCAGCAGATCGGTGCTGGATAAACAACTCTCCTGTGTTGATTAATTTGGAGATCCACACAGTACAATTTTTTTTTACTTGTGGTAGGCTTAAATACATTGAAATAAACCATTTCATACAAGATGTTGAGCGCACACTACATGACTTTTATAAGGAAATCTGGTTTTTATCTTCCCTAGAAACCATCCATCCATTTTCTTGTCGGCTTTTTTTCCCTTTCGGGGTCACCACAGTGGAATGAACCGCGAACTCTTCTGGCACATGTTTTACATGGCGGATGCCCTTCCAGCCGCACTCCATCGCTGGGAAACATTCACACTCACACTCAATCACATTCATACACTATGGACAATTTTCTTCACCCAATTGACTTATAACGCATGTTTTTGGACTTTGTGGCGGAAGCCGGAGCACCTGGGCCAAACCCACACGATCCCGGGGAGAACATGCAAACTCCACACAGAAATGCCAACCGACCCAGCCGAGGCTTGAACCAGCGACCTTCTTGCTGTGAGACGACCCACTGCGCCACCGTGACGCCCCCTAGAAACCTAAACATGAACGATCAAATCTACAAAAATCAATTTTGTGGAATGCACACTACAGGGATGTTATTAACGTTACATGCTATTGTGCAAAGTTTGCGCAAGTAAAGATCGCAATCAGATCTTGTATTGGCATTTTACACGTATACACCTTTAGACCCATAACAAAATAAATAACTTATAAAAAAGTATGCCTACATTAGAAACCATACAGTGTAGAGTAAGCCTGTCTGATTAACGCCGCTGAGGAGCCTTTTCCCTCTGGTTTCTGTTTCATTCTGTGGACTCAAACTCCATGTCAGACCCAGGTTCACACATATATGTTTGATTTTAAATTTTCATGCATGGGGTTGGTTCTGCCACATAAAATAACTAATTCTGTACCTCAAGGTTATCTATATGGTCCCTAACCTTGGAGAGGATACTTCCTTCCCAGGAACAACTGGAACTCTGTGCCCAAAGGTTCATAATGTGTTTCCATTCATCTTCAGAATGCACACAACATTTCAATCTAGCAAATGGATTTTTCATACCACTTTTAGCTATGGCTGATGAGTAATGACTCCTTCATATTTCCATGGAATAAATAGTTATTTCTTTGTTTAGATTTATTAAGATAATGCTTGCAATTATTTTCCCCTTCTGGTTATGAGTGCTACTGTTTTATATAAAACATTTTCAGCCAATCCCTTTTCAAATCCTTATTATACTAGAATGAGAGTGAAGAGGTGAGTCAGAGGTGCTACAAATAGAAAGTGAACAGATTAAAAATAAAACAATCTAGTGATTGCTTTCACGTTGATTTGCTAAAACACAAAGGAAGGCTTGCAGTGTAAGACATTTCAAAATAAAAAATGTTTCTTTGTGTTTCAGCTGTTTCATCAACACTAAGAACCAGCACAAGATGAAATGTTACACTTATTTCGTTTTTTGCATAATTTGTCCATTAAAGATCACACACCTCATCACTTGCAATACCACATATCTTAATTAACAGATAATTGTGTTTTACTTGTTTAATTGTCTTCCTGTGCCTGCGGTCAGCACAAAAATCACCATCTAAAATCACAAAACTGTAGAAAACATACGTGACAAATGGGAAGAGTAAGAAGTGTTTCTACTTGAGTTGCTTAGAAATCTTACTGGCTTGAAGAATTTTGGATGAATGACGATCAACACCAGTGAAAGTCAATTAAAATGCAATTTATGGATTTAAAAGGGGAGCTGCTTTTAATGCATGCATATGGAGACTTTCCAGTTTCCATAACAACAAAGGCATCGAATTATGATTATCCAATCTCTCATAAATGTATACGTCTAATTTGTAGATAACAATTGACTGCGAACCAACCAAATGACTTCAAATAACAACGAAAAGCAACATGATATCCAAACGGTTTCAAACAGCCTGTATGATAAGATAGAGCTTACAAATGAATTCCAAATGTGCTTGATAATACTATTAACAAAGGCATTTCAAACACCCTGTATGGACCAAATTTCCTTTGGTCAGAAGTGTTTCGTGAGGAGTAGGTCTACACTAAATGTGTCAATCTTGCTGGAGGGCAGTAGTAGCCTTGTACAAGTTAGCAGCTTTCTTTATTAAACAAAGCTGTTGTGCCTAATCAAATCCTTCAGGCTGGTTTAAAGGCTTCTGTATTAAATTCATGCTTGGAATGAAATTAGGCTGTGTGAGTTTTAAACCCATGAATATTAATTCATGTACGGGTTTAATGACTTCATGATTAGTATATGCTGACTCATCATACATTAATGATTAATTTATGCAATTACTAATGGTGTCACCTTTTGTAGTGTTGCCAACCTACGAGATAGGCCTTCAAAGGGCCTAAATCATCATCATTGCTCTATTTTAGGATGATTTACCAAACATAAGACATTTCATCATCTACCAGTGAAATTTGTGCCAGAACAAAAATGATCTTCTCTTACCTCACACTTTTGACTTCTTTTTGAATGAGCACCAATCCAAAGCTGGATTTGTTACTGTTGTTCAAGAAGTATTTTTTACATTTTCTGTCTCTGTGTGGGTTCCGTGTCTTGGTCATCATGTATGGTTGAACAGCAGTATGAAAGTCATTTAACATTGAGTGAATATATAAAAATGTAATCATGATAAGTCGAAATACAGCACTCATCAGGATACAACCATTTTTATAATTTTTTATGGATCATCAGCTCAAAGGTTTAAAAAACAGCTTGCAATACTGGTGTTAGGAACACCAGCCAACAAACTGAGGTGAGAACAACACATTTATTGGTAGAACAAACAACTTTAAGTTTACAATAGATAGTATGCTAGGCAGATGAATGGAGGACACAACGGGAAACAGTGATGGTTAAGGCACACACAGCATAAAGACGTCTGACAGTAAACAGCGAGGAACCAAGGTTAGTAATCTAACAATTACTTAGCAATCAAAGATCTCCAGAAGAGAAGTTCTGGGTCCTAAACAGATGTACAGGAGTTAATCTGGATAGTGACAAATGTTAAATACTGGGAAGTGCTGTCCTTGAATGGAAATCTAAGATTATTGCTATTGGATAATCACCCGATGAGATCACTAGAATTCAGGAGACCGGAATCTCTGGTGATGAGCCTCAGGTGAGTGTGAATCAGTAATCTCATTGAATGATACTGGCGAATCTCTGACAACTGCCATTGCCTCTTTGTACTCTGTGCAGTGTTTTGGCTCCACCC
The DNA here is from genome assembly GCA_900490495.1 of Danionella dracula. Classification (NCBI taxonomy): domain Eukaryota; kingdom Metazoa; phylum Chordata; class Actinopteri; order Cypriniformes; family Danionidae; genus Danionella; species Danionella dracula. The sequence goes on from UELW01000778.1 coordinate 20,050,238, forward strand.
CGTGTTGACATGATAGCCGCACCGATTCTGTTTGAAGGAGCTATATGAGCTTTTTACTGATGCAGCGGCATTTTCTTAGAGCTCATTATATATTAAATAAGGATGGAGCGAGGGATTGCACTCAGGTTCTTTGTGTTAACACTAGAAGTCCCAGAATTTCTAGGCCTCTTTTAGCCAACAGGCAGCTAATCTTGCTAACTTTTAGCATCCATTCACATGTAAATTTTCTAATTACCTAAGCAGAGGCAGGGGAGTAGGTGTGAAGGAATGTTTTTTTTGTTTTCTAGAAGTGCCTCAGTTGTTTTTTTTATAATTATTTGTAAATATGTCTAAACATGTTTTTATTTTATTGTGTACTAATTTTAGCAATAAATCTCAGGAGCAAAGACAAAACACATGGGTGTTAATTAGGGCTGCAACTAACAATTATTTTGATAATCGATTAGTCGGCCAATTATTTTTCCAACTAATCGGATAAAACTAAATGCATTTTTTTATTTTATGTTTTACTTATAATTATATAAAATCAGGGTAGTATTCATGTAAAACCACAAATAGAGTTGAATGATATTTGATAATGAAATGTCAAACCTTAAATGGAAAAAAAAGTTTTAAGACCACCAGTGACAAGATACAAGATCAAATATTCTAGTTTTTGTGCAGTTTCGCAGTTTGAAAAGACTTGTTTTGAGAGTTTTTGTCTATTTTTAAGATCCAACAGCATTTGTAATCAGCTAGATATTTTTTTACAAATTTTAAGAATTCTTACGAAGTCAGATTTGCTAAGAGTTTAACTTTCTGGGTTTTTTTTGTTCCAAGAGTGCGTTTTTTGCAGCGTACGATGGCAAAGTGAAACCTAGAACCTAGAAGTGCCTCAGATATTTTTATATTTATTTGTAAATATGTTTAAAAAAAATTTTTATTGTGTACTATTTTTAGCAATAAATCTCAGCAGCAAAGACATGTGTCTCTCCTTTAGATTGAAAAGTGAAACACTGATGTGTCTCAGCCTGGCTCCACCTGGGGAGTAATTGCCTTGTTTACATAACAAAAGCATACTGTTCACACCTACTTGCTAAACCAAATGGCTCCTTTCTGGGACTTCTAGTGCTAAAGCATATCTTCTGTTCTGTGTACAGGACTACACAAGCTCACAACATATTTAATAATGTGTTTAATCATAGAACAAAAACAAAAAGTGGCATTATGAACAGAAACCATTTGAGCCTCTGATAAATGAGAAAGTTTTGAGAACGAAACAGTTGTTGGTAAATACTGGTGAGAGATCTTTTGTTTACACAAGAGATTGTTCTTATCTTTGTGTAAGCTGTATTTCCAAGCCATTACAGGGAAGCGCTGAATAATGAAGAGCCTCGCCTCGGAGCTGAAAGAAGCTTTTGATTGGTTGATTCATTCAAAATAGTGTAGACGCGAATATGGTATGAAAAACCCTTTTTAAAAGAATTAAAAACTGTATTAAAATAATAGCCGGGTACAAGTGGACAAGGGCTCAGTATGTTAAAGAATATACCCATAAAACCACATTTTTCATGAACATCTCCAATAGGACAATTTTCCACAAGTAACTATAAAAGATCTAATAACCAAAAAAGGTTAACAAAAAATTATGTAAAAAGTGTAATAGATGACCTGTCTTGTTAAAGGTTCAGTATGTAATTATTTAACCAAAAGCAGTCAGAAAATGGTAATTATGTGTTGAGGAACATTAAGCTAATATGTTCGGTACTAATACAACTGAAAGTTTTGGTATTAAAAGAAAATTAGCATTTACAAATTAAGGGTGGGACATGTCTTTTGTATTTACAGTTTGTTTGCTTGACAAGCAAAGTCAATAAATCTCAGATCTATAATCTTGAATTGTGACATTTGGAATTTGACCATCTTTTTTGTAAACTCACATCTTTAACAAAAAAATAATCTGTTCAAATTTTTTATATGAGATTTTTCTTAACAGCAATATATTAATAGTTTGTTCTTGTTTTTGATATCCCCTTTTAATGTAATTTAGCTACTTTACTCTTTCAGGACAAATTTGGCTCACATAGCTTAAAAGTTGCAAAGACTTTGAAATGTTCTCAAGTAAAGCCCAAATGAGTTTTCAAATTAGGTCAGGGGCCAATTATCCAAAGCTCAGGTAAAATCTTAATCAATGGTTAAATGAAAGGGAACAAAGATGGAATCACAGCGTCCACCTAAAGTGACTCTCTATTCATGCAGCCTGAAGAGATTTTCAAGGCTTTGTGAAGTAAAACCTTAGCTACAGGCTTAAATAAAAATGGTAAAATGCTGAGCAATGAACGATCTGTCTATATATTAAAATTAATCTGGAGTTTGATTTCTTACCCCACTCATGATTTATTCATGAAAAAGTCACTTTATTCAAATCTTTTCACACTTGTAAACCCTAGTTATATTGGGTCTATAGACAATTTTTAAAGAAGACATCAGATGCTAGTTTTCAGGAATCTTTAGTGTTCCCATGTATCAGAATTGAGGACCAGTAGTTGTCCCTAGACTCTGGGATGCACTTCTCGAGTACATTACATTTTATTGCATTCTAATGTTTTTCCCAGCTTGAGAAAGCTATGCACGGAGGGAGTGAACTTTTGTAATCGCAAATGTACAAACAGATTTTTTTACAGTTGTCTGTTATGCATCTTATATCCAAATGCTTTCAAAAGGAAATACATTCTAGAAGACTTTGATCATGGTCAAGTTAAGATAATAAGGAACAATTACATTTCTTTCTCTCTTGCTTCTAGATTAATGAGATTCAGTTAAAGGTTTAAAATGAGAGACCCCACAAATTTAATTTTAAAAAGGAAATTTAATTTGAAGTTAAATTGTTTTTTTTTGTGAGACAGATCACAAAGAAGAGTTCATATCTTTTTTTTGAAGAGAGCTGGTTTATAAGGAAGATACTCCATATAAACATGATAACATGATAAAGCAGGTACAAAACTAAATACAAGAGAAATGAATAATTACAGTGTAAATAAGTAGAAAACATTTATAATAAACTCAAAATAGCAGGACTTACATAACAATCTCTACATTTCAGAAAAAAGAAAAATTAAAGGAAGGAGAAACTTATCCGTGCCTATAATATAATAAATGAATCATAACTATTAAAAAGAATTAATGTAAAAAACTGAACCATCCTAACCTGTTATAATTCTTCAGCTTTTCATTTTCAAAACAAAGTGAGAATATTCACTCAAAATCAACTGAAAGAAAAACAAACAAAACAGGTTTGAAAAGTTACAGGACTGAATGAATGATGGTTTTCATGGTTGAACTGTTACCGTCCATCTCATTTTCAAAACTATTTTGATAAGACTTGGTTAAATAATATGATTAGAATAATTATGATAGATTGGATCTGGATTGGATAGATTGGATTCATTTCGCGTTTCAAAATACCACTGAAGCAGATAACTTTACAGTCAGACAAAAGGCACTCATTATCTAGCTGATTCAGTTTCATCTAAAAATGCAAAGGTATGATGGTTTGTGGTGTAGGGTCGGATGTAATTAGCTATATCTAATTGAATTCAGTCAGTTCACTTAAATTTAACAACCATACAATAGCACTGATGAAATAAAATTTCACACCTCTTATGTGTGTACATAATATAAGCAGATGTATTGGCTTCAATAGGTTTAAAGACAAAGATGACAGTGAAAGGATTGGGAGTTGAGCGAAAGAGGGAGGGAGAGAGAGAGAGAGAGAGAGCATGCGAGGGAGTATAAATGTATTCCCAGTATTCCCTTCTCTTCATACCTTTCAAGATCGCCTCTGTCCTCCTTTGGTAATATTTGGGCACAATAGCACGGATCTGAATCTGTTTTAACTACGTTTGTCCCCAACAAGACACAAGACAAACAAGGTAAGCTTGTTCAGTAAATAATTGCAAGTGCGTCCTTTTGAATTTGATCACAAAGGTATGCTTAAATGTATGTGTTTTCTTTGAAATAATGGAGGTAAATTGGAAGCAGATTCAATTAGAATGTTCATTCTTAATGACTTGCTTCGGGGAATAAATTTAGGGCTAAGGCTTTCAATCCTCTTGATTCATTATTGCAGTCAGTTCTGTGGTCTTGTCTGATGGTTCTAGACAAAAACTGAGCAAGGAAACAAACATGTCATGATTTTGTCTTTCCAGTATTTTAATTGTTACAATTAGTCATTACATTTCAAGTGACTAACTGCTATCTATTTTTGATTTAAAAAAAAAAATCCAAAATGTCTTAAATTCTAATTTTAAAAAGCTATTTTTGAAGAAGCTATGGTGCCCTGCATTTATATTGGTAAGGAGACTGGCAAAGTAATGTTTCCTCACAAACCGAAGACTTGCTGTTTAAGCAAAAGTAGAAGTGATTATAGTTCTCCACATGCTTCTCCCATAGTTGACTTAACGCAGGTTACTGCAATGTAACTCAAAAAGTTAAAACTCAAAAAATTAATCAGATCCCAATTCCACAAAGTTTTAATGGTTCTTTTGGGTATTTATAAAAAGATTGTGGCAAATACATTTATGTTCTCTATGGATTAAACAAAACCCTGTTTTACCTAATCACAAAAATTTGCTCTCACATTAAATTTAAAGTTATCCAATCAAAATCATCATCATGCTTTCTGGTTATTTGTAAATTCCTGTGTGACTTTCAAATATGACTTTCAATCAAGTTTTACTCAAAAAGCAGACCCAGACCTGCTGCTTCTATATTGGTAATCCCAGTTGTATATTATCTATTTGATCCTTCCAGGAGTTGAAATTTGAAAAAAAGAACAGATTTTGAGAGTTTAATTGAAAACCTTTAATTTATTAATTAAAATACTATAAAGTGTTTACATCTGCCATTGGGAGTCAGTTGAATTTAATACAGGGACAGGAACACTTTCTGGAAAAAAACTAAATAAAGACCTAATTCCATGATAAAACCTCCACTTCATTGTGGTAATGCTTGTCTTCATACTGGTGTGTTCAGATACTACATGCTCTGCACCATTTCCCTTCCTTTTGTATCACCAATTTTAGCCTAATATGAACTAATTTACAAGACCCATGAGCCTAATCAGATCCACTGCAGGACATTGGTTCTGCAATGATAACAGTAATGATTGATGCTGACTGCACACAGCATGAACTCTGCCTACTAATCAAACCAATTTTATGAATATTTATGAGTCTTTCAAATGTGAAAATATAGGTTTTGTGATCACGAGCGGTGTTAGATATGAGCGAAGTTGGGAGTTTCCCAGGGTCGGTCTCTCATTTGGTATTGTTGTTAATAGTTTATTTTTATGTCCAAGACAAACAAGTCTTTTTTGGACAAGTCAAACCCCTCTGTTGTCTACATACTTTATGGCCATAAACACAGTACTTGTAAAAATCTTCCTCCTGGCAAGACTTTTTCAATAAAACAATGTGTTGTTTTTGAGTATATTAAGTAGAAACAGCTATGAGTTTAAAATTAATTGCATGCGATGTTGAAGGTAAATTAACTGAAGGTGCTGCACCACTGGTAAAGGTGAGGACTTTGGGAAATTACAGTTATAACCTTCTCATTTTGATAATGAATTCTGAGGTTTCAGCTCGTCTGGATATGATAATATTTTGAGGCTTTCCAAGACGACCCTGGGTTAATGATTATATCTTATGTTATCAAAATTTTCTAGACTGGAATGCTCTTGATTGGTGTATAAGCAAGAGGGGCAAAAGAGTTTTTTTTTGTCTAAAAAGGCATAAATTGAAACCAAAAATCCCTTGAGCCAAGCAAAACTACTTGGATAATCTAGTTTTGTTATGCAATTGTTATGAGTGAAAACCCAAAAACCCCTTAAGTACACTTTTGGAGAAAGAAATCTTTTTTTACCAGGTTGGTGTAATACCAACTTTACAGTTTAACATTCCCTAGCACTGAAATGTTTTCATCTGCAGACACAAAATGATTGCCGAACCCAACTGTTCCTCCACTGGTTCCTCAGAATCCAGATGTTTCAGAGATTTCCTGTGCAACACCAGTTCTGTGCTGAATCTTACTGAGATGGAGATAGAGGATTTTTGCCTCAATCCAGATGAGTATCTCAACAAATACCTCGGACCCAAACGCTCCCCAGTGTTCACGCCAGTTTGTGTCACCTACCTTCTTATTTTCATGGTGGGAGCTTTTGGAAATATTCTTACTTGCTTAGTAATTGTCCGAAACAAAGTGATGAGGACACCTACCAACTTCTATCTGTTCAGTCTGGCTGTGTCAGACCTGCTAGTGCTTCTTTTGGGAATGCCTTTGGAGCTATACGAAATGTGGACCAACTACCCCTTCCTTTTGGGCAAAGGTGGTTGCTACTTCAAGACTCTTTTGTTTGAGACTGTTTGCTTTGCATCTATCTTAAATGTAACAGCACTTAGTGTCGAGCGATACATTGCTGTGGTCCACCCGCTCAGGGCCAAATATGTAATGACTCGCACGCATGCCAAGCGTGTGATTTTGAGTGTATGGAGCCTTTCTGTGCTTTGTGCAATTCCCAACACCAGTCTCCATGGGATTTTTACCCTTTCTCTGCCTAAAGGAAGAGGTCCAGGATTCATGCCCTCCTCTGCCACTTGCATGCTCGTCAAGCCACGTTGGATGTATAACCTGATCATTCAGATCACAACGCTGCTGTTTTTCCTGATTCCAATGTTGACTATCAGTGTGTTGTACCTCCTCATTGGACTTCAGTTGAAACGAGAGAAGATGCTCTTGGTACTGGAGGCCAAAACCAGTCTGGGACCAGATGGCTTGGCTAATGCCCGAAGTCAGCAGCAAAAAACACGCAGACAACAGGTGACGAAAATGTTGTGTAAGTAAAAGGACTTTCAGACATAAAGTTGTGTGAAGAAGTGTTTTCTTACTTGAGATTTTCACATAAGAAAAGACTAAATGTACTGAAATTAGTGTTTTTAGGAAGGTAAGTCTACATACAAACATTAGGATCTTGTGTGGAAAAGTGTTTGCCCTTACCCAAATTCTGGGTTGGGTCGCTGTTACAGAAACAAATATAAGAGAGAATTTTCGGCCACTGCACCAACAGAATTGTAGTAATTTAGCTACATTGGAGGGTGTTCTAGCTTGAACCCCATTTTTAAGGTGATGTCATGGTGTCTCAATTGGATTCAGGTAAGGCTTGTTCCTCTCACTTTTTTCACTTCACAAGTGAGACATTAATCATCCCTTGATGTGACTAGAGACATTGTAATAATGTGTGATAAATTCAGAGAACGCTTTTGTAGGGGGCAACTCTTTCACACAGGATATAATGTATTTTGTTTTTATTTGCTTTATACATTACTTATAGACACATTTGTATGATCTGGTACATTAACAAATATGCAGACCAATTAGAAATAAGGAAGGGGAAAACTTCTTCCAGCAATGTATATTTCATCAGAATCAGATTCATTCTGGTAGTGATAAAAAGCACAATGTTTAGTAAAAATAATGAATAAATAAGTCACATTAAGTAGAAATCACATTACAAAAGTAAATAAAAGTGAGTAAAATAATTGTGTATCGACTGAACATTTAGTACTTGTAAGCAATTCTTGCTGAGTCCTATTGAGACTGTTAATTGTTCCTATAGAAACTAGAGATGGTAAAAACAGAGCTTAACACACTTGCAATTACAGTTGGCACCAAAACATGTTAACAAATGTGTTTGTATTAGCAGATATTTACAAACTACAGCGTATCAAGAGTAAAAAAACAGCTCAAAATTTACCAAATAAACATCATCATTCAACATTTCAACAGGAGCATTTCCGATTTAGCTTACCTCAAAATGTGAATTAATAATAAAACTAATCATTAATTAAAGAGTAATGGATGTTTTAATACATATGACTCATGTACAGATTTAATGAGGACATGATTATTACACATGTTAACCCATCATTAACTCATCATAAATCAATGGGTATTTTATGCCTTGACCAATAATGATTCATGTCACTTTATTGTAAAATATTAACTAAATATGTACATATGTAATATGTTCGTTTATGATCTGATCCTGCATTACTTTTCATGAAGCCCTACATGCTCCAAACGTTGTATCTCTAGCCACTAACTTTGAAAACCCACTCACTATGCACAGGGGAAGTTGTGTTAATTTGATCAACTTAGGAAATGTGTTGTGAGTGGTTTGTGAGTCTTTACACAAATGCATTTTTGTCGGCGTTAACATGTGAGTGTAGTGTGAAAAGTAAAAATCAGGACACTGTAAAATCTATCAGTTTTTTCCTTTTGATCCGGTTAAAAATAATAAACTGTGTGATATAAAAAGCATCCTTAAATCTAGGTTTATCTTTTCTTTAAATGTAATCTGTTATCTTACTTGGTTTATTGAAGCAGAGGACACTGCAAGCCTTTGATGGCGCTTAAGACCTGCATAGTATTCATCACATTTTTGCATTCTAACTATATAATTGCTGTGTTTACACTCCAAACTATTATCGATGTGTAATCATTTAAACAGTGTCTCGTTTTATGTGAGCCATTAGAGGAGATAGCATCTAACCAATCTGAACAACTGTGGAGATTAACTAAATTGTGGAATAAAATGACAGACTTTAGACTATCAAGGTATTAAAAAAAAAGGATTATGTGGTACATTGCAGCCTGTGGGTCTGAAAGGTTCTTGGTTTAGACCTGATGTAGCAGTTTTATTTAAACACAGATATATCTTGGCATTGGGCATCTAGATAACTAGATATCCCCTGGATAAACTGTTATTTGCCAAACCACCAAGAGGATTTTCCACCACAGCTGGCTTAACTTTCAATCAAATATAGGAGTATGGACTTGTTTCCCAAAAACATTTACTTTGTGATGCCTGTAAAAGTTCACAATATTGTGTTATCATCACACTTTTTTTAGGAATTCAGTCAATTTGTCTCTAAATACAATTTGGTTTAGGTTAATAATGTAACAGATAAACACATTTCATGATCCACAGTTCTCTTTGTCAGAGACTTAAATGAAATTGAATGCTCTTACTACTTGATTTCAAAATATTTTAATGTATAGTGTCCATACTTATCTGTTTATTTTATTGGTTTTAAGCTATTCAGGTCACCCAGCACACTGCTACGTGAGACCATGCTTTAAAGGCAATGTTTAAAATAAATAAAGCCTATTTTTATTATTATGTTATTAAAAAGGTGTATAGCTGAGCGGATATTGATGTGTTGTGTTGTGCGGTGCATGATTTCTAATAGATGCATTTCTGTCATCATGTTTCCATCTATGTTAATTGTTTTCTTGGAAATCCACTCCCTCTTGTATTTTCTCCTCAGTTGTACTGGTGGTGATGTTCGGCATCTGCTGGGCTCCTTTCCACACAGACCGTCTCATGTGGAGCTTCATAGACCAGAAAGATACAGAGCAAGTGCAGATTTTCCAGGTCTATGGGTATGTGCATGTGATCTCCGGAGTTTTCTTCTATCTGAGCTCGGCCATCAATCCAGTCCTCTACAACTTGATGTCCACCCGCTTCAGGGAGATGTTTAAGGAGGCCATGTGCCATCACAAATGGCATCCAATTCCTAGAAAGCGATCCCTTAGCATGACCAGAGTCACTGTTCGTAGCACTATGAGTGATATCCCAGCATGCAAAGGAAGCGGTGCTGCTGAAGATTATGGTGCTGAGGAATGCCATGATATGAGGAACTATTCTTAAGATTTTTTTTTGTAGAATATTGGCCCAATTTTATTTTGTATACCCATTCATTGGCCCAGTTCAAATTAACTGGCTAAGAAATGCACATTACAATTGGAATCAGTATTCACAAGATCACAATGTTGGTGCAGTATCCAAACTGTATTTAATGATGTGTAAATATTAAATTCACAGTATACCTTATAATTTGCACTACATGAATATATTTTGATTAATTGATAGACCGATAGATTTATTGGTGGATTGATTGATGAGTGTAGTAAGTATTCTTCTGCAAAATTTCTTATATACATTTAGAAGAGATGGTAAGTAAGAGAGTTGCTGTTAGATATTAAATAAAGCTAAGAATGAGTCCTTACTCACTCTATAATGAGGTTGATTTCTTAAAATCCATATTAAAAGCTGCTACTAATTTCTCAATATTTTAAACCTGCTGCTTATATTATGATGGGGCAGTTTATTTTTCAGACTCAACTCTCCCAAGAAGAGAAAGAGTGTCAGGTTGACAGGTAATACACATAGGAAGATACAAGTGAGTTCTGAACATTCTTAAAACAGACCATCATAATGGACAGCACACTGAAAATCATGTGATGCAGCATGTAAGTTGCTGACAAATTAATTTGAGCAACAACAAGAGAAACAGAGAAGGTGTATGGAATAGATAATGTTCGCTTTTATAACCTTTATTCACAAGCTATTAATAAATGTGGTTCCTGGGTTTCCGCCTTACTCTGTTCAATGAATGTCTGGCACACTTATTACAACTTCCTCTGTTTAGTCTCTTGTGAACATGTACTCGCATATATTTAACGGATGTAGAATTTCGGGATTTATTTGGGAGTGTGTACTGTATTCATATGGGATTCCCAATGCTAAGATAGGACGTTTTTACATGTTAAGCCAATGAGAAAACATGATCATGGGGGAATGGCAGAATAGCAGTACAGTTAATGATTTGTTGCAACACAGAGCATGATTTCTTGCAGTGCCAGAGAAAGATGATAGACGTGAGAGGCAGACTGTTCCAAAGTTGAAAAATATGAGCTTTTGGCAGAACTCAACTCCCCCTAAAACCAATCAGCTTGTTCTACACAACTGATATATTATTAAGTGAAAGTAAGATAACTTTACCATATTTACAAACTTAACCATATTATCTGGAGATAACTCTCAAAAGAAAAGAGTGGAGCAACTTAAAATGCAGATATAGACACCTGTTGCTGTATGACAGCAGACAAGCCTTTTAAAACACAACACTCAAATATATTTTGCTCTGAGGAGAGTTTGGGAAGAGGTCAGATAATATGTTTTAAGTTATAAGATTTTTACACACATGGGCGATGTAATGAAATTTTGTTAGCTTTAGCTTCTAAGCTAGCATTGCACTTCTACACAGATGTTGTATATTTGTAGTTGAAGTGTGCAGAAAGAAGTGGAAAATAGTGAAGGAGACTTATTTGAAGAAGAGAAGAACAGAGACTTAAGCCCCTCCTCCATGCATCACTTGTTTTAATGCGTCATTCTGGACAGATTTTTGAGAGTTGCTGTCACCTCAACAAGCAGTTGATTTGCTTGTTAGTATAAATAAAGCTTGAGTTTTAAAAATTGTATTACAGCAAACACAAATCTTAAGATTGTGATTGAAACAAACCAAATGTCCAAGAATCAGACTTAGGCCTTGTTTCTGTACAAATAAGGTGTTTGAAAAAAATGTTTATTGTAGTTTTAATGCCATTCCATAAATGTTTTCCATAAAATGTAATTTACACTTATTTTGTCAATTATTTGAAATTGTTGTTTAATGCTTTTGGTGATTTAATTGATGTACTTTTTAAATTTGGTGTAAAAACACCAAACAAATGCTATAAAATAACTATGGTTTAATGAATAAATTCAGTGGTGATGTGATGTTAACTAAATCCATCACATATTGAATTTACTATTTATTTTACTGTATGCTCTTTAAAAACATCAACAGCCTTTAAAACAGTCTCTCCAAGGTCACACAGCAGAACAACCTGTTTGTTCTGTGGAGTTGCAGAGCAGCTCTACAAACATTTTTCTTACATGAACACAAATGTTGTCAAATGAAGACTATTATTTGGATAATATTAAATAGTAATACATGTGTATTTCACAGATTTTGTGCATAATCTCATAATATGGAATTTGTAGTTTAGATTTAAATAACTGATTATTATATTTAATCGTTTAGAGGAATGTCATACAAACCCTAATAGTAGTAAAATACATTTTTGCAAAGTAAACTTTATGTTCGCTCGAAAAGGCCAATCTTAGGAAGTTTGTTAAACCTTTTGCCAGTTTATAAAATGCAGTTTAATGTTAGAATCAGTGTAAAAAGTATATTTAAAAATTAAATAAGACACAAACAATCATGTTATTAGCAATCGATGACTGAAAATTGTTGCTAGGGTAAACATTATGGTTGCTATCAGGAGTCAGTGACATATAATGTTCCTCTTGTAAATATAAGTTACATAAACCAACCCCCAAGTCTTAATTCTTTTCATCAGCTGAGATATAGATCTTTGAAAAATGTTGTTTTGGTAAAACTTGGCTAGATTGATCTACTCTAGAGTTAAATAGATTTGCATCTTACTCAGCATGATGTTGCTCAGACTCACAAGTTCCTTCAATTTCATAAGATTCTACTGTAAGGACGTGGAGGCTTAAACTGTGTTGAAACCCATTTGCAGAAGTTTAATGAGAAAACAGATCAGTAAACTTAATAAACAATCCAACCAGCAATAACACACAGGGGTAATCCAAAATGCAAAAATTAGAGAGGCAGGCAAAAAGGTCATAGACGTGGTAATCCAAACAAGTCAACAAGGAACGGAAGGCAGCAGAACTGGCAATACTTTGCATAGTCTGTTTGGCCCTGGCCATGCTTTAATGGCCGCCAAACAGAAAGTGATAGCAGAAGAAGCGGAGAGAGTGAAGCCAGTCAATATTCAGGTGAAGGCTCCCTCTGCTTGTGTGGCATTACATCTACAAGATCCTCAGTTTGAAGTAAACAGCTTGATAAATTTAACCTCATATTACAACGTTTTAAACTTTGCAATATTTGTACAATATTTATATAATATTTTTATGTGCTCTGCAAACCTACCCTGCCTGAATGTTGGAAATGTTGGTTCATGTACATCAGTAAGGTACTCCAGGTCTCAGAAACCAATTATAAAAGCTATCTTTTCTTCCTGAGATTAATAATCAAAAGTTGTTAAAAGCCAAAGACAACTGTAGGAACTTCTGAGCTCCTTTATTAATAATAAGTTAGCTTCCGGAGATTTATGCACTGTTCTGAGTCTTTCTAATCTTGGAGCTTGAGTGATGAGCAGATCAAAGCTTGTGAGGCATGTTTAATTCAAATACATTGTTTCTGGCTAAACATTTACTTGATAATTAGTTACGTATGTGAGAATTGTCCATTGTGTGATGAACAAATCCTTGTTACTATGGTAAGATTTCCACATGATGACTTGTTTGTTATTTGCGGTACATGTGAGAAATATATTTTCACATACTAATGAAAGGGTAATTTTTTGATCCCTGAATGTAATAGACATGCATTTCTTGCATTAATATTGTAACAGTGAAAATATGTATCTTATGGCTTAATTTACACATATCATTGACTCAAAAAAAGCACACAGAAAGGGACAAAACTTGACCATAAATGTAGGCTTAGTTATCAATCAAGTTTTTATATAGTGCTTTTTTCGCAATCTATTTTAGCAATTCTAAGCAGCTTGACAAAGTCCTAGTGTGGATCAGGTAAGGTAAATAGGAATCCCTAATAGGTCCCTGAGAGCCTCGCTTACTGAGGCTGATGCTAGTCACCTACCAGGCATAAAGAATATACAAACTTAAGCTCCATCAACGAAACTTCGCTGGACAGCACCTGAAAAAAAAAAAAAAAAACTAAGACAAAGCAGAAACTAACAAACAAAACACAATGCTTAGAAAAATGTAACAGACAACAAACAGGTGATCAGCATCAGCTGCAGGATGAGTGATAAATGATTGGGATAAGTTAGATTGGCACATTGAACCACATTTGTCTTTTCATCAGTTTGTATGTTTATAGAGCTAAGACACCATGTCTGTTTTGACAAATACCAGGAGCTAGATTAAACAGATATGTTTTTAGTTTAGTTTTGAACTCTGTGAGCATGACTGAGCTCCGGACAACATCCACGAGTTTGTTCCAGAGCTTCGGGGCTCTCTATATGAGAATGCTCTCATTTAGGTTTACTGTGGATCTTGGACGATCCTTGCGTGTTCAAATGATCAGGACTTTAGTTTGAGAATCAAATAACAAGAGGTTTTAATATTCTGATACAAGAAGACCATACAGCGCTGGCTGCTCTCTCTCTCTCTCTCTCTCTCTCTCTCTCTGCAAAGTGCCAAAGAGAGAAGGACAAATTCTCATAGTGTATACAAGTCTTTATACTCAAGCTCCCCCTTTCTCTTCTGACAATCCATCCTTGAGAGAGCGGTGAGGACCACATGGGCAGTGTAGTTCGTTCTTCCTGTTTTCGTTACAGAGATAGCTCAAGACGCTCACACTCTGAACAGAACTTTCAGATCCTCTCTATCTATTCATATCAGGGACTTTCCGGCCCTTGCTTCTAACAACTGTTATCCACACCTGGTTGTGCACAATAAAATCAGCATGTCCTTCGGTTAAACATAAACAGTGAGTCTGCATCTAACTACTTCTGACTATTCTAATACACACATCAAAACACCTACTATTTCTAATACAATATAGTTATCATTACTGGCATACTAATGAAAAACCCTTAAATCCCCACCCGCTAAATCAATTATCCCATAATGAGTGGAAAGAGAAAGACTGAAAAGGAATATTTCTTTGATTAAGCTGTAAAGAAGTTCGGTTAGCAATTGATTATATGACAGAACATTAACAAGCATTAATCAGACAATAGTAAAGTAGGGTGTCTCTTTTTCTCGATCGCAGCCACAATCCGCCTGTTGCAGAGAGAACAAATACAGGGCACACAACATCCACAAGTGACCCGTATTGCTACAAAAACACTTATTGATATAACGATAGATAAAAACAGTTGTTTCCATTTCCCAAGGCCTTATCTAGCCAACTTCCAAAGGGGTTGGCTATTGCTGAGTGTTTTTTCATTTCCATGGACAACACCCTTAATCCATTAATTTTACTTTAATTATTCCTGTTATAATGATTATCCCCAGCATTAGCCTCCAATTTTCCCATAAACGCATTGTGAGCTTGATTGAAACCATACAATAAAAAATTACCATAAAACTATTAATAATGAGTATAAAAATAATTGATGTTAGTATAATGGTGTTAAAGAAGAGCACAACTGCAATTGTCATTAAAATGCAAACAATAAAAGAGAACAGAAAATGAGCCGATACAAGCATTTGTTTAAGGAAGCGAATAAATGTTGATGTGGATTTTTGAGTTATCAAAAATCACACACAAAATTGTCCATCCAATTCACACCCCAGTTGAGGTTCAGAGATGCAAGTAATATTAATAACCTCGCACAGTTCACATAGCGCTGTTACGCTGTTGCAAAAGTCAGTGATCTTTGGTTTCTCCTTCCTTCTCTTGGCCCTGGGAAACCAGGTCCACAGCAGTCTCTCTGAGCAACCTGTTGGGAGGATCACAAGGAACAAAGTTGGACAAAGTGAGACGTCCTGGCAGTGACCCTCAATGGATTAGTCCACCTGGGTTCCATCTTCTTCCTCCAGAAGACTCGAAGTCTGGAGGCATTTATTTTTCACTGACTAGAGCCAGACTGTGGGCTTCAGCTAGCACACCAGTCATAAGAGAGGATAGCAAGGCGGGCCTTCCATCTGGTGCCTGCCATAAATTGTAATGGGAGCACTGTGCTCCGCCTTGTTTCCATGCAGAGATCTCTTCTGCTGTGGCACCTTTTTGCTCAATTACAATGAATTCTTTAGAAAATTTTGGTAAGAGGTCTGCAAAAGTAGCATCAGAGTTCATCATGGCTTGGGTAGCTACATACCCTGCTTTTTGTTTGGCTGCCAAATCAGCTGCTTCATTTCCCTTTGCAATGGGATTTGTCAATTTGGAGTGCCCTTGGCATTTGATGATAGCAACTTCAGTAGGAAGCATAAGAGCCTCTAAGAGGTGCAGTGCTTCTTTCGCATGCGCAATGGGTAGACCCGTCGAGGTAGTAAAACCACACCTCTTCCACACAGGCATTTCAACATGCACAGCTGTCGCCACATAAGCAGAATCACTGTAAATGTTGACTCTTTTTTCCAGCCGCAAACCGCAGAGCCTGTATCATAGCCAGAAGTTCAGCTCTTTGTGCAGACTGCTTCCCTTCCAACATGTCTGAAACTCTTGTCACAAAGCTCTCCCCTAAAGACTCCACCACAGCATAAGCAGACTTCAACGTGCCATCCTCTGCCCTGAAACAACAGCCATCAGTAAACAAATTTAGTATGTCTGGAGCTGGTGCAAGCTCAATTGCCTGAAGTCCTTCATGAATTTTTGATTCAGCTTCTGTCAGTGGGGCGCAGTCATCGGGTTCACCGTCAGTTATTAGGTCTGCCATGTTTATTCCCTCATGGGAATAAGTGATGTTAGCACTGATCAGGGTCTTGGCTAATCTTCGCTGTCTCACGGAAGAAAATGTAAATGCTGTTGAGTTAACAAAGGACATAACCGAATGAAATGTCAGTACATTCAGTTTATGGCCCATAACAATATGGTTTGTTTTGTCAACAATCCAGCAACAAATCTGGCACATGTGGGTTGCCTCTGTTCAGTGTTATCCAAGAGAACACTGGCATAGGTCAAGACCTTTCTTTGGCCATGTTGTTTCTGGAGCAACACCCCATGTGCACAGGTTTTTGTTTCAGAGACATACTATTAAAATGGAGATGTGTAGTCTGGGCAATTTAGGGAAGCTGCTCTAGAAAGCTGCAGCTTTAAGTCAATGAAGGATTGTTCCGCTTCCGGTATCCAATCCAGTCTTGATTTCAGATTCTTCATCCCTTTTTCTTTCACCAACTGCCTTAAGGGCATTGTTGATGCTGCATACATTGGTATGTAGTGTCTGCTGAGTCCAGTTAAACCTAAGAAAGACAACATGCCAGAAACAGTGACTGGCTTAGGATGCGAGAGGATGTTACTCCTATGGGTGCAGGTCAGAGATGACCCTGTAGCTGTAATCAATCTGTCCATAAAAGTAACAGTGGTTTTGCAAATTTGTAGTTTAGCTTTGCTTACTTTAAATCCTGATTTGTGCAGTTGTTGCAGAATCAGTGACGTAGCTTGGAAGCAACTTTCTTGTGAAGGAGCTGCTAACAGAATGTCATCAACATACATTATCATGACACACCCTTCTGGCAGGTTACAACCATCAAGTTGTTGCTTTAGCATGCTGTTAAAAATTCCAGGTGATAAAACAAGCCCTTGTGGTAATCTCTTGTAAGAGTACTGCTTTTTCCTGAAAGTAAATGCTAGATACTCTTGACATTCTTCTGCAATTAGTATTAGAATTTGCAAATCAATGGACGTGAACCACTTCTGGGATGGTGTCAAAACAGAGAGTGATACATAAGGATTAGGTACCGCCAATGTAGGTGTTGATAAGTCTGAGGTCATGCACTAATCTGTATTTTTGTGTACCTGATTTAGGAACCGGAAAGAGGGGAGTGTTTCACTCAGAGTCAAATCGAGTTATCACTCCTCCCTCTAGGAGACCAGCCACTATACTGGCCACTCCTTTCTCAGCTTCTGGTTTGTTGTGATACTATGGGACCCATATAGGATTGGTAGATGGATATGCAAATGTTACAGGAGTTACATTACTAGTCGTACCCAATAAAAGTCTGCATCAGTTCTCTGGCCCTTAACCTATTAAAACCCATTGATACCCTTCTTCTCTAGCCTGTGTTGAGAAGTTAGTTATCGTTCTGTCCGGAAAGGTCACCACTATGACCTCTGGTGTACAAAGGATGCTTGCTCCCAATTTGATCAGCAAATCTCTTTCTAGTAGAGGTACAGGTGCATTACAGGAGTAAATGAAAAAATGAGTTAGCAATTGATTTGCTCTTTTAACTAGTAATTGTTTAGTCAGAGGGCATTTTTCAGCCATACCAGAAAACCCTCTCACAGTTATATTTTGTGTAAACAGTTGACTCTTGTCAATATGCTCTGTCACCTTGGAGTAAGTTGCCCCTGTGTCCACTAAGGCACTTAGTGGTCTGTTGTTGACCACTATCTCCATGAGTGGTTCGGCCATTCCCAAAAATTGTGGTTTTCTGTAGGCACCTTCAACAGTACTCTGCACCACCCTCTGGGCCCCAGGTTGGGAGCATGGGCTCCTGTAGGTTAGAGGATGACGGAAGGTGTTGCCTCTGGTTTCTGGGTTGGGCTGGCCCCCTGCCTTGATTACCCGAGCCACCACTTTTTCGGGGACCCCATCCCCCTGCATTTGGTGCTCTGAAATGACCTCTGCCATTACCTCGGCCAGGGCAATTTGCAATAAAGTGTGCTATACTGCCACACCCATAGAGACATCTTTATCTCCTGTAATTAGCTCCCCCGCCCTTACTTATTCTATTTCCCCCTGGGATCTGTTCCACCCTTGTCAGAATCTGCTTTATTGCCGTGTGTGTGTGCACACAAGGAATTTCCTTTGGTACAAAGGAGCCGTCAGTGCAAAGAACAAAGTACAATACAAACCACATAAGTACAATAAAGTGCAACACAACAAGCAGTTAACAGAAGGCCATGAGGTAGAATTAAGGCTTGATGAATGTAAACAGTTGAACAAAATCTATAAAGTGTGGTGTGCTTACACTGAAAAAAGTGATTTTGGAGAGTGGTAAATATAATCTGTGGAAACCATATAAAATTTACATGATTATTGCAGCCAGCCAACGAATTCTAAAGTAATGGGTAAATTCTACATATGCTACCCATTTGTCACAAGTAAGAACCATCACATAGAAAAATGCATTAAAATATACCCCCAAACCGTGAGGTTTTTTTTGCTTTAAATTGCGCATGCATCAGCCCACGTTTTTGAATCAGTGAGGGCGACGCTGTCATCGAACAGCAGAAGTGAAGGTAAGGTTTTTTTTTATTATGGTATATCACACTTCACTTTCATTACTTGAAATTAAAGTTTGAATTTGTCGCTGGTCCGGGACACATCAAGCCGACGATCGGCCATTGGGCAACGTCGGACCGTTGGTCAGGCAACTTAGTTTATTGTGTTCCATGCGTCTGTTTGATGTGTTCAAATAAACAAGGCCAACCCGAGGCCAACGCAAGGCAACAGCACGTCTGCTTTCGTCGCTGCTAGTTCTTTGCCATCGGTTTGTTGTGTCCTGGGCATTCACCGTCTGCACATGCCGTTGTGGTGTGCTTTTTACAAGATTGGTCAGCATGCATGACTATGTCTGACCGCTGGTTTTAAGCAGGCTCGTCGCGACAAGGCAGGCAAACCAAGCAATTGCTTGAGGCCCCGAGCTGGCTGGGGCCCCAAGACAACGACTGGTCAAGAATAAAATGCAGCGAAAAACTGCGTGAGCGCCCCATTGGTAGTGAATGCAGTAAAGTTCAATGACACTGTTATAGAGATCCCCCTCAAGGGGGCCCCTCGCTGACAGCAGCCCGCCAACTACACGATCTCTGCTGCCGGCAAAATACAAAACTTCCTCGGCAGTCATGAAGCTGAATTATTCTTCAGGAAGCCAAAAAAGAAAGAAGAGAAAGGAAGAGGAGGATAAGAAAAAACAAGGCAGTGGTAAGTGATAAATGACACACATAAAATAGCTTGTACAAATGGTGCAATTTTGCAGCAGGTAGCCTAGCAGAAATATGTTTATGTATGTTAGCTAAGCTACCTGCCTGACAGCAAATCCTGCTTGTAAAGAACAGTGAGAGTAAAATTTTTTTTGAACGGACAGAATATGGTTACATACTGTAATATGTTTTTTTAACGGGATAAGAAAGACGCAGATCTGTTCCAGAATCGCTGTTTATCATAATTAATGACATGACATTGCTGGCATAGCATGCTATACTAACTATTCCACTGTGATAATCTATTTAGGAAAACCACACAATAAATTTTGTGCATCAAACATTAGCTTCTGATGTTTTTAAGCATTGGAAGTCGACAGCACTACCAATAAATAGTAAAAATGTAATTATAATTTCATTGTTTGATAACAGTAAAAAGTGTATTTATATACACAGTAAAATCCGCAGTGTAAAATTTGCAGTGTTACCACAATGTTACTCTTTAGGAGTTAACACAACAATGCATAGTGTAAGACTGGTCCAAGTGTTGGTGTAAATTGTCGGTGTTAAATTAACTTTACGCTGTTAAGCTCCGCCCCTCTTTTTACCCCCTGTGAATGCACCAGTTATCACGTCGCCATTTTCTCGTGCTGCCAACCGATCGCCAGGTAAGCTCAAAAGTTTTGGTTAAAAGCAAAGTCCTAATGTTGCTAAATCCACAGTGTGTGACTGC
This sequence comes from Danionella dracula, assembly GCA_900490495.1. Lineage (NCBI taxonomy): Eukaryota > Metazoa > Chordata > Actinopteri > Cypriniformes > Danionidae > Danionella > Danionella dracula. The sequence goes on from UELW01000778.1 coordinate 20,070,545, forward strand.
GTGTGTTGCTTTTGTAGCAAAATTCTGCATTTATTATCCGAATTTACGTAAAAATGGCGCTTGGTATTATTACACGTGTTCACTGTTTTAAGTTAAAATGGTATTAAGAGATGCTCTGTGTCACAATACAACTTTACAATAACATTTTAAACACAATCGATTGTCTAATTTGGCATTTTCTTTAGTTTTTAAGCGGTATTAATCTGTTTTTGACTCGTGAATGCCGTTTGTCCCGCATGGCAGACGACGCCACGTGTGGTGTCAAGCTAATGCTAAGAAAGGCGATTTTCTGATCTGGATTTGGCTTATATTTGCACGTCAATTCGTCGTGTACGCTTTTTTATGTTTTGTGATGTATGTAATGATACTCTCAGTATTGTTTTACTATTTAGCCAAATGGGAAAATCCTTCTGGAGTCTAACTTTTGCGAAAACAACCGATTCATTTGGGCCATGACGAGTGGTTAATGATTTACATGTGAAATCAGTTTTAATAGCGACGTCAGTGAATTAAACGTCAATCGATGCTATTCGTTAATCAAGTGATATATGGAACGGGTGTACCATTGTTTAACTAAACGCAATTGTGTTCGTGTTCACATTGTACAACAGACTCTGCACTGCATGTTGTGCCATATTGCCACTTAATGAAGATGTGAGGATTTTATTTTTTTTGTATGAGTGACAGTGTGCAATAAATGTTTTAAATGGTATATTGTGTTCTATTGCATCCATTATGATGATATGTTTTATATGCACATACCTTTTTATAGCCCATTCATTAAAACAAATGAGTAAATTCGAAGTATTTGCACCTGGTTAAGAATGCTAATAATGATAATTCAGGTTGATACAATTTGATTTATTGGGTGATGTAATAGGATAATTTAGAAGTTTTTCATTTTAAATAGCTATTGCTATTTGGGACAGTTGGTGTCGCCAAAACACATACTCTTCTAAAAGAGTGCGTACGCACGGTCAAGAGCATCCGTACGGTGCGCACTTATTTACGCCAAGTTTATTTTTTATAAATCCCGATATGTGCGTGAAAAAATGCGTACGCATATTTCTATGCCCTTTTTGTGCGTACGCAACATTTATACATCAGGCCCCAGGGGCCTCATGTATAAAACTTTGCGTAGATGTAATCCTTAAAGTGTGCGTACGCACATAAGGCAGAATTTGCGTACGCACAAAAGTTTTCAGATTCATAAAACCGTACAAACGCCAGAACCTCCGCAAGGTTCGCTTTATAAATCACAATAATCTGAATATTGTGCGCAGGTGCACGTGCGTATTCCTTACCCCAATCTCCTCCCGAAATAACCATATTTGGAGGTTAAGACCGCCCATTTTGAATATGTATGATCTCCCTGCATATTATTACCACCAATAATTCGGTTAACAAAAGCGAATTCATTCTCAGATGGTGCCTTTATTGCAACATGAGTGCAGTCAATAGCACCGATTACATTGGGAAAACCGGCGATTGCTGCAAATTGCATTTTGACGTTGGCCTGTTCAGCTTGCGTGTAAGGAAAACGGATGTATCGGGGTGCATTACATGTGGCATGACACGGCTCAGGGATGACTGCGACATACCCGATCGGTCTGCCAACTCTCGCTGGAAAGTATCAGTGGCCTAATGTGGTCAATACTTGCACAGGAACACACAGCGCATGGTTTCTCCGCGAGGGTCTTTCCAATACTGGCCGTAATTCAGAACAGAATTCCTATAGGATGTCTCTTGGAAATCGAAATCGGCTCATGAGCCAATCATCATCATGAGCAAGGAAATCTTCACGGTCTCTGAAAACACGCTCCCTCCGTCATTAGCAAGGTCTTCTAACAGCGCTAGAGCATCCATTATGATGATATGTTTTATACGCACATACCTTTTTATAGCCTATTCATTAAAACAAATGAGTAAATTCGAAGTATTTGCACCTGGTTAAGAATGCTAATAATGATAATTCAGGTTGATACAAATTGATTTATTGGGTGATGTAATAGGATAATTTAGAAGTTTTTCATTTTAAATAGCTATTGCTATTTGGGACAGTTGGTGTCGCCAAAACACATACTCTTCTAAAAGAGTGCGTACGCACGGTCAAGAGCATCCGTACGGTGCGCACTTATTTACGCCAAGTTTATTTTTTATAAATCCCGATATGTGCGTGAAAAATGCGTACGCATATTTCTATGCCCTTTTTGTGCGTACGCAACGTTTATACATCAGGCCCCAGGGGCCTCATGTATAAAACTTTGCGTAGATGTAATCCTTAAAGTGTGCGTACGCACATAAGGCAGAATTTGCGTACGCACAAAAGTTTTCAGATTCATAAAACCGTACAAACGCCAGAACCTCCGCAAGGTTCGCTTTATACATCACAATAATCTGAATATTGTGCGCAGGTGCACGTGCGTATTCCTTACCCCAATCTCCTCCCGAAATAACCATATTTGGAGGTTAAGACCGCCCATTTTGAATATGTATGATCTCCCTGCATATTATTACCACCAATAATTCGGTTAACAAAAGCGAATTCATTCTCAGATGGTGCCTTTATTGCAACATGAGTGCAGTCAATAGCACCGATTACATTGGGAAAACCGGCGATTGCTGCAAATTGCATTTTGACGTTGGCCTGTTCAGCTTGCGTGTAAGGAAAACGGATGTATCGGGGTGCATTACATGTGGCATGACACGGCTCAGGGATGACTGCGACATACCCGATCGGTCTGCCAACTCTCGCTGGAAAGTATCAGTGGCCTAATGTGGTCAATACTTGCACAGGAACACACAGCGCATGGTTTCTCCGCGAGGGTCTTTCCAATACTGGCCGTAATTCAGAACAGAATTCCTATAGGATGTCTCTTGGAAATCGAAATCGGCTCATGAGCCAATCATCATCATGAGCAAGGAAATCTTCACGGTCTCTGAAAACACGCTCCCTCCGTCATTAGCAAGGTCTTCTAACAGCGCTAGAGCATCCATTATGATGATAAGTTATATATGAACATACCTTTTTATAGCCCATTCATTAAAACAAATGAGTAAATTCAAAGTATTTGCACCTGGTTAAGAATGCTAATAATGATAATTCAGGTTGATACAATTTGATTTATTGGGGGATGTAATAGGATAATTTAGAAGTTTTTCATTTTAAATAGCTATTGCTATTTGGGACAGTTGGTGTCGCCAAAACACATACTCTTCTAAAAGAGTGCGTACGCACGGTCAAGAGCATCCGTACCGTGCGCACTTATTTACGCCAAGTTTATTTTTTATAAATCCAGATATGTGCGTGAAAGATGCGTACGCATATTTCTATGCCCATTTTGTGCGTACGCAACGTTTATACATCAGGCCCCAGGTCTTTTGCGGCTAATGCGTGCCAAAGGAGGAGCAGCTGGTTGCAAGATGCGTTCTCTGCTGGACACTTTAAATGACGTATGTTATTTTATTTTTTCACAAATATGTAATTATTGATATGAGTGAATTAAAAGTAAAGTACTTTGTAAACAATTGCTTTGTTGTACGCAAAGTTGAGCTCCTTACTAACTTAAACTACCTTTTAACATCAATATGTGAATTTGGTCTGTTCTATCCATTTTCTTTACTGCTTTGTCCATTCGGGTCACAAGATTTTTGAGCCAACCCATCATTTATCAGGCGAAGGGGCAGGGTTCATTCTGGACATGTCGCCAAACTGTTGCAGGGCCGGAATTCGGTCTTACTATATGTAAATCACTACCCACTCCGCTAACAGTCTTATCACTAAATTGTATCTCCCTACAGACACAGAACATTGAGAAAAAAAGAGATGCTGTTGTCTGCTGCCTCATTACCTACCACGGTGAAAGACAAGAAGATCTTTTCTATGACTGCCAGGTATGTCATATTGAAAACAGATTTTTGATTAACTCCTGTACTCTCCTCTCGTATCCACCTTCTCCTTTTGCCTTCCACTCCCCCTCTGCTCTCCTTTTAGATAAACTAAAATATATTGTAACAGCATCTTAAATAAAATAAAAATGTGTATGCTTTTTGTTTGTTTCTTTTTAACATGTAGGAATATCAGGACTACACAGACAAAACGATGAAGGTGATTGTGAAGCACAATGTCATGGTTGAGGAGGATCCATCAGAATTGTCTATTGTGATCGAGGGAAACCAAGTGATGGAAGGATGTGGAAGCCGAACAAAGTCATTCATACTGCTGATGGGACTCATTTATGCAATCAACATCGAATATCCAAAGGAGCTGAAGAACACGTTTGAAGCTTTTCAAAACTGTTTTTGGAAATTGACGAGGCAAAACTACTGAAAAAGGTTCACTGCCTCAGAAATAGGCTCATGCAGTAGACACACATTTTCCCTCTTGTTCGAAGAGGACCTTTTGTCTGGACATACTTTTAATGGAATTGTAAAGGAGCGTAGTTTTATATTTTTCTTCTGTTCCTTTATTTGCTCCACACACAGACACAGATCCAGACTCTCTCTCTCAGCCCACTATTGCTCTGTGATTTCCCCCAGATTGACAGAAAAGGAATACCAATAGAAAGTGGCCTGAAGAATTTTGATTCCCTTTCCCTCCCCATTTGTTTTTTTCTTTTATACTCATCCTATCTTTGAGAGTGAGAGCATGCTCAAAAATTAAAAAATGTTGCTGTTCTGTTTTATCTTTATCCAGATATTTGATACTGTACATGCACAGAAACAACCATGTGGAGTAATCAGAAACAACATTTGAAACTGTAATCTTAGTGACTTATAAAACAAATCAATTCGTTTATTGTTGTGCGAAGCTGTTGTACATCATTTAGCACTTTATTCTGTGTTTTTTGATCGTTTGGTGCATCATTGCTGCATATGAACAAGGCTGTTCAGTTATTTGTTATATGAATACCTGGACCACAGATTTGGTCAGTCACTGTTGTGTAAATCTGAAGAGAGACAAAGAGTTTAGTCTAAGAGTTTAGATACGAGAAAATCTTAATGTGATTGGACATCTTTCATTTTCTCTTCTCTGCTCCCTTCTCTCCTCACTTCTCTCTTCTGCTCTGATCTGGATGTTCTAAAACACGGATATGTTTTATTAACCAACATTATTGAAGCAACATTTGATAGATCAGTGAGTTATAAAACAGGTTCATTACTTAAAATGTTGTGTAAAGCTGTTGTGCTGCACTATATTTTGAGTGTTCCATTGGATTTTTTTGATTAAAAACATTGATCTGATGAACCATCTGAATGTCTTTATTGCGGTGGGTACATTTTAACTTTTCTGAATAAGTAATTGTTATTAACTGATTTAATTAACATTGATTTGAAGAGATAATTTTTACCTAATTTTAATGAGTAAGTAGCTGTTGAATATATACATAAATGTGAGGTATTGTTACCCAATTTATGCAAGTATTTAATAGCTTTTTACTTCAGATAGTTTATACTCAATATATGGGATTAAATCTACCCCACCAGAGTCGATGCAAATTGTTACCTCACATTTATTGGGTAAATTCTATAGATTAGTTTTTACAGTGTAAGTGCAAACTGCAAGGAGATGAAGAGTGCGAGAGTCCAGGAGCAAGTAACAGATGACGGGGAGATAAGAGCTAAGAGTTCACCAGACGGATAGCTTGACGAAAGAAACTCTGCTTGTGCCATACAGTCCTGGTGTTGGTGGCTCTGAATCGGCGGCCAGAGGGCAAGAGCTCAAAAGGTGGTGTCCGGGGTGAGTGGGGTCTAGAATGTTTTTGTTAGCCCGCTTTCTCACTCTGGTGGTGTACAGGTCCTGGAGGGAGGGCAGGGGAGCACCGATGATCTTCTCAGCCGTATGAATAGTCCTCTGAAGTCTACGGACATCTGCTTTAGAGGCGGAGCAAAACCAGACAATGATGGAGGAGCAGAGAATAGACTGGATGACCGCAGATTAAAACTGGGTTAGCAGTGTCTGTGGAAGATTGAACTTCTTCAGCTGTCGCAGAAAGTACAGTCTTTGCTGGGCCTTCTTCACAATGGAGTCGATGTGTGTGCTCCACTTCAGGTCCAGAGAGATGATGGAACGTGCAGAGTTGTGCAACGAGTTAACATTACGGGAAGTCTGTCCAGAAAGCTCTACAAAGATTGTTCAACGCGAACTTCAGCCAGCAGAGACATCTAGAGATAAAGGTTAAAGCTTACAGCCGAGCCGCATCGTCGAGCAATTATCTCGGGGCCGTTAGCGAGAGTGATTTAGACGTGAGTCCTGGAGAGCATCAGGTGTCCAACAGTCTCTTTTGAAGCTCTTGACTGATAGTTCCCAGCCTAACCCTTGTGGCGTCGGTCACCATTTAGGGCTTGGAGTCAGACTGAACCAAGTGTTTTATTTCCTGCATCTGGTACTGAAGGATAAGTTAGGAATGTGCAGCTCCAGGTTCCCATGCTGTAAGTGTGCTTTGCTGAGGAGACGAACCTAATTCCCTACATATCCCCCCTTTACGGTCGGGGAAGTCCCTTGATGGACATCGTCGAGCGTAAAAGCAGTGGGCAAGGGAAACAGGCGCATCACTCGTTGGCTGGAAGAGTCACTTACAAAGGCAGGAATCGGGTTTGTCATCAGGATGGTCGAAAGTGTTTTTCCCCCCTTAGGAGGACTCAGGTTGGTCGAGTAAGGTTAGAGTGACTCTCCGTGGCGTCACGGGAGTGATTTCCAACAAGTCCGACCCAATGTCCGGTTCAGGTAGAGGAACAGGTTGCTCCTGGCGGCGTCGGAAGATCCTCGGGGCATCTGGGAGGCAACGGTTTACTGACTCTCGGATGGCGCTAACTCTCTTGTGGAGGAGGAACGCGAGAATGAGAGTCATTAAGTAACCGATGGTTGTCGAGATGCACAGGGCGGTGTCCGCAGATGATCATGACCGAAAGATCGGGCTAATCGCGAGTGGTTTTCGCGCGAGGGCTTTGAGAGCGGTCTCCACAGGGGTCAGGTCGATCGTTTGCGTGCCCTCCTCTTTGATCAGGTCTTCCAACTCGGGTTCGAGGGTGAAGGCATGATTTTTGAAGAAAGAGGGGATCTCCAACTCTGAGCGGTAGGCTTCCTCGGGCAGGTGATAGAGGGCCAAGTCTTCGATATGGAGTATGGAGCCCTTGGGGACGTTGATCCAAAGTGTGCTATTAGGGAGGTTAATGCATGTGGCGGTGTCGTGCTGATCGTACGTGAGGGTCGCAGACCGGGCAGGCGTGTTGACTAACCAGCGGTTTCCGACTATTTCAGCTTGTGTTAGCTCGACTTGGAAAAACGGCGTTGCTTCCGCGGGGCATCGCGTGTCCGGACGCATCGCTTCTAACCCACAAATGCCCTCGGTGTTGTCTCGTATGAATGGCTTGCTTGGGCACAGGTAGTGAATGTCCTTGGTGCGGGTGCACATACGTAGATTGGGCGCCAGGTAAAGCTCTTCGTTGGCTTCGTGGTAGGCGACAACCTCTGGGGTTTGAATTTTCACGTGGGTACTGCCCTGCCAAAATCCGACGTTCACGACATCTTTTAGCCGATAAATATTGTTCGTTTCGACAATCGGTAGGCTAATTAGGAAGGCTAAGTCGCCGAGCGTAGGGTCCACGTAGAGTGGAATGGCGCTCCCAAGCGAGTAGGCCAGGTGAACCTGTATTGGGTTGGGAGTACCCACTGTAGACGAAGCGAGGACATTCTGTACGAGGGTGAGGGGCACCAGGTAAGTGGGAATCCTTCCCATCGCCAAACTATCGATGGAGGAGCTAACTTCGCTGAGCATATCTGCCATGAGGGTATTTAGGAGCTGCATCTGGGCTAAGTCGCTCTGGACTATGCTAAAAAGCTTGTTAATCGATTTGATTGTTTGGTTCAACAGAGTAGAGTGTCGGTTTAGGACCACGATAGTGCCGTTGAGTGACTTCCCGATTGCCTGTAGGGATCGTGTTTGGACATCAAGGCGTCCTCTGATATCGGGGAGCTCGTCTTGGATTTCTCCAATATGTCGTCTTATGGTTGCTAAGTTGACTGCGTTGAAACTACTCATTCCGATATTAAATATAGTACCGACGGCCGCCGCGGCTCCCAGTAGGGTTCCTAAGAATCGTTTGGGACGACGGTTGGCTCCGCTTAGTTCTGCTTGAGTGACGGTCATCTTTTGCAACTGCTGTAGCATGTGGGCTAAGTCAGCTTGGGCGTGTGCCAACGCCTCTTGGGTCCAACGGGATCCTGCCCAGGTTGTCTGGGGGGCCCTTGGAACGGAGTGAGACCGATACACTTCTGCAGGGCTTAAGCGTACGTATACTCTCTGTGAGTAAGTTTTGCAGTTAGTTATCAGTAAACCGGGGTGTTCCCGGAGTACAATTCCTGAAGGTGGTCCTGGGGTTGCCACCTCGGGTTGGAGTTGAATCCCCACAACGCAGCTTAGCAAGACGGCGAGTCGGAGCATCTTCCTGGTAACAGAGTATAAAGGAATGGCTATTAGTTGTTTTAGTGTTGAGCGTTGTGCCACTAACTAACAGAATTGTTATTCTAACATTCCTAATGGAGCTGAGAGAATAACTTAGAAGGAGCTAGGGAGACAAGAGGAACCATCTTAAAATCAAGGGTTTGAAACAAACTTGATATATATGTGAATACCTACTTTGGTTAAATAAAAGTAAAACAAAATCAATATATATTTGATTAATTAGAGCAAAGCTATTTGGGATGTCTTGGTATGCTTTGGCTACAGAGGAGAAAGGGAAGAAAACAATAATAAAAAAAATGAAAGCAACATTAATATGTATTTGAATAATTAGAGCAAAGCTATTTGGTCTATGGTCTGTCAATCTGTCTCAACTCCCCCCTCTGGTGGGGTTCTTGGTGCTCTGGTAGGGCTTCATCTGGTTTCGGTGGACCCAGCGTGGACTTGGTTCATTTGTCTTCACTGTGGTGGTGCTCTTTGGTTTGGGTTTGTTGGTTCGACTTGGCCGCATGTTAGACATCCTTTGACATATTCGGCGACTTGTTGTTGCATTCCCGGCCTGTAGGCTACTTGTTTCAGGGACTCATATGTTGCTTTGGCTCCGTGGTGTCCTGCGTGTGGTCCGTTATGGGCGTGCGTGAGCATCACCCCCCCTCTGGCACCGGGGAACCACGAGGCGATGGAGAGTGGTTGAGTCGGTGGCACAGAAGAAGGAGCCCATCATGCAGACGCAGGGAGTGGTTTGATGCGTGAAGGAGCCTCAAGTTTGAGTCCGCAGCACGGTCGTCTGGACGAATGGGGTGCAACACAGGGTCGGTCAGGTGTTTGATTATCGCCTGGATGGCGGAGCCAGATGTTTGGAGGCTGACCAGGTTGTCGGTGGAAATTTGAGGCGAAAGCTTGACCAGGGTGGAGGCCGGGGTTGTGGATTCCTTGAGTGCATGTCGCCAGGTCACAGCAGTCACCCGCAGGGTGGGTGGGTGGGTCAGAGGGTACCACAAGTTTGATTAGTGCACCTGATTTTGAAAGAGCATCTGTTTTGTCGTTGTTGGAGACTTGGAGACTTTGTATTGACCTGCTTGCTGGAGTTTTCTTGAGTCTTTATTCTGTATTGATCAGCTCTGTTGAGAGAGTTTTGAATCTTGCAGCTCTGTGTTTGTCAGTTTCACTTGAGATGTTCTTGGATTTTGAGAGGCGGGGAACGTTTGGCTGCATTTTGGGTTCTTGGTAGCTTGGCTCTTGGTTTCTTGAAGAGCTGGGCTCTGTTTGATTTGGTGTACTTGAAGCCACTGCATTTGTTAAGTGGGCTACCAGAACGTCTTTGTTCCGCTGCTCTCATTTTAGTCAGGAGTCTGCTTTGTCTTTCCTCCTGTCTTGTTCCTCATCTTTGGTTTTGAGAAACTCTTTCATCAGAAGTTGGACTATTTCTTGTACGTCCACCTTGGGTGCAGGTGCTTGGCAGTACACCGCTTCGCTTCTGGTTGACCCTGGCTGGTGACGGTCGGAGTATCGTCGCTGGTCTCCATTACTGGACTGGGGGTTTTGCCTCTCCCTTGGGGTCCAGCTTGAGTTCCAGGAGTTTTTCCTCTTGCGTCTTCCGCTGTAGTGTCGTTGGTTCCAGGGCTTGTCATGGCGCGGCTCATAGGGACGGTGTCGTGACTGGGTCTGGTCCCATGGCCTGCCCTCTTTTGGTTTCATGCTGTAGTTTGGACTCCAGTTTCCGTTGGATGGGGTTTCCTTCCATCCCTGGTTCCGTGGTTCAGACTGGGGTGACTGGTGGGTCCCTTCCAGAGGCCTTCCAGTTCTGGCAGGTTCACCTCTAAGATCGTTGGATTTTGGTTTGTCTTTTCCAACACCATCTTTTGTTTGCCATAGGCTTTCTGTGCCAGCTCTCGCAGCTGGAGGGCCGTCATGGTTCGAGGGCATGCCATCACACCCAGGTGTTGACTGACTCCGGGATGTAGGTTTCTCAGGAACAGAGTTCTGAAGTTCGGGTCTTCCTCCATGTAGGGTTCATTGCGGCTTCCGAAGTAGGCTAGTCGGACCCTTGAGGTTTGGGCTTGTTTTGATCAGCTCGTAATGTTCTCGCGTACTCCAGTTCCGCCTTCATTACGGTCCTTTCTTCTTGGAGGTCGGTCAGCTGTTCATTTAAGCCTTGGATCTCTGCACATGTAGACTCGAGATATGTCCCGAGGGTTTTTATTCTGGAGCTCCGCATTTTGAGCTCCTCTTCCGCAGCTTTCAGGAGTCTTTCGGTTTGTTTGCTCCTCTCCATTTCACTGCTCCGATGGTCTAACAGCTCAACAATTTTTTCTTGGACAGCTGTTAAATCGCTTCTTAGCGCTTGCATCTCGTCTCTGGAGTTGCGGTCATCCTTTTCTGATTCCGCTTGTTGGCTCTGGACCTCTGCTTTCAAGTGGGCATTTCGCTCTTTTGCACGGGTCAGCTTCTTTTGCATGCGTGACTTTGTTCTCTCTTCCAGCTTTAAGGTGGCGATCAGGACGTGGCTAAGACTTCCCACAATTTTCGCTAGGTCTTTGGATCCATAGCTTCGAGTTGGATCTCTTGCCATAAGGTTTGTTAGGGCTTCGTCTAGCTGATCTTGGGAGTGACCTTGAAGGTTTATTGCTGCTTCCGGCAGTATGGTGCTTGTTAGCTCACCCAGCCATTTCTCCAGGTCTTCCCAGTGGGTGATGGTTTCTCTTGTTGTGGCCATCGTTTGAGGTGGAAGGGAGACTTGAGACAGACTGAGGGACTGCTAAAATTTAAATCAACGAAATAATAAGGAGAGTGTTGCTATGTTGAAAAGAGAGTGCTTGTTGCTGTAATAATGTGATTCAAACTCTGTTTAATATTTGCTTGAGGGAACAGAAAGGGGAAAACAAAATGAAAAAAAAAACAAGCTTGAAAATTAATTACACTAAAAAGTGAAGTTATTAAAATAATTGTGATAAAATATAAAATAAAATAAAAATATAAATTCTTGAATCTAACACCAGAAAGCAATATTCCTGAATTGTTATAGCTACTGTCAAAACCAGAGATTACGTTCAGCTACAACTGGGATAGTTAAGAGGCTAAAGTTATCACCTGATTTAATCGTTAGCTGTCACAGGAAACACTTTAAACAATGCTTATTTCTTTTATGAATAGGATTCAGTACATACTCCAGAGTTGTTCGTACGGCCGGGTGATCAGTTGCTTCGTCGGATCACTCGAGGGCGTCGTTTCTGGAGGAGTTCGCGCGTTCCTATTAGTTTGGGGAAGAAACGAAAAGCAATGTCAGGTGTCTGTAATGGCTTCAGAGTCGCTTGGGGACCATTTTCCGACTTAATCGTTCTGATATTATGTGTCTCGTAATACAGAACAGGACTTCTTGGGAATGCCAAATCTAATAATTTAGGGTTTTAAACCTATTACAGATGAGACTCAAATCCTTTGCCAGAATCAGAAGCAAGAGAGCGGTTCAAGAGATAGATAGGATAGGACTGTAGCTAGAGGTGGTGAAAATTCAAGAGAGGAGTTGAGGGTTGGAAATTAAAACAGTAAAGGAAAAATATATATATAAAAAATAAAATAAATGTAATTGGATCTCAAATTGAAAATGATAAAATGGTTACAAAATAGGATAAATTTTGTACAGGTGACAGCAAGCCTTGTTAATTAACGTAAGTGATGTTTATGGATGAAAGCACACCTCGATTGTCAATTAACAGGTAAAGTCTATCACAGTAAGCAATAATAAAATCCAACCAAGGATTGAATAAAAAAAAAAAAAATAAATAAAATAAAATAAAATAAAATTAAATAAAAAAAAAAAAAATTAAAAACCCAAATTAAAATTTGTACATGTGACAGTAAGCCCGGTTAATTGATGTTAGGGACGTTCATTGATGAGAACGCACATTGCTTGTCAGTTAACTGGTAAGGTCTGTCACATGCAAACAATGAGTTTGTAAACCGTAAGTAATAATGAAAATAAAATAACAAGAAAATAAAGTAAAACTTTAACAATACCTAATAATGAAACAGAAGCACAAGTAAAATGAATCAAGCACAATCCATAAAGACAGGGTGAAAACACCAGCGCAGCATATCAGTCACACAGACACGCTGGATTTCAGCTTAACCTCGTGCACGCGCTTCGGTTATACGCTTGCTATAACATACACTCGCCACACGGTGGCTCTCGTGAGCTTCTCGCTGGAAGGCTCGTATTTCTCGTACATTCAAAATGGCGTCTTTAGTTCTCCACTGCCCGTTTGCGGGGTGAGGTCAGACATTAACCAAAATGGCCGCTATGACCGATCTCACTGGCGACGCGGCTTGAGCTCTCGGCAGAGCTTAAAACTGTTTTCCTAAACAGCTACGAGATGACGGCGCATCTCTCGAAAACAATGGATTTAAGACTTAATCGGCATGCATTTTCTAGCAGCCTGGAACGAATCTTGTTTCTCCTTTCACGTGATTTCTCAATAGAAAACTACCCTGAATTAGCGCTTAGCTTAATTTTCCGATAGGGTGTTCATTATTTCGCTAAAACTCATTACTGGGAACGCAGTCAATGAATTCAGACGAATCAGGCCTTCGACAAGCTTCTGAGCTCAATATCCATAAAAATTGCCTTTTGCAACTTCTGTCATTACTTCTTCCGGCGTCCCGGGGCAAGCACACGGTGTCGCTTAGCAACGTATTCTGCGTTTCCGAAGGACTTTCTCGTTGGGTTCGAGAGTTTTATATTTAAGATCACGACTCTGGGTTGATGAAAGCCGGGTTTTCTTCGTTGAGAAGCCAAACGATAAAAGTTCTGAACTGGTACTGAGAGTAGCTGGCTAATAGCCGGAGGAGGAAACAGACTGGAACTGGAGAAGGAAGAAAAGAGGACTGCTAACTACTGAAGACAAAAGAAGACTAAAAAACTCTCTGGCTAGAGGGGAGTGCGCCTCAGGTTTTAAATGAGAGGCGGGTCTCTCTTGCAGCTTCAGCCACTGAGAGCACTCCTGGCGTCGGGTTGGTGGTGACGCCATGGTCCCGCCCAGGGAGACTCTCATCTGAAGAGCAGTTCGCTCTTGATTTGCATTTATTAATAAACAAAGTCATATCTAATCGGAAAAGTACCGGATAAATTCTTACCGAATTAAATCCTTTCGGGAACGTGACAAGTGTTCTAGCGAGATCAAACACTAGGGGTCAGTTACGGAAAAACTCACTCATTCGCACATTCATTCGTTTTAAACTACCTAGCTACCAATACAGGTCTTCCGTGTATACAAGCAGATTAAGACTTGTTTTGACTATTAATCAGTATATGGGCGTGTACACGTAAACAGATTTGTCCCTTTTCCTCTGTATGTTAAGAAAAGCAGTTTTGTGTCGAATATCCGCAAATCGCGAGGGTTCAGTCACAGGGTCCGTGAATTCCTGTGCGCGGCGTGAGACTTGGAGAGCATCAGGTGTCCAACAGTCTCTTTTGAAGCTCTTGACTGATAGTTCCCAGCCTAACCCTTGTGGCGTCGGTCACCATTTAGGGCTTGGAGTCAGACTGAACCGAGTGTTTTATTTCCTGCATCTGGTACTGAAGGATAAGTTAGGAATGTGCAGCTCCAGGTTCCCATGCTGTAAGTGTGCTTTGCTGAGGAGACGAACCTAATTCCCTACAACGGATTGTCCTATCACTGCTACGCTGACGACACTCAACTCTATCTGTTGTTCCCCCTGATGACCTGTCAGTAACTACCCGCATAACTGACTGCCTGAACGACATCTCTACTTGGATGAAGAACCATCACCTACAGCTCAACATGGCCAAGACAGAACTTTTGGTAATCCCAGCTCATCCCTCTGTGCATCACGATCTCACCATCCAGCTGCAATCCTCTACAGTCACCCCTTCTTCTACAGTCAGAAATCTTGGAGTGATTTTGGATGAACAGCTGTCCTTCAAAGACCACATCACAAAGACAACTCAAGCGTGTAGATTTGCACTGCACAACATTCGAAAGATCAGGCCCTTCTTAACTGAGCATGCAACTCAACTCCTGGTTCAGGCTCTGGTCCTCTCACGTCTAGACTACTGCAACGCTCTCCTAGCTGGACTTCCATTGAATACGCTCAAACCTCTGCAGATGATCCAGAACTCTGCAGCTCGTCTTATCTTCAAGGAACCGAAACGAGCTCATGTTACTCCCCTCTTCATCACCCTTCATTGGCCCCCCATTGCAGCTCGGGTTAAATTCAAATCGCTAACGCTGGCATACAAAACTATCTGCAGATCAGCCCCTGTCTACCTCCATGAGCTCATACGCTCCTACATGTCCTCCAGAAGCCTGCGCTCAGAGAAGGAACAGCGACTTGTGGTTCCTTCCCACAAGGGCAGAAGATCTCTCAGCAGAACCTTCTCTTTCACTGTCCCTGGATGGTGGAACAAACTCCCTGATCCAGTCAGGAAAGCAGCAACACTAACAGCTTTCAAAAAGCAACTGAAAACTCTTCTCTTCAGAAAACATCTACTATAAAAAATTTAAAAAAAAAATTTCCCTCCTCTGTGTTTTTCTTCTTCCTCTACTTCCTCACTGCTTTGGTTTATTGATCAGTTGATACAATTTCTATTATGAGAAGCTGAGATAGACTTTGACGGTGTAACAAATTGCTTATTGTCTCTCCCCTAATGTAAGTCGCTTTGGACAAAAGCGTCTGCCAAATGCATAAATGTAAATGTAATGTAAAATGATGGTTCCCAGGAACCTGAATGACTCCACTGGTGTCACAGTGCTGTTCATGATAGTTCTCCTGAAGTCCACTACCATCTCCACTGTTTTGAGGGTGTTGAGCTCAAGGTTATTTAGACTGCACCAGAGAGCCAGCTGCTCCACTTCCTGTCTATACGCAGACTCCTCACCATCCTGGATGAGGCCAAGTATGGTGGTGTCGTCTGCAAACTTGAGGAGCTTTACAGAGGAGGTGTGCGAGGTGCAGTCGTTGGTGTAGAGAGAGAAGAGAAGTGGAAAGAGAAAACACCCCTGGGGGGCGCCAGTGCTGGTAGTATGGGAGCATGATGTGAATTCCTCCATCCTCACAAGCTGACGTCTGTCTGTCAGGAAGCTTTTGATCCACTCACAGGTTGAGTCAGGGATGGAGAGCTGGGAGAGTTTATTGCGAAGCAGTGATGGGATGATGGTATTAAATGTTGAACAAACAGGATCCTCACATAGGTCCCTGGCTTATCCAGATGTTATAGGATGTAGTGCAGTCCCATGTTAATTGGATCCTCCACAGACCTGTTAGATCGGTAGGCAAACTGCAGGGGGTCCAGTGATGTTCTTCAGATGGCCCAGCACCAGTCTTTCAAAGGGCTTCATGACCACAGATGTCAGGACCACCGGTCTGTAGTCATTGAGACCTGAGATTTTAGGTTTCTTGGAGCGTTTGAAGCATGCAGGAACTTCACACAGCTCCAGTGATCTGTTGAAGATCAGAGACAAGATGGGAGCCAGTTGGTCAGCACAGGTGCTGAGGCAGGTTGGAGAGACACCATCAGGACCTGGTGATTTCCTCCTCTTCTGCTTCCTGAAGAGCTGACAAACATCACCCTCGCTGATCTGTAGTGTTTAGGCCAGACCACACTGAAGCAGGGTCGTTGGTTGCAAACTGTTTTTGCAGCTTTTCAGAGTACATTCTTCTGGCAGCTCTGATCTCCATATTCAATGTATTTCTGGCCTGTTTGTACAAAGCGCAGTCTCCGTTCTTGTAGGGAGCACACTTGGGTTGAAGAAGCTGTTTGAGTTTTCCAGAGAACCATGGTTTGTCATTGTTATATGTCACATAAGTCCGGGTGGGGATGCACATCTCTTCACAGAAGCTGATGTAGGATGCTACAGATTCAGTGAGCTCGTCCAGGTCTGAGGCAGCAGTTTCAAAAACACTCCAGTCCATGCAGTCGAAGCAGGCTTGTAAGTTCTGCTCTGCTTCAGTGGTCCATCTTTTAACAGTTCTCACTGCAGGTTTAGCTGCTTTGAGCTGTTGCTTATATGCTGGAATAAGGTGGACCAGGCAGTGGTCAGAGAGTCCTAAAGCTGCGCGGGGGATGGCGTGGTTGGCACCCTTGATCGGTGTGTAACATGTGGGATTTATATTTTACCTTTTATATATTTAAAAGTACTTATTTTGTTAACCAACTTTTTACCTTCTAAATTCTGATCAAGAAAAACTGAAGAGTTAAATAAGAAGAGATTCATGAAGGTTTGTGAGCCTTTTTGTGTGTCTGAAGGCCATGGCACATCCTGTTTTTGAGCAGATAAGAGGAGCACAGGAGGCATCCTGTACCAGGCAGGGAGCTGACTATCCTACGTCAGAGGAGCCGCCTTGTACCAGTCGCGGAGACGAAGAAATAACACCTGGTTTCGTTTCCGCAGAAACGGCTTGAGAGGAGATAAAGAGCTAGGGTTTTGGAAAACGGACTCAGAAGCTGTTTAGAGTTTCTCCAGTGCACTGTAAACTGCTGTTGATTTCTCCCTGCTGAAGTCAATTAAATTCGATCAGTTGGCAATCTGTCTCTTGGTCATTTTGAATACGCATTGGACGCCTTAAAGTCCTACAAATTGGTGACCTCCGACGTGATGGCTCTAAGAGACTCCTAAGAGATTCCTAAATTCAACACACAGAGGCGGCGCCACCCTTTCAAAAGGTAAGCAGAAACCTTTTAATTAAATTCTGCTATTGGTTACATTAAATCAAGTGTTGAATTGGGGTTTCTCTATAGAACCGTCGAGTATTTTATACAGATTTTGAAGTTTAAAGAGAAAAAGCGATCTTTTCCGTGTTTCCAAATTTTTGACTGCAGGGAGAAATCAGCAGTGGAGGTTAAAGAAAATACTTTGTGAAAAGTATAAAGAGAATACTTCGTGAAAAGTATACATACTTCGTGATAAGTATAAAGGGACTACTTCATGAAAAGTGAGTCAAGAAAATACTTCGTGAAAAGTATAAAGAGAATACTTTGTGAAAAGTATACATACTTCGTGATAAGTATAAAGGGACTACTTCGTGAAAAGTGAGTCAAGAAAATACTTTGTGAAAAGTATAAAGAGAATACTTTGTGAAAAGTATACATACTTCGTGATAAGTATAAAGGGACTACTTCGTGAAAAGTGAGTCAAGAAAATACTTCGTGAAAAGTATAAAGAGAATACTTCGTGAAAAGTATACATACTTCGTGATAAGTATAAAGGGACTACTTCGTGAAAAGTGAGTCAAGAAAATACTTCGTGAAAAGTATAAAGAGAATACTTCGTGAAAAGTATACATACTTCGTGATTAGTATAAAGGGACTACTTCGTGAAAAGTGAGTCAAGAAAATACTTCGTGAAAAGTATAAAGAGAATACTTCGTGAAAAGTATACATACTTCGTGATAAGTATAAAGGGACTACTTCGTGAAAAGTGAGTCAAGAAAATACTTCGTGAAAAGTATTTTGTGAGGACATCTCACGGGTAGTAAACTGTGTTTGGCAATTGAAAGAAAATTGGGCAGACCCGTTTTCAAAAGCCCCAGTTCTGACGAGGATTGGTGGAAGTTGAAAATTGTGGAAATCCTCTGGTCTGCGGGGTAGTGGGGAGTGCCCACTATAAAAAATTTAATTAGACGCTAAATCAAGCAGTAGGTAAGAATAGGGAAAGGATTAAAATCATTAAATAGGGAAAGATAGGGTTTCTAAAATTATAAAACCTACTGTATTTGAGAAGGAAATCATAGATTTTGAGAAGGAACAAGATTTTGAGGTGACTGGGGAAACAATGGGAAAATATGAGTGAAATCATAACAACCCAAGTTGAACCCAGGGAAATCAAAGCGCGCCAACAAGAATTAGAGACTTGCCAAAAAATAAAAAATAGAACATTTTTGGGCCAATAAAAAAAAGAGAAACTTGGTTGCAACTACACATATTTTTATGTGTTATAGCGCATGCGAATAAGTTAAAAGCCCAGATTTTCATTGCATATGACACAAATGTGTAATGAAATCTGTAAATGTGTGAGAGTGACATCTAGTGGTTGAGTGCAGTGGGATGTACTTTCCTAATAACACTGGGGAAAATTATTAAATTTCAGAAGCATTAAGCTTAAACATTAATATTTAGTTACTAAATTATAAAAAGTATAAATTAGAACAAGCATAAAATAAATCTATCAAACAACTTTGATTAAATTTGTGGAAGTAAATTATTGCTACATAATTAATTATACATCTACAAATTGGGGAAAATAAGAGGTTAAGACTTAAAAAGTAAAAAAGTAAAAGGAAAATAAATTAAACTAACTGCTTTGGTGTTGAATTAAATTTAGCAAAAGACAAATCAAACATGCTATAGAAGACAAATCTTGGTAATGTAGACATGAAAATTCATAATAGTTATGTTAAAGACATGTAAAAGACTCTTTGAGGTGACTTTTCCTTTTTGCATAAATTCAATTGACTTAGTTGGTGTGTTTAATTGAAAGGTTGTGGTTCTTCCCTAAGAGAATTATTTTAGATAGAGGGACTTTTGTTTAAAAAAATAAATAAATAAATAATAATAATAATAAATAAATAATATAAATAATACTAATATATATATATAAATAAATAATTGCACCCTAATTGAAAGGAAATTGAAACATTAAGTTGATTGGGGAATTATTTTGTGTGCAACTTAATCAAAGCAGAGTTTGATGTTCCAACCCAAGATAAAATCTGAATAAGAACTAACTTGTTTGTTTTGTTTATTTTGAATGAGATCTTGATCAATTCTGAGTTCAAAGCATGCGGATGGCCTTCTGAGAGTGGAGATGATGGAGTTCTTCAAGCACCTGGAATCATCATGGCCGTGTTCAGATCTGCCCTATGAACTGCACAGGCTTCTGGCCTTATCTGCGTATGCAAACATCATCTGCATGCGAACGGATCTTCTGATACAAGTACCATTCTATTTTTCCCCCCACCCACACAAACATGGTGGTGCACCCAAGGAGGGGTGGAGCAGACTGTGACATTGGGATGGCGTAGCTTGTTCTTGTTACAGAGACTGTTTTTCACGCACTATCCCGTAAGTCCATTAGGAGTTTATGGCCTGGAGTGAGCAGCTTGAGGGAAAAGGAGGAAGGATGAATCCCACGTGGAGGTGTGGAAGAGAGAAGGGGAAACGGAGAGGAGCGGGGTCAGATCTGAGGAAAAGACAATCGAACTGTGCAAATCACTCGTCTGACAAAGACATCATCAAAGACCTTCATCAATCATCTCCTGATCTCTCTCAGAAAGGTTCAGACTCATGAAGGTTTCGGAGCTGAGAAGTGGAAAATGACTACAACATTAGGTATTTTTATACTAACAAACTAACATGTTTGAAATGGGTTCGGAATCAATAGGATTACTGAAACCTGTAAAACTCTGCTGAGCATACGCATTTATCAAACTTAAACCAAGAGTGAAATTGAAAAGTAAAATTTAGGTTGATTTGGGTGCAAACAGATAGAATAGTATTTATTTTATGAACTTCAGCGAGAAGTTGAGTGACTGGTTTCTGACGTCCAAAGGGATTGTGGGAATTTAAAAGAAAAAAATTCTAAATTATATTGACTTTGAAACAAATCACTTTTAGACTGAAAAATAATCGGATCCATTGAAAGGAAAATTAAATCAACTGATATTGATTTTGCAAAATAAAAAAAATATAACATAAACGTGTTGAAATTTTTAATTCTTAACTAAAAAAAATAAATAAATAAATAAAAAATTGTCATCTAATTATATTGGGCGTAGATTGATGTCATCTGGACTAATGTAATGAGTTCTACCAGAAAAACAGAGTATTTTATAATACTCTGACTCATTATAATGCGTCTATGTGTGACAGATTGATATTAAGATGGGCAACAGTAACCAAGCCACTCTTGTTTATGAAGAATTGAACTACTAATAAACTAAAATGACTAATGTGAAGTCCGAAGACTTCTGTTGCTTATGACATCCCTATATTTATGGTGATGATTTTTTGGGGGAAATGAAAACAGGGAATTGATTTAAACAAATACAGCTCATTCAGAGACAAATAACTGAAGTGACGTGGGGGTTTTATGAATGAGAATGATCAACTATGAGTTTTTTTTTATATATATATATATATATAATGAAAAGGGGAAATTATTAGAATTTTGAAACCCAACTCCAACCTTTCATGTTAGAGGAATCTATTTTGTGATTTTCATTGACTAAACATTTAAACATTCATGATATTTACTGATATTTCTGATGGGTCACAGTGTTAACGGTAACAGAGGAGCACGTGGTGTGCCATTTTATGTGAATGTTTATTCAATGAGAGATCTTGAATGGATACCTGACTTAAGACTGAATAATAAACAATGAAAAACAAGTGTTGCTTGTGGACGGACTGAAACTGGACAGTCTTGTGAAGATGCTAATTGAGAATAGAAATTAATGTGGACTTGAAAAATGACTATACAGTGAAGACATTTCCTAAAACAATATAGAGAAATTATTATTCAACTTGCAGTGACAAATTGATAATTATAAGAGAATAAAAGGGTAAACAATGGCAATATCTAAAAATAGAGGCTTTTAAACAATTAATAGAAAGAAAGTGCAACACTTAGCTAAATCTGGGGAGATGATTGATTGTGATGAATGAGACTGAATGAAGTGTGTCTAACCTAACCAATGTACATTGCTTCTGCAGGGAATTTTTTCAAATATATATTTTTTTAAGCATTTTTGTGGAAAATCTGGCCATTGACTTTTTCATTTTTTCCCCCAATTTTTTTTTTTGAAAGTGTGTCGACGGTGCATACTGTGTGTTTTATTATTATTTTTTATTCTTTGTTACTCGGAGATGAATCCTACGCTTTTACACATCAGGTGTCGAGGTTGTTGTGAATTTTCTTTTAGGACTGATGAGGTTAGCGATAGTTTAGAATAGTTTAGTTAGAAGTTGGTTGTGTTTTGTTGCAGAACAAACCTGATAATTGAAGAGAGAAAAATGTAAATGAGGTGTCATGAATCTTGACAAGATGAAAAAATTCAGGAGAAAACATGGGTCTATGATGTCTTATAAAATTCTTGGATGAGCTGTAAATGGTAACTTATCAATCAACTATTAGATTCCATAATAAACAAAGATTATGGAGTGAGAAGAAGGAAATGTTTCAAGAACTGAAATCTGTGATAACTTTGTTACAGATGCTGGAGACATGGGAAAAGGTGGTGTTTTGCTGGCAAAATGATACTGATAAACATTTCACTGACAATTCAGTTTTGTTTTTGTTGCAGATGGCGGGAGCAGTGTGTGTTGAATCGTTGCCTAATTTGTGTTGTGATTGTGATGAGGATTTTTCAGATTGGAGGAGAAAACGAAGATCCAGGAGTGAGATCGTATTGAGTTTAAATCACTATTATGATATTATGTATGTAGATGATCTACTTCTAGCAGCACCGACCCCAGAAACCAGTATGGAAGCGACAGAAAGCATTTTGAGGAGGCTATGGGAAGTAGGATTGAAGAAAAGGGTGACACCTGGTATCACCTCAGCCAGTGCTGCAGACCCAACATCACGATCATTGGAAGACCTTACTTCTAAGGTCCAAGAGAGGGTGGATAGAGGATCATCTTAGAATTCAACAGGTAATACACAAAAACATACACATACACAAGAAGAAGAAAATACCCGAAGAGGACCAGGAAACAACAGGACACGTGAGTGAAGAAAATTTTGACTAAAAATTTCCCTCAACAGGCTTTACAGATTGTTCACAGAGTGGGAGATCTCTTTACTGCTCCTAGTGGAGAACCAGTAGCACACTGTGTAAGCGCAGACTGTGCCTTTGGCTGAATTGATAGAAAATGTTTGAGAAAAAAAAATGATGAAGATGGCAAATTGTATGTGTGTGTAAGCAAGGAACTTGTGATGTGAGATGAGTAACTAGAATGTTTGAATGTGTGAGAAAGCCTAGACAAAATAACGCAGAGACTGATAAATTCACCCCACCTTTATACGCTCTCTTGGAAGAGAAACTCAAACACACAAAGAAATGCACAGATAGACTATAGAACCTAGATGAAAAATTAAGCATGGCAAAGTGAAATTGATTATTGAGATATTTTCTAAATTTATTGAGATATTTTCTAAATGTAGAATCGAAATTGATTAATGAGATATTTTCTAAATGTAGAATCTGAAAAATTAATTTTAATGATGATAATCTAAGTTCAATTACTTAAAAGTTAAACCTGAAATTACAATCCAAATTGTAACTGAAGAAACAATTGTAGTGTGTGGTTTTGGAAACTCTAGAATGAGTTTTGTTAAATTGATAGAATTCATTAAATGTGTTAAATCAACAGATGGTAAACATAAAGTAAAGATGATCAAAACTGATAAAAATAACGAGATTAATTATAGATAAAATAAATGTGGACTGTAAAATAATTAACAAATTTCTAAATGATAAAATTAAATGAAAAATGTTAGTGTTTTTTAGGAACAACAGGCTACTGCAGTGAATACATCACAGAATATGCAGAAAAATGTTAACTAATGAGACAACTAATGAGAGATGCAGGAATCAAACAACTAAATGCACCTTTAAAAGGGACTGAAGAAGCTTCAAAAGAATTTGACCAACTTAAAAAAGAAGTAATAATAGCAGTAGTAGAAGAACGACTGCAAAGATGCGGGTCGAGAGGAGAAATTGTGGGAAAATTGGAAATGAATGATTCTCATTGGAATAATAGCAGTACTAAGAGTAGGGGGTTAACACTGTAGGAAAAAGTCATGATCTAGAAACCAACAGAAACATCACAGTTGTGGTGCACAGATCTAATCAGACCCTAATCAGACCCAAACGAGAAGTGAAGAAACCAAATGTGACTAAAGGATTGAGCAAATGGGGGAGGAGGAGATGTAAAAAGAAAAACATCTCAATTTATGCTTTGGAGTAATATCAAATTTTGATTTTGTTTTTTTCCCCTTCTTAAATTTTTTGTTGATTTAAGTTTTTCTCTTAAAATTTTGACTAGTGTTATGATTAATTTTCTTATTTTTTATTAAGTTGATTAAATTTTCTTATGATTCATTTTCTTATGATTCATTTAATTTTCTTATGACTCATTTATTAATTTTTATGGTGTTTAGAATACTTTTACTTATTACTTTGGTTGCTGTATGAGTAAATGTCATTTATTTTCTCAAGACAAGAAAAAACTGTATTTTGTGTTTGTTTGTTTCTTTCTGCTATGCTTTCCATTAATTCTGCTTTATTTCAGATCCTGGATCAAAACGATTGTGTTATTAATTTGATAGTAATGTTAAAATCTAAGGTGAAATCATGTGTGATGTTTAGATTAGCTGAACTTGGGGGTCAATTGGGCACACAAGGGTTTTCCAACCCTTTCTGGGCACTCTGGTAGTAAGGATGCTTTAGCAGATAGGTTTTAGTGCAGTCTTTTGTTTCTATTTTTGTGTATAGATCTGGTGTGGACGAGAGAGCCTAAGAGTGAACGGCCACAAGCCAACTTGGGGGTCGCTCGGGTGTCTTTTTCCCTCACAGAGGTTTTTCGACCCGAGCACTCTCGGACGCACCAGCAAATGTGTCAGGCTTAAGATAGTATGAAGATAGTTTAGGATGCATTTTACTCTGTCTATGTTTTGAATTGTGGCCTCTTTCAGAGGCCAAGAGAGGGATTTGTGGGATTTATATTTTACCTTTTATATATTTAAAAGTACTTATTTTGTTAACCAACTTTTTACCTTCTAAATTCAGATCAATAAAAACTGAAGAGTTAAATAAGATGAGATTCATGAAGGTTTGTGAGCCTTTTTGTGTGTCTGAAGGCCATGGCACATCCTGTTTTTGAGCAGATAAGAAGAGGAAAGAGGAGCACAGGAGGCATCCTGTACCAGGCAGGGAGCTGACTATCCTACGTCAGAGGAGCCGCCTGTACCAGTCGCGGAGACGAAAAAATAACACCTGGTTTCGTTTCCCCAGAAACAGCTTGAGAGGAGATAAAGAGCTAGGGTTTTGGAAAACGGACTCAGAAGCTGTTTAGAGTTTCTCCAGTGCACTGTAAACTGCTGTTGATTTCTCCCTGCTGAAGTCAATTAAATTTGATCAGTTGGCAATCTGTCTCTTGGTCATTTTGAACATGCAATGGACGCCTTAAAGTCCAACACAATTCACACTCTTGCTTAATCTATTTGGACGTGAAGTTCGTCCCCTGGTCAGTTAAAATTTAATGAATTCAGTGAATTCACTATCTGTCTCGTTTTAATTGTCTTCAGAGGAAAGGCCTCAGAATAGCGTATAGCGTAATCAGCAATCACTAAAATATACAGACATCCACTCTTAGACCGCTCAAGGGGCCCTACAATGTCCATTGCTATGCGCTGGAATGGCAAATCAATGATAGGCAAGCTTATAAGCGGTGCGCGATCTCCTCTCTTAACTGGCTTCACCAACTGACATTCAGTACATGATCTACAAAAGTTAATCACATCTTTATAGATGCCAGGCCAGAAAAATCGGCACACTATCTGCTCATAGGTCTTCTGCTGACCCATATGGCCAGACCAGGGTATAGCGTGTCCCATCTCTATAACCTTAGAGCGGAGCCCTTGCGGTACCACCAGCCTCTCTCCTTCCTGACTCTGCAGATACAATCGATCATCTTTCAGCACAAACTGATCGCGTAACTTTAAAACACTGTTAGTGTTATTTTGTGCTCTTTCAAACAACGACTTTCAAACTCACAATGTCATGAGGAATGGATTTTAAGCCTTCAGACTCAGGCCTAGAAATGTTTTCAGTAAAAACTGTGCCTTTAATCTTCTCTCGTCGTCTCTCCTGAGGGGTTTTCTTTGCTTTAATGGAAGAAGTAACTCTCCCCAAAACTCAACTTAGTCAGTCAATAACTTGTGACCTGACCTCGTGACCACCATCACATCTGCCAATTTCCCAGTAGGTGACAACAAATCGAGTAAAGTGGGCACGTTTCTGCCGTACACCACCGGATACGGTGGGTGTTCCACAACACCCACAGTTAAATGATACGGCGAACCCACTATGTAGATGTCGACACTCATTTTTGGGTATAATTTCTCATCCCCATGTATACATTTAATTTTTACTTGATTCTGAGTAACCGTACCTTCGCTCACACACTCGGGCCTTATTATTGTCTGCGTAGCACCAGTCAGAGCAGTAAAAATTTTGCGCCCTATTTTGACCGGAAGTACAGCCTCCTGGTTAGCTCTGTTGCTAACATAGTCTCTGCTATTCATCGGCATAACAAAAAACAATTTTTAGTCATTCTGCGCAAAGGACAGGTCGGCTTCTTATGGCCCTTCTGGCCGCAAACATGACATACTATGGCAGAGTGACGT
The DNA here is from genome assembly GCA_900490495.1 of Danionella dracula. Taxonomy (NCBI): domain Eukaryota; kingdom Metazoa; phylum Chordata; class Actinopteri; order Cypriniformes; family Danionidae; genus Danionella; species Danionella dracula. Next base: position 20,096,436 of record UELW01000778.1, read on the forward strand.
CTAACAGTGCCTGTTTCATCAAACGATCTAGGCTGTACTGACATAGCTTCGTTAGACTCATCGCCCACGTTAGCCCTATTTTGACCACACCGAGTATCAACCGCAGACTTACTGGATAACTCTTGGCACAAGAGTGGATGGGCTTGGAACCAGGATGGGCTATTTTGGAGCACCCAGAAGCGCGTCTCGTGATTCAGCATTCTCAGGAACTGTTCAAGTACGAGCTGATCACCAATCTCTTCTTTGGTACGCTGTTGAGGGGAAATCCATTTCTCCACTAGCTCAGTCAGTCGAACTTGTAGTTCCTTGGGGCTCTCTCCGCTCCGAATAAAACAGTCTCTGAAACGTTGTCGATATGTTTCTCTGCTGACATCAAACTTTGTTAAGATAGCTTGCTTCACCAGGTCATAGTTCAATGACTCATCTGGGCTCATGGAGACATAAGCTGCTCTTGCTTTTCCAGACAGTAATGGGAGTAAGTAAAGCACCCAATCATCTCGGGACCATCTGCATCCTCTCAAAGGTGGTCAAGTACTGCTCGATGTCCTCACCTGGGCTCCAGGGTAACATACAGGGTGCTACCCTCCGAGTCTGCTCTTCAAATGAGCGGCGATGAGGAAGCTCAGCTGCACTAGGTGGGGGTGGGAAAATACCGGTGTTGTCACTGTTGCTGTTGAATCGCTCTCTCCTTTTGTGGGAGTGAAGCTTGCTTGCATCCTCTGTACCTCTGTTTGCAGCTGCGTGAATTGGTGATAGAGATGATAGAGATGAGAGTGGATGAGGCTGTAGAGGTCCTCCTTCTCAGAAGCAGGCCCAGGCCTTCCAGTCTGATCAGACTGCACCATTTCATCTGGCGTTGGTGGCCTCATGTTGCGTTTGGGTGGTATTGCACTGTGTACTTTGAGATGTTAAGACACTCTCTCTCTAATCTAGCACTGAAATCTCACCACTGCCACCAAGATGTTGTAATGAGGTATTCCAAGCGTTTGATCTGTACGCAGAGAGAGGCCAGTACACAAGGTTTGCTTCCCAAAATCGTTCTTTTATTGTGCCACCAGTGAACAAGAAAATAAACCAACATAAAACATAAAAAAATAAACAGAAAGGTCTACAAACAAAACACTTGAGCTCAAAAACCATAAACAAACAAATGCTTAAGAGCAAAACCTACACTAAGCTAGACAATGAGGACTCCAGTATAAACTAAATAAATGCAGTCAGTTGGGGTTCTTTCACTCAAAAGTAGGTTTGCACAGACCAGTGTCAAATTGCAGGAGACTAGCACCACATCACTCCTCTTCGCTCAGGATCGTCCTCCATGAATACTGAAACCAGGCCCTTATATATGGGTGGTTTCCCAGCATGCCGATCCGAGCCAAATCAAACACAGGTAAGTAAACACATTAGATATACTTAAAAGAACTTGAATTGAGCAGCAAAATACACATCCTCATTCAAACATATTATAATATGTACAGGCAGCATAACTATGCAACAAGTAAATGTTTTAAGAATAAAACAATTACAATAGGGTATCTCACAATGAATATTAAATTAAGCTTCCCCCCCTTCTTTCTTCCAGGTTGGAACCTTCCAGCATCAGCCAATCAGGATGGCCCACATCAGTAAAACACGGAGCTTCTGTTGCCCCATTTATTAATAAAAATTAATAAAGTTCTGACAGTGGGTTTATTTTATAGACTGCATTGTAGAAAACAGGCGTTACAGGACAATTAGCCTTAGAACATTGTCACAGCTCTTATTCACTAACCCCCCCCCCCCCCCCCCCCCCAAACACACACACACACACACAAAATGACTTAATTTAATGTAAAAAGTAATTTTAAAGTATATTTTAGTTTGCCTTCATTTTGGTCTTGAACATGTTAAAGATTAACACCATTTTTATTAAATTGACATTTTATCTTCATTTACTGCTGGTGCCCCATTGGCTTCCATTATATAATTTTTTTGATTGGAATGACATGACACCATATAAGCATGCATACTCTATTGTTGCCACTGAGTGTCTCACACGGTCTTCCGCTGCACCACAATCTCCTCCCTGAGTATGGCTGCAGTATGATTCCCCCCCCCCCCCCTTAATGTAAAGCAACCTTTTTTTCTCATAAATGACTATTTACTATAGATATCTATACAGTAGAGAAAGATTGATGAACTTATGGCTCATTTCACCTAAAAAAACACTAGGTGTAGTTATGTGATTGACAACTACACTGAACCAATGCACTACTGTGCTGGCTTTCTGCTGTCATACTCAATCAAATCCTCCTCAAATACATGTTCATGCTCTTTGTTTTAGGTGGCAGCAAAATCCCGGTTCAAATGGGCTAATGGAAAGTGGCGACATCATGCCGTCTTTATTTTTTTATACTCATTGGTTTGCAAGAAGTAATATTTTTCATTTTAACTATTGATCCATCAGATGATGCCACCAACCCTTATAGAGACCTGTGCAAAAAGCTTAGTTTTTTGCTTTTACATAGAGTTGCTTACGTGTAACAACATAAGATAGTGTGTGCTTGACCTTTCTGCATTACCTTCATACATCTGTCAAATTAAAATAAATACTTCAGTTCTAAAAACTCCATTGAGTGAATAAAAAGTAAGTGTATTCATACATTTGCTCTTTAATGCTGAGGACAGACTAAATAACACTATGGTCTACAATCATCTGAATCCTTCACCTTAGAGGATTATGAGGGTGCCACAACACATTCAGGAACTTCCAGGGTGGCTGATTAAGACATTCGTTGCTATTAGAGTTTCAACTGAAATAGTTTTAAATTCTGAAGTTATTTAGTAAACACTACACAGTTGTAATGTAATCTCTTTGTACAGCCTCTCCGTTAACCCCAGGCTGATCTTAAAAAAAATTCTAGGTTTTTGTAGGGCTAAAAAATCGCAAGGGATTAAGCCCTAATGATGTATAATTTAAGTCCAGAAATGACTCATGGGATGCTGTAAGCCCTGGCACACCTTATTATGCCAAATAGTATAAAAATGGCTAATGCATCTGTGATCCTTTTATTGAAGTGTACCAGTATATCCCAATATGGTATGTTTAAATAAAAAGTATACATAATTCTACTAAATAATTTCAAGCACTGTAATAAATAAATAAATAAAAGATTCTTGAACCAAGACATATTTCCAGTGTACACTTGTTTCAATAAAAACAAAATAGCTTCTTGCATTCCTGGAGTTTTTCCCTCATAACTAGTATAACTCAAATACCAGTACTTATAGAAATCCTAGATGTTAACTTCATGCTAGGCCTCTATCACCAGGAGAACCTGTCGGATGCACCTGATGGAGGCAAGATAAACCAATCTTTTCTTGTAATGCATGTTGATAGGTTCTCATGTGATCTGATCCATGGACTCTTTATTTTTTCAGCTTTTTTACTTAGATGTTATAATTTGTTTAAAAGATATTTTAATTTAAGTTAAATAAAATGCAAGTGAGGTTTTATTTGATGTTTTATGCGTTACCCTTTTCTGCAGTCTACAAAATAGAGCGTATCAAATTTAGAAGCGTCACCTTTCGAATTTGACCTAAGAACAACTATTATTTCAGAGACACTGGTTTGTTTGGCATTCAAGCGAAGTTTGGTCTCGTTTAATCTCAAAGTTAAAGTTAAAGATAAAGATAAAGTTTGTTGTATAACTATAACAAGAATTTGCAATCCTCCTTCCTTTAATAACTTCATTCTCATGCCTAATTTAAAGACATTACATGAAGTACGGTACTAAATGAGGATGTGCTTGCAAGAGAGATATTTTTTTAGTTGCATTCTGCATGCGTAGAGCAGATATAGGTTAAAGGTGAAGTAAGTAGGCCAAAAAGTTAACTCTGTGCATCTGTGAACCTGCCTGGTGGGCAAAAGAGGTAGTGTGTGTTATCATGAACACTACATGATCTGGACACGAGCCGGCCGTGCCGAGGGCGCATGAAAGACGAGCCAATTGAACGGTCGAGATCGGAATGCGTCATAACGGGTATAAAAGATGAAGACATGCACTGAGCAGACGGATTTGCTAGCGAAGCGGCGGCATCCCCAGAGCCAGGAGACACCTGATGATGGACGACCGAGCCATGAAAAAACTTTTAAGACGACAAAAAGACATTTGCTTTGAGAAACCAACCAACCAAATTTTATCAACGATGGATGAGTACTATTTTACTTTACGATGATTATTATGTTTTGTAATATATTTAAAAAGCGATTAATTAAAAGAAATGTAATTAATTGCAATTCCTGACTATCGAGTTTTTGATTTAAAAATGATTTTTGATGAAAGATTTTTAATGTAAAAGCTTAAGAGAAAGAACTGACCACAAAGGAGTCTTCTGACCAAGCTCTAAGCATTTCAAACTTAGAATTTAGGGCAGATTCGACTTACTTAACCTAACCTGAGAATAATAAATAAAAAGGTTGAAGGTGTAAAAGATTAAAGGATTAATTGAACACCATAAAACAAGTTGAAGCAATGTACTGTATTATACTCTTGTTTAATGCTCTCTTTAACATGTCCCTCTGGGATGCAGCGCACCGATTTACATTTCTAGAGAAGAGCTATTATTCTGAAATCTGTCACAAACTTTTTGTTTTCTAGTCTTGACTGTAATAAAAAAAGCAGTTAAAGACAGCGACAAAAACATTTAACATTTCTTAAGCGTAAAAATACAAAAACGTTTAATATACATTTGGTTTGAAGATCTTCATCTTGACTTTAATTATTTGTATAGCCCATTTCATACAAAGGGTAATTCAAAGTGCTTTACATTGGAGGCAAAGAATAAAAAGAAAGTACATTTAATAAAATGAAACACAAAAACAAATCATATAATAGTGAGTCCATTTGTTGAAGCTATTTTTTGTTTAAAGGTCTTGTTTGATTATATGAGACTGTTTTTTTATACATCAATTAGATCAAACGAATCCCAACCTGGTTAGAATTGACTGTATTTATTTATTAATGAGATGTGTTTGGGTGTTTCTTTATTATTTCATTTGATCATTCAAAACGTGGACAAAAATATAATAGCTGCACATGTCTGAATTTAGTACTTTTCTAATTTAGTAAACAAAAAAAAAAATACAGTTTCAGATAAAGTTTAGAGAGTGAAACAGTTGTTGGTAAAGACGTTATTCTTATCTTTGCGTGAGCTATATCTCCCAGCCACTTTGAAAAGTCTCAGCACGGAACCAAAAGAAGCATCTGATTGGTTGATTTAACCGCAATGGGTGAAGAGTCTAAAATGATTCTGACTCTATTTAGGAAATAAAAGGATTGCCTTCTGCGTTTTTGTTTCCTTTAGGATTTTGATAATTGTTATAGGCTCTGTTATTGTTTCCCTAACCTCTTTCATCATTTCTTTTCTTTCCATTCCATATGTTTTACATTTAAGAATTACATGTTTTATTGCTTCCTCTATTCCACAATTATCACAATTTCCGGCTTTCCCACTGCAACGTTTCTAGATTGTTGTTCTTTCTTACAAAAAATTAGTAATATAAAATGTTTTGTTGACATATTTGCACAACAATAGAAGCCTATGCCTGTAAGAGGTTTTCCTCCCTCACACAACATCCATCATCATTACATATAATACAAAGTAAACCAAACTTTTCACACAAAAGAAATACTTTTTTAGATGTTAAATTAAGCCTTTTGCGGCTGGAAGGGCATCCGCCGCGTAAAACACATGCCACAGAGTTGGCGGTTCATTCCGCTGTGGCGACCCTGAAAGGGAAGAAAGCCGACACGAAGATGAATGAATGAATGAAATTAAGCCTTTTTTTGTGTGTCTGTGCGTGTGCGTGCGTGCGTGTGTGTGTGTGTGTGTGTGTATGTGATATTGGAAGAGTTCACAAATCGGTGACATCATGTATTAGTTTAGTGATTAAGAGCACTTGGTGATTTTGGTCAATAATGAAAAATAGAGCAACACATTTTTTTAAGTTTTGTTTTGTTTTTATTTTAAAGCTTTTTCTTAAAGTGTGTTATAAAACATAAGCATCGTCACAAAAAAAAATTCCATTTGATAGAGCACATCAAAAATTAAAACTCAAAATCACAAATGTGTCCCCAACAACTCATGCAGGCTTTCCTCTTAAATTTTTGTCTGATTCTTCTGTAAATGACTTTAAATCACTGTTAAGTAAAACATGTGCTAGACTGTACAAATGAACCTGTCTTACCTTGATAAAAATCTGTTGTGTATGCAAATGATTACATCAAGCTCTTAAGTTCCAATATTCTAAAGCCTCTGTCAGAAAAAAAATCCATAAATTGGGTCAGAATAATGACAAGAATGGAGAAGTGAAAAATAAAATGCTCTGTTTGTAGCTGCCAGTGAGGGCATTTGCTGGTTGCACTGTTTTCAAGATTATTTATTTATTTCACTGATTATAATTACAATTTATGTTCATTGAAACAGTCCCTGATCATTACTATAAGTTAAGCGTTAATAGTTGATTTATAATTTAATGGAACTTTAAGTTGTTGTTTCCGTCAGGACTGGTATTATTGTAACACGTTATACATCCAGCGCATTTTAACGTGAACAAAGAAGCATGGAGTTAATAGTTTGGTTCAAGTAGCAAGACTCGGTTTGAACTCCTTTTGGTATTGCGGCCAACAAGGTATGTCCGTTTATGTTGTATGTGTGATATATTTGAGTTATATTTGTCGTTCTCTGTGAGAATGTTTATATGTATATATCTATTTACATGTTTGTACAGTTCTCACGGCATGTTTGATAGCATCAGTCTGCAAATAAATGCCCGTCAAAAAGAACACCTGGTGTCGTTAAATGTCCAGAGGGAGTTACAGTGAGAACTTGGTTCTGCTCGACGGGAGGTGGAACGTGACGAATGTGACGAACAGGACCCTCCATTGACGGAGCTGCAAGCAAGTCTCGAGGCTGTTTGTAAAACAGCTTCAAAGCTAAGGCTACACAGACACGAAAAATCTTAACAAGCAGCAAGAGAGTTAAACAGCCAGTGCATGGATAATCCAAGAAGAGATGCATTTATAACAAGTTAAATGTATAGAAGTGGATAAATTCAGTACTCGCTTAAAGAGACTCTATACGTGCTAATTAAGTATTCTGGTGTACTGCATGTGTTTAAGTTGAAGTTATTGCTGACTTTATTCTGTTTTATGTCACTTACTGTATAACTGAGCAACAAGAGTATTGGGAGAACAAGCGCACACTTATTTTATTTTAAGAAAGTGTATTCCTAAAATACTACTAAAGGTCTAAGTTAATTTGAGTTGTAAATTATTTGTTATATTTCTTGTACATTGTAAACTGTAGAAAGGAGTTTACACTAGGAATAATAATTATTATTATTTTACTACATTAGTAACCACAAGGTAGCTCATGCTGGTTAATTTAGTTGCATTTTTTTTTGAGCTAGTTCAAGCACACCAAAACATTACCTACTATGGAAGAGAGTGGATCTGACAAGAATGTTGTACCACATGACTCTGAAGTTGAAGTAGAGCCTCAAGCTTCTTCTGAAGCACCACGAAGAAGCCAAAGAACTCGTAAACTTACTGAGAAAGCTCAAGCAATTTATGATGGTGAATCAAGGAAGTTTAAGCATCGCTTTAATGTCAGTTATGAGAAGTGGAAAGTTGTCGCCAAAGGAGCTAAGAAGGTGCTTGATGGTGCTCATTCCAGTGACATCTTACAAGATCTTATAACTGAGATACAGTCCTTGTCAACAGATGTAAAAAAGGCCTATGAAGATTTGCGTCAGTGCACAACTCCAGACAGTGAGACCCGGCGTAGAGTAGACACCTGTGATGCTATATCAAGCAAAATCCTTAGATGCGGACATTCTCATCTTCAAGACGGAAGGGAATCCAGACACTAATAAAGAACAAGTGGACTGGGTGGAGACTGACTCTGTGTTCTCATCTGCAGCATCCCGTAAAAGCAGTTCAAGCTCACAGAGTCTGAGGTCAGTAAACATCTGGAGTGTTGGATCAAAATTCATTCAAGTCTCCTCTGTAAAGAAACAAGGGCTGCAGCAGAGTTAGCTGCTAACCAAGCTACGCTGAAGGTTTTAGAAGAGATAGATAGTGAAAAGCAAGAACTCAACGTCCTCGAAGAACAAGAAAGGCAAAGAATTGCATTACAGGAAGCAGAGAATGCTGCAAGACAAAATGCACTAGAAGAAAAGCGCAGACAGATAGAGCGCTTAGAGACAGTTAAAAGGATGAAAGCCGCAAAAGCACGCTTGCAGGTTTATGAACAAGAAATCAGCTCAGAAGAAGAAATAGAGTCATCTTGTCACTGCAAACCTGTGCAAAATAAAGGGGCAACAAGGTTAAAGGAACATACAGCGCAGCAGGTGACCGCAACACAGAATACCACCCAAGAGCAAACTAAAAGACTTTCAGAGGACAGTACAGCAGCTCTTGCTGAAGCAATAGCAGAGTCTATTAATGTGAGCCGTCTACCAGTACCAGAACCTACTGTTTTTACTGGAGATCCACTAAGATACAAGGAGTGGAAGATGTCATTTCAGACACTGATAGGTAGAAAGAAAATTTCAGTGAATGAAAGAATCTACTACCTTCGCAAGTATGTAGGGGGACCAGCAAGAAAGGCAATTGAGAGTTATTTCCTCTTGAGTACAGATGCCGCCTACCAGTCAGCATGGGACATTCTGGAGGAAAGATATGGAAGCTCATTTGTGATTGCTAAAGCTTTCAAGGATAAACTCAGTTCATGGCCAAGAATAGGACCCAAGGACAGTGTGGAATTAAGAGAGTTTTCAGACTTCTTAAGAGGCTGTGAAGCAGCAATGTCAGAAATAAAGCGCCTGGAAGTTCTAAATGACAGTGATGAGAACCAGAAACTTCTCACCAAGCTTCCTGATTGGTTGGTAGCAGATGGAACAGGAAAGTGATGGAGATTGAAGAGAAGATCAAATCATTTCCCAGCTTCAGTCAGTTTGTTGAGTTTATCACCAGAGAAGGAAAAATAGCTTGCAACCCAGTGACTTCTCTTCATGCTTTAAAATCCAATGACAGTGAAAGGGTTAAGTCGACAAAGACTCAAAATGTTGGAGCAAAGGTGTTAATGAGTAGTTCTCAGGAAGGTGCACACACAGGCTGTGTTTTTTGTGAGAAATTGAATCACGATATTCAAATATGCTGGAAGTTCCTGGAGAAGCCAATCTCTGAAAGAGTTAAGTTTGTGAGAACAAAAAAACTGTGTTTTGGATGCTTGAGAACAGGACATCATTCAAAGAACTGTGAAGGAAGGAGTGTATGTGCTACATGCAAACGCAAACATCCAACATGTCTACATGAAGAGCGTGACAAACCAAACATAAAGAGAGAGCAAAGAGAGAGCGAGAAGAACTACAAGGAGAAGGAGAAATCAAGTGAGAGGATCGTGTCTGAACAGATCAATGATACATCAAGCCAAGCAACTTCAAATCGAGTGGTGCAAGATATAAGCAGTTTATATGCATCGACAGTTGTTCCAGTTTGGTTGTCAACCACAAGTGATCCAGAGAGTGAAGTTCTTGTTTATGCACTTCTTGACAATCAAAGTGACACTACATTCATCCTGCAAGAAAAGGCAGAAATGCTGAAGTTACACAAAGAGCCAGTGCAGCTAAAACTCTCCACATTAGCATCAAGAAACACAGTCATTCCAAGCCATAGATTAACCGGTCTGCAAGTTAGAGGCTTCTATTCATCAAAAAGAATCCCTCTCCCAGTAACTTATTCAAGAGAATTCATTCCGGCTAACCTGAATCACATTCCTACACCCAAAACAGCTAGGGCATGGCCACATCTTGAACATATAGCTGAAGAGCTTGCCCCACTGATTGAGTGTGATGTTGGACTGCTCATAGGATATAACTGTCCACAAGCCTTACTGCCCAGAGAAGTGGTGCCAGGAAATGACAATGAACCATTCGCCCAAAAAACAGATCTGGGCTGGAGCATAGTCGGCTGTGTCAGTCCATGCTTGGACTATAGTGATTCAATTGGTAACAGCCACAAGATTGTTGTGAGACAGGTTATTCCTGACCTTCAGCCAACTGCTACGCTCACAAACGAAGTGAGATTCATATGCCGAACACAAGTCAAAGAGTTGATCACTCCATCAGATGTGATGAAAATGCTTGAGTCAGACTTTAATGAAAGATCTGCAGAAGAAGTTCAGCTCTCTCAAGAAGATCTCCGATTTATGTCAATCATGGAAGAAGGACTGAAAATGAAATCAAATGGGCACTGTGAGATGCCTCTCCCATTTAAGGAAGACAACCCAAGTCTGCCAGACAACAAAGGATGTGCAAATCATCGCCTCAAATGTCTAAGAAGGAGATTTGAGAGAGACAAGCAATATCATAAAGATTACACAACCTTCATGAAGGAAATAATATCAAATAAAGATGCAGAAAGGGTTCCACCAGATGAAATCCAAAAGAGTCCAGCCTGGTACATTCCTCACCATGGAGTGTATCATCGCCACAAACCAGGAAAGATACGAGTGGTGTTTGACTGCTCCGCTAAGTTTAAAGGTGTGTCATTAAATGACTACCTGCTCACTGGACCAGAGTTAACGAACAGCCTGATAGGTGTTCTCTGTCGGTTTCGCAAGGGACCAGTAGCAGTGATGTGCGATATTGAACGTATGTTCCATCAGTTTCATGTAAGAGCAGAACACCAAGATTACTTGAGATTTCTCTGGTGGGACAACGGAGAATTTCACACCGAGCCGGCAGTCTACCGTATGCGAGTACACCTATTTGGAGCAGCTTCATCACCTGGTTGCGCGAACTATGGGCTTAAACACATTGCGGCCCAGGGGCGTAGGGTTTTTAGTGAAGCAGCCATACGCTTCATTGAAAGAAATTTTTACGTGGATGATGGACTGATGAGCGTTACATCTGTGGATGAAGCAATACAACTGATCAAAGAAGCAAGAGAGCTCTGCAGTTCTGGCAGACTAAGAATCCACAAATTCATTTCCAACTGCGATAAGGTACTGGCATCAATTCCCAAGGAAGAGTGCGCTGAAACGACACAGAATAGAGACTTAGCTCTGGGTGAGCTACAAATGGAGAGAGTCCTTGGGATTAAATGGTGCATAGTCTCAGATCAGTTCAGATTTAAGGTAGAGGTGAATGAGCGGCCACTCTCTAGAAGAGGAGTGTTGTCAACTGTGGCGTCTATCTACGACCCATTGGGGTTCGTTGCACCATTCATTCTAGTTGGAAAACAAATACTTCAAGAGATGTGTCGCCGCAACATTGGGTGGGATGAGCTGCTATCCGAAGATCTCCTCCCACGATGGGAATCTTGGCTCTTGGACTTAAGGAACCTAGCTGATGTTAAAATTCCAAGATGCTATATTCCAGACAATTTTGGACAAGTTCAACGTTATGAACTACATCATTTCTCAGATGCAAGTGCTTCGGGGTACGGAGTTTGTTCCTATTTGAGAGCAATTAGTGTATCACACCAAATCCATTGCTCGCTGGTTATGGGTAAGGCCAGAGTGGACACCCTCAAAGTCACCACCATCCCGGAGACTCGAGCTGTCAGCCGCCGTTGTTGCTGTGCGAACTAGTAACCTTCTCAGAAAGGAGTTGGATATTGACACTCAAGACTTCTTCTGGACTGATTCAAAGGTTGTCTTGGGATACATCAACAATGAAGCACGACGATTTCACACATTTGTGGCAAACCGTATTCAGGTCATTAAGCAGAGTACAAATCCGAGTCAGTGGAGATATGTGACCTCTGAAGAAAACCCTGCAGATCGCACATCAAGGGGCTGCGCGGTCAAGGGGGCTTGTTGCTTCCAATTGGCTTAATGGACCAGATTTTCTTTGGCGTGAGAAGCTTCCCAGTGATGACATTAAGGTGGGAGACATAATAGTTGAAGACCAGAACTTCGAAAGGTCATGGTGCATAAAACTCTGACTGCAAAGGACTCATTAGTAAGCCGCTTCTCAAAATTTTCCAGGTGGAAGAGGAGTACCTGCTAAATCTGCAGCAGAGACAAAAATGGCATAACACCCACAGGAACTCAAAGGTCAATGACATAGTGATTCTTCTAGATGAGAGCGTGCCTCGAAATTCATGGAAACTGGCTAAAGTTACAAAGATCTATCCTAGTGTGGATGGTCATGTCAGGAAACTGCGACTGTTGATCAGTGATTCAGCACTTGACGGCCAGGGGAAAACGACTCACTAAGCCAGTGTATTTGGAGAGACCTATCAACAAAATAGTAACACTACTTGAAGCAAATAACACAGAGTCATGAGCATAGACTACTTATGTTATGAAACCCAGTTGTTTTCATTTGTGTTTCTTTAAGTTGTTTAGAAATCACAAGTGATTTGGTGGGAGTGTAGCTGCCAGTGAGGGCATTTGCTGGTTGCACTGTTTTCAAGATATTTATTTATTTCACTGATTATAATTACCAATTTATGTTCATTGAAACAGTCCCTGATCATTACTATAAGTTAAGCGTTAATAGTTGATTTATAATTTAATGGAACTTTAAGTTTGTTGTTTCCGTCAGGACTGGTATTATTGTAACACGTTATACATCCAGCGCATTTTAACGTGAACAAAGAAGCATGGAGTTAATAGTTTGGTTCAAGTAGCAAGACTCGGTTTGAACTCCTTTTGGTATTGCGGCCAACAAGGTATGTCCGTTTATGTTGTATGTGTGATATATTTGAGTTATATTTGTCGTTCTCTGTGAGAATGTTTATATGTATATATTTATTTACATGTTTGTACAGTTCTCACGGCATGTTTGATAGCATCAGTCTGCAAATAAATGCCCGTCAAAAAGAACACCTGGTGTCGTTAAATGTCCAGAGGGAGTTACAAGAAGTACGTCAAATGCTCATGGGATGGTGCCATAGCAAAGTTCACCCTTCAAAATTGTCGAAAAAAATGTACATATTTTGGTCTGTATCTATTTTCAAGACAATCCACTATCAACAAAAACAGCCTGGTATGATTAGCCTTAACAGGCTCAACAAAAGCACATGCATCACTGTGACTGCGCTCCAAAATTGGCTCTACAGCACCTCCTACTGCCCCCTTTAAATGTGACAAAATCTTCGTTTTAACTTTTTGACCCATTGAACATCTTAGAAAGCCCACCGAAATTTCTTCGAAGGTCAAAAAACTCGAAAGGCCGGGAGGCGGTGCCTTCGCTCCGGCGGACGCATCGTGCGAGACCCCTTCCATCGCTGCTTGCAGCTTTAATTAGGGGTCGAGCACCGAAGGTGCAAAGAACCCTATTGTTTTTCGAAAAATTCTTATTTTTTTTTTTTTTATTATTATTCTTTTCCGTCTTTCCAGGGACTTTTGGGTACCTGAACATTAACGAAAAGTCACAGATTTTTGCACACGCCTCAGACCTGGTGAAAATTTAAGTTTGATTGTGTTTCGAAAAATGAATAGTAAAAAATGGCTCTATAGCGCCACCTAACGCGTTTTTGCAGCTGTTGCGCAACCAGTTTGTCGTAGGTGGATGAAATTTGGTACAGATGTGTAAAGTACCAAGCTGCAACTTTTGCTAATATAAAACCTGTTTCCAAAATCGACAGGAAGCCGGGTTATTTCGCAAAAACCTCTAAAAACGGGCGTTTTTGCTCGTTCTACTTTTTGACAGACCTTCTCCCTACAGATTTTATCTAAACATCTCCAAACTTCTTGAGGTATCATCATAAGGCATACGGCAAGTGAAATTGAGAAGCTTTATTGACTATCATAAAGTATGTGGTCGTAGCGGCGGGCAATGTCCAAATTTCGAGATCGAAACAGGAAGTTGTTATAACTCGGGCATAGAATATCCGATCCGGCTCAAACTTGTTTCATTCTCATCGTAGTCCAAGCCCGAGAACAGGCAATACAACAACGAACATAATCCTGTTATAGCGCCACCTAGTGGCCGAGCATTGAAGTCTGTTTTTCATAGTTTTAACCTTCTATTTCAGGCAGTGTATTGCATAACACTCTTAGAACTTGTCGCATGCGTGTAGGACCTTAAGAACCTACAAAAAAGTTCATTGGGTCGAGTTTCAAAACCGAACGGAAAACCGGATATTTTAGGGTTTATGTAAAAAAACGCAGACTTCATACTTTGACGAACTCCTCCTAGGCGAAATGTCCGATCCAGCTGAAAATTGGTGTAGTTAGTCGTAACGGCATTAGGGGGAAAAAAGTTATCAAAAGCTAAGAAGTACGTCAAACGGCCTTGGGGTGGCGCTCTATAGCGCACCCTAAGCGGTTTTGTAGCTGTTGCGCAACCAGTTTGTCGTAGGCTAATGAAACTTGGTACACATATGTAAATGACCAAGCTGCAACTTTTACTAATATAAACCATGTTTCCAAAATCGACAGGAAGACGAATATTCCATAAAAACTTCAAAAAGTGTGCATTTTCGCTCGTTTCAAACTTTGACGAACTCCTCCTAGGCGAAATGTCCGATCAAGCTAAAAATTGGTGTGGTTACTCATAACGCATTAGGGAAAAAAAGTTATCAAAAGCTAAGAAGTACGTCAAATGGTCTTGTGGTGGGCGCCCCAGGACAGTTCAACCTTCAAAATTGTGCAAAACAATTTACATATTTTGGACTTTATCTCCGTTCTAGGTAATCCACTATCAACAAAAAGAGCCTGCTATGATTAACCTTGTCAGGTTGAACAAAAGGATATGATCACCTTGACTGCGCTCCAAAAATTGGCTGTACAGCGCCCCCTTATGTGTGACCAAAAACATCGCTTTAGCTGTTTTTTAAAGCTGTTGCTCAAGCAGTTTGTCGTAAGCGAATGAAATTTGGTACACATGTGTAAAGTACCAAGCTGCAAACTTTTACTAATGTAATCCCTGTTTCTAAATCGACTGGAATTCGGTTATTTCGCAAAAACCTCTAAAATGGGCGTTTTGCTCGTTCCACACTTTGACGAACTCCTCCCACAGATTTATCTAAACATCTCCAAACTGCTTGAGTATCATCATACGGCATACGGAACCTTAAAATTATAACTTTTTTCAGCTATCATAAAGTATGTGGTCGTGGTCGCAGCCAAGGTCAAAATTTCGATTTGAAACAGGAAGTTGTTATAACTCGGGCATAGAATATCCGATCCGTCTCAAACGTGTCTCATTCTCATCGTAGTCCAAGCCCTGAGAACAGGCGTATGACAACGAACATCATCCGTCATAGCGCCACCTAGTGGCGATCATTAAAAGCGTGTTTTTGATAGTTTTACGCTTCTATTTCAGGCACTGTATTGCATACACACTTAGAACTTGTCGCATACAGTGTAGGACTATAAGACCTACAAAAAAGTTCATTGGGTCGAGTTTCGAAACCGAACGGAAAACCGGATATTTTAGGTTTTGAGTACAAAAATATAGACTTCATACTTTGACGAACTCCTCCTAGGCGAAATGTCCGATCCAGCTGAAAACTGGTGTAGGTTACTCATAATGGCATGAGCAAAAAAGTTATCAAAAGCTAAAAGTACCTCAATCGGTCTTGTGGTGGCGCTCTTTAGCGCCACCTGAAGCGGTTTTTGTAGCTGTTGCGCAACCAGTTTGTCGTAGGCAGTTGAAATTTGGTACACATAGTAAATGACCAAGCTGCAACTTTTACTAATATAAACCCTTTTTCCAAAATCTGACAGGAAGACAATATTTGCAAAAAACCTCAAAAAGTGTGCGTTTTTCGCTCGTTTTAAACTTTGACGAACTCCTCTTAGGCGAAATGTCCTAATCAAGCTGAAAATTGGTGTGGTTACTCATAACACATTAGGGAAAAAAAGTTATCAAAAGCTAAGAAGTACGTCAATGGTCTTGGGTGGTGCCACAGCAAAAGTTCACCCTTCAAAATTGTCGGAAAAAAATTTACATATTATGGTCTGTATCTCTTTTCAAGATAATCCACTATCAACAAAACAGCCTGGTATGATTAGCCTTAACAGGCTCAACAAAAGTATATGCATCACTGTGACTGTGCTCCAAAAAATTGGCTCTACAGTGCCTCCTTACTGCCCCCTTAAATGCTACCAAAATCTTCGTTTTAGCTGTTTTGACCCATTGAACATGTTAGAAAGCCCACCAAAATTTGTTCGAAGGTAAAAAACTCGAAAAAGGCCGGGAGGCGGTGCCTTTCGCTCCGGCGGATGCATCGTTGCGAGACCCCTTCCATCGCTGCTTGCAGCTTTATATTAGGGGTCGAGCACCGAAGGTGCAAGAACCCTATTGTTTTTCCTCGAGACTTTTTTTTTTTTTTTTTTTTTATTATTATTATTATTATTATTATTCCGGGAATCATTGCGGGCACTTTTCGGTACCTGAACATAATGAAAAGTCACCGATTTTTGCACACGCATCAGACCCGGTGAAAAATTTCGTTTAAAATTTTGGTCCCAAAACTGATTTCTAAAAAATGGCTCTATAGCGCACCTAACGCGTTTTTACAGCTTTTGATCATCCAGTTTGTCGTAGGCGGATGAAATTTGGTACACATGTGTAAAGTACCAAGGTGTAACTTTTACTAATTGAAAGTCTATTTCCAAAATAGACAGGAAGTCAGTTATTTCGCAAAAACCTCTAAAAAAGGGCGTTTTGCTCGCTCTACTTTTTGACGAACTACTCTCACAGACTTTATCCAAACATCTCCAAACTTCTTGAGTATCATCATAAGGCATACGGCAATTGATATTGAGAAGCTTGTTCGACTATCATAAAGTATGTGGTCGTGGCGGCGGGCCAATGTCCAAATTTCGACTCGAAACAGGAAGTTGTTATAACTCGGGCATAGAATATCCGATCCGGCTCAAACTTGTTTCATTCTCATCGTAGTCCAAGCCTGAGAACAGGCGTATGACAACGAACGACATCCGCCATAGCGCCACCTAGTGGCGAGCATTAAAAGCCTGTTTGTTCATAGTTTTACCCTTCTATTTCAGCCAGTGTATTGCATGCACACTTAGAAACTTGTCGCATGCGTGTAGGACCCTTAAGACCTACAAAAAAGTAATTGGGGTCGAGTTTTGAAAACTGGAACGGAAAACCGGATATTTTAGGTTTTATGTAAAAAACGACAGACTTCATACTTTGACGAACTCCTCCTAGGCGAAAATGTCCGATCCAGCTGATAATTGGTGGTAGTTAGTCGTAAGGCATTATGGGATGAAAAAGTTATCAAAAGCTAAGAAGTTACGTCAAAACGGCCTTGGGGTGGCGCTCTATAGCGCCACCCTGAAGCGGTTTTTGTAGCTGTTGCGCAACCAGGTTATCGTAGGCTAATGAAACTTGGTACACATATGTAAATGACCAAGCTGCAACTTTTACTAATATAAACCCTGTTTCCAAAATCGACAGGAAGACGAATATTTCGCAAAAACTTCAAAAAGTGTGCATTTTCGCTTCGTTTCAAACTTTGACGAACTCCTCCTAGGCGAAATGTCCGATGAAGCTGAAAATTGGTGTTGTTACTCATAACGACATTAGGGAAAAAAAAGTTATCAAAAGCTAAGAAGTACGTCAAATGGTCTTTGTGGTGGCGCCACAGCAAAGTTCAACCTTCAAAATTGTGCAAAAACAATTTACATATTTTGGACTTCATCTCCGTTGTAGGTAATCCACTATCAACAAAAACAGCCTGGCATGATTAACCTTGTCAGGTTGAACAAAAGGATATGCATCACTGTGACTGCGCTCCAAAAATTGGCTGTACAGCGCCCCCTTATATGTGACCAAAAACATCGCTTTAGCTGTTTTTTAAAGCTGTTGCTCAAGCAGTTTGTCGTAAGCGAATGAAATTTGGTACACATGTGTAAAGTACCAAGCTGCAACTTTTACTAATATAATTCCCTGTTTCTAAAATCGACCTGGAATTCGGTTATTTCGCAAAAACCTCTAAAAATGGGCGTTTTGCTCGTTCCACACTTTGACGAACTCCTCCCACAGATTTTATCTAAACATCTCCAAACTTCTTGAGTATCATCATACGGCATACGGAACCTTAAAATTATAACTTTTTTTCAGCTATCATCAAGTATGTGGTCGTGGTCGCAGCCAAGGTCAAAATTTCGATTTGAAACAGGAAGTTGTTATAACTCGGGCATAGAATATCCGATCCGTCTCAAACGTGTCTCATTCTCATCGTAGTCCAAGCCTGAAAACAGGCGTATGACAACGAACATCATCCGTCATAGCGCCACCTAGTGGCGAGCATTAAAAGCGTGTTTTTGATAGTTTTACGCTTCTATTTCAGGCACTGTATTGCATACACACTTAGAACTTGTCGCATACATGTAGGACTATAAGACCTACAAAAAAGTATCATTGGGGTCGAGTTTCGAAACCGAACGGAAAACCGGATATTTTAGGTTTTGAGTACAAAAATATAGACTTCATACTTTGACGAACTCCTCCTAGGGGAATGTCCGATCCAGCTGAAAACTGGTGTGGTTACTCGTAAGGCATGAGAGAAAAAAAGTTATCAAAGCTAAGAAATACGTCAAGCGGCCTGAGGATGGCGCTCTATAGCGCCACCTGAAGCGGTTTTGTAGCTATTGCGCAAACAGATTGTCGTAGGCGAATGAAACTTGGCACACATATGTAAATGACCAAGCTGCAACTTTTCCTAATATAAACCCTGTTTCCAAAATCTACAGGAAGACAGAATATTCTGCAAAAACCTAAAAAAGTGTGCGTATTCCCTCGTTTCAAACTTTGACAAACTCCTCCTAGGCGAAATGTTCGATCAAGCTAAAATTGGTGTGGTTACTCATAACACGTTAGGGAAAAAAAGTTATCAAAAGCTAAGAAGTACGTCAAATGGTCTTGGGATGGTGCCATAGCAAAGTTCACCCTTCAAAATTGTCGAAAAAAATGTACATATTTTGGTCTGTATCTATTTTCAAGACAATCCACTATCAACAAAAACAGCCTGGTATGATTAGCCTTAACAGGCTCAACAAAAGCACATGCATCACTGTGACTGCGCTCCAAAAATTGCTCTACAGCGCCTCCTTACTGCCCCCTTAAATGTACCAAAATCTTCGTTTTAGCTGTTTTGACCATTGAACATGTTAGAAAGCCCACCAAATTGTTCGAAGGTCAAAAAAATCGAAAAGGCCGGGAAGGCGGTGCTTTCGCTCCTGCGGATGCATCGTGCGAGACCCTTCATCGCTGCTGCAGCTTTAATTATTAGGGGTCGAGCACCGAAGGTGCAAGAACCCTATTGTTTTTCCTCGAGACTTTTTTTTTTTTTTTTTTTTTTTTTTTTTTTTTTTATTATTATTATTCCGGGAATCATTGTTGGGCACTTTTCGGTACCTGAACATATATGAAAAGTCACCGATTTTTGCACACGCATCA
The DNA here is from genome assembly GCA_900490495.1 of Danionella dracula. NCBI lineage: Eukaryota > Metazoa > Chordata > Actinopteri > Cypriniformes > Danionidae > Danionella > Danionella dracula. Next base: position 20,115,874 of record UELW01000778.1, read on the forward strand.
GACCCGGTGAAAAATTTCGTAAAATTTTGGTCCCAAAACTGATTTCTAAAAAATGGCTCTATAGCGCCACCTAACGCGTTTTTACAGCTTTTGATCATCCAGTTTGTCGTAGGCGGATGAATTTGGTACACATGTGTAAAGTACCAAGGTGTAACTTTTACTAATTGAAAGTCTATTTCCAAAATAGACAGGAAGTCAGTTATTTCGCAAAAAACCTCTAAAAAAGGGCGTTTTTGCTCGCTCTACTTTTTGACGAACTACTCTCACAGACTTTATCCAAACATCTCCAAACTTCTTGAGTATCATCATAAGGCATACGGCAATTGATATTGAGAAGCTTGTTCGGACTATCATAAAGTATGTGGTCGTGGCGGCGGGCCAATGTCCAAATTTCGACTCGAAACAGGAAGTTGTTATAACTCGGGCATAGAATATCCGATCCGGCTCAAACTTGTTTCATTCTCATCGTAGTCCAAGCCTGAGAACAGGCGTATGACAACGAACGACATCCGCCATAGCGCCACCTAGTGGCGAGCATTAAAAGCCTGTTTTTCATAGTTTTACCCTTCTATTTCAGCCAGTGTATTGCGTGCACACTTAAACTTGTCGCATGCGTGTAGGACCTTAAGACCTACAAAAAAGTAAATTGGGTCGAGTTTTGAAACTGGACGGAAAACCGGATATTTAGGTTTATGTAAAAAACTACAGTACTTCATACTTTGACGAACTCCTCCTAGGCGAAATGTCCGATCCAGCTGATAATTGGTGTAGTTAGTCGTAAGGCATTAGGGGAAAAAAGTTATCAAAAGCTAAGAAGTACGTCAAACGGCCTTGGGGTGGCGCTCTATAGCGCCACCCTAAGCGGTTTTGTAGCTGTTGCGCAACCAGTTTGTCGTAGGCTAATGAAAGTTGGTACACTTATGTAAATGACCAAGCTGCAACTTTTACTAATATAAACCCTGTTTCCAAAATCGACAGGAAGACGAATATTCTACAAAAACTTCAAAAAGTGTGCATTTTCGCTCGTTTCAAACTTTGACAAACTCCTCCTAGGCGAAATGTCCGATCAAGCTACAACTTGGTGTTGTTACTCATAACGCATTAGGGAAAAAAAGTTATCAAAAGCTAAGAAGTACGTCAAATGGTCTTATGGTGGTGCCCCAGCAAAGTTCAACCTTCAAAATTGTGCAAAAACAAATGACATATTTTGGACTTTATCTCCGTTCTAGGTAATCCACTGTCAACAAAAACAGCCTGCCATGATTAACCTTGTCAGGTTGAACAAAAGGATATGCATCACTGTGACTGCGCTCCAAAAATTGGCTGTACAGCGCTCCCTTATATGTGACCAAAAACATTGTTTTAGCTTTTTTTTTAAAGCTGTTGCTCAAGCAGTTTGTCGTAGCCGAATGAAATTTGGTACACATGTGTAAAGTACCAAGCTGCAACTTTTACTAATATAATCCCTGTTTCTAAAATCGACTGGAATTCGGTTATTTCGCAAAAACCTCTAAAAATTGGCCTTTTGCTCGTTCCACACTTTGACGAACTCCTCCCACAGATTTTATCTAAATATCTCCAAACTTCTTGAGTCTCATCATAAAGCATACGGAACCTTACAATTATAACTTTTTTTCAGCTATCATCAAGTATGTGGTCGTGGTCGCAGCCAAGGTCAAAATTTCGATTTGAAACAGGAAGTTGTTATAACTCGGGCATAGAATATCCGATCCGTCTCAAACTGTCTCATTCTCATCGAAGTCCAAGCCCGAGAACAGGCGTATGACAACGAACATCATCCGTCATAGCGCCACCTAGTGGCGAGCATTAAAAGCGTGTTTTTGATAGTTTTACGCTTCTATTTCAGGCACTGTATTGCATACACACTTAGAACTTGTCGCATACAGTGTAGGACTATAAGACCTACAAAAAAGTAATTGGGTCGAGTTTCGAAACCGAACGGAAAAACCGGATATTTTAGGTTTTGAGTACAAAAAATATAGACTTCATACTTTGACGAACTCCTCCTAGGCGAAATGTCCGATCCAGCTGAAAACTGGTGTGGTTACTCGTAAGGACATGAGAGAAAAAAAGTTATCAAAAGCTAAGAAATACAGTCAAGCGGCCTGAGGATGGCGCTCTATAGCGCCACCTGAAGCGGTTTTGTAGCTATTGCGCAAACAGATTGTCGTAGGCGAATGAAACTTGGCACACATATGTAAATGACCAAGCTGCAACTTTTCCTAATATAAAACCCTGTTTCCAAAATCTACAGGAAGACAGAATATTCTGCAAAAACCTAAAAAAGTGTGCGTATTCCCTCGTTTCAAACTTTGACAAACTCCTCCTAGGCGAAATGTCGATCAAGCTAAAAATTGGTGTGGTTACTCATAACACGTTAGGGAAAAAAAGTTATCAAAAGCTAAGAAGTACGTCAAATGGTCTTGGGGTGGTGCCACAGCAAAGTTCACCCTTCAAAATTGTGGAAAAAAATTTACATATTATGGTCTGTATCTCTTTTCAAGATAATCCACTATCAACAAAAACAGCCTGGTATGATTAGCCTTAACAGGCTCAACAAAAGCATATGCATCACTGTGACTGCGCTCCAAAAATTGGCTCTACAGCGCCTCCTTACTGCCCCCTTAAATGCTACCAAAATCTTCGTTTTAGCTGTTTTGACCCATTGAACATGTTAGAAAGCCCACCGAAATTTGTTCGAAGGTCAAAAAACTCGAAAGGCCGGGAGGCGGTGCCTTCGCTCCGGCGGACGCATCGTGCGAGACCCCTTCCATCGCTGCTTGCAGCTTTAATTAGGGCCCGAGCACGCCAGCGAAGCTGTGCGGCGAAGCCCTATTGTATCTGTTAGGATTATTATTATTATTAGGGCCCGAGCACGCCAGCGAAGCTGTGCGGCGAAGCCCTATTGTATCTGTTAGGATTATTATTATTATTCTTCATCCGCCGCCAAACTCGCAAATTTCACCAACTAGGCGTGCTCGAAAACTCACCAAATTCGGCACTAAGGTCAAGCTCGCTAAAAATTGCGATCTGGCACAGTCGGCGTGATCGTAGCATAAAAAATGGCTCTACAGCGCCCTCTTGAAGTTCGCTAAAAAAACATGTTTCAGCTGTTTTTTTACCCTTAACATGTTCGAAACCCCTACACATTTGTACCACCTCTAGCCAAGAAGAAAAGTCTCTGACAGGTTTTCGCCAATTCGTACAGGAAGTCAGCCATTTTGAAAAAACCCACCGTTTTGAAAAAACATCACCTTGCACTTTGATGAACTCCACCTAGGCAAAATGTGCCAGATCGAGCTGAAAATTGGTGTGGTTACTCGGGAGACATTTGGGATGAAAAGTTATCAAAAGCGCAGCAGTTAGTAAAACTGGTCTTTGGGTGGCGCCCCCACGAATTTCACCCTTCAAAAATGTGCCGAAATTTCTCATATTTTTCAGTAAATCTCTGTTCTACTTTATCCATTGTCCACGAAAACGGCCTGACATGATGAGCTTGGAAGGCTGAATAAAAGTGATAGGCCGCAATGTGACACCGCTCTAAGAGTAGCTCTACAGCGCCCCCTGAATGTTACTAAAATAGATGTTTTAGCTGTTTTGACACCCTAAACATGTTAGAAACCCCACCAAATTTCGGCCTAAACCTCATCCTCAATAAATATAGTAATCTGACACTGTTTGTACAACTTTACTTTGGAACGACAGCGCTGCAGCGCCACCTAGTATGCGAAAACAGCTCATCTCGCATTTTAACGAACTCCTCCTAGGAAAATTGCCAGATCGAGCTGAAAATTTGTCTGGTGACTCTTAAGACAGTATGGACCAAAAGTTATCAAAAACGCAGAAGTTCGTCGCACGGTCTTTCTGTGGCACCGCTTCGAATTTGAGCTTTCTCAAATGTATGGGGATAATGTACTTGTTACTGTACCTCTCACATACTTCATCCAATCAATGTAAAAATTGTATGGAATGATGAGCTCACCCCTCAGAACAAGTAGATATGCTTACTTGATGATACACTCATAGCGCCTCCTGCTGGCTGTATGAATTCCAAGGGATACTAATGTATTTGTTGCTGTATCTCTTCATATTTAACTCAATGTACATGACAAAAAATTTGCATGATGAGCTGGTATTTCTAAATGGATTAATATGCTCATGGCATGAGACTGTTATAGCGCCACCTGGAGGCTTTATGAAATGTGTTTAAAAATAGCTGTTGTCAATAGGGAGTAATTGTAAAAAATGTATGGAAGGATGAGCTTACCCCTCAGAACAAGTAGATATGCTTACTTGATGATACACTCATAGCGCCTCCTGCTGGCTGTATGAATTCCAAGGGATACTAATGTATTTGTTGCTGTATCTCTTACATATTTAACTCAATGTACATGACAAAAAATTTGCATGATGAGCTGGTAATTCTAAATGGAATAATATGCTCATGGCATGAGACTGTTATAGCGCCACCTGGAGGCTTTCTGAAATGTGTTTAAAAATAGCTGTTGTCAATAGGCAATTGAATGTAAAAAATGTATGGAATGATGAGCTTAACCCCTCAGAACAAGTAGATATGCTTACTTGATGATACACTCATAGCGCCTCCTGCTGGCTGTATGAATTCCAAGGGATACTAACGTATTTGTTGCTATATCTCTTACATATTTAACTCAATGTACATGACAAAAAATTTGCATGATGAGCTGGTAATTCTAAATGGAATAATATGCTCATGGCATGAGACTGTTATAGCGCCACCTGGAGGCTTTCTGAAATGTGTTTAAAATAGCTGTTGTCAATAGGCAGTGAATGTAAAAAATGTATGGAATGATGAGCTTACCCCTCAGAACAAGTAGATATGCTTACTTGATGATACACTCATAGCGCCTCCTGCTGGCTGTATGAATTCCAAGGGAAATTAATGTATTTGTTGCTGTATCTCTTACAAATTTTACTTAATGTACATGACAAAAAAAATGTAAGACCAGGGGGCGGCATCTTTGGATCCCGCGGATGCATCGTGCGAGGGCCCGCCCATCGCTGCTTGCAGCTTTAATTATTATTATTATTCTTATCTGCCGCCAAACTCGCAAAATTCACCTAGTAGGCGTGCTCGAAAACTCACCAAATTCGGCACTAAGGTCAAGCTCGCTAAAAATTGCGATCTGGCAAAGTCGGCGTGATCGTAGCATAAAAATGGCTCTACCGCGGCCCCCTTGAAAAACCGGGGTCCCACTGCCAATTCGACCTACAATATTGAAAATCGGTACACATTTGTACCACCTCTAGCCAAGAAGAAAAGTCTCTGACAGGTTTTCGCCAATTTGTACAGGAAGTCAGCCATTTTGAAAAAACCCATAATTTTGAAAAAACATCACCTTGCACATTGACGAACTCCTACTAGGAAAATGTCTGATCCGGTTGAAAATTGGTGTGGTTACTCTGAAGACATTTAGGATGAAAAGTTATCAAAAGCGCAGCAGTTACGTAAAATGGTCTTTGGGTGGCGCCCCCACGAAATTTCCCCCTTCAAAAAATGTGCCGAAAATTGACATATTTTTGAGTATATCTCCGTTCTAGTTTGTCCGTTGTCCACGAAAACGGCCTGACATGATGAGCTTGGAAGGCTGAATAAAGTGATAGGCCGCAATGTGACGTCGCTCTAAGAGTAGCCTCCACAGCGCCCCCTTGAATGTTACTAAAATAGATGTTTTAGCTGTTTTGACACCCTAAACATGTTACGAAACCCCACCAAATTTTAGCCTAAACCTCATCCTCAATAAATATAGTAATCTGACACTGTTTGTACAACTTTACTTTGGACGACAGCGCTGCAGCGCCACCTAGTATGCGAAAACAGCTCATCTCGCATTTTAACGAACTCCTCCTAGGAAAATTGCCAGATCGAGCTGAAAATTTGTCTGGTGACTCTTAAGACAGTATGGACCAAAAGTTATCAAAAACGCAGAAGTTCGTCGCACGGTCTTTCTGTGGCACCGCTTCGAATTTGAGCTTTCTCAAATGTATGGGGATAATGGTACTTGTTACTGTACCTCTCACATTCTTCATCCAATCAATGTAAAAATGTATGGAATGATGAGCTTACCCCCTCAGAACAAGTAGATTTGCTTACTTGATGATACACTCATAGCGCCTCCTGCTGGCTGTATGAATTCCAAGGGATACTAATGTATTTGTTGCTGTATCTCTTACATATTTAAACTCAATGTACATGACAAAAAATTTTGCATGATGAGCTGGTATTCTAAATTGGAATTAATATGCTCATGGCATGAGACTGTTATAGCGCCACCTGGAGGCTTTATGAAATGTGTTTAAAATAGCTGTTGTCATTAGGCAGTGAATGTAAAAAATTTATGGAATGATGAGCTTACCCCTCAGAACAAGTAGATATGCTTACTTGATGATACACTCATAGCGCCTCCTGTCTGGCTGTATGAATTCCAAGGGATACTAATGTATTTGTTGCTGTATCTCTTACATATTTAACTCAATGTACATGACAAAAAATTGCATGATGAGCTGGTAATTCTAAATGGAATAATATGCTCATGGCATGAGACTGTTATAGCGCCACCTGGAGGCTTTCTGAAATGTGTTTAAAATAGCTGTTGTCAATAGGCAGTGAATGTAAAAAATGTATGGAATGATGAGCTTACCCCTCAGAACAAGTAGATATGCTTACTTGATGATACACCTCATAGCGCCTCCTGCTGGCTGTATGAATTCCAAGGGAAATTACTGTATTTGTTGCTGTATCTCTTACATATTTAACTTAATGTACATGACAAAAAAAATGTAAGACCAGGGGGCGGCATCTTTGGATCCCGCGGAGCATCGTGCGAGGGGCCCGCCCATCGCTGCTTGCAGCTTTAATTAGGGGTCAGACGCACCGAAGGTGCAAGAACCCTATTTGGTTTTCTTAGAACTTCTTATTTTTTTTTTTTATTATTATTATTATTATATTCTTTCCGTCTTTCAGGGGACTTTTTGGGTACCTGACATTAAATGAAAAGTCACCAGTTTTTGCACACAGGCCTCAGACCTGGTGAAAATTTACGTTTGATTGTGTTTCGAAAATGAATAGTAAAAAATATGGCTCTATAGCGCCACCTAACGCGTTTGGTGCAGCTGTTGCGCAATCAGTTTGTCCTTAGCGGGATGAAATTTGGTACAGATGTGTAAAGTACCAAGCTGCAACTTTTGCTAATATAAAAACCTGTTCCAAAATCGACAGGAAGTCGGTTATTTCGCAAAAACCTCTAAAAACGGGCGTTTTTGCGTCGTTCTACTTTACTTTTGACGAACCTTCTCCCACAGATTTTATCTAAACATCTCCAAACTTCTTGGTATCATCATAAGGCATACGGCAAGTGAAATTGAGAAGCTTTATTGACTATCATAAAGTATGTGGTCGTAACGGCGGCCAATGTCCAAATTTCGAATCGAAACAGGAAGTTGTTATAAACTCGGGCATAGAATATCCGATCCGGCTCAAACTGTTTCATTCTCATCGTAGTCCAAGCCCGAGAACAGGCATACAACAACGAACATAATCCGTTTTAGCGCCACCTAGTGCCGAGCATTGAAAGTCTGTTTTCATAGTTTTAACCTTCTATTTCAGGCAGTGTATTGCATACACTCTTAGAACTTGTCACATGCGTGTAGGACCTTAAGACCTACAAAAAAGTAAATTGGGTCGAGTTTTGAAACTGGACGGAAAACCGGATAATTTAGGTTTTATGTAAAAAATACAGTCTTCATACTTTGATGAACTCCTCCTAGGCGAAATGTCCAATCCAGCTGAGAATTGGTGTAGTTAGTCGTAACGCATTAGGGAAAAAAGTTATCAAAAGCTAAGAAGTATGTCAAACGGCCTTGGGGTGGCGCTCTATAGCGCCACCTAAGCGGTTTTGTAGCTGTTGCGCAACCAGTTTTGTCATAGGCTAATGAACTTGGTACACATATGTAAATGACCAAGCTGCAACTTTTACTAATATAAACCCTGTTTCCAAAATCGACAGGAAGACGAATATTCCACAAAACTTCAAAAACTGTACATTTTCGCTCGTTTCAAAACTTTGACGAACTCCTCCTAGGCGAAATGTCCGATCAAGCTAAAATTGGTGTGGTTACTCGTAAGGCATGAGAGAAAAAAGTTATCAAAAGCTAAGAAGTACCTCAATCGGTCTTGTGTGGCGCTCTTAGCGCCACCTGAAGCGGTTTTGTAGCTGTTGCGCAACCAGTTTGTCGTAGGCAGTTGAAATTTGGTACACATATGTAAATGACCAAGCTGCAACTTTTACTAATAAAACCCTTTTCCAAAATTGACGGAAGACAGATATTTTGCAAAAACCTAAAAAGTGTGCGTTTTCGCTCGTTTTAAACTTTGACGAACTCCTCCTAGGCGAAATGTCTAATCAGCTGAAAATTGGTGTGGTTACTCATAACACATTAGGGAAAAAAAGTTATCAAAAGCTAAGAAGTACGTCAAATGGTCTTGGGGTGGTGCCACAGCAAAGTTCACCTTCAAAATTGTGGAAAAAAATTTACATATTTGGTCTGTATCTCTTTTCAAGATAATCCACTATCAACAAAAACAGCCTGGTATGATTAGCCTTAACAGGCTCAACAAAGCATATGCATCACTGTGAAAAATTGGCTCTACAGCGCCTCCTTACTGCCCCCTTAAATGCTACCAAAATCTTCGTTTTAGCTGTTTTGACCCATTGAACATGTTAGAAAGCCCACCGAAATTTGTTCGAAGGTCAAAAAACTCGAAAAAGGCCGGGAGGCGGTGCTTTTGCTCCGGCGGATGCATCGTGCGAGACCCCTTCCATCGCTGCTTGCAGCTTTAATTATTATTATTATTCTTTTCCGTCTTTCCGGGGACTTTTGGGTACCTGAACATTAATGAAAAGTCCCAGATTTTTGCACACATCTCAGACCTGGTGAAAATTTACGTTTGATTGTGTTTCGAAAAATGAATAGTAAAAAATGGCTCTATAGCGCCACCTAACGCGTTTGTGCAGCTGTTGCGCAATCAGTTTGTCGTAGGCGGATGAAATTTGGTACAGATGTGTAAAGTACCAAGCTGCAACTTTTGCTAATATAAAACCTGTTTCCAAAATCGACAGGAAGTCGTTATTTCGCAAAAACCTCTAAAAACGGGCGTTTTTGCTTGTTCTACTTTTGACGAACTTCTCCCACAGATTTTAATCAAACATCTCCAACTCTTGAGTATCTCATAAGGCATACGGCAAGTGAATTGAGAAGCTTTATTGACTATCAAAAGTATGTGGTCGTACGGCGGGCCAATGTCCAAATTTCGAATCGAAACAGAAGTTGTTATAACTCGGGCATAGAATAATCCGATCCGGCTCAAACTTGGTTCATTCTCATCGTAGTCCAAGCCCGAGAACAGGCATACAACAAACGAACATAATCCGTTATATGATGCGCCACCTAGTGCCGAGCATTGAAGTCTGTTTTTTCATAAGTTTTAACCTTCTATTTCAGGCAGTGTATTGCATACACTCTTAGAACTTGTCACATGCGTGTAGGACCTTAAGACCTACAAAAAAGTTCATTGGTCGAGTTTCAAAAACCGAACCGGAAACCGGATATTTTAGGGTTTATGTAAAAAACGCAGACTTCATACTTTGACGAACTCCTCCTAGGCGAAATGTCCGATCCAGCTGAAATTGGTGTAGTTAGTCGTAAGGCATTAGGGAAAAAAGTTATCAAAAGCTAAGAAGTACGTCAAACGGCCTTGGGTGGCGCTATAGAGCGCCACCCAAGCGGTTTTGTAGCTGTTGCGCAACCAGTTTGTCGTAGGCTAATGAAACTTGGTACACATATGTAAATGACCAAGCTGCAACTTTTACTAATATAAACCCTGTTTCCAAAATCGACAGGAAGACGAATATTTTACAAAAACTTCAAAAAATGTGCATTTTCGCTCGTTTCAAACTTTGACGAACTCCTCCTAGGCGAAATGTCCGATCAAGCTAAAAATTGGTGTGGTTACTCATAACGCATTAGGGAAAAAAAGTTATCAAAAGCTAAGAAGTACGTCAAATGGTCTTGGGTGGCGCCCCAGGAAAGTTCAACCTTCAAAATTGTGCAAAAACAATTTACATATTTTGGACTTTATCTCCGTTCTAGGTAATCCACTATCAAAAAAGCCTTGCGTGATTAGCCTTGTCAGCCTGAACAAAAGAATATGCATCACTGTGACTGCGCTCCAATAATAGACTCTACAGCACCCCTTCAATGTGACCAAAATCGTTGTTTAAGATGTTTTTGTAGCTGTTGCGCAATCAGCTTGTCGTAGGCGAAAACAATTTGGTACACATGTGTAAAGTACCAAGCTGCCACTTTTACAAATTTAACCCCTGTTTCCAAAATCAACAGGAAGTGAGTTATTTCGCAAAAACCTTTAAAAATGGGCGTTTTGCTCATTCTACACTTTGACGTACTCCTCCCACAGATTTTATCTACACATCTCCAAACTTCTTCAGCATCATCATAAGGCATACGGCATCTTAAAATTAGATTTTTTTTTAGCTATCAAAAAGTATTTGGTCACGGTCGCGACCAATGTCCAAATATCGATTTGAAACAGGAAGTAGTTATAACTCCGGCTCAAACTTCTCATCATAGTCCAAGCCTGAAAACCCTTGTATAACAACGAACATCATCAGTCATAGCGCCAACTAGTTGCGAGCATTGAAAGCCTCTTTTAATAGTTTTATATAGTTTTATGCTTCTATCGCAGGTAATGTAATGCATACACACTTAAAACTTGTCACATGTGTGTTGGACCTAAAGACCTACAAAAAAAGTCCTTTGTGTCGAGTTTCAAAACTGGATGGAAAACCGGATATTTTTGGTTTATGTAAAAAATATAGACTTCACACTTTGACTAACTCCTCCTAGGTGAAATGTTCAATCCAGCTTAAAATTGGTGAAATTAGTCGTTAGTTATGAGGGAAAAAAAGTTATCAAAAGCTAAAATGACGTGAAATGGTCTTGGGGTGCCATCTAAAGCGGTTTTGTAGTTGTTAAGCAAACAGTTTGTCGTGGGCGAATTAAATTTGGTACACATGTTTAAATTACCAAGCTGTAACTTTTATTTATAAATTTCGCAAAAACCTCTGAAAAGGGCTGTTTTTGCTCGTTTTATACTTTGACAAACTCTTCCTAGATGAAATGTCTGATCCAGCTGAAAATTGGTGTGGTTACTCGTAATGCATGAGGGAAAAAGACTTATCAAAGGCTAAGAAGTACATCCAATGGTCTTGGGGTGGCGCCCCCAGCAAAGTTCATTCTTCAAAAATGTGCAAAAAATCGACATATTTTGGACTGTATCTCCGTTCAATTTAATCCAATTTCAACAAAAACAGCCTGGTATGACTAGCCTTGTAAGGCTGAACAAAAGGATATGCGTCACTGTGACTGCGCTCCAAAAGTTGACTCTACAACGCCCCTTAAATGTGACCAAAATCTTCGTTTTAACTGTTTTGACCCACTGAACGTGTTAGAAAGCCCACCAAAATTTTTTTCGAATGTCATTTTCAATAAGTATAATAATTTAACACTCTCACTCACATTGTATCTTGGACGACAGCTCTGCAGCGCCCCCTTCAATGCAAACAAGCTTAACTCGCATTTTAACAAACTCCTCCCTGGGGAAATGTCCAGATTGAGCTGAGTTTTGGTCTCCTGACTCTTAAGGCATTTGGGACCAAAAGTTATCAAAAACATAGAAGTTCGTCACATGGTCTTGCTGTGGCACCTTAACGAACTCGACCTTTTTTTTTTAACATTCACGGCTAAATGGATTTCTTACTGTTGCCCTCACATCTTTTATCCAAAAAGCATGAAAATTGTATGGAATTATGAGCCCACTATTCTGACCAAATTGCTATGCTTAAATGATGATACACTTATAGCGCCACCTACTGCCTGTGTATATTTGTGGCTGTATCTCCCACATACTTCATCCAATGTACATAAAAAAATTTAGGCATGATAATCTTGTGATTCTGAACAGATTAATATTCTAATGTTATGCTAATCTTATAACACCAACTCTTGTTTTTATATTGTTTATATTATATTGTGAGCTGTTTGTGTAACTATATAGATCGTCTTCAAGTTTAAAGATTTGTAACGTTGGATACTAGGTAAAGTGCCTTTTCAACTTTTCGAGCTCTCGACAACGACGAGTGAAAAACTCGAAAAAGGCCGGGAGGCGGTGCTTTCGCTCTTGCGGACGCATCGTGCGAGACCCCTTCCATCGCTGCTTGCAGCTTTAATTAGGGCCCGAGCACGCCAGCGAAGCTGTGCGGCGAAGCCCTATTGTATTTCTAATGATTATTAGGCCCGAGCACGCCACGAAGCTGTGCGGCGAACCCTATTGTATCTGTTAGGATATTATTATTATTATTATTATTTTATTATATTATTATTATTCTTCCGCTTCCTAAATCGCAAATTTAACCATCTAGACGTGCTCGAAAACTCACCAAAATCGGCAATAATTTAAAGCTCGGTGGAAATTGCGATCTGACACAGTCGGCGTGATCGTAGCATAAAAATGGCTCTTCAGCGCCCCCTGAAAATCGGGGTCCGGTTCGACCTACAGTCACGAAAATCGGCACACATATGTACCACCTCTAGCCAAGTAGAAAAGTCTCTTACAGGTTTTCGCCAAATCGTACAGGAAGTCGGCCATTTTGAAAAAACCCCACAATTTTGAAAAAAACATCATCTTGCACTTTGACGAACTCCTCCTAGGAAAATTGCCAGATCGAGCTGAAAATTGGTGTGGTTACTCGGGAGACATTTGGGATGAAAAGTTATCAAAAGCGCAGCAGTTTGTAAAACGGTCTTTGGTAGGCGCCCCCACGAATTTCACCATTCAAAAATGTGCCGAAAATTGACATATTTTTGAATATATCTCCGTTCTAGTTTATCCGTTGTCCACGAAAACGGCCTGACATGATAAGCTTGGAAGGCTGAATAAAATGATAGGCCGCAATGTGACACCGCTCTAAGATAGCTCTACAGCGCCCCCGAATGTTACTAAAATAGATGTTTTAGCTGTTTTGACACCCTAAACATGTTAGAAACCCCACCAAATTTCGGCTAAACTCAGCCTCAATAAATATAGTAATCTGACACTGTTTGTACAACTTTACTTTGGACGACAGCGCTGCAGCGCCACCTAGTATGCGAAAACAGCTCATCTCGCATTTTAACGAACTCCTCCTAGGAAATTGCCAGATCGAGCTGAAAATTTGTCTGGTGACTCTTAAGACAGTATGGACCAAAAGTTATCAAAAACGCAGAAGTTCGTCGCACGGTCTTTCTGTGGCACCGCTTCGAATTTGAGCTTTCTCAAATGTATGGGGATAAGTGTACTTGTTACTGTACTCTCACATCCTTCATCCAATCAATGTCAAAAATGTATGGAATGATGAGCTCACCTCTCAGAACAAGATATGCTTACTTGATGATACACTCATAGCGCCTCCTGCTGGCTGTATGAATTCCAAGGGATACTAATGTATTTGTTGCTGTATCTCTTACATATTTAACTCAATGTACATGACAAAAAATTTGCATGATGAGCTGGTATTCTAAATTGATTTTGCTCATGGCATGAGACTGTTATAGCGCCACCTGGAGGCTTTATGAAATGTGTTTAAAATAGCTGTTGTCAAGGCAGTGAATGTAAAAAAATTATGGAATGATGAGCTTACCCCTCAGAACAAGTAGATATGCTTACTTGATGATACACTCATAGCGCCTCCTGCTGGCTGTATGAATTCCAAGGGAAATTCATGTATTTTGTTGCTGTATCTCTTACAATTTTACTTAATGTACATGACAAAAAAACGTAAGACCAGGGGCGGCATCTTTGGATCCCGCGGATGCATCGTGCGAGGGCCCGCCCATCGCTGCTTGCAGCTTTATTATTATTATCTTCTTCCGCTTCCTAAATCGCAAATTTCACCATCTAGACGTGCTCGAAACTCACCAAATTCGGCACTAAGGTCAAGCTCGCTAAAAATTGCGATCTGGCACAGTCGGCGTGATCGTAGCATAAAAAATGGCTCTACAGCGCCCCCTTTAACTTTACCAAAAACATGTTTCACTGTTTTGACAACCCTTAACATGCTCGAACCCGCACCAAATTTTGCTCAACCTCATCCTCAATAATAAGTAATCGACAGTGTTTGCGCAACTTTACATGGATACAGCTTTGCAGCGCCACCTAGTATGCGAAAAAGTCTCATCTCGCATTTTAACGAATCCTCCTAGGAAATTGCCAGATTAAGCTGAAAATTGGTGTACTTACTCGGGAAACATTGGGAAGAAAGTTATCAAAAGCGCAGCATTTGTAAACGGTCTTTGGTGGTGCCCTCCACGAAATTCACCCTTCAAAATTGACACAAATTGACATCTTTTGAGTATATCTCTGTTCTAGTTTATCCGTTGTCCACTAAAACGGCCTGACATGATGAGCTTGGAAGGCTGAATAAATGATAGCCGCAATGTGACACCGCTCTAAAATTGGCTTCCAGCGCCCCCTTGAATGTTACTAAATAGATGTTTTTAGAGCTGTTTTGACACTCTAAACATGTTAGAAACCCCACGAAATTTCGCCTAAACCTCATCCTCAATAAATATAATAATCTGACACAGTTTGTACAACTTTACTTTGGACGACAGCGCTGCAGCGCCACCTAGTATGCGAAAAAAGCTCATCTCGCATTTTAACGAACTCCTTCTAGGAAAATTGCCAGATCGAGCTGAAAATTTTCTGGTGACTCTTAGACATATGGACCAAAAGTTATCAAAACGCAGAAGTTTCGTCGCACGGTATTCTGTGGCAACCGCTTCGAATTCGAGCTTTCTCAAATGTATGGGGATAATGGTACTTGTTACTGTACCTCTCACTCTTCATCCAATAATGTAAAAATGTATGGAATGATGAGCTCACCCCTCAGAACAAGTAGATATGCTTACTGATGATACACTCATAGCGCCTCCTGCTGGCTGTATGAATTCCAAGGGATACTAAGTATTTTTTGCTGTCTCTCTTACATATTTAACTCAATGTACAGACAAAAAATTTGCATGATGAGCTGGTAATTCTAAATGGAATAATATGCTCATGGCATGAGACTGTTAAGCGCCACCTGGAGGCTTTCTGAAATGTGTTTAAATAGTTGTTGTCAATAGCAGTGAATGTAAAAATGTATGGAATGATGAGCTTATACCCCTAAGAAAAAGTAGATATGCTTACTTGATGATACACTCATAGCGCCTCCTGCTGGCTGTATGAATTCCAAGGGAATTAATGTAT